>CM052800.1:93967851-94069490 GCA_028533885.1 Nasua narica | reverse complement strand
GAGGTGGGGGGGTAGGGATATGGACATTGGGGAGGGTATGTGCTATGGCAAATGCTGTGAAATGTGTAAGCCTGATGATTCACATACTTGTACCCTGGGGTAAATAATACATTATATGTTAATAAAAAAATTAAAAAAAAAAAAAACTGTCTTAGAGTGGGTTTTTCAAAAGGAGATCCAAAGACAAGAATTTGAGTGTAAGTAATTACTTGGAAGTGCAGGAAATATGGTTTTAGAAGTAGGAGACATAATACAGGAAAGGAAAGCTGTCAATAAATGGTGAGCTTTTAAATGTTCATCAGAGTTATTTTATATGAAGCTAAAGCATGGTGCAATTCTGAAGAAAGATGAATAGCATATCTAAAAATTATTTTTCCCAAGGAATAAGGAAACTGGAATATTTATATATCATCTCCTGACAGTAATTCACTGAGGGCTGCTGGTGGTAGTAATGATAGTGGGTTCCATGATGAATATTACAACTTTTAAGTTTCAATTAAAAAACCCCAAAACTCTTGGGTCCAAAGATGAACATGTTGACATTTGGAACTTAATGCATTTAAAGAAAGTAATGAGTGGGCATAAAGAACATCTACTACACATTGTATGTAAGATATATTAAATGTAGAAAAATATATAACTAGTATTAATCATTATTTGAAGCTGGCTCTCAGGAACTTAATTTTCATATGAAGGTAATTCAACTTTCAAAAGACACTGTATTTAAATGTGAGCTTTTATGAAAGCACAAGAAGTTTACTGTTGAATACAGGCAAAATGTAATACAAAAATACAGCTTTCAGAAAGATAGGATGGGTTTTGACACATAGAGTCAAAGTCATTCTACATATTGCATGATTTATTATCTCTAGTAGCAATTTTCTTTGTATCAGTCTTGACAGATTATTTAAACTCTTTGAGTGTCAGGGAACTTTTTTGAAAGCAGGAGTTTATTGCAGCCCATGTTATGACTGCAAGTGACAGACTCAAAAACAATAAATAGCACATTTACCATCTCTCATAACTTGAAGTCTGGAGGTGAGAGAGTCAAAAGCTGATAAACGCACTAACTTAAGAGTTCATGTGCCACATTTCTTCTGTCTTTTTGCTCAGCCATTCGCAGCCTGGATATTTCATAGCATGTATGTTAGTTTGGCTCCTCCTCGTATCTCAAGGGGCTCACGTGCAAAGGGTAATATCCAAACAAAAATATATCTGTTTTTTGTGTCCACATTTTTACTCTGAAGAAAATCTCAAATATTCTGTAGCAAAGTTTTCCTCACTTTCCATTGCCAGGGTTATATGTATGCCCACGTCTAAACTAATCACATGGCAGTTTGGCAAACAATTCTCCATGGTAGTCTCATGTTTTTGCACGTACTTCAAGCAGAAGTACCGAGTGCTCTCTGTTCTGGGTCATCTTTTGAAGGATGTTTGCATAATGGAAAAAGCCGTGAAAGATAGAAATAGTGTGTCCCCCTGGAGCGGAGAGTAAGTTTACTCATACTCTTTGCAAATAAAGATAGTGTCTTCCTTGGGATTAAAGACAGGTCTGCTTATTGAACATTTTAAAAGACTGAGGTTCCTTAAGTTTCGGTTTCCTCTTCCGTGTTGTACCCCACTGTGTGTGCAAGGGTCAGCTGTCCTTCTATGCATCACTCTTTGGGGATCAGGGCCCAGAGAACCAGTGCAAAAGCTGCCGGTATTCTGGCTACCAGTAATGCAGTGGGTGTTAAACTGTGCCTCATCTGACTCAGAAATAATGTGTCTTCTACAAGAAACTGTGCAACTACCGTGGGCTAACTTGTTAGCTTAGCAAGTTGGGTAGAAGCTCAGACCTGCACAATTCATGAAACAAAAAGAATAAAGAGCTCAAATATATAAAGTCTCACACCTTGAATCTGGGAATATTTTAAAGGTTTTATTTATTTCACAGAGAGAGAGAGAGAGAGAGAGAGAGAGAGATCACAAGTAGGCAGAGAGGCAGGCAGAGGGAGAGGGGGAAGCAGGCTCCCCGCTTAGCAGAGAGCCCGATGTGGGGCTCAATCCCAGGACCCTGAGATCAGGACCTGAGCCGAAGGCAGAGGTTTCAACCCAGTGAACCACCCAGGTGCCCCAAATCTGGGAATATTTTAGATCATTTCACTTAAGAGTAGAGCAAATAAAAAAAAAGAGTAGAGCAAATAAAATTAGAATTCTATTTATAAAGAAGTACATATCTGGAGATGGCTATGGGATGAATAGCAACAATAACAATAACTATAACACACATACACATATACACAAACTATCTTCCACAAAGCTAATAAATACCTTGTAAAATAGTTTTGATTATTAGATGTGTATTTAATAATTCTAGCCCTTGGATAGATATTTAATAAGTGCAGAAATCCTTTTATAACAATGGATTATGGCATAACTATTGCTTTTCAAAATAATTTATGAATATATAAAGTAATATATAAATATTTTATAAGTCCAAATACAAAATACAAGGTAAATATCCATTTTTCCTTCACAATGAGTGAATAAATGCAGATTTTTAAATTTCACTTCCCTTTCAAAGTCTCTTTGAAAGAGAGAAGAAACATAAAATTTAAATCTTTAGCAATAAGATTTATTTAAAAATAAATCTTTAGCAATATTAGGAAATATGTAAAGTAGCCATTAGTAGATAAAAGGAAGAAGAATTTCTGAGAAGGTAAATAAAAATGAGAACAGGTTATACTGATAGTCAATTCTTTTTTTTTTTAAAGATTTTTTATTTATTTATTAGAGAGAGAGAGACTGAGAATGAAAGGGGAGAAGGTCAGAGGGAGAAGCAGACTTCCCGCAGAGCTGGGAGCCCGATATGGGACTCGATCCCGAGACTCCGGGATCATGACCTGAGCCGAAGGCAGTCGCCCAACCAACTGAGCCACCCAGGTGCCCCTGATAATCAATTCTAATGAAACCAAGATGCAAAATTGGATTGAAAGTATTATTTTTAATAATGTAAGAGTATATTAAATGGAAACTTCAGAATTTATGCATTCTTAAGCATCAATTAAAATTTGCCAAAAATAGAACTACTCTACAATTCAGCAATTGCACTAATAGGTATTATCCAAAGGATAAAAAAATAGTTTCAAAGGCACACGTGCACCCTGATGTTTACAGTAGCCTTATCAATAATAGCCAAACTATGGAAAGAGCCCAAATGTCCACTGACTGATGAATGGATAAAGGTGTCAGTCAGAGATGCCAGTCAGCAAAATAAGTCCGTCAGAAAAAGACAAATACTGTATGATTTCATTCATATGTGGAATTTAAGAAACAAAACAAGTGAACATATGGGAGGGGTGGGGAAAAGACAAAGGGAAACAAACCGTAAGAGACTCTTAAGGATAGAGAACAAATTGAGGATTAATAGAGAGAGGTGGATGGGGAATGGACTAGATGGGTGATGGGTATTAAGGAAGGTACTTATCTGATGAGCACTAGGTGTTGTATGTAAATGACGAACCACCAAATTATACTCCTAAAACCAATACTGTACTGTATGTTAACTAAAATTTAAATAAAACTTGGGGAAAAATTTTGCCGTAAGATTTGTTTCAACAGTTGGAACAAAAGAAATGTACCTTTCCAATTCATACCTATGCTTAACAATAAATCCGGGTAAGTAAATCTGGGTAAATATAAGATCTCAACAGAAAATATCCTAAAAGCAAAACTACAAACAAAAACAAAAGAGACTTTGTTCTTTGCATGGTGAAAAACTTTCAAATGAAAAAATAAATCTATCTTCATAAATAGACTTTGGATGTGGAGGGCCTTTCTAAAAAGGAAGGGAAAAGAGCTCTAAGGAAAATGACTGGCAAATTTGGCTAAATAAAAAAGTCTTGTGCCTGTCAAAATTCATCACGATCAATATCCAAATAAAACCATAGTTTGAAAAAAAGTTGAAATGTCTACAAATCAACATTAAAAAAGACAAGTAACTTAATAGATAAATTTGTAAAAAGTATGAAAAAGTAATTATAAAAGATGTTGAAAGTGGAAAAGATGCTTAACTGAGCTGGTAATAAAAAGGATTTAAAAATGAGGTATTTTAGAACAAAATGAGGCAAAATTACTCAAAATTGATAATATTGGCTGTTAATAATGGAGAAAGATTTTTTCATACAATATTTTGTGGAAGAAGGAATTGGTATAATCCTTTTGTGGGCAATTTGACAGAATACATAAATTGTCAAAATTTACCTCTGTGTCACTGCTGTGATTCCAATTTAAGAATCTGTCCTAAAGAACTTAATATTCAGACATGCAAAATTTTTTCTCTATGAGAATATTCCTTACAGATATGGTAACAATAGTCAACAATTAGAAAGTAAACTAAGTATCCAATAAGAGAAAAGTGATTAATTAATACATTTCTATGGACTACTTTATAATTAACAGATTAGCCAAATTCCATCAGACTGCTGGCTAGATGTGTGGATGAACCCAGCCAAGATCAGGAAAACCTATTGGCAAGCTGAGTGTCACAAACTGGTGGGGTAAATATATCTATTTTGTCCACCACTAAGCACTGATGTTTATCTGTTATGCAGCATTATTATAACAATAATTACTGAAAACACATATAACTGAGAAAATACTAGTAATCAGAAATTTTAGATACTATTACAAAGAAGTGAAACAACCCAAATGAATATAGTCTAGTCTAAATGACAACAAACCAAAAAGGATGCATAATATCATTAAAAATCAGAGGAATGCAAATTAAAATTACAAAGAGATCTTATTATGCATGTACTACATTGGCAAAAATTTAATACTGACACGACTGTGTATTAGTAAGAAAGTTCCAGGAAATGAGAATTTTCTTTGCTGTTGGTGAGTGTGTAAATTGCTACAACTTTGGAAAAGAATTATCATTTATTTATTACTCATCAAAGTTGAAGATACATATACTCAATATCTAATCAATTTTACTTTTAAGTATATACTCTTACACATATGCAGCAGGAAGTATATATAGTAGAATATTCATAGCATCACTGTTCGTAATAGCGAACACTGGAATCCAACAAGAAGCCCTATTGATATTATATTAGGTTAATACACTGTGGTATATCTACTCATCAGCATACTTAGTATACAACAATGAAAATGATCAAACTACAGAAAGATCAGCCATGATAGTTAAATCTCATAAAGAAAATGTTGAATATAAAAACAATCACAGAAGAATAAAAAAAAGTGTGTGTCAATTCAAATAATTTTCTTTAAATTTAAAAATTTAGTATATTTGATGGATTCAGACATAGATTTAAAAACCACAAAGAGGAGCGCCTGGGTGACTCAGGGGGTTAGACCTCTGCCTTCGGCTCAGGTCATGATCTCAGGGTCCTGGGATCAAGCCCTGCATCGGGCTCCCTGAGCAGGGAGCCTGCTTCCCCCTCTCTCTTTGCCTGCCTCTCTGCCTACTTGTGATCGCTCTCTTTTTGTCAAATAAATAAATAAAATCTTTTTAAAAAATAAATGCAAATTAATGCATTTACTGTGCATTAAGAAAAATTGTGAGAATAATCACCTTAAAAATCACAATAGTGGCAGTATATATGCTGTGGGCCAGGACACATTAAGTGGTTCTAAGTGACTGCAATGCTTATTTCTTAACCTGAGATATAGATGATTTATAGATTATCTTTCTTTTTTTTCATTTTGGTAGTCATTGACATTCTCCTACTAAACGGAATTGTGGAGGAAAATTGCATTTCAGGAAAGGGATAAATTTGTTATAATTATTAGATAATCTATATAGTTGTTTTATACAGTTTCAATTTATATATATTTATATTTGCATATAGATATAAATCTATATATCTAATCATTATTATTTATTTGTTATTTTATTATCATTTATTATTATATATCTAATTTTTATACATTTATATATAGTTATATTTATTAGTTATAACTTATACAGTTATGTATACAGTTTTAACACTTAATTTATGTATAGTTATATGTGTTTAGTTTATATATATTTTAATTTATATATAGCTTTATATATAATTATAATAAAATTATAAAAGTTATATATAGTTGTATGTATATAATTATAGCCATTATAATGAAATGTTTTTGTCATACAAATCATTTTATTTATTCCATGTCTCTTTTGTATTCCTATGTAGAAATATATGTGTGTGTCCATGTATGAATGCATATATATAGAAGTGCCATTTTAAGGCTCATCATTACTTGAAATGAGTCAATTAATACATTTTTATTGAACTCTCAAGAGTTCATATCATGATAATGTATGTATTTCATAAAATCGGCATATATTTTGCTTTAAAGGAAAAGGAATGTCTTTACCTATCCTGACAACATAATGAAGGTACTATTAAAAATTTCCAGAAAAAAGTAATAAACCTTAAATATTCAATTATCCATTCTATAAGAAGCACATGGAGTATAGTGATATAAAAAGACAGATGTTGGGGAAGAATACAATACTATAAATGTAAATTAAGAACAAAAACAAATAGAACCTCTGAACATGGTGATAAACATTTCCTTTTTCTAGTTCAGAAAACTTATTACTATGAACACTTACTTAAAAAATAATTCTTATCTCTAGTACATTTACAGTGATATTTGAAATAAGGTTTTGATCACAAACACAACTTCCTTTATGTAAGTACATTTCTATGATAAGAAAACAAAGAACTCATTATAATCCTTCCTTAAAGTTGAGTAAATATATACATGAGACATTTTTCAAGCAATATAATGCCAAATAATACATTGGTAAATGACATACTTATCATTGATACTACTCAAAGGAAAACATTGACTCTGGAAGTTTAAACATTCATAGAGTTACATTACGAAGTAGAAAACCAAAGTTTAGAAACTTGTCTAAAGTAGCCACTGTGATATGTGACAATACTGCAATGACATAGAGTGACAAATGTGGCACTTGAAATATGGATTTATCTTGAGGTATCTCACTTGACTATTTTTGACTGACCTGTTCTATGTTTTATGTGAACTTCATAGAGTCTTGACATTTCAGGTGTGCCAACGCTTACTCAGGTCCTTCGATTAGCAGGTGTACAGTTGATATTTCATAATGCCCTTCCTTTTTTCCTTGTATTGGTTCCTTCTTTACATACAGTAAGAGAAGTCAATATATGCTTGTACCAAATACTTTTATCTAGTTTCCACCAGAAAAAAAAATAACAATGAGAATAAGAGGAGAAAGGATAATGTTGTACAATCTCAATTTGCATGAACACTTATTAGTTAAAATCACTTCAAACCTGGAGATTGCTCAGGACTTGCAATGAGGATAACATTATTTAGCATTTCCTTTAGTTGTCTTTTCTTAAGCGAACAATAGATTTTACAGAAAGAATGCATGAAATAATTTCAAGGAAATTTATTTCTAGAGTGTCCGGACTTCATATAACCTGAGTTCTGATCTTTATCCTATGGCTTACAAACCTGACTGTAGTCAATTTATGTAATCTTTCTAAGCTCTGGTTTCCTCATGTGTAAAGAGGGAGAATACACACATGCAGTTCACACATGCATATGACCTAAAGATCAAATGAGATAAATGAAGTCTGTAGTGTGGTATCAGACCCATAATAACGAATCAAAAACTTCTACCCAATTCTACCCTCAGAAGTGGGAAAATAGGTGTATGCCATCTTAATTGTCTTTGAACATTGTCATTTGTCTTTCACATTTTTAATCTCAGAAATTCTTTCAGCTTCTTCAGTCTTTGGCAGTGCGATAAACCGAGTATTCATCACTTTTCATATTGCCAGTCATCTCTCATTAACAGAAGATTCCTTTTGATTCATACAGTTTTTATTTTAACCATCTATGATGGCAAAATAGAATCAAATTGCTTGTTGTTATTACTCTGGGTTCCTAACATTGAAGTGACTATCAAAGTTGTATCTAGGGTTTTTCTGAAATTTCATTTAGATCTAAAAATGGGGGGCACCTTTGTCACCTTTGTGGCTCAGTCAGTTAAGCTTCTGCCTTTTGCTCAGGTCATGATCCCAGGGTCCTGGGATCAGGTCTGCATGTGACTTCCTGCTCAGTGGGGAGCTGGCTTCTCCCTCTGCCTCTGCCTGATGCTCTGCCTACTTGTGCTTTCTCTGACAAATAAATAAATAAAATCTTTAATAAAAATAATGGTCATGCCTATGAATATTTAAAAAGGCATTAAAGAAAGTATTCTTTTTCCTTCTACATCTTTTGTCTTCCTCCTAATAGCTTCCAGGAAGTGTTGAAACAACTGAATTAATGTTTGGAAAAATAAATATCCCTACTTCATGCCATAATTCAAAATAATTTAATCTTCAAAGGAACTAAATAAATAAACAAAAAGTTTAAGGAATAAAAGAAAATATTGACAAATAGTTATCAGACATATGGTTGTAAAGGTACGCTCTAAGTGTTGTGGGTAATCTGAAGCAACAAAAGGACCTTAAACCATAATTTAGTTCAGATGTCAAGACAAATGATGTCACTCACATATGAAAATGATACGAAAATATTTATTACTCACACAATGAGGCTTTTGGGGAAGGGCAGGACAGACTTCCCAAGCTGATCTGAAAACAGCGTGAGAGAGCAAGAGAAGATTGGGTTGGGGTTTTTATTATTGTTAGGGAGTGCAGCATGGATGCGTGTTCCCACGTGCAAGCAGAGACTTGCTGAGATGGAGCCTACCGCGCCAAGCACCAAAGGAGAAAGCACCCAGGCTTTCTTATTAGCTTGCCCAGATGTAGGGCAGAAGGAAAAGAACGAGAGTTGAAGCTTAAAACTTGTTCAAAGCCAAACACCAAAAAACGGAGTCAGAACCCTTATTGAATTAAGTACTCATTCAAACATAGATATAAAAAAAAAATCATTGATATATAGTTTTGTATTCAACAAACATCTAAGCTCTCCATAATTAAAATGAATGGTGTTAAAAACTGTAGCATATTTCCATTTACTAAAATGTTAATAAGGGTGCCTGGGTGGCACAGATGTTTAAGTATCTGCCTTCAGCCCAGGTCATGATCTCAGGGTCCTGGGGTCTAGCCCCACATGGGGTTCCCTGCTCAGCAGGGAGCCTGTTTCTACTTCTTCTTCTGCCACTCCCCCTGCTTGCGCTCTCTCTTTCCCTCTGTCAAATAAATAAATAAATAAATAAAATCTTAGAAAAATAAAAATAAATGTTAGTAACAAAGATTCCCAACAAATAGATATTAAAAAGATGAAAATTGCTAAGGAAAAATAATCAAAGACCATATATAGCTAATTCACAAAAGAAGAAATACAAATGGTTGCATACACACACACACACACACACACACACACACACGCACGCGCGCACACATAAAGACCCTCAATTGCATCAAAGAAATATTTTTTAAAAGACTACAAATTATATATGATATTTGTCTTCTGGAAAAATGGCACAGATTAACAAAAAAATAAATAAAATTTAGGTCAGGTGCCCATCCTGAGAAATGACACTCTTGTGAACTACTGATAGAAGTCGTGATGGTACACACTTTGGGGAGCAGTATTGCAATTAAGTGTCAAAATCTTTAAAAGCATAAAAACTCTGTGATCTGGCAGTTTCATCTTTGAAAATTTCACTCAAGGAAATTAAAAAGATATGCATAATTATTTATTTTCAAGGATGACCAACATAGAGTTATAAATAATAAAAACAAATCCAGGAACATAGTAGCAATGACATGCCCAGCAATACATGAATGATTGCATATAAATTATGCTACATTTATATAATGTACATCTATGTAGTCATTAAAATTATAACTCAGAAATAAATTATATAATTATGACTAAGCACAAATATAAAAACATGGCTTGTGTATATATACACGTACACACATAGTGTGCGTATGTGTGTGTCTATATATAGAGAAGTTAAAGACCTATTTGATACCTCCATTTGAACATCTAACAAACATCTTTTGAATGTAGTGTTTTAAACAAACAAAAAACATTTTGGACAGAATTCTTTCCCTCCTAATTTTTTGCTTCTATCTTACCTCCTCTCTATAGATGGCACCACCATCCATTTGACCTAGGTGGCATTCTCGATCCATCCTCTTTTCTTAATTTTCTCCTGTCATCCATTCCATCCTTTTGTCCCATGATGCTGCCTCTAAAGACCTATTCTTACCTCCTTTTCTTTACCTTCACTGATGTTTTTACAATCCAAGCCACTTTCTTTCATCTGAACTAAAGAATAGCCCACACTTCAACGCTCTAACTCTGTTTCTCTCTTAGCCTACCATGTTCCAGTCTCCACCCAGAAGTTACCTTTTTTGTAAATGTAAATCAGACATGGCACTCTTCTGCTTAAAAATTCTTTAATTACTGGGCACCTGGGTGGCTCAATTGGTTAAGCAACTGCCCTTTGGCTCAGGTCATGATCCCGGAGACCCAGGATAGAGTCCCATGTCAGCTCCCAGCTCTGTGGGGAGTCTGCGTCTCCTTCTGACCTCCTCCCCTCCCATGCTCTCATGCTCTCTCTCACTCTTAAATAAATAAAATTTTACCAAAAAAATTCTATAATTACCTTTTCCTTAAATGAAAAGTAAACCGTATGAAGTGAGTAAATCAGCAATGCCTCCTCTGAGTATATATCTAAAAGAATTGAACTCAAGATTTCCAAGAGATATCTGTGCTCTCATGCTTACTGTAGTACTACCACAATAGCCAAGACATGCAAACAACCTAAATGCTCATTGGCAAATGAATAAAGAACATGAGGTATATACATACAATGGGATATTATTCAACCATAAAAAGAGGCAATCCTACCAATGTGTGACAACATGATAAACCTGGATGGTATTATGCTTGGTCAACTAGGCCCATCATGTGTGGGTAGTAAAAAATAATCTTCCTGGGGCGCCTGGGTGGCTCAGTGGGTTAAAGCCTCTGCCCTCTGCCTTCGTCTCAGGTCATGATCTCAGGGTCCTAGAATCGAGCTCCACATCGGGTTCTTTGCTTAGCAGGGAGCCTGCTTCCCCTTCTCTCTGCCTTTCTGCATACTTGTGATCTCTTTCTAATAAATAAATAAAATCTTTAAATAATAATAATAATAATAATCCTCCTTTCTTCCTTTCTTAGTAGGCTCTACACTCAGTGTGGGACTTAAACTCACAACTCTGAGATCAAGAGTTGCACACTATAACAACTGAGCCAGCCAGGTGCCCCCCAATTTCTCTTTATCTACTGCTGAATCTTCAAGATTTCCCCCCAATCAACACACAACATATTTGTATAAAATACAGTATAAAAAGTATGCAAGCAATTTAAAACCTTTAAAATGCCAAAATTTATTCTCCTACTTTAAAATCCTACATATTGAATTTAATTTAATCTCTCTTATTTATTTAGCACTTTGAATGTCTCAACAAAAGAAAATAGTAATTAGATGTACTTGATGACTTCCAAAACATTTTCCAGATATTATGATCAAATTCCATAGTAGGTAGTAAATTTAGAAGGTGAAAAAGATAAAATTAATCAGTACAGATCATATAACCTGGATTTGCCTTTTATAAATTACCATAAATGTAATTACTGTGATTTCTCTCTTGTTCTCATGAGTTAAGGGAAAATGTTTAAATAATCATTTGAGGATTTCCACTATTTGCTTCAAGTAATCACAAATTGTTTCTGTAGGGAAAACAGAATACTGACAATACGAAAGTATTACGAAAATGAAATTAACACATTTTTCCCTTCCTTCTTTTCTTGGATCTGGAAATTGTGCATCATGCTTTAAACTGCAAATTTTCCAACTTTTATGAAGTGAAATAAAATTAATGAGAAAAAGTCATAGTACCAAAACCCAAGCCACAGTCTGTGAAAATCATTACTGGTATTCTAACTATTGACATATGCCACATTACTTGGCCAAATGTGTAATTTTATTAAGATTGTTCTATCTAATGAATCATTAGTTTCATAGAAATATAAGTTGGGCCCTCAAAGACAATAAATATCCAAAAGTGACTCATTTTCTATGCTTACTAGCAATTTGAGAAATGTAGATTTTAGAAATAATCTAAGTAAAATATATTGCTATATTACTGGTGATTTTTTATCTGTAAAATGGATTTCTCTGGTATGAAAAATTACATGTTGTTCAAACTTCCAGCATACGGATGAAGAAGAAATAATTTACAAATAAGAAGCAATACTCTTATAAAAGCTTCTTATTCACAGAAATTCTTTATATTCTGTATAATCAATTACCTTGATTCTCATCTGAATATTTATTGATTTGGCCTAATAGCTGCATAACTTCCTATTCGTGCTATATAATATAGAATGGAAGAATAATAAAATCAATAATGGATATAACAGAGGAAAGAATAAAAAACGCATCTCAGCAAGATTGTTCATGGATGTCAAAACAAATCACCAAGAATACAGAAGGCTCTGTTTCAGTTATATTTAGAGGGAGGGCATGAGAATGGAGAGGGAATGAGATTCGCCTCCTTATTGCTTAAACTATAAAACTATGAAGCATTAAATGTCTTCTGGGAGCTCACCCAATTTTGGAAAAATAAGCTTGATTCTCTGGAATTTGATGCATTCCTCTCCAGAATATAAGCTCATCCAGAGTTAGTGTGCTAAATAAATGCTGGGACAGGGAAACAGAGAAACAGAGGGAAAAAAGAAATCAACAAAATAAAGTATGATGAAAAGATAATGCACAGTGCCTCACACATTAATAACACTTATTTTGAAAGGTAATATTTATGTAAGTATGAAAAGTGAGCCACCAGGGAATTGAAAATAAGATAAATCACATGCTTGTTCAATAATTATTTGAGTAAAAGCTAAACACATTCATTAGCAAATGCAAATGATTCTTTTAATTAGACATCAACAAATGAGGTCCAGTAGCAGAAGTCATACTGTTTGGTCTTAATAGGTTTTTATTCTAAAGCTCCTGCTTCTCAGCTTTCTCTGAGTTTCCTCTACAGTTGTACACAAAGAAAATGAATTTAAAACTTTTAAAAACTATGTTTTCTCATTTCCCCAGATTAATATTTTGAGAACAGGTTATCTTTTTCTTCTCTTTTTAGTCAAGAGCTCCCCCCAAAAAAGCTTTTATCAATTATCTAATAAATTCGATCAATAAAAAGTAAAATTATAATCTGAATATCTCATGCTGTCTGTGGTGACATATCATTTAAATCCAACACATTTACAACGAAGAGTATATTATAACAATGTATCAGGCCTGGAACTTGGTGCTGAGTTTAACTCAAAACAAAAAGATTTGTTTGTTTGTAACCCATAGAATTCACATTCCACAAAGGAAAGGTAATTGTATATCTATATATAATTGACATAGTAACCTCTGTATCATGTGCTTATATTTTTTATTTCATTAAAATTTCTCAGTAACTATGAAACACTAGTGATATTCTCATTTTTATGACTGAATAAATAGTGGTTTATAAGACTAAGCAACTTGCTCTAGTTTACACAACTACTAAGTGGCAGAGCTGAGATTTAAAGGACTATATGACTAAGAATCTCATAATACTAATTCTAAAACAATCTAACACAGAGACAGAAATTACTTTTTCCTGATCCATACGGTGAGTTTTAAGACTGCCTATTCAACTTAAACATCATAACAAGGTGCTACCCTGAGTACATACCAGAGTAAACCATCTCTACCGCCACATCCAAGACAGCCTCTTCTCCAACATCTCTGACCTCAAGAAGTGGCACAACCTTGCATCCAAGTAATTATAGCTGAAATTTCACTTTCCTTCTTTCAGAATTCCCCAAAGGAGAACAACTCTTACCTCCAAAAATCTTTGAATGTAATTTGTGAGAGTTTTAAATTGTCATCTAAAAGAAATTAAGGACAATGTCTCTGGCTAAAATTAAGATAACTAAAATTTATTTCCATTTAAAAAATTCTATTTTAAAATTCTCACTTAAAAATGACTTTGTTGGGGCACCTGGGTGGCTCAGGGAGTGAAGCATCCGACTCTTGGTTTCAGCTCAGGTCATGATCTCAGGGTCCTGGAATTGAGCCCTACTTCAGGCTCTAGGCTCAGCACAGAGTGCTGAGATTCTGTCTCCCCTTCTCCCTGCCCCTCCCCACCACTCGCCTGCATGCGCACTCTCTCATTCTCTCTCTCGAATAAACAAATATCTTAAAAAATAAATAACAATGATTATTTTTGGTGGGGTATAAAAGAAATGATGTACAAATAAATTTTAATATGGCAATCAAAGTTAAAAGGAAAAGTTTGTTCCTTTCTAATTAGTATTCTGTTGTGCAGATATACCTGAATTTGTTTATCCATTCACCCATAAAAGAATATTGGGTTGTTTTCAGCTTTTGCAGTTATGAATAGAGCTGCAATAAACATTAATGAATAGATTTTTGTTTGTTTGGTTGGTTTTTGTTTTTTAACATAACCCAAGAGTAAAATTGCTGGGTCACATAGTAAGTGTATGTTTAACTTTCTAAGAATTGCCAAACTTTCTTCCAGAAATGCTATGACGTTTTACACTCCCATCAGCAATGTGTGAGAGTTCCAGCTGTTGCAAATCTTAGCCATCACTTGGTTTTATCATCCCTGATATTCCAGGTTTGCTTCTGACATCATTTTGCTCTGTCTGAAAAACTTTAGTAGTTTTTCTAGTAAGTGCAATGTCAAAAATTCTTTCAATTTTTCTTTATGAAAATGCCAAAATTTCCCCTTCATTCTTAAAAGATATTTTCTCTAGATATGTAATTCTAATTCAATTTTAGCCCTTGAAAAATCATAGTTTGGTTTGAAGAATCTTTAAAGAAAGCTAGAATCATAATAGTGTAATATTAGATGGCTGTAAATTAATTATTGAAATAGAGCTTAAAACTTTAATCAGAAAAAAGATTATAGATTAAAAGAATGGGGACAAGTTATTTCATATATAATTTTCAGCATTCAGTAAAAAGTGTATTTAAAAAAATAACCAAGAGAAAAAATAGATCATTAAAAGAGACCCACAGCTTATCTGGATATTATAATTATCAAACACTGGAATAGCTATGAATAATACACAAGAAAATATTTGACAAAATATAGTCTAGAAAAGAAATACACAGAAATAGGACAAGAATCAACAACTAATTAAGAATTCAATAGATGGACTCGGTATGGCCACTGCACACCAGACATTGCTCCCCCAGATGCCTTGATCCACTTCCTCTGCAACCAAGTTTGACGATCCTGATATGGCTAAAATTGAGAAATTCAAGAAGTCAAAATTGTAGAAGACAGAAACATAAGAGAAAAATCCACTGCCTTCTAAAGAAATGATTGAACAGGAGAAGCAAGCAGGTGAATAGTAGTGAGGCATGCACTGTCAATATGTACAGTGCATTCCACAAACATTGCCTTCTTATATAACTTCTTTTATCTGTTTAACTTTGTAAGATGCAAAGAGGTTAGATCAAATTTAAATGATTGCTGCCCCTTTTCTCATCAAAGAATCTGGGGGTGCCTGGGTGGCTCAGTAGGTGAAGCACCTACCTTCAGCTCAGGTCATGATCCCAGGGTTCTGGAATGGAACTCCCCCACCCCCACGAGCTCCTTGCTCAGAGTTTGCTTCTTCCTCTCCTGCTGCCCACCCCTTGCTCGTGCTCTCCCTATCTGCTTCTCTCAAATAAACAAATAATGTGTTTAAAAAAAGGAAGAAGAAGAAGAATCTGAACTACTATCCATAAATGCAAAGTCTCCTCTCCAGTCTGCCTGTCTGGCTGGGAGGGAAGGGAAAGAACTCACATGTTGGTGAAGGAAGAAGCTGAGTAGGGACAACCAGTAAAAACTATGTTGGTCCAGGGTATCCTGCAGGATGTAAAATATAGTCTAATCAGAATGCCATTTTTTTTCTTCAAATGGTTTTAATTATTAGAATGCACAAATTTTAAATATGCAAATAAAAAGTTTAAAGTGTGAAAAAAAAAGAATTCAGTAGATTCAATAGATGGATTAAAGCAGATTAAATCCAGGAAATAAAAGTAAGAGAGAGTTTAAAGTCAGATCAGAAATATTCCAACCAAAACAAATATACTTTAAGAAAGAAAGTAAGGGGCGCCTGGGTGGCTCAGTCGGTTAAGTGTCCCCCTTCTGTTCAGGTCATGATCTTAGGGTCCTGGGACTGAGACCAGCATTGGGCTCCTTGATCAGTGGGGAGCCTGCTTCCCCCTCTCTTCCCTGCTTGTACTCTTTGTTGTTACCTCTGTCTCACTCTCTCCCTCAAATAAATACATAAAATCTTTAAAAAAGAAAAAGAACAGAAAGAAAGTAGGGAAATAAGGTAAGAGACATGTGGGTCACAGAGTAAAAGTCTAAGAAATGTGACTAGATCCCCAGGAAGCAACCTAGCCGAAGGTTGGGCCGAAGAACCACAAGTTTAGAGAATCAAGTATTTTATAATGAGCTGAAAGAAAACCTGCTGAAACTTTAACCTGAAAGGAGACATTATTTTTAATATACTAGAAGTAAAACATGCCCTTTCGTATCTCTTTCTTACAAAGCTATTCGCCATATAAACATTCGTGAAGTTCATCCAAAACAAAGGCACCAGGGCCACTATTTCTGCAAGATACGCAGAAACATGAGAGATCCAAGAATAACCGGCTGTTGACAAATAGAAACCTTAAATGGTTCAACTCTTCTGTACGTATGAGACAAATTGAATCCATTGTAATTGTCTCAAAAAGAAAGCTTAGACCCAGATGACTTCCCCAAAGAGTTATTTTAGCATTGAGTAATTTTATACCAACTATAGAAAAATAGAAAAGAGGACTATTTCACTACTTATTTTATGAGATCAGCATCTTTGAGACCATACTCATAGGGGCACGGAAAAAAAGAATTACAGAAAGATGTTTTTTCATAATCATAGATGAAATAATCCTAAGCAAGAAGTTAGCAAGTATCTTAGCAATGTATTAAAAGAATATAATTTCAGGGGAAAGTGAGTTTTTCTGAACCAAAAAATAATTCATTGTGACATGCAAAATCCATGTCAATCACCACACCGATGGAAAAAAGAAGAAAAATGCATGCCAACATCTTACTAGATTCAGAAAAATCCTTTAATAAATTTCTGCAATCTTTCATGAAAACCTCTTAGCAAGCACATGATAGCAACTTCCTTAACTAAATTAAGGCTTGATATAAAACACTAATATGTAAAATTTTGCTCACAGTGAAATATGAATAGATGCTGCTGTCAGAACTTCTGTTCTGGCTAGTAAAATAAGGTTTTATGTAATTTCTTAAGTAGAAAGCACACATCATTAGCATAAGAATATGGCATTGTTAAATGCACTTCACTTAAATTAAAAATCTGTTCATCAACACAGTAGGAAGGTGAAAAGGTAAGTCAAAGTAGGAGAAAATTTGCAAACATACCTAATGCAGGATGTGTATCAGAATATACAAACAATTGCTACAAATCAGTAAGAAATGATAGGCTATCCAACTGAATATAGCAAGATATGAGCCGATATATATACAGATTTTGTATAAATGGCCATGAAGGAATGAAAAGGTAATCATTTTCATCATTCTTCAGAAGAATGCAGAGCAATCACTACACAGGCTCCAGAATGGCTAAAGTTAAAACAAAAACAACAAAAATAAGTCATGTAGGTGAAATGAGATGCAAATCAATCTCAAAGTGCTGGTAGGAATGTAATTTGATACAATCAGTTGGACTCATTATTTGCCACTGTCTACACAAACTCAACGTAGGCATACTGGCACTTTTATCCATAAGGTCTCTTCCCAAGAGAGATGTGTCTGTCTGTGCACAAATGGATAGGTACAGGAATGTTCATAACCACATGATCTATAATATTCCAACACTGGAAAAATCTAGATGGCTATCAATACTAGAAGGAAGAAGTAAATTGTGTATTCATGTAATAGAAGACTGAACAGTAACGCAAAAAAATGTACTAGGGCTACATACAACTAAACTACACGGAAATAATTTGGTTCCATTTTAAGTATTTATTCTCCCTTTGCTTAGTAAAAGAAACAAAGAGATTTGACGTTTGTTTTTAATTATTATGCACTTCGCATCAAGCATGTTAGAGATCAATTAAGGCATTATTGCTGTGAATCCTTCACAATTTACAATTCCCAAAATTCCCACCCAGCCCTTATTTAGGAATTTTGGCTATGACTTAGATTTATTTCAAATCATTTTTAGGGGGATCCTTAGACAATTTTATCTCTTTATGAAGATTATCTCTGATGCTGTATGCTGGAGGTGACAGAAAAATCGGTAAGAAAACTTTATTTCTGTTATTTGTCTCTTGTTTTTGAGCACCTGCAACTATTTTTATAAGAAAGAATTTGAAATTATTATGCTATTTTGTTCACTCATTTAAGCAATTTTATTTATTCATATTTACCACTACTTTTATAAAAATTACTAATGCAAGAATATGGATTTTGTTGGGGTGCAAACAATTTATAGAATACTAAGCTATACAGTATCATATGTGTATTTAATAGATCCAATTATAGGAAATGGCTTGTACTGATTCACTATATCCCCTACTATGTTCCTCACTCTGATGAATGGCATGTAAATTGATAATATATTCTACTAAACCACTGGATTACTTAAGATTACTGGTTATTGTCTCAGGTAGAACTGCAATAATTATTTACTTACTACTCGTCATACATTCTTTTGCAAAGCCAAAATTGAACTATAAAGGAGATGTTTTTATTCCATAATAAAAGTATGTTAAAAAACATTTTGATTAGGGGCACCTGGGTGGCTCAATGGGTTAAAGCCTCTGCCTTCAGCTCAGGTCATGGTCTCAGAGTCCTGGGATCAAGCCCCGCATGGGGCTCTCTGCTCAGCGGGGAGCCTGCTTCCCCCTCTCTCTCTGCCTACTTTTGATCTCTCTCTCTCTGTCAAATAAATAACATCTTAAACAAACAAACAAACAAACAAAAAACATTTTCATTAAACAAATATAGTGGAAATGTTAATCACTGGTCTGGAATGATTGACCAAATATCAAAGCATGGTTTCCTGCTTTAAAGACTAAAATGAAAGGAACATTTATTATAGGTAAAGTAGAAAATAAAATGACAAAAGCAAATCAACTTGGGACAAGTCTATGTTAGCTTTCTCAGAGTAAATCCATGAGGTGAGGTGTGCATTGTATTCCTCATTCTTTTGGGAGTGCATTTAAAATAATTGTCCTTAATTTAGGAACCTCCTGGAAAATAATTTGTTGTGGACTCTTAGATGGTTAAGTTTAACAAGAATCAAATAAAAAAATGCCCACAATGGTGAAAATGCATATAGTACATACATACATATCTCTATCTCTATACACCCACATGTATATGCATGTATGTGTATGTGTATATATATATATATGATGTATATAGATACTGACAGATATACATATGTATAAGGCATCATATGTACATAAATGTATATCTATACATTTACATATATTCACGTTGCTTGCATCTGAGATATTATAATCATGGTTTTGCTTAAAAAACTTCATGTACTTGATAAAAATAAATGGACCCTTTTGAAACAAATAATACAAATAATATTTGAGCATATTTTCCATAATAAAGTTTGTCAGGTGGAATGTATCTCACCTTATCTCTTCCTGAGATATTCTTTTTTTTTTAAAGATTTTATTTATTTATTTGACAGAGAGAGAGATCTCAAGTAGGCAGAGAGGCAGGCAGAAAGAGAGAGGGAAGCAGGCTCCCCGCTGAGCAGAGAGCCTGATGCCGGGTTCGATACCAAGACCCTGAGATCATGACCTGAGCCAAAGTCAGAGGCCTTAACCTACTGAGCCACCCAGGCACCCCAAGATTGAGATTCTTAAGTCCTCTTTCATCAGCAAAACTGGGGGTCATAAACACCTGACACTTATAATTTCTAGTATTTATTGAGGTCTTGCTATTCATCTTTGCTACTGTTCCTGATTATCCCTTCAGGAGCTCTCATTCAAACTGTTATTTAAACTGTCCCAAAATGTGGGATCATTGCTAACTAATCCATTCAGTGGCTGTTTATGGAATGCCAACTATGCACTATGCACAATTATTCTAGATTCTGGGGTTATATCAACCAACAACAAAACAACTCTTTTTGAAGCTTGCATTCTTGGTAGGGGGTGGATTAGATACAGAAGGTGATGAGTGCCCTTGGGAGAGGGGAATATCATTATAGAAGTAAGAAATTAATTTTACTAGCTTACCCATAAAAAGAAAAATCTCCCCTCTTTCATTTATAGAAAAACATTTAGAGATAATAAATTAATTAATTAACGAAACCTAGAACTTTTCTAAAGCACATGGTACTTCAAAAATCAAGGTCTCTGTAATTCATTGAGTTTAGTGGAGATCCCTTAAAAAGACAGTGAGCATGCAGACAAATTTAAAACACAGTTCTCTTACCTTTAAGGAACTTCTGCCCATACTGTATGGCATCAATGAAAAATCCGAGGAGTCAACTCTTCTGTTGCTTTGAAGCATGCAAAGTGAGAAACAAGTAAGATGATAATCACCCACCACCAACACCCAGAATGGGCCACTGGCTCAAAGCACATTCTTCATTTGAATACTTTAGATATTTGGGGAATATTTATTTTGACTCAAGAGATGTTTTCCTTTTTTAAACATTGGATGCATATCCCAATCAAAATTGATTTTCAGTAGCATTTGACTTTTAGCTAAATAAAATGAGTTCAGCAATATATGAAAAACAACAGTCATTTTGAGTGAAGCCAACTGTGGTAGGAAATCAGAAGCTTTTGAGGTCTTTCAGTCTTGTGTGTTTGCTTGTTATCAGAATAGCTTCTGAGGGCTGATGCTTAAAGATCTCTATATAAAACAGATGTAACTTTACTAAATCTTCTTGTGGAAAGCTTTGTCTAAAAGAGTTCATTTTAAAATGTAGCCATTATTACACTTATTTTATTGAATAGCCCAGAAAGCCTCAGAAAATTCTTCCCTCCCCCAAAAAGGGACTGTTAGAGGTCCATTAATCCATAGTAAATATGTCATAAAAGTCAGCTATGAGGAGTGACTTTAATTAATTTGCCAACAAAAAGGATTTCCTATTTGATCATTCTTACCCTTGCATTTGAATCATTCTGTCAGAAAACATGACAAAAAAACATATTTGTCTTTTTATTTCATGCAGAAGGCTTTGCATTCATTGTGAGTTCATCTTAAACTGTAAGTCTAAATCAGTTTTTAGTGGATTTTCAAATTCTTTGAGCTACTTTTAGGTGGGAGTAATAAAATCAAAAGAACACTGGGGAAAAACTCACTAACATGTATCAAGTATCATCCTTTCTCCCATGCTGGTGTGCAAGAGTGTTCATTCCAGGCACATTTGACTAAAAGCTAAATCTTTTGAGAAATCAACCTCTCAACATCAGCTAGCTGAACAGTAAATGCTTCCATGTGTGATAAAAGCAAAGACTCTTATTTTCCCCCTAGCTGATTAAGAAAAGCAAGTCTTTCTTACACAATTCTAGTGGAGAGATTGAAAGCATCAATAGTTCTGTCAGAAAGACTAGTGAAAACAGGAGAACACAGAAAAGATTAAATTACTTAAATGTTGTATGCAATTGATTCACAGAGTAAAGCCACATTTTTTCTCATTCTGCATTCTTTTCACAAGGCTAGATCATTGTTTTGGAAGTTACGATTTGACTATGTGGCTGTAGAATCTTTAAATAAGATCCTGAATATTTTCAGTGCTCTCATTAGCTCGACATTCTAATATAAAGATAAGGAAACCTAATAATGTTGCATTTATCAATATTGTATTTTTAAAATAACTTTATAAATAGAATTGAAATGATTCTGAATTTTACATGCATAACTAAAAAACAATTACCTTTCATGATTTTAAGCAAACTTCTAGTTTTATTTGTATCAATTCCACTCATAAAGAAAGAATAAAATAAGCAAACTTTCCTTAGTGGTTCATAATCTATTCCAAGTCATGGCAACTATTGAGTCAATATTGCTGCCAAAAGAGAATTCATGTTGATTACAGCATTTAATAGAGTCAGACAGCCACTTCACATCTAAAAGAAACACATGAGCCTTTGTTTTGTGTCCTCCAACCAGAAATGTCACCTGTGGAGAGTAAACAGGAAAGTCTACAGTTTTCAAGGAAATCTTTTCTTTAACAAACTGTGCTCATTATCTCTACTAATTTTCCTTAAAATGGTATATTCATAAATTGTTATGAAAAAATGAGCCAAGAATTTCATGGCATTATCACATTATAATGCACATGATACAATAGTAAAGAATTTCTCATCAAAAAAAGCCAGGAGAAATATTTAATAAACTGAAAATAATATTTATATTACATAAAAGGAAAAAATATTATCTGAAAAATATCTTTAAAACATATTACCATAAAAATTTGTTAAACTTCAGATTTTTCACCTCTCTGTCTTCCCTTTCCATTCTTTCATAAAGAATTCCAAAAATTCCACACACTCCTAGCTAAGATTGTGTTTCAAATTCTAAACCTCTCTCACGCTCGAAACAATATAATTAGTTCCATGAAGCAAAAATGGAAAATGAATGCTTAGAATTGACAAAAACTGAAGCTGCAGATCTGCTAGATTCAGAGTCCAGAAAAATAAAAAAGAACATAACACAATTTAAAAATATTTTTTAAAAAATAGTTACTGAAATTAAAAATAATCTATAAAAGGAATTAACTCTATAATGAAGTAGAGTTTCCACAATGGTTAAGAAAAAAAGTAGTGAATTGAAAGATAATAGGGAGGAATGATCTTAAAGAGTTCTCAGAGGCAAAGAGATAAGAAATATGAATGATATAAAGTCTCATTTGAAGCAAATCAAAAGCACAATGGAGATACAGCAGAAAAGTAAAACTTAAAGAGTTAATAGCTGCAAATCTTCCAGAATTGAGTTTTCATACTGAAAAAACATCATGATTGAATCACTAAATTCTACACCTGAAACTAAGAATACACTGTATATTAACTAACTGGAATTTAAATAAAAACTTGGAAAGAAAAAAAAAAGAAAATACATCATGATTATTGACCAGCATAAGTTTTTAATTATTATCTAGATTCATCACAATAAAACTGTAGAAAATCAAAGATAAAGGGAAACCTGTAATAGCTATTTGAAGGTAAAGGTCACTAGATGGAAATTGGATTACTGACAGATTTCTCCATAGTAACAATAATGCCAATGTATATTTTCAAAATACGAAGAAAAGATTTTATTTTTTTTTTAAGATTTTATTTATTTATTTGACAGAGAGAGATCAAAGGTAGGCAGAGAGGCAGACGGGGAGGAGGAAGCAGGCTCGCAGCTGAGCAGAGAGCCCGATGTAGGGCTCGATCCCAGAACCCTGAGATCATGACCTGAGCTGAAGGCAGAGGCTTTAACCCACTGAGCCACCCAGGCGCCCCTGAAGACAAGATTTTAAACTATTTCCATACTTAGCTAAGTCATCATCTAAAAGGAGATAAAAACATTTTAAGATATTGGGAGTTTAGTACCCCCAGATTCAACAGTAGGAATTACCAAGTATGTATTTCAATCAGAAAAATAATTAGCTCAGAGGAAACAAACAGGATGAACAAAACAAAAAGATGAAAGTTACAAATAATAACAGAAGTTGATAAAAAATGTTTCTAAATTAGCTATTGATATGGATTTTAAGAGAGTGAAAATATTGGTTTCATTTTTTTTCTGTTTAGAAAGGTACATCCAAACTACGGATAACATGATAGATAAAGTGAGGATATATTCAATATATATTTATTCTTTGTTGCTGTGCAACAAATTAGCCAAGAACTTGGTGAGTTTCTATAGGTTTTAAAATCAGGGCTTAGCTAAGCCAAATCTCTGCTTTGAGCTTTCTTCCATGCATTAATAAAAATGCTGTCCATTTAGCACAGTTATTGTACTGTGTCTTTCATCTAGCTTGTGAGACATCTCTTCCAAAAAGTTCTAAAAATTTCTGTGTAATCACTGCAGAATGGGTGTATCTTTCCTTCAGTGAATTAACACTGTGATGAATGTGTGTTTCATCTAGTTGTGAAGACTTATTTCTATATTTTCTTTGAAGGGTTTTATGGCTTTAGTTCTTATATTTGGGTTACTGACACATTTTAAATTAATTTTCTATATGATGTGAAGCAGGTGTGCAGCTTCCTTCTTTACCTTGAAAATACAGTTGCTCCAGAACCATTTGTAGGAGAGGTTGTTCTTTCCCCTATGAATGAATTTAGCACCATTGTCAAAAATCAGTTGGTCACAGATTTATGATTTATCTCTGGACTGCCAATTTTATTTCATATCAATGCCTATGTCACTACAATATTGTTTTGGTTACTGTAGTTTTTCAGGAATTTTTAAATCATGAAATGTGAGTCCTCTACCTTTATTATTCTTATTCAAAATTGTTTTGACTGTTAAGGACCCTTTAGCATTCAGCATAAATTTGAGGTTCAGATTTTCAATTTCTGCAAAAAAGCCTGTTGGAATTTTGATAGTAATTGTGTCGCATTTGTAGATCACTTTTGGGGGTATAGATTCCTTGACAATACTAGATCTACTGTACATAGACATGGTATTCTTCTCCATTTATTTATGTCATCTTTAATTTCTTTTGGCAGTGGTTGATAGTTTTCAGTGTACAAGCCTTTCACCTCCTTAAATTTATTCCTGTATAGTTTTTCTTTTTGCTGCTATTATAAATGGAATTGCTTTTTAAAATTTTCTTTTTGTGTTGTTTATTGTATGTGTGTAGAAACAGAACCACTTTTCCTTTGTTAATCATGTAACTTGCAACTTGGTGAACATTTTTTTATTAGCTCTACTAGCTTTCTTGTAGATTCTTTGGAAGTTTCTATATGTATGATTATGTCATCTGTGAGCAGTTTTACTTTTTTCCTTTCCAATGTGGATGCTTTTTATTTCTTTTTCTTGTCTGACTGCTGTGGTTTGAACTTTCAGTGCAACACTGACTAACGATGATGAAAGTGTGCATCCTTTTTTTGTTGTTGTTTTAAGTGTGTTTAAATAAAGATTGAAAGTAAATATGTTAATCATTAGAAAGTTAGAAAATAAAGCAACAAATACATATAAAATGAATATGACTAAAAAAGACTAAAAGAATATAATAAAGATAAGAATGGAATTTATCAAAATAGAAAATAAATAAAAGATATAAGTTGCTAGATTTTTGAAAAGGACTATCAAGCAGATTACAAACCAATATTTGGTGGTTTTTATTACTTCTGTAGAGTTATATAGGAGAATTGTATTAGAATGTGATACTAAGCAGGCTTTAAGTACATGTATAATTTTTTTGAATGACTAAAGTAAGTATGGTGATTTTGTGAATATTTGTCATGTAATTCTTTGTGGTTTTCTAGATGATCTAAATATGTATAACAAAAATTATGTACATATATTTTATTTTATTTAAATATTTAAATATTTATTTATTTATTTGAGAGAGAGAGAGAGAGAGAATGAGAGTGAGAGAGCGTGAGAGGGGAGAGGCGGACTCCCTACAGAGCAGAGAGCCCGATATGGGACTCTATCTCAGGACTCCAGGATCATGACCTGAGCTGAAGGCAGTTGCTTAACCAACTGAGCCACGTAGGCACCCTGTACATATATTTTAAAAGATTATCCAGCAGAATGTGTAGTTTTTAGTGTTCATATATGTTTTAAAATATATTTGTCCTCTAGTTCTGTCACATGAAAAAGGATTCTAAGTTAGAAAGAAGAAACAAAGGCCTTAATAATATTCTTTCAGAGAAATTAAGTGATAAGCACAGGAGTTGGGGGAACCTAATATCATAACAGACTTCAAAATTACTGTGTTTTTTTTAAGTTTGGAGTATTAGTGAAAATTAATTTCCATATATTTCCAATCTGCTTACCCTTAGCAATTATCATTTTATTTGGTGAACGGTGAGGCTGGACTATAGGAAATAAGAAACTGAACATGCTAGAGATTATCGAAGGAATGGATGTATGAATGAACAGAACGTATACCTCAAGACATCAAAATATTACAACTTTTTTAAAATATGCATTTCCATCTGAAATAGCTTTAAAGCTCCATTGAACTTAACTCTCTTCAGATTAAAACAAACTTATTTGTTTCTCCTAGAATAACTCAAAACTTAACATTTTATTTATAAAATATCATTCCATATTTATTTTTCAGAAACATACACACTTATTGCTACATTATCGAAAAGGAAAATGTTAAATCTGAGAAATAACCTTGTGATTTTTTCTCTTTGAAATTTTAATAATTTTCCTATTTTTAATCAAATATTAAAAATAGTTTGGGATTCCTCCCCTACAGCAGAGTTAGCAGTACTGTGCAACAAAGCAATCCACACTTGTAATGATGACATCTTATTTTATGAAGACACGACCACATTTCAATGAATAAATTCATGAAGTCTCACCGCTCTGTGACCCCATATCTACAGTCTTCTTTATCTGGTCCTATTCTAGCTCATTACTGTCATAACAAAAGCAGCCATTCTATTTCACTTCTGATCTTATCTGTCCTTTAAAGGTGAAGAAACATAAAAGAAACAAAGAAAATAAGAACCTTACATTTTTCTTTCTTCAAATGGCCAGTAAACTCACTTTTTTTTAGTCAAATTCACTCAAAATAACTATACACTTTTTTAGTAGGGGAGTTTCTTAGATTATGAAACTGTACTGAAAATACAATTGCCCCATCTTCAGCTCACCTTTTTCAAAGATGCCTTTTTGTGGATGAAGTCTCATTAACATTCAGAAATTATCCCACTGAAACCCTGAAGATAGGAAGTAAATAGATGAGTGTGTGAGCTGAGTCTCCGTAAGGCATTCACGAGGTCAGAGACAACTCATTAAAATACAGCTAAAGAGTCTCTTAATGATAGAGAGTACAGCATATCATTCTTCGTCACTCTCTTCTAAGTCATGACCCCTAGAATCTTGCTAATTCACATTTATGTACAGGTTCAAAGATACTATTAAATATTTAGGATCTGAGAAGCATGAGGTGATTTGCTGTGAAATTAGTCACCCAAAAGTTCTAATAGAAATCAGATAAATGTGGCAGATTTACTACAGAGAATTATCACATCTGCATCTCAAAAGCTCATAAAAAGGAAGTGATAAAATAATTTAAAAAAAAAGTGTAAACCCACAAGAACAGAGAGGAAAGAAATAACACAATAAATTTTAATAAATCTTTGGAATGCCAGAAGTTGGGAGAAAATTAGCGAATTACTTAATAAAAAAGAAATAGTTATTACCTAAAGCTTTTAGAGTGGAAGAGGGGAAAAGTAGCCAGAAACTTTATTTTTGAACCACAAAGATGACTCAGGACTTGGAAGCATAAGGGAACAGTAGAAGGTAGAGAGGCAGTTCCAGGCTGTAAACAGAGTGGTTGCAAAATGCAGATGCCTTTTCCCCACCAATGTGGCCTTGTGTGTATCTGTCTCCCTCACACCCACCTGCCTTACCCTTCCTGCAGCCATTTATTTTTCATTTCTCCTACAGTTGCTCTGCATTTAGAGATGCAAAGTACAGAAGACAGTAATGAAGCATGACACTAAAAACACGGGCATTAAGTGGGAATTCTCAGGCCCTTGCTACTGAAACACCTACAGCAGGCATGCATGTCCCAAGGACAGAGGGAAGCTTTGCGCAGTCACAGTATCATACCCAATGAGGTTTATCCGAGGTGCGATTATTGCTAACCCGGGACAGAGGAAAAGCAACTAGTACAGGAAGAACACCCAAACTGGAGTAACATAAAAGAAAGAACAACCAAGTGGGATAATCTTAATTGCTATAAAGACTGATACTCCAAACAATCCTTACCATCATTTTTATTTACTTACTTGTAGTAAATAAGAGGTAAGCAAGTAAACTTTTCATTTGTCATAGGTTGTTTTACCACCTGTGACAGATATTAGAAAAATGTGTATATTTATTGTGTTATTACATCTTATTTCATCTCTGAAATGCACTTTGTTTGAAATGATTCGATCATAATCATATTCATAATCATAGTCACATATTAAAGCTCTACTAGGCCTCTTTCTTGAAATGAGGCCACAACAATTTTAAAAATATGATAGCTCTGCCCTGAAAGACAAACGTTTTTTTGTTGTTTTGGTTGCCATTTGTGATTAATGACTGCTCAATGAATAGAGGAAAGCAAACCTGGAATAAAAGAGTCATCAAGTGTTATTAAAAGTGTATTTCTTAGTATTTTATTTGAATTTATACTTCAGTAGATACTTTTGGTTATACACAATTTTTAAAATCACTTTTTCAACTTTATAGCCTGTGAATCTTTTTTGTTTCTCATAAAATAACAGTTCCTTGAGCTGCTTGTATAATAACATCAGTAGTTAGATTGACTTCTGTATTATAGGCAAAGTGAAAAAAAAAATTTTTAAATCTATGGTAACAAAGTCACATGTTTACATTATGCCCAAAGAGAAAGGTTAGGCAGAAACCAACTTGTCAGCCCTCCCTACAGGTAGATGAAGTCTTCAGGGCTGAGCATTATTTAAATCTCTGTCTCAACCAACCTAAGGAAAAGAATGCATTTACTTACCTGCCAAATCATATAGCAAATAAAGATTTGGCCAATTGAGGGGGAGGGAGGGTAAGGGTTGGAGGAGTGAGAGCTATGTAGGTTACCAATTTGATTTCATAATTTTTCATAATGATTAATCCATTTCTAACAGCATACTACACACTGTAAAATCATTTATAAGGTTTAGTCTCTGTTCTTTGCGATTTTTATGGCTAAGCGATATAATAAGTCAAGGACAATGTAATTAGTATCACTATGTGCAGAACGCCATAAAATGCTAAGAAGTCCTTTTGTCTCATTTCTTATTTCCCCCGGGATTCAAAGGAGGAGTAGATAACACCATCCGCAAGAGTGAGAATCGATGGGTCAGTATTGCTTTGGTGCAGATTTTAGTAACTGCACCATCTAAGGTTCACCCTTAGGCAAACAGATGCTGAGTCTGGCTGAGGCATTTTGATAAATATTTTGTATTTGTACTACTCCATAAAAAATCTAATGTAAACTCTGTCACTGCATGATCCTTTATAGACAAACATTTCTCATAATATTATATTTTCCAACAATGCCAGACACTATCATGAGAATATAAATTTAGAAATTTGCCTTCAGGGTTGACTTTTTGATAATACAATTCTGGTTGTATTTCAGCTACATCCATGACTTCCTCAAAGATAGATTTTTGCTTTCTGGTTTCTGTAGTTACTGCCGGCTCGGCAAAATTTCTGTTAATGAAGAATGAAATGTCCATATTTAAATTTTGCCCCTATTTTTAGAAGCACTTCATATTTCATCATCATGGAAAACTATCAGTTTTCTATCACTATCAGTGATATCACTATCACTATCTCTATCACTATCTCACTATCAGTGAGAATGAATTACTTTTTAAAATATTAACTATCAAGTTCAGACATATTTTTCTAAACTCAGAAAAAAATGTTACTTCACATTAGCTAATGAGAGCATTTTAAAAAATATCTTTTCATTATATGCACCTATTGATTACATAGTAGTGAACTAGAAAAAAGATACTCTTTTCTTCACTTTCAAGAGCAATAGCTACCAATTACTGAGTGCTTGCTATAAGCCAGAAAATGGCCTGCACAATTACATATTTTAATGTATAATTTTATAGCAAATGTATAAAGGTAGATGTCATCATTCTCAATTTTCAGGTAAGGAAACTGAGATTTGGAAAGATCAAGTAACTCGTCCCAAAAGAGTTAGAAAAAGGAGCCAGACTCAATTCCACATCTCATTAACCCCAAAACTCTCCCCACAGACTATATTCTATACTGTTCCTTTTTAAAGGGGAAACACCATTCAGAGTTTCAGAAGACCTGTAATCACGCGAAAGATTGTCACAATACTGAAAAATCTTAAAACTAGTTTTCAAATGCTTAACCTAGCATATTAATAAGAAAAAAGCAATGTATATGATTTGTTTATGGAAGGACACACTTAATACTATGGTTAATATATTTTCATTCTTATTACCATTTTTGCTTCTTCATAGTCTGACCTTTTTAAGAAAAGTTGACTTGATTTAGATCAAACTACACTAACTTGAATAGTCAATTCTTTTATAAATATTCTGCATAAAATACAGCTTTTTTTTAAAAAGTAAAATTACATTTTACAAAGTGACTAAGGAATAATTATTTTGATTTCCATATTGCAGAAGAAGAAATAAAACTTGAGGTCAGATGTTACAAAGGGATTGCTCTAAATATTTAAAGTCATCATTTAACTAAAGAGGAGTTGCTTCTTTTGGAAAGATCTCAAAAATTAAGTAATGTAGTTCTTGACATTTTCTTTGTTTAATGACAATTTAATTTTCCAATGTCTCATTCTTTTCCCACATTTGCCTTCTGTTATTATGTTGAAATAGTCTTCAGTTTTTATCTCCAAATCTATATATAAATCTAATCTTAAATATATCCACACAAATGTTAAGTACATAAAAAGCATAAACATATACATATACCAGCATAATAACTTCTTGTAGCATGGCATATTATCACTATCCATGTAATATGATAATTTATTAGCAAACAAAACACATGTATTTTTAATTGAATATTGAAGTTAGACACAAGTCAAAGACCTGCATAACCTAAAAAATGATGGGCTGAGTATGTCCATAACAAAATGTGCTCTTTCTATAACACGATATTAATCATAAAGTATCAATAATGAGAAATCTTTCATGAATAGCTTTAAAAATGTTCTCACACCGGGCACCTGGGTGGCTCAGTTGGTTAAGCATCTGCCTTTGGCTCAGGTCATCATCCCAGGATCCTGGGATCAAGTCCTGTATTGGACTCCCTGCTCAGCAGGGAGTCTGCTTTGTCCTCCACTGCTGTCCCCAGCTCGTGATCTCTCTCTCTCTCACACACTTTCACTCTCTCTCAAATAAATAAATAAAATCTTAAGAAAAAAAATGTTCTCATGTCATTTCACTTGATTTTACGAAAAACCTGAATAGTAGAAATGACATGTATTTTCACCATCTGTTTATGGATAAGGAAACAAGAACTCAAGCGAAATTATTTATCTTGTACTATGATGTGAATCCAGGTCTTCTGCTTCTTGGCCCTCAGCTCTTTCCACACACATAGGAAGTATCTTTTACCCAAATTAAATGCTGGCCAGTTTTTCTATAATCTTTAACTTGAGCTCTTATGAGGTGCTTGCATTGGGCATCTCGGTGGGTCAGTCGGTTAAGAGACTGCCTTCAGCTCAGGTCATGATCCCATGGTCCTGGGATAGAGTCCCACATTGGGCTCCCTGCTCCTTGGGAAGCCTACTTCTCCCTCTCCCTCTGCCTGCTTCTCCCCATGTTTGTCCTCTCCCTCTCTGACAAATAAAATCTTAAAAAAAATGCACATTATCCTATTTAAAATATCAAAAAAAAAAAAGGGGCCACCTGGGTGGCTCAGTCAATTAAGCGTCTGCCTTTGGCTCAGGTCGTGATCTCAGGATGCTGGGATCCAGCCCCACCTAAGGGTCCCTGCTCAGTGGGGAGCCTGCTTCTCCTTCTCCCTCTGTCTCTCCCCCCGCTTGTGCTCTCTTTCTCTTTCTCTCTCTCTTTCTCGAAAAAATAAATGTCTTTAAAAACAAACAAACAAATAAATAAATAAATAAAATATAAAAAAAGATCTGGATACATGTCCTTCATGTTGGTAGGAAGCATAGTTATTGATACTAGAGGGGTGGGGAGGGTGGCCATGGTGGTGGAGGGGCAGAGGTGGAGGGAGAGAATCTCAAACAGACTCTATGCTGAGCTCAGAGGCCAACATGGAGGTCAATCTCACAACCCCCCAAGATCATGACATGAGCTCTAACCAATAGTTGGATGCCCAAGCAACTCAGCCACTCAGGAATCCCTGAAGCTTGATTTTTGATTGTGGATTTCTAGAATATAAATACAATAGATTTTTCAGAAAAAACATGATTTTTCTGTTCAGAACCTTTGTAAATCTTATTGTAATTTATTCATAAATTTTTAAAAATTTCTCTCTACATAGACATTAATCGTGAATAAAGAGTGTTTGTTTAAAGATTTTATTTATTTATTTGACAGAGAAAGAGATCACAAGTAGGCAGACAGGCAGGCAGAGGGGGGGTGAAGGAGGCTTCCCACTGAGCAGAGAGCCCAATGCAGGGCTTGATCCCAGGACCCTGAGATTATGACCTGAGCTGAAGGCAGAGGCTTTAACCCACTGAGCCACCCAGGTGCCCCAAGAGTGTTTTAATCTTTATAATATTTATACACATTAATTTCTTTTCTTATATTAACACACTGACATAAACCTCTAATAAAATGTTAATTAAGTGAAAGAGTCAGTAATGAACATATTTGTTTTATTCCCTATCTGAAAGGTAAAATTTTTAATACATCATTACTAAGTATGACTTTTTTTTAATGTAGACAGTTTTTATAAGAGCTAAAGAGCTATCTATAGAGGCGACTCCCCTTGAAATGGCCATAGGCCCTAACTAGCCAATTTGCTACTTACAACTGGACACAGTTATCAAAGAAGGGAAAATCCCTTATGTTCTCATATTTCTTCGTTCCAATTTATAGCTATAGCCCCTCACCACCTCCTCTGACAGATCGTCTCTGCTTTGCTATTCCTGTCTGTTGCTCCCATGCAGTGCATTCAATAAACTTCTATCTCCTTTGTTCCACTTTGAGTGAGTACTTTCATTGCCTGCACTGTAGACCCCCACCTAACTGGAATGCACCACACTATCCTTTTAAGTACTTCATAATTTAAGAGAATTTTTATGGAGGGGAATGAAAAAATGCTAAAGTTTAGCTATCGTTTTTTCTATGTCTTGTAAAATAATTATATACTTTTTTCTGCTTTAATTTGTTAAAGTCATGACTCACATTAATTTTTAAGGGTTAAACAACTATGTATAGCTAGTATAAATTCCACTTGATAACCATACATTTGTTTTATTTGTATTTTATATAGAATTTTTCCCCTGTGTTAGTAAGAAGACTGGTTGGTAATTCTGTTTTATCATATTAGTCTTTGGTGGTTTTTTTGTCTCAAGGTTAAACCAGCCTCAAAAATGAATTTGGTGAATGTATTTTTTTTTCTCATAGATACTTTAAATTGAGAAATTATAGGGGCGCTTGGGTAGCTCAGTTGGTTGAGCATCTACCATCAGCTCAGGTCATGATCCCAGGGTCCCTGCTCAGCAGGGAGCCTGCTCCTTCCTCTCCTTCCCATTTGTACTCTCTCTCCCTATCTCTGTCGCTAACCCTGTCTCTCTCTCAAATAAATAAGTAAATAAACAAATATATAAATCTTAAAAAAAGATGAATTATATTTCTCTATATCAGTGGCAATAACCACATTAACTAAAGCATCGAATCTGAATCCTCAAAGCTCCTACCCTGGCCACAGCAAAAACCTCACATTCCACGTATTCTTTTGGGCCTCAAATGCCAGGGCTATGCCATTTCTCAAGATTACTGACCATGCACTGATGTGTTGGAGCTTTATGGGGACAATAAATAGCACTCTTCTTATAATAATTATCTACTGTGCTATTACAAATTACCACAAGTTTACTGTCTTACAGTTCTGGAGATCAGAAGTCTGAGATCAGTTTCACTGGGTTAAATTTATAGTGTCAGCAGATTCTCCCCTAGAATCTGCTCCTTGCTTCCTCCAGCTTGTAGTGGCTACATGCTTTCCTTGGCTTGTGGCCATACCACTTTTATCTCTGCTTCTATCATTACACATATTTCCTTCTCTCAGTCTAACACTCCTCTTACAAGGAACCTTGTGATTATATTAGGTCCACCTGGATAATCTAAAAATTGGATTGCCAACATCTTTAACTTAATCAAATCTGCAAAATCCTTTTTGCCATGTAAGGCAACATATTCACAGACTCTGAGTAATAGGATGCAAAACATCCTTAGATAAGCATTATTCAGCCACCATAATCTGCTCTCTATCACACAGTAATTCACATCTGTCTCACATGCAAAGTGCATTCATTCCATCTCAAACTCCCCCCAAATCTCAATCCATTATATTAGTAATCTCACCTAAGTTTTATCAGTTCAAAAGTCCCAAATCATATGATCTAAATCACCTACATTAGCTATGGGTAAGGCTCTTAGTATAACATATTCTGGGGCAAAATCCCTTTCCATATGTGGACTTGTGAAAATAGAAAACAAGTTATCTACTTCCAAAATAAAATAGTGAGGCAGGAATATGATATTAGTTATAGACATTCCTATTCTAAATGGGGAAAATGGACGAAAAAAAGGAATCATTTGTCCCAAGAGATTTCAGAATCGATTGGGCAAATTCCCAAAGGTTTCAAGGCCTGAGTATAATCCTCTGTGTCTTAAATTTCTGCCTCCTAAGACTGTGCCTCTGCCTTGGAACTTATCTCTCCTTTTTCTTGACAGATAGCATGTGTTTGCAGCTGAGTAGTGTTATCAGCCTGCTTCCTTCAAGTAGAATTTTCACAGTAGGAGAGCCTTTTTAATTATGTCCTCTCTCTGTCCCTTTCAGTCCAAGTTGGCACTGTTTCTGCTGGGATAATATTCTGAGAGCCTTGTAGATCTCCCATCTGTATTTCCTAGATTTACTCAATTAGACAAGAGGATCCTCTTGTCTTTCCTGCATAATCCCAATTGTATTTTTGCTTTGTGCTGAGATGACTGAGAGGACGGATCCATGAGAAATGAGCCCAATTTCTTCAGAAATATCTCTGTGTGGCAGAATACTTTGATCTTTCAATCCTTCGGAGACACTAGAAAAGAAGTGTTCAGTTACACCTTTGGTGCTTTTTCTAGAGCATGCTTTCTTGGTAATGAATCTCTAATTTTAACCATCTGGATAGCCTGAGAATTTCCCAAATAGAAACCCTTAGATCTTCTTTGCTTAACATTTTTTTCCCTCAATACATCCCTTTCCTCACATTTTACTCTAAGTACCAGGAAGAAACCAGCCACACCTTCAACTCTATACTTGGTCGTATCAGCTAATATTAGAGCTCATGATTCCTGTGTCTTATGTACCATTTAGCTGCAGAACTCTAGTTAGCTAAGCTTTTTGCCGCTATACAACAGTAAATAATGCTACCTTCAGTTTCCAGTAATGTGTTCCTCATTCCCATCTTAGCCTTCATTAGCATCACCTTCATAAGTTCAAATCTTTACCAACTGTGTTTTTGATAACTTAGGTGTTTTCTGATATGATATATATCAACTCTGCCTTACTCATTTCCTTCTGAGTCCTTATTAGCAGAGTCATTTTCATCTATATTTCTACTAACTGTTCAAGACAATCTAGGCATTTTTTAAATCATCCTCCCTCAAATCCTTCCAGCCTCTGCCCTATGCCCAATCTAAAACTGCTTCCACGTTTTTTTGTTATTTGTTACAGAGCGGCAACCTATATCAAAATCAGTATTTGTTTCTGATTATTGCCATAACAAATTGCCACAAACTTACTGACTTAAAATAATTCCAACCTTACAGTTCTGGAGGTCAGATATTTAAGATAGGTCTCACTGGGCTAAAATCAAGGATTTGATGAAGACTCTGTTTCTTCCTGGAGGTGCTAGAATAGAATATGTTTCCTTTTGTTTCCCAGCTTCTAGAACTACCCACATTCCTTACCTCATGGCTTCCTTCCACCTATAAAACCATCAGTTACATCACTTTGATCTCTCCTGCTGTCATCACACCTCCACCTTTGTATCTGACACTCCTGCCTTTCTCTTTCACAATAAGGATGCTTGTAATTTCGCTGAATGCATTATTGTCACCCAGGACAATCTCCCTATCTCAAGAGCCTATCCTTTTAAAAATATTTATTTATTTTAAAAAGAGAGCAAGTGGGAGAAGAGGGAGCTGGAGAGAGAGAGCATCTCAAGCAAACTCCAAGCTGAGCATGGAGCCCCACTTGGGGCTTGATCTCATGACCCTGAGATCATGACCCAAGCTGAAATCAAGAGTCAGACGCTCAGCTGACTGAGCCACCCAGATGTCTGAAGAACCTAAACTTAATCACTTCTCCAAAGTCTCATTTGCCATGTAAAGAAACATATTTATAGTTTTCAGGGATCACAACTTGGATATCTGTGAGCAGCCATAATTCTGCCTACCGTAATGTTCCAAGGACTAAGTCCTCTTCCTTTTCTGGTAAGTAGTTGCACACATGCTTACTCTAAAGGGTGTACTTATCAGACATTGTTCACATACACAGAGCTCTGTCTCAGACATTTTGTAAAAATGAAGGACATAAGAAATTTTTAACAGCTATTCCATTAATTACTTTTAATTGTGAAAGGGTCACAGAATGTTCATCTTATAAATCAGAAAACTATCATTGTAAAACAGAAATACCAAAATAGAAATAATATCTATCTCTGAAGAAATAGAAATTATTTAAGAAAGCAAATTTCTCTCAGTAATTTGAGAAGATATATCCATAAAATAGGAAATGGATTCTCTGACAGTAAAAAAAAAAAAAAAAAAAAAAATCACTGAAAAAGACCTTAAATGGGTTAAAAAATTTAACTGTAAATTTTGAACAAGAAAAATGAAATGTAAAGATCTGGAAACTAGCCACACTATAGATTAGGAATAATAGAGAAAAGATAAGCTATCATGAGGACTTAGGAAATCAGTGTCATACCCATTTGAGCAAAATCCTAGACAGAATAAACAAAATGAAAGCAGAAATTACTGGAAGAAGAATGCAAGATAAAAGCTTTAAGTTGGGAATATCACATTGAATACTTACTCAATGGCTGAAAAAGCCACCTCCAGACAGGTGAAATCACAGAAACTTCAAGATTAAGAGAAGATATAGAAAATATATATATATATACATATATATGTATATATATGTAAGAACAAAAAAAGAGATCAGCACAGAGTGTAAAGAACAGGAATGACTTCAGAATTCTAATCAGTAATTGATAGGGGGGATGCCGATGCCTAGCAAAATTATTTAACAAATAAAAGACAAATTAAAGACATTTTCAGATATGTCATCAATCAGAAAATTTTCATTTCTTGACCTCTTTCTAAAATGTTACTGGAGAATGATTTCCTACAGATCACAAAAATTATAAAAAATGTTATAATTCTGTAGATATCACAGATTTCAAGAAACAGTGGATCTCACCTATAAGTACTATAAGAAACATCACAGGGTGATATGCTGTCTGATAATCCAAGAAATAAGCTCATCTAAATTAGAATAATAATTCAACAAACTCTAAAAATAATTCCTCAAGAAGAAACTGAATTCAAATAAACAAAAAGATAATTTGAGTGATAAAGTAAGCACAGAACAACATATACACAATTCTTGTCAACAAAATTGAACATGATTAGAAATTTCAGGATAAACAAATAATGGAGAAACTGTGAGCAAAGTGTACAAAATGTGAAGCTAGATAAAATTTGGCATTATTTTATTTTTAATTTTTTTAAACTTTTTTTGGCTTTAATTTATATAACTGATGGAATTTGGAGAAAATGTTTGTATTTTTACCTCCATATTGTTATATTATTCATTATGTCACCCTCACTGGTGGTATCTTAAGATGTTTTTCAGATAACTTATTTCTTTAAAGATTAATCTTCCAACAATCATAATATTTAAAATGCAGTTTCAACATTGTCAAAGTTTAGAATTAATTCTAAATGGATGATGGATGGTTTAATAAGATTGTAGATTAGAACATAAATCACACAATTTTTCACAATGTAACAAATAATGGTGACACAGAATTGAGTGTTTAAGTTAGGTAGAGAATTGAAGGCAGAATTATTTCATCCTGGTATTTAATAGAGGGATAATAAGAACTTTAAGAATTTGATGAATCAAGAGAGATGTTAATTATGAAGGTTATGAATAGCAAACAAAATAAAAATATTGAAAGAAGAGGGAAAAAGACATTAGAATAGAGAGATGTTGAATATACTCCTCATCTTCCATAATAGAAAATCAAAAGATATGATTTTAAAATAAAACAAGAAATAGACTTGGGGCAACAGAAAATCCACCAGAATTATGCAATGTGCAAAGATTAAAACTAGCAAACCCTGGAAATTAGGACTCTGCATAGAAGTTTGTGGAAGTACAATCTACAATTTTATATTATATTCTTATTTACTACCTTAATCATTCTTTATAACTGGTTTGTTTACATTTATAGGAATTGAAAATTCACATACCTCTCTTTCTTACGCCACCAATAGAAAACTTTAAATATGGTTAAATTAGAAGGTGTTAAATGCAAAGCGGAAAAAAAAAGATTGAGGCTAGTATGACTTTTGTTCTCCAGAGGGCTAGAGGATTGATGAGGTGATTTAATTTATTACTTAATTTATATCCTTCTAATAAAAAGATTTCATATATAATTATTCCATCTTTGCAAATCTTATCGCTCTTAAAAGACTTGAGATTATATATATTTTAAATATTTTTAGGATTGTCTACTGTTTCTAGTTTATGCAGAAATTCCATGGTAGGAGATTTACATGTACTTATTGAAGAGAATTATCTTTAAATTAATTGACACATAGGAGACAGACCAAACTGAATATAAAACTCTAAATAAGCAGAATGAAAAGCTCATCAGAAAAAGATTGGCATCATCAGGAAAGAAGAGACTTTGACCTCTATCTCTAAATAAGTGATGAGCAGAACCAACCCTGGGAGGAAAAATCCTGACTTCCTGAAAAACAAACCTATTTGTCATTCTAACACTTAAAAAGAATATGGAATGAGTTGTTCCTTATTATTTCTAACTTAAATTTTCACCACCCTAGCGTAATGTAAAACTGCCAACACAATTGCACCAGACTGCTGCCAATTCAGCCAATTTCCTTCTACAAGAGCCACTAGAAGTGGTGCTCCCGTGAGCTGCAGAGGAAAAATCTGGAACCTCATTTCTAGAATCCCTTTCCAGTAGGACTCCCATTCTTCCAATGAGCGCCACTCATGAGAGACTTACAAGGTGGAAGAGGAGGCTGATCTGATACTCCAGGGTAGAAGTGACAGAATGGGCAGGGGTTTCGCTAAAGGCTCCCAGTGAAATCTTACAGCAGAGAGGTCACTGGCAATGTCTTCTTCGTGTTGGCTTCTTCATCTGCACCGCATTACCTCCTTAATAATCTGAAGCAGTGCATGGAGACTATCACATATAAAGTATGAACTAGGTATTCCATGTCAGTGCTAGAAAAATCGTTTTTAGTATATAATTTTATTACATATTTTTAAATTGTGTTTTTGGAGAGAGAGAGAGAGAGAGAGAGAGAGAAGCCAACTCGGAGCCCGATGTGGGGTTTGATCTTAGGACCCTGAGATCATGACCTGAGGTGAAACCAAGTCAGACGCGCAACTAACTGAGCCACCCAGGCACTCCTTAGCATATATTTTTTAAGTTAAACTTTTAACACCATTTTAAATTAAATAGATTTATTCCCTGGCCAAATCTTTGAAACTAACATAGAAGATCACAACTGCAAGAACTTTCTACAGTACTTAAATTCTAATTGTCAAATTGAAGTCACTCCTTTTTTTTTATAAGTCTGAAATAAGAAAACTCAGCATCTCAATGTGGTTTTACAGTCTACTTTTGTTGTAACATTCTTTATGCTGTAAAATCTACCTGTTTAGTCATATTCTTTTATTCAGAATTAAATGACATAAATACAGTTAATATTAATTGAACAAACTTTTGTCAATAGTACCTCCTTTAACTGAAGGGCTATAATTAATTTACTTACTAAAATCTGAATTTCTTTTTTGAAATTTCCCAAAAGAAAAGAGCTATCCAAAAAGGCATTAAAAATTTGACAGCTTAATCTTCTCAATATGTCACTGTAAGAATTGTAAACTGCTGTCACATTTTGCTGCTTTTGAGACTGATAGAACTGGTATTACAAAGATCAAGTGCTGGAAGAAAGTGTCACGTTTCAGAGTAGTTTGGAAATGAATATTGAGAAGAAGAATAAACAGAATTGCACTTAGGAGATTAGATCAGTAAAACATTATAAAAATTTAGCACCACCTATGCAGAATCGCAAGGATAACGTTAAAAGCTGAATGTTTTGCAAAGTAGACAGTCTATTATTATTTGAATTTGTGTCAAAAGGTGCTCTTCCAGATTCTAAAGTAACACTCAGTATAGAAGTAACTGAATTCCCGTTAGCCTTTCTTTCTTCAATTGTGCTAATGGTACATCTACTCTTGGCCAAACAAAAAGCAGATATCAAAGTATATGTACAGATACTTTTTTCAGGTGAAGGATCACAATGCCTGTTAATTGAACCTTATTTTACTGTCCATCCTGTCGGTGATGATGCCATTAACTGATGGTTCCATTAGTGGATTCAGCTGACGCTGAATACTCTGGAGTGAGAGTCCCCTTGTCTTCCATGGGTTTCCTTGGGACTGTACTTCAAAGATTGCACAAGATTTCCATTGAAATAGATCAATTCCATTACTGCTTTGTGAGTTGTTTGCTGCTGCTTTTCTTCCCTGAACCCGGCCATGCTACCTCATTTCATCCCTGATTCTATGTCATTAGAACACACATCTGCCCTTTCTCCCTCCCTCCCTCTCTCTCTCTCCTTCAACTTAATTCCTGTGAGCTACTTTGATTTTCTGTCATCAGATGTGGATTAAGGAGTGGGTCAGTAAGGCAGACGCCTGAGGCAGCAATCTTGAAGGAATGTATTTCGAAAGAGAAAATTGTATTTACCAGAACCCCTCCCCAGAAGTGCCCAGTGGCACAGAATTGGAAGGAAAACCTCAACAAGCCCTTTAGTTAGAGGATCAGATTACCCGGAGACTTGCTTAAGACTGGTCGCTGGTCAATCACTTGTTTTCCACCAACGGTAAAGCCTGTTAGAGACGGAGCTTTTCTTTTACTGCCTTTTCCTTCCCCCCAGCTTTATTTCTTTCCCCAAGAGCCATTGGAATGATGCTTCCTTGATTGTAGAGGAAAAACCTAGAGCTTCATTTCTAGAATTCCCTGCCAGTAGGACCTGCATTTTTCAAATGAGCAGCACTACTGTGAGATTTGCAAGTTGGGGTCAGGACCAAACTGCCTGGGGCCATTAGAAGCTGGTAGCCTCATGTTCCTTCACTGCCTTCAGGTACACTCAGGGTCCTTCAAAAATATTCATAGACTATCAGAAAGATGGGATATAAAATCTTTCCACTTCTGCCCGCTCTTACCTGTTTTCCTTTCATGTTCAGCCTGGCAGGAGAGTGATGCAGTGAATAGACTGCTTGAGAACCAACTGTGAGGAAACTCTTTCCAGTGGAGCCCATCTTATGACTTCAGTAGGCATTGTTCTACATTATGACAACTTTGAGAGAGAAAAGATCATACAAATCAAAGCCCTTCTTGTTACAGAGGGCATAAGTGTCTAGTACCTGAACCCAGTCAAATTAATGGTAGATATAAGATTAGAAGCCCTTTCCCAATAAAATGTTCTTTAATCCTGTGATACACTCAGTATAATATGTGCAGATACCCGGACGATATTTTGGCCAACTATGTGTTCTTTGCAGTTTGATGCCGCATTTTGTTGTATTCACAAAAATTACTTCCCACTACAACAAAACTAAACGAACTCCATAAACAGGCTTTTCTTTTATTTTACACACAGATGATGTATTTGTCAGAATCCATACCAGGTGTTTGGTGACACCATCAATTTCTAGGATCTCAATACATTCTAGATGCCTTACAAGGTTTGCTGATTTGGTTTTATTTAGGTCTTTAAGTGTAGTACTGTCACCAATACAAAATAGTTTGTATTCTCAGGGCACCTAGGTGGCTTAATCGGTTAAGTGTCTGCCTTCAGCTCAGGTCATGAACTCAGGATTCTGGGATCAAGCTCCTCATTGGGCTCCCTACTCAGAGAGGAGTCTGTTTCTCCCTCTGCCTGTTGCTCCCCCTGCTTGTACACACACTCTCTCTCTTCTTTGTTCTCTCTCAAATAAATAAATACTTAAAAAAAATAGTTTGTATTCTCTCTACATCTTAATTTAGCTTCCAAGATACTGTTATCACACAAAAACCTTAGTATAATAGCCTCTGTACTCTGAATCATTGTGAGTATATGTATATGTGTGTGTGTTTTGGGGAGGTGAGTGTGAATTTCATATTTACTGTTATATTATTGAGAATGAAATATAAACTCAGTAACAGCAGCCCTGATAAATAAACTTATCACTTTCATGGGTGTTGAGAAATAAACTATGATGATATTGAAATTCCCCATAAATATAAAGTGATAATTATAGAGTAATCCTAGAATATATTTTTTAAGATTCACTTATTTATTTGGGGGTGGGGGAGGGATAGAAGGAGAGAGAGTCTCAAGCAGACTCTGTGCTGAATGCGGAGCCCATGATCATGTCCCCATGATCCCAAGACTATAAGCCAAGCTGAAACCAAGAGTTGGGCCCCCAACCAACTGTGCTACCTAGTCACCTCTAGAGTGATCCTAGAATCTTTAAGTCTAAAACTCTAAATCTACATAAAAGAAAAATTATTATTCATCAATTCATCTCAAAGATGACCATGAGGTATCAGGATGTACTTTGGTTGTTAAAAATGGTGGACGATATTTGTTTCAATGCTTATATTTTTTAATTTAATTTTACTTATTTTATTTTTATAAACATAATATTTAAATATATTATATATTTTACATATATTTATACATTAAAATTATATTTAAATTAATAATTTGTAACACATGATATGTGTGTTAGCTATTATTATGCTAATTATTATATGCATATGAGTGAGTAATGGACTTCTCTAGTAAAAAACAGTATTGAATGAATGAATGAGTGAATGAATAAGTAAATGGAAATGCTCATTTTCCATGGCAATGCTAAACTTTTACTATTTACTTTTTAAGCATAGTATGGTCACTGGCAAATATTTATAAAAACTCGGGTTTTTTTTTTTTTAAATAGATGATGCAAAAAAAAAGCATCATTGATTTTGAAATGCTCATCTTCATTGGACTGACTAGAAAAAGCAGCTGCTCCCTCGTCACTTTTAGAATTAATTTGGGGTGGGGTTTTTTTTGGTTTTTGAAGTAGTTAAAACATTTTTTTTCACTTATTTTCTGCCAGTTTGTGACATAAGCATGCAGAGTGTACATTGTTGTCCAGTACACATAATTTTTTTTAACTATTAAGGAAGCTGCTATTTTATTTATTGTTTTTTATTTTATGTATTTATTGTTTTCATCATGATAACTGTTCTCTTTAATTCCCATCACCTATTTCACCTCTCCCCCACACACCTCCCCTCTGGTGGACCATCAGTTTGTTCTCCTCAGTTTGAGTCTGTTTCCTGATTTGCCTACCTTTCTTTCTCTCTCTCTTTTTTTCCTTTGCTTGTTTTGTGTCTTAAATTCCACATATGAATGAGATCATATGGTATTTGTCTTTCTCTGACACACAATTTATTCTTAAAGCATTTTCTTATACTTCCAATATAGAAGATACATACAAAATAAAATTTTAATAACACTTAGTACTATTGTTTCTATTCTAGCTAGTACTAAAATTAAGCACTTTTTAAAATTTATTTATTTATTAACATATAATGTATTATTTACCCCAGGGTACATGTCTGTGAATCATCAGGCTTACACATTTCACAGCATTTAGCATAGCATACCCTCCCCAATGCCCATAACCTTATCCACCCTACCTACCAACCTCCCTTAGTTTGTTTTGTGAGTTTAGGAATCTCTTATGGTTTGTCTCCGACCCCATCCCATCTTGCTTCATTTCTCTTCTCCACCCCTCCATAACCCCCTGCCCTGCCCCTCAAATTCTTCATATCAGAGTGATCATGTGATAATTGTCTTTTTTTGACTGACTTATTTCACTTAGCATAATACCCTCTAGTTCCATCCATGTCGTTGCAAATGGCAAGATTTCGTTTCTCTTGATGGCTGCATAGTATTCCATTGTATATATACACCACATCTTCTTTATCCATTCATCTGTTAATGGACATCTAGGTTCTTTCCATAGTTTGGCTATTGTGGACATTGCTGCTATAAACATTCAGGTGCATGTGACCCTTCAGATCACTACATTTGTATCTTGAGGGTAAATACCCAGTAGTGCGATTGCTGGGTCGTAGGGTAGCTCTATTTTCAACATAAAATTAACCACTTAAAAAAAAATCTCAGAGGTGGGACGCCTGGGTGGCTCAGTTGGTTGAGCAGCTGCCTTTGGCTCAGGTCATGATCCCAGCGTCTTGGGATCGAGTCCCGCATCGGGATCCTTGCTCTGCGGGGAGCCTGCTCCTCTCTCTGCCTCTGCCTGCCTCTCTGCCTGCTTGTGTTCTCTCTCTGTTAAATGAATAAATAAAAATCTTTAAAAAAAAAAAAAAATCTCAGAGATGTTTTCCAGTATTTTTTCCCCCTCTTAACTCAGTGATCTCTGTGAAAGAATTTGACAGCTTAATTTTCTCAATGGGTCACGGCATGAACTGTAAACTGCTTGCATGTGTCAGTCTGCTTCTGTGACAGAAATGGCATTAAGTCAAATGTGTGAAAATGAAAACATTAAATATTGCCTAAATCTGATTTTATTGCTGCTGTTTATAATTTCATACTTGATGAAGTATAATCTTACTTATTTCAATAATTTATTTAATAATTCAATAATTAATTGTAATATAACAACGTATATATAGAATCGGTATCAGGCTTGGAGAAAATATGATGCAATGACATTTTCTTCAACATCTCAATCATTCCTAATGCTCTTTCCTTTATCCACTTATTTTATTCTCCTGCTACATGGATCAGTGTCTTATTAAAAGGCCAAAGTTTCCTATATGACAAATCATATATAAGGAAATGTCTTAAGTACAAACCAATTAAAGTGTCCATGTCTTAGACTTTATTCTTAGAGAAAGCCCTTAGTTAATTGAGTGCTTTATTGACATACTATCATGTAAAAAATAATTCTTATTAGAATAACAAATATTAATTGCTACCAACTAATATTTTAGTCTTTCTGGAGTTTTTCACATTCTAAAGGACAATTTCTGAAAACATCTTAATTCAGTTTAACTGTTTCAAGCAAGAACAATATTTGCACTTTAGTCTTATTAGTCATACACTTTAAATCTTGTTAATCTATAGTCCTAATTTCTTTCCAATTTGAAAATAGTTATAATCCTTTATCATTTCTTATATAAAATCAATTTCAGATGATATTTAAATGGTAAATATGTGAATGTTAAAAATATTTAATGTATCTAAATGAAAGTGTTTATAATATTATAAACACATATATTACGAACATATTAAAGGCAGGTTTTTCTTTTTTTTTTCTTTTTTTGTGGACAGGTTTTTCTATCAAACCAAAACTCATGAAGAAAACAACTGACTGAATACAGGAAAAAATTTAATTTTCTATATAAAAGATATGATAAAGAGTAAGGGGAAAAATTACAGTGTACATCAGAAGGAAGAAAAAATAAATGCATCATAATCCTTATTATTTATAATGGGCAAATGAATATTTACCAATATAGCTTTAAAATAATAAATTTCAAAAAAATTGTGAGTAAAGCAAAATTGGCAAACAGATTTAAATTGGACAACGCATAATAGATGATTAGGCTAACCTTGCTGTCATCAAGCCCCAAAGCATTTTCTCTCCAAAGCCCTAGCCACTGACTTACCCTTACAAATGGGTCTATCTTAGGTTTGAGGATCAATTGGGTCCTCAATCAGGAGAAATTAAATAAGTATTAATTTTTAAAGTCAGGTGGCTCAGAATTGAATTCAATTTTATCTTATTCTTATCTTGCCATGTTTCCAGTTTTGGCATTAGGGCTTCTGTTTGTTTGTTTGGTTTTGGTTTTGTGTTTTTCCCCCATGAGATTCTAGAACCAGTAATTGGATATTTTTGCCCATTTCAAATCACATGTTCTAATTAAAAAACAAATATTTTATAGCTCTTTCTGTGAAGATATCCTAAATGATTCCTGAGTTCAAATAAACTATTTCATTTGAGAGTATGGTTTTTGAAAAGGTTAATACTGAATGTAAAAGATCATTTAGCAAATGACAAAATATATTTTGTTAAGCAATGATATCTAAACAAGACAGAAAAATTAAGTATGTACACACATCTAATATATGCGTGTATACATATACACATATAGAAACATACATGCATAGACATACAGACATATACATATGTATATTTATATTAATTAGAAATTTAAATAAAACTGGATGTGATGATCATTTTTTTTTCACTCTTCTTCAGCTCTGGGATATTTAATAGGCAATATCCTTTGGAACAAAAGAAATGGTAAATTCTTTATCTATATTTTTAAAAGAATGATGAATAGAAGCTAGCTAGGGGGTAAAGTAGATAGATATCAATCATAATGAAAGATTAAATCTAAAATGATTTAAAATAGAATGTCACCCATCTTATATCTATGGCACCAATAGTTCTGTTGCCATATTATAATTATTAATAGTACCCATTTTTTAACTCTTGAAAGTGTCCTGTTTTGGATAATAATTCATATGCTTGTTTTACTCATGCATTTCACGGTGTTAAGAAAGTGGACAAGCTCCCCCATGCCCCACAGAGGTACAGAGCAAGGGCCGGGGGGAAGTACATAGATTTGCTGTGGAAAGAAATTAGTCTCTTGCTTTCATTCCATCTCCACCACCCTTAAAATGACTGGACAAAATTTAGTAGTCCTGGCTTTCATCAAACAATATCCACAGGCTCTCGTGTGAGTGGGCTATAATTGAGGTGGAGTCTACTCTTGCCCTGTTGGTGAACCATTATTCCTAACCCCAGGAAGGTACATTATTTTGGTCTGTTCTAGCTCAATGCTATAATGTGTTGCATAGTTCCTGTGTTTCAATTTTATCCTCCATAAACTAGAAGGGTAGCTTCTTCAAAGATGAGTGATGAAGAACAGCCATGTTTAAATTATATAAAGGTCATAAGCCCCATATAAATGTGGAGTATAGCAAATGATCATCCACAGACTCTTGCTGGCTTCTTACCAGGATGGCAATCACATTCAGAGCAAATGCAGAGAGCATATTGGGAGTATAACATGTCTGAACATAGAGGATTTGCATTTGTTATGTGAATTCAGTTAATGTTTCTCTAATTCCTCTGAGTTTTGCATTTCATAGACAGCCGGCTCAGTGTGAAAGCTATGAAGCTGTTCCAGAATCATCTAAAAGAAGTATTTAGTAACAGATGGCGATAAAAACACTACAATGGGCCTTATTTTGTTTTATTTTATTAGACCAAGGTTATGGCCACAGTTATGAACTTAATCTGTCTTTTTTTATAGCCATGATAGTGGTTTACATTGCTGTCCTATCACCAGCTGCCTTTGCTGAATCAAATGCTCTTTACTGCCTAATGCAGCTAGGCAATGGAGCAAATAACATATTTAGTGTAGCATCTCGAGAATCAGTCTGAAAATAGGGGTATTTCTAAGAAGGCAGTTGGAACCTGGGTAACACACGCACTTGGTTTTAAGTTAGATGCATCTCTAGAATAGAAGAATAAAAGTAAACATCAATTTCCAATAATGAAGAATTTTTAGTAAGATTTGTGATTAAATCAAAACAAGCTGAAACAAGAGGGGAAAGGATAGGGCAATGGCAAACAATGGAAAAGGTAAGGTAAGTGAAGAGACTCTGGAAATGTAAAGTGATCTCTAAATTAAATAAGATGATCTCATTTTTTAAAAAATGTCCGTGGAACAAATTCTTATTAGTTTAATTTTAGATTTGGGTTACTCTATTTCATTATTGAAATAAGACACATGATTCAAAATGGACAAAGGACAACTGAAACTCTTATGAGACAAGAGTCCACAAGGTCTAAACAGGTTGCCTTCATTGTTTACTTAGATCCAAACACATTGCCTTGTGTAAAAGACAAAAGAGTAAATTAGAGATACTTACAGTAGACTAGGAGATTCTAGTTAATCAACAATACAGGGGAATTTATACAATCAGTACCACTGATTTCAATAACTCCAACATCCTTAAACCCCTTTGCTTTGTCACACTTGTGCCCATTAAATTTCTGTTTATCTTTTGGGCAGAGCAGTTTCACTCTCTCCTTTTCTCCCTGCTGCTACCCAACTGTTTTTTGATTACTAGTTTGCTTTCCAGATAGTCTGACACCAAGAAGGGGATGGCATGGATATTGTAGGTACAAGCACGTCAGCCTTGTCAAAAACTTGATGTACAAATTTTACTGGCATTTTGCTACATGCATCAGTCATGATTGAGTTTTGTTAGAATTATATAGGATGTGAAATCCAGGTAAACTCTGAATACACTACAGATTTTAGTCTCTCAACCCAAAAACTGAGTATCAGACACAGTGAACTTAAGTGCCACCAAATCTCCTTCCTTAATTGTAATACATAGTATCAGAAATAAAGAGATATGCTCAGTGCACTCATTACAAAACAATATCCAAATTCCATTAGCTACCACTTATACTTGTGCATTAATCTCCTTTGTGGCTGATTACAGAAAAGGTATTTTCTAAATTATCAAAAATTTTTGAACTTATAGTTTATATCTACCAAATTAACTTACAACTAACTACCAACTGCTATAAGATTGCAGAGAAAGCACGAACGCTGCTTGATTATACGGGCCTATGTGTTGAGAGTTTCTAAAAATGGTGACTAATTTCAGAGTTAAAAATGAAATGCAAAATAGTTCCCAAGTTGTATTTTTAAAACAATTGTTTCAGAAGTATTTTTATGATAGATAATAGAATTCACAAGTTGCATTAAAGAAACTCATTTTAGTGGCAATAGAAGATTGGATTTCAAGAATAGCACTGAATTTTGTGATAAAATAAAATTTCAGTAGTAAAGACGCAAAGTCAGAATGGAAATAATGTAATTCTTTTCCACTAGTCTCAAAATGCATGTGACTATGATTTATGCCAACTTAATTAGCTAACCCACACCCCCAACTGTCTCTGTTACACAAAATGATAGTGAGCATTTGGCTATCTGTTCTCCTGCTCTGGTCCCTCTAACTGCAGAGATCTTATCTGGGCAGAATGGTGTGTTTTGAAAGGGGGGGCAAAGGGACATTTCTAACCACCCCTTCTATCCCTTCCCCCATGCATACCACTTAGGTTTTCAGCTAAATCCAAGTCTCCTTAAATAGAAGCACATGACTCTGGCAGATCAGCAAAACTCAGATTCTGCCTTAGTAGCTAAAACTGAGCCTGTAAGGAAACCAAGTTTTCACAGTTGCCCTGACTATACACTTTTGCTAAAGTTGTTACAGACCTGAAACAGTCTGCAACTGGAAGGAGGTCATTCTAAATGGCTAGAAGACCCAATTCCTCAAGCTGGGCTCCCATGGACCCATACCAGTGTTTGGAGCTATTTGCTAAAGGATCTTTACATTATTTGGCAAAGGAGATGAGACGCTTCAATTTAAATTCTTTTTTTGCAGGGTGCTTGGGTGGCTCAGTCGGTTGAATGGCTGCCTTCGGCTTAGGTCATGATCTCAGAGTTCTGGGATCGAGTCCCACATTGGGTTCTCTGCTCAATGGGGAGTCTGCTTCTCCCTCTCTTCTCTGCTGCTCTCCTTGCTCTTGCTCACTCTGTCAAATAAATAAATAAAATCTTAAAAAAAAGAAAAAACCTTCCATTGTTAAGTATTAGCTCTGTGAGCTTTGATCAGTTACCAGATTTCTCTATCCATCAGTTTAATCATCTGTTAATTGGAGAAATGGAAATCACCTAGTTATTTCAAGGGCTAAAGTAATCTCTGTTATAGTATCTGACACAGATTAGGGTCTAATAAATGTTGCAGGGGAAATGACTTTCTCCCTATGACTGATGAGTAACTTGATCCCCAAATTCTCCTTATTTTTGATGCTCCTTTATATAACTAAGCTCAAACACTCTCTGGACCCTTTCCTTATATACAGTGAAACATACAGCTTATTCTAGCTAGAATAAACACTTGAGTCTTTCCTGAAATAGTGGATATCGTTTAGAATACTAATTACAATTTTGGCCAACACATTTTTCAGCAGAGATATACACAGAACATAAAAAATATAAACATATTTAAATCTTCAAAAATTTAATATTCTGATTAATTAAATATCTGTATTATTGTTTAAATTGTAGATTCCCTATTGACTATAGCTTTTAGAGATGGTGGTTCCTGAGCTAGGCCTTGAGTAGGGTTTTGATAGATGATACACTAACATGGGCTAGAGACATCACAAAATCCAGAGTTGGTTCAATCTATAGAACTACCACATATGAAGAAATATCTGGGAGAGCAGAAAATGGTGGGCAAAACTGAAGAGTTGCTGAGTCCATGAATGTGCCCATCAGTAAAAAATGATTAAGTAGGAGTGCCTGGGTGGCTCCGTGGGTTAAAGCCTCTGCCTTTGGCTCAGGTCATGATCTCAGGGTCCTGGGATTGAGCCCTGCATTGGGCTTTCTGCTCAGCAGGGAGCCTGCTTCCCCCTCTCTCTCTGCCTGCCTCTCTGTTTACCTGTGCTCTCTCTTTCTCTGGAAAATAAATAAATAAAATCTTAAAAAAATGATTAAGTATATGCTTTTCTCTTGCTCACATTGCTCTGGATGGAACATTGTCACTTTCAAGACCCTACAAGTGAGAACTCCCCAAGAAGTCTGGGTCAGTGAGGAAACTTTATAGTGACTGGGACAGATATACTTTAAAACAGGAGCAGATAGACAGGCCAACCCTGAGAATGTTTTCCTCTCAGCATGCCCTTCCACATCCTAAAGTAAATAAATATAATTTAAGGAAAAGCACTTGGGGAAAAAAATGAATCTCAGCAAAAGCATATGTTAAAACATATAAGTTTCCTGTGCTAAGGCATATTCCGTTCTCCTAATAGGTATCCTAGATTTAGCATAGGGATATCAGGTAAAGTACAGGAGTTATAAACCTCACCTAGATACACATTATCAATTGAGGTACTAACACCTCCAGGGGACTATAAGTGCACAGGGAAAATAACAACGTATTAGCAGTGTGGACTCTGTCATGAAAATACTACAGCTTAATACCTGATTCAACAAGGCAGACTTAAATGAATCAGATGAAATAAAGGATAAAAAAAATTTATATTTTTAAAAATTAAGGATGGAAAATTGAAATGTGAAGTAGAAACAAGAAATTATGAAAAACAGTGTTCAAGGTATAATAGTAACATTAAAAACTCAGTAGGTGGAGTGAATTGCAGAGCGATGCAACTGGAAAACAAAACAAAACAAAACAAACCCAGAACCTATGGAATCTTTTACAAAATAGAACTTAATAGATACGAGATATAAAAGTCAATATATGACAACATGTATTATATGTGTTCCAGAAAGTGAGAAAAAAATGCATAAATGAATGTAAAAGAAGTCTGACAAATGAAAATGAATAGCTTTTTAGAATTAGAAAAAGATCCAACATTTCAGGCTGAAAGACTGAAGTCTTTCAAGTCTATCAAGATTAATGTTTTGAAATTACATGTTATAGTGAAATTCAAACCATTAAACAGAGTCGAAATTATAAAATGTGTTAGAAATCACCTATAAGAGCACCTGGGTGGCTCCATCATTAAGCGTCAGCCTTTGGCTCAGGTCATCCTGGGATCGAGCCCCACATCAGGCTCCTTGCTTGGTGATGAGTCTGCTTCTCCCTCTGCCTCTGCCTGTCGCTCCCCTCACTTGTGTTTTCTCTCTCTTTGACAAATAAATAAATAAAATCTTAAAAAAAAAAAAGAAAAGAAAGAAATCACCTGTAAAGGAATAAGAAAAAAAAATTCTCAAGATCATTATTGGATGGAGACTGTAAAGTCATATTTTCTACTTGTTGAAGGAAAAGAACTTTAAACATATAAGTTTTTTTATAAGATAAACCACTGTAACAATCTGGAGACTAGTGACTCTATTATCAGGAACATACCAAATGTCTCAGAAAGCTTATCATAAACAAACTCTCTGATAAGAGTCCTCAAAAATGTATTCCATCAAGAAACATAAGATCAAAAGGATGCCATAACACTTGGGAAGTAAGGGTGAGTAAAGAACTTAGAACATGTAACAATGTATTTAGATTGGCAAGAATGATGGGGACAAGGGTGTGAAATGAGGGAAAAAATAAAATCAAGCAATAGTGGAAACTTTCATAGACCAAATAAGCTTCTATGTAATGAAACAAGTATGACTATCTAGGAAAGAAGAGAAAAATGAAGAAGACAAAGAGAAAGAAGACCAAGCAGAGAAAGAGGAAGAGGGAATGGATATGAAGTAGATCATGATGGAAGTTCAATTTGAAAGACTGAGTAGCCCAGGGGCACCTGGGTGGCTCAGTAGGTTGGTTAAGCATCTGACTCTTGATTTCAGCTCAGATCATCAGCTCAGGGTCATGGGACTGGGCCCATGTTGGGCTCTGTACTAAGCTCAGAGTCTACTCATCCCTCTCCCTCTGCTCCTCCCCCCACTCATTCTTTCTTTCTCTCTCTCTCTAAATAAATAATCTTGGAAGGAAGGAAGGAAGGAAGGAAGGAAGGAAGGAAGGAAGGAAGGAAGGAAGGAAGGAAGGAAAGGAGGGAGGTTATCCCAGATTAACAAGAATGGAAGTTTGATCTCATATCACAATAAAAAATAAAACTAAAAAAGTGAGGGGTCAACTAGTGAAAATTTGAAAATTAAAAAGTAAGCATTATATCTTGAGGACAATGGGATTCACTGAATGAGTTTGACTAGGCAAGTAACATGATCAAACTATCTTTTAAAATGATAACGTGAGCACTAATATTTAAATTGGTTGATGGAAGAGAAGCCAAGAAGGTGTTAAAAAGGTATTAAAACAATTCAAAAATTTATAATGCTTTGAAATAAGATGTTGGTGTAGCTTATACCACAAGGAGGGGAAGAGTTAAAGAAAACTGTCTCCTAAATTGCCTTATCTCGTGTAATGCTGAATTAATCACACAGTATTGTCACTTTGATATACAATGGGGAAACACATTATTTTCTCACACCCCCCATAAGAAAAGTACACTTTTGACAAAGTGTGTAGTAGAATATACATCTTTTTTACCAAACTGTAAAGAAAAAAAAAAATGCAGAGCATAGAAACAGAAATTAACATGGTTCAGAAGGACACGGGCAGAATGAAAGGTAGAGAAGCTAATCCGAGATCCACCAGCAGGATAAAATAAACCAGATTCCAATCTACCCTTCTCTCAGGGGAGTTAACTGGAATGAGGAAGAAATAATTGGAGCTGGCACTATTTACAACTGTTATGGCTGAGAACAAGTCAAATACTTTCAGAAATAAATTCTTAAGTGCCTGGTTAAAATCACACCAACAGGAATAATTTGGTTCTTCATTGGCACTTGCCCAGTGATATGGGCTTCCTTCTCAGCTAACCAGTATGACCTCAGTTCTAACTGGTTCAGGGATTGAACCAGAATCTAAGCATTAACCGTTTCTGTTCCGAAGACGGCAGCCCACTGTCGGCTCCCTTCAGAGTTGACCTGAGTTTGAGCAGAGAGCCTTCCTCAGCACAAGCTTAAAGCCTGAGACCTTTATTTATTTATTTTTTATTTTATTTTTTTATTAACATATAATGTATTATTTGCCCCAGGGTACATGTCTGTGAATCGTCAGGCTTGCACATTTCACGGCACTTACCATAGCACTTACCCTCTCCAATGTCCATAACCCAGTCACCCTATCCCTACCCCCTACCTCCCAGCTACCCTTAGTTTGTTTCCTGAGTTTAGGAGTCTCATGGTTTGTCTCCTTCCCCATTCCATCTTGTTTCATTTCTCTCCCCCACCCCACCACAACCCCTCACCCTGCCGCTCAAATTCTTCATATCAGAGAGATCATGTGAGCCTGAGACCTTTGAAATGATCCCCTAAGGAACATTTCTTCCTGTCCAGAGTATGGATACTAATAAGATAGAACCATGGCACATGTGCTTGTGAAAAGATGCTAGGAAAAGAGGCGGCATTGGAGAAGAGGAAGGAGCTTAAATGGGAATCTTCCTGTCCCAGGTTTGAAAGGAAGATCAACTTGTATTGTTTATCCTACTCAGCATTGTCTTCTGAGATCAATCAGTTCAGAAAAATGTGTAACAATCTCACTCCAGTCTATTGTGGGTTTTGTTTGGAGAAGGATAAAAATGGATAAGAAAGAAGGTACTTAGAAAAAGGAATGTGTTAGGAACTAGAGTAGTGCCTTGCCACCCTCCACCCACCCTCCCATCCTACCCTCCACCCAATTCATGTGCTAATTCTCTAAACTCCACTGTGACTTTAGGAGATAGAGCTTTTAGGAGGTGTTGAGGTGAAAGAGGATGTAAGGGTGAGGTCCTAATCCAACAGAATGGTGATTTTATAAGAAAAGGAAGAACAAGAGGCCTCTCTCTCTGTCATTCCAGGACACAGTGAAAAAACTGCAGTTTGCAAGTCAGGAGGAGGGCTCTGGCTGGACTTACCGTGCTTTGGCACACAGATGGAAGACTTCCGGCCATGAGAACAATGGGAAAATAAATTTCTGTTGTTTAAGCCACCTAGGCTCTGGTATTTCTTTATGGCAGCCCATGCTAACTAATACAGGAGATAAACCCAGTGCTTATTTTGTATGACCTTCATCCTTGATGTTAGAGAGTCTCTGCTGAAAATGAAAATATCTGATCATTACACACGCAGTATGTTTGAGTGTTGCATTTGTGTATGAAGCTTCTGGAATATTATGTTTGCTTTACCACTAGGTTGTTTTCATGCAGAGTGAAATGAATTTTAGAGCCTTGTCTGCATCAATTCCTGATGTAAAATTTAAGATGTTTGATGAACCCAGTAGGTTACCATTTACTAAAAATGCTTCGCACCAAAAAGTTTGATATTCTCAATTTCAACGTTTACATTTAGCAAGTAAAGTAAGAGCAGGTCATTTACTCTTGCTTGCTACAACTGAATGATTATATTACAAAAGACTGTTCTTGTGTGGGTGGGAGTGTGTATGTGCCTACAGCTAGGACCACATGTTGTTATACTGGTTAGTATTTCATTTCTTACATAATTATTAATCACTAGCAGCATGATGAAGCATAAATATTTTATAAAATAAAGTTTTATGTGTATGTCAGCACATACTTTATTTTCTTTGGCAGTGCTTAAAATAGCTGTTTTACTATCTTGCTTTCCTGATAGCATTCCCCTTAAAATTTATCTTTTACAGTGAAATAAAATACTGGCAATGTAAACACGTGTAAACACATAATTTTTTCTCCAGTTCAGGCAATTTGTATTAGTTATTGCATACTTTTAAAAGAAAAAAAATGGATTCTTCTCATCCCTGATCAAAATTCATAGTTGATTCAAAATAAATCAGCACATGGGAAATTAGTATCTACTTACATCGTATTGTAGAAGAGCATTCTTTTTAGTGGCACTAGTCCACATGATAAAACAGCTTGCAAAATTTAATATCCTCTATTAAAGCCACATATAGTTAGAGGAATTTTATAGTCACACATTAGATATCCCTACAAAATGAAAAAAAAAGTGTACAGATCTGTAACTCTATTCTCTATTTTTTGTTTGTTTAAAGTCATTGATCATGGCTGAGTTTCTTAATCTTTTTTTGAAGCTCAGATTATAATAAAATTGTAATAGTTTATGAAAGACCCTGTTTAGAAGCTACAGTCCCCAGTAGATTAACATCATTTGCTTTGTAATTTTTGTGAATATATCTAAAATAATACTTACACTAGTTTTGCATATGTGTTTACTTTGCCTCCTTTTATCAGAATACAAATTCTCTGAATGCAGGACTTATGTTTTGTTCATTCTTTTGCCCTAAACTCCTGTACAATAATTGACAGTAAGCACGCCCTCAGTAATTGCCCACAGAATAAACAAATACTCAGTAGAAATGGGAGCAGGGTCTCTGGAGTCTTACTGTGTGGGTTTAAATTCTGGTTTTGGAATTCCACTGTTACCTTGACAAATTACCCTATTTTGGGGGGGGTAATACTAGAATTCAGTTCATATGGTTATATTGTTAATTGAGTTAATGCTTGTAAAACCTTTAGACAAGCGCTTGAATCTTAGGACTCAATCAACATGAAAGATTATTATTCAATATAGGAAACATAAAAAACTGTTAAACTATATTTTTTCCTGAAGTGGTGCTAAACAAATTTAGACAATATGTTCTTATTTATGAGTAGTGCACAATTATTTCTACATTCTGCAGCTCTGTAGATGTTATAAGCTTTTATCAGTCTAGTTAACTTGTCTCAAATTCAGTTCAGTTCATCCACTCAATAATCTTTATCTGGTAGAATATGAAGTAAAAATAATCCTGACTTTTAAGATATTCACAGTTTATATGAGAGTTTGGCAGAGATGCTCACAGAGAAATAGTACTTTCTGAAAATCTTCATTAGCATTTACCTCAATATTTTGTTATTATGTTTATACTTGTCTTTTGAATAGACTGAATTCATTCAAGAGATATTTTTAAACCTACTTTATCATTCTTATATCCCTAGCTCCTGAACATTTAATAAAGTTTGACAAAATAACATATATGTGATAATATAATTAATTCAGATTCATCTAAGGGATTAATACAGGAAGTTGAATAATATATTTTTTTAAAGATTTAGATATATATTTGAAAGAGAGAATGCGTAAGTGTGGGGGAATAGGGTGGGGGTGAGAGAATCTCAAATAGCCTCCCCCGCTGAGCCCAGAGCCTGATGGGGGGCTTTATCCCAGGACCCTGAGATCATGACCTGAGCTGAAATCAAGAGTCAGCTGCTTAACAGACTGAGCCACAAAGGCACCCCGATTAATTTTTTAAGGCAAAGAACTATTTAAAAATACATATTCACCAAGACACTTAAATTCAATTTTAAACAGGGAAAAGAAAACTGACTTGTCTACATTTTAACACAGAGTTCAGGAGTTTTCTGTTAGTAGGGCTGTCCTATTCATGTTTTACAATATTCATACTTCATATTTCTTGTATAAATAGTAATCATAAGCCACTAACTAGAGTTTCCTATTTCTGTTTTTATGAAGGATTTTTATGAAAGAATTTAATGAAACAATCTGAGTGCAGAATAACTCAAGAGTTTTTCCCCCGAGTTCTTAAATAAGTCTAAACATGAATTCAACAGTAGTGATTTCAATTATTTGCTTTCATATTTCAACCAAAAAACTTCACCTTCATTTTCTGATATAATACTCTTTGTTTTTTATGTAAATTTAATGAATTAGCAAGAAATTTAACCTCATAATTACAACAATGTATGCAATTGACATATTTTGGGGAACAAAGACAATGAGCTATTTGTAAATACCAGTCAACCTGAGCAAACTTTGGGGCTTGGGCAGTGGGCACTACACAGGCATGTAGTAATTGAATGCTTGAGAGAACAGATATGTTAGTTAATTAAGTCCTGTCACTGGAGATCTATTAAAATAACTTCCAGTGTATATCTGGTTGTCAGAAATTTGGAAATTCTTTACAGGGCAAGTGTTATTTAAGGTAGACTTAAAAGAAAAGGAAGTAGCCTGAGAAATGACCTCAAGTCTAGAAAAAGTGTGACTCCAAAGAACCTCAATTAGTCCAACTTGAACATATGAAGATAGAGGTTGGAAAGAGTAAATTTCTGAAAGGCCTTGAATACTAGGATGGTCAACAGAATTTAATGCCTTAGCAAAGCTAGAAATGGACAACTGGTGAACAGAAACATGGTATATTATGAATTAATCTTTTATCAACATAAGATAGTTTAGATGAAATGAGGTACCAATAGACAAAAAGCTTAAATAAAATGAGGATGGGGAAAAAAGGAAGATTTTTATTTGAGAAATGCTTTAAAGATTTATTAATCTAAATAATCTATATGCATATACACTCATACGTATACAAACATACAAATGTACCATATGTCAAAAGCCTATCTCCTAAGGCATTTAAAAAGTGTGATTAATAATAATTATATAATCTGCATTGTTCTAAATGATTTACATGAATAGCCTTGTTATGGTTACTATTATTATGTGCAAAATAAGTTGAAGAAACTGAGGCACAGAGAAATGAAGTAATTTGTCCATGGTTATGTAGCTAGTAAGTAATGAAGCCAGGGTTTGAACTCACATTATGGCTTTAGACAGCTTTTAATGACTAAACTACAGAGCCATTCCATAAGAGAGATACAAGCACAACAAAGTGAAGTAGGGGCTGCAGCTTTTTTTTTTTTTGAAAATTTTATTTGTTTGTTTGACCAAGAGAGAGATCACAAGTAGGCAGAGAGAGAGGGGGAAGCAGGGACCCTGCTGAGCAGAGAGCCTGATGCGGGGCTCGATCCCAGGACCCTGAGATCATGACCTGAACGGAAGGCAGAGACTTGGACCCTGAGATCATGACCTAAGCGGAAGGTAGAGGCTTTAACCCACTGAGCCACCCAGGCACCCCAAAGGGGCTAAGGCTTTTATAGAGGTACATGCTTGGGGAAAATTTTTTTCAGAGCCAATCATATCTTCTGTCCTATATATGCTGCTTCCCCTCCTAGATTGTTTCCCCTTCTTTTCACAAATGTCCCCAAAATTCCACTGAGTGTTGCATCCTTTTCCCACTGTGTAGAGCTCATGGCTCTATTTTCAACACCAAAGGTAGGTCCTGATTGGTTTAAGTCATTCAATAAAGTCCATCTTTTTCCCATAGTAATTAACTCAGTGGTGGGCAAATGAGTCAATTGACATGATGAAATATTTAGGAAAGTAGCTTCTTTGTTCTTCAAAAGAACTACCAAAAATTTCTCTCTGCCCACCCCCTTCTCTCAACCCTTTGGATATCAGCAAGGAAATATTTGGCCATAATATCAATCCCTGCTGGCATTTGTGGCTACAAGGGAGATCTGAGGTGGAAGCATTTATCCCAAAGACAAAGCAAAAAGAACCAAATCTTTAAAAATACTGCAAAGTTACTATATTTGTGAGTGTCAATAGATCTCCTTTTGGTATGTAAGCCATTCTAAATTGGATTTTAGGTTATTTTCAACCAAGATTATCCTGTTGCTTTTATAATTTCTGTAACTTTTTATATTCAGACAATGTTACTTAACTACAAAATTTGTAACATTGTCCTTTTATAATCCATCGATTTATAAAACATATACAGCATGATATCCTTGATTCCACACTGATTTCTTCTCCTAAAGTTATGCAACAGATTTTCCTGTTTGGACTATACAGTTTTGTCTTTGTTGGCTTGCATCCTAGCTAAGGTGTCTTCCTTAACACAGTCCAGGTTAAAAAATTCAACAAATTACTATACTTAAAGTTGTTGGCATTGAAAAAAAAAAATCTGTCAAGGATACTTACTTTCCTCATCTGGGTCACAGAAAAAATTTAATTCATATTCACTGGTTTTATTAAACTAAGCCTTAATTTACTCTTATCTCTTATAATAGGATGTTAGTTTCTAATTATATTGCTCTTTAGTTTAATTATCCCGTAGGTTGAAAGCAATTTTTATGTATATCATCTTTATATTTAATGGAGTTGTCTCAATCTTTCAGATGAATGTGTCTTTTTTAAAGATTTGGCGATAACGTGGCACAATCTGAAAGTATTGAGGTCAATCTTTTCTAGAACACTCTAATTTAAAACAAAGTCAAAATTATGATAAAGTAGCATGCATTTTATTTTTATTTTTTTAAAAGATTTTATTTATTTATTTGACAGAGACACAGCAAGAGAAAACAAAAGCAGGGGGAGTGGAAGAGGGAGAAGCAAGGAGCCCAATGCAGGTCCTGGGATCATGACCTGAGCCGAAGGCAGATGCTCAATGACTGAGCCACTCAGGCGCCCCAGTAGCATGTATTTTAGTGTTAGGTAACTTTAAATATGAGGAGACCCACTTATTGTATCAAGACTGCTTATGTCAAGCTTCCAAACTCAATTATCTAGAATACTTTCTAATATGTAGAAATATGGGAATCATGTTTAAAATACAGTGAATGATCTGAATAAGTCCAAGAAGTCATTGCCTTCTACAAAGCATCAAGTTATTTTTTTTGTGAGCATAAAGAAACATTTTAGGATGAGTCCATTTCCATCAGATTCATAAAAGAGGATACAATTCAAGTTTGTGTATTTTTGAAGCTCAATAGTCAGTGTAAGAGAGCATGATGCACAGATTTGAGTTATCAGTATGCAAAGTTACAGTAATGTAGTCCCAAGGTTAGTAAAATGGACAGAATGGGAAAAATAAACAGCTTGTGAAAGAAAATACACTTTATTTTGAAATAATTTTTAAATAGTTTTTGAAGTGCACTTTTAATTTCTAATACAAGCATATTGAAATGTCAAATAGGAAATTGGAATTTGGCATCTGCATATCAGAAGCAAATTTTCAATCAAATATATATTTTTTTAAAACACGGGAAATAAATTGATCCAGCCTCTTTTCTGGATTTTTTGACATTATGGTGGGTTAGAAGGTTTAAGAAGCCTCCTACTTCAAGAAAACTAAACCCTAGTTAAAAAGAAAAAAGAAAAATTCTGGACTTGCAAGAAGTAAAGGAGTTCTAAAACAAAACAAAATAAAAATAAACCATGCTACTTTACTTCTGCATCTTTTCCCCCAAACACCTGTATCTGGGATAGAGCTAAGGCATAAAAATGGACAGGCAGGAAAAGAATTTCTCCTAAGGCAGCTGCTTATAATAGCCCAACAAGTTTTAGGTAAAAGATTGAATTTGGGATCCTCAATTGATTTGGTTCCCTCTGTTGGGAAAGGGAGCAAAGTTGTTCTGGGTCTTTGGCAAATCTTAGCTGCTTGCAAGAGGCAGACCAAAGTCTTTTCTAGAAAAAAAGTATCTCCCAAAAAAGCATGGTGGTGAGATATAGATTAGCAGCAAGCAATGAGCAGGCACACTAACCGATGGGTAAAATAAAAAACAGATTTCCATTCTCCAACCTAAAAGATGATGATATAAATTGCAAAATACAGATAACACTAAATATTACCATGCTTAAAGAAGTAAAAGATGACATCACAAAGATGAATGGCTAATGAATGGATAATTAGAAACTATGAAGAATGACCATTAAATTTGTAAAAATAAGAAAAAGATTGAACTGAACTTGGGAAGTCAAAATCATTACTGATTGAAATATAAAGCTCAATGGACAAGTTAGGTTAATAGGTGACAAATAATCTCTCCAGATTTGGAGATAGGGGTAGTGTTCTAGTATTTGTGTTGATAGTTGTAGTTCTAGTTCTTGTATATTTACAGTTACTCATATCACTACTATGCATCATAATGTATAAGGAAGGATTTAATATATGTTTCAGTAATATATCAATAGTTGCAGTAAAATTAAGAGAAAATTTTATATAACTTAAAATTGGGGAAGAAAACGAGACAGCTGTGTAAGTGTCTTTTTGTTTTTTAAGATTTTATTTATTTATTTATTTATTTATTTATTTATTTATTTATTAGGAAAGAGCATGAGAAGAGCATGAGAAGGGAGAAGGTCAGAGTGAGAAGCAGACTCCTCATGGAGCTGGGAGCCCGATGTGGGACTCGATCTCGGGACTCCGGGATCATGACCTGAGCTGAAGGCAGTTGCTCAACCAACTGAGCCACCCAGGCACCCGCTGTGTAAGTGTCTTAAAAAAATTTTAAGAGGGAAACTTGAATAATAGCATAGACAAATTATCTGAAAAATCATCAGTGGAAACCAAAGTGCTAATAACAATAACTATTATATTCCTGCTATTTACTTATCACTTCTTTGTTACATTCTCCTTTGAAATCAGTCAATGGACTTTGTGTCCTCTGAGGCAAGTCCCTTCTCCATTCTAAAAAGGGGTTTTGGGGGCTCCTGGGTAGCTCAGTGGGTTAAAGCCTCTGCCTTCAGCTCAGGTCATGATCTCAGGGTCCCAGGATTGATCCCCACATTGGGCTCTCTGCTCGGCAGAGAGCCTGCTTCCCCCCTCTGTCTGTCTGCCTCTCTACCTACTTGTGATCTCTCTCCTCTCTGTCAAATAAATAAATAAAAATCTTTAAAAAAATAATTAAAAAATTAAAAAGGATTTTGTGTGCACAAAAATAAACACACAAATTGTTTAAATTAAAATGAATGTTTAGTTTTGTTTGTGATTTTCAAACTTTCCTCTTTAGAACCTTCCCAGAGCCCCATAAAATAGGAGGAAAATTCCATCTTGACTTTGAGCCCCTCCATTCTACTTCCAATGGTGCAATCATTCTGCAGTAAATTGCTTCCACTATAGTTCCTGGTAGGTATCAACATAAATATTCTTTAAATAATTTAGAAGCTTAAAAAAAAAACCCAAAAAACAAAACATGTGGTCTCTGAAAATCATTTAGTTTTTATGTATTTATAAGTCTGTTGTAGTCAAAAGACAAAAGCACCAATGATCTAATAAGTATGTGTCAAAAAAATGTTTTATGTTACAGAAAACCTGGATTAAGAAAAAGCAAGTGAAAAAAAAAAAAAAGCAAGTGATCTATTTGATGCAAGAACTTAAAGATATAGAGCAATAAAATGTCCAAACTAAAAAAGATCTTAGAGATCATCTACCCCAATGTGTCTCCCTGACCTCAAGCAATTTTACAGAAGTCAGAGAAAATTAAAAATAAATAAATGTATTGGGTAAGGTGAGAGAAAGAGAAAAACAATATTAAAATGTTTTGATAGCTTTTTTAAAAATTGAGAATAAACAGCCATAGTTGACAGACTATTTAATCATATTTTTGTCTGTACAATATTTTTATCCTTGAAATTGTCTCTAACACTAGAGTGAAAAAAGTAAAAGTTGCATAAAAATAATAATGTGTGTTTATAGCTTTGGAATAAATCAAATAATGAAAACAAATCACTAAAAAGTATCCTTTTTAAATGTCAGATACTTAGGATGAATATTAAAGGTTTTTTTGTGAGAGTAGATAACCAAGTAGGAAAATACTACTTCTAACTATACCAAAGAATGTCAGTCCACCAAGTTCTAATCTTTCAAAAAGTTAGTTTATCCATGAAAACTAATTTAAAAAATTTGATTTGATAGGTAAATACAGATATCTCGTATTATATTCTACTTATATTCTAATATGTAATATTTAGTATTATATTTATATTTTAATATACAATAAAGGGACAGGCGGGGCTAGGTAGGGAGAGATAGACAGAGAGCTATGTGATCAGGCTCATAGAAATCCCCAAAATGTGAAGGTGTGGGGCAACTAGAGGTAAGTAAGGCCTGTCCTAGGCCTATGGGGTGGGTGTCTTTTTAAGATAATTATCTGTGACCAACAAAAAAAACTAGACCTTAAAAAGGAAGTAAGCCATTGAAGGTGTTATCACTAGTCCTTGCTCAATGGTGTTATCAATAGAGATGTTAAAAGAATTTAAGTTCCCAGGTTAGCTTTCTATAAGAGATGAACCCTAAAGGCCCTCAGTGGCAACCCTGTCAGGACCCCTCTCACTCCTAAGAGCTTTTTCTGTATCCTTGCTTAATAAACTTCTATTGTTTTACTCACCTGTGTCCATGAGATTTATTCTTAGACTCCATGAGACAAGAACCTAGCTTTCCCGCTTCGAATATATCGGTAATATGCCCATTTATCTTTTCTATAAATATGAATAGTTTGAAGAGAAAAAGTTGGAATACAGGATGATTTCTATCAGCACTTTGTGTAACATGGAAAATTTTTAAACGTTATAAGTCATTTCTCCATGGAATGATTGCAACTTTTTGTTGTTGTTCTCAGTTATAGTGTAAAAACATTTCCCAAGAAAATGTTGGCTGGTACTGATGTGGTTTTGGAATATAGAGGACGTTCAGTGAGGGGAGGTCTGGAGCCAATGACCAAGAAAGAATTCTTGAGACATGTTTGGTGCAAAATGGTGATTTATTAAAGCATGGGGACAGGACCCATGGGCAGAAAGAGCTGCTGCATGTGGGGCGGGGGGTTGAGGAAGGGCTTGATTATATACTATGGGGTTGGAGGAGGTAAGGAAAAGGGAGGTTTCAAAAGGATTTTGATACGATAGAGGACCAACCTACAAGATACTGGAGGTCTTGCCATTGTCAAGTTAAGGTTGTTTTCCTCTCTAGCAAGGTAATAACAGTAAGACAGTTGGGAGATACCTGGAAGAATGTCAGAACTGTCCCACCCAGGAGTAGGGGTTGGGGGCAGGTTAGAAGTTGTCAGCTTATGCTTCAGCTAGCCTTCTGCTCCCTCATCAGAAAGACAATTTGATTCAATAAATTAGTTCATTTACATTTTCTAAACTTGTTGGTCAAAAAAGTTGTCAGTTTTATAGGGGTGAAAGATAAGAACAAGTTAGATTAAAATACACAAACACAAAAAACAGTATTACAAAACATCTATGGCACAAATATATCTATGAATCTAAAGTTATCACCATGCTTTCCACATGAAATAAGGGGTTTTGTATATATGTAAGGAAGGAGATATAAGAGTGAATCTAATTTCTTCTTTTGTTTTAGAACTCAAATTAGCATATTAAAAGAGATAAATAAAATGTGTGGCTGGGCTATGAACCAAAATAAAGATTTCAAGCAAATGGCAAACATAATTCTACCAATTACAGATAAAAACTAACTTCCAAAGGTTGCCAAATCCTTTGTCAGATGTAATTGTTTTTCCAAAGCCTTCATCTCACCTTTGTCTTTGTGAACTATCCATCCCTATCTTGGGGTATTTTGCTAATTTGGATTTTATTCCACTGTATTTCTTGATTCATTTCCTACCTCTCTGAACTCTCCTTCTTTTAGTCTTTAAGATAAACTTAAAGTAGTGCCACTATTATGCCCATATACTGGGAAATATAGGTCTTAGAAAAGGTAAGAAACTTATCCAAAATTCCACAGGTAAGAATCTTGTCCAATATCCCATAGCTCTTCTGTAGCAAAGCCAGAGATGTGTCCAAGTCTGCCTGGGTGCACACTTCAGAATATTTATCCCTGGGACTGCACTACACCATGTGATAGGAAGCATAATCAGTGGTTAGAGATTCAATTACAGGCAGGTGAGATTACAGAATAAACTGTCTGAGGAATATGACTGCAGGAATAATTCTCATGGAGATGCTATTTGAAGGAGTGAGGGACATAGGGAATTTTAAAAAGGAAACAAGATAAGAACAGAATGTCTGAGAACAGAGAAGCCCTGGGTCTAGAAGGAGAAGGGACTTGATAGATATTCAGTGAGATGCTGAAAAGAAAGAGAGTGTTAGTGAACTTGAAAGACAATAGAGATAAGTAATACAAAATCACTCAAGTGATAAAGAAAGAAGAGGTGATTAACATTCAAAAACATTGTAAGAAAGAAACCAAAGACCCTGGATATCTATAACGTGTTCATTTATTTTAGGCATTGCTATTTTATTAGTGTATTGTTGGAAAGAATGAGTAGGAAATGGAAACTGAAGGAAGTTATTTTCTTCTTTTCTTTTTCTTTTTTTATTTTTGAGACTAAAACAAGTTGGCTTGAGAAGTTAAGGAATGTAAGATATTTTTATGTGGGAAATGGGTTTAAGAAAAAGTTTGTTTGGCTAATATAGGCAAGACCTGAATTAATTAATAAAGAAGTGTGAAATGTAACCAGTGCACATGGTCCAAGAGTACCTGGCTCCAGGAATCCCAAGCAGATGAAATTCAGCCATTTGCTGCTGACAAAATCCAAAGGCAAGAAGATAGTGGTGGTGAAGGAAGAAAATAATTTATTTCAGTGAGATCAATCCTGGGAAGATTGTGGACTAGTGTTCCAAAGGCTGTGTCCAAAGTGCTGAAAATATTTCTAAGTTTATATAAGGAAAATGTGGGACAAAAGTTTATGGGCACATGTAGCTGGGCAGTGAAGGTCAGGTTGCTCATTGTCTTGGGGTCAATTATACAGGGTCTTGCTGGCATCGGGATAGTTGTTACTGCTTGAGGGTGTAATTTCAGTTCCCATCACTGGATATTTTGCCTGCCAGGTCTTTTGCCTGAGGTAAAGATAAATTAGAAAGGATAACTTAGTCAGAAAGTACAGATTCAACATCACTCAGCATCAGGGAAACACAAATCAAAACCTCAATGAGATATACCACCTCACCAGTCAAAATAGCTAAAATTAACAAGTCAGGAAATGACAGACGTTGATGATGATGCAGACAAAGGGGAACCCTCTTACACTGTTGGTGAGAATCCTAGCTGGTGCAGCAACTCTGGAAAACAGTATGGAGGTTTCTCAAAAAGTTGAAAATAGAGCTACCCTATGACCCAGAAATTACACTACTCGGTATTTACCCTCAAGATACAAACGTAGTGATGCAAAGAGACATATGTACCCGAATGTTTATAGCAACAGTGTCCGCAATAGCCAAACTATGGAAAGAATCTAGATGTCCATCAACAGATGAAAGGATAAAGAAGATGTGGTAATATATATATAATATATATTAGGGTTAGGTAATATAATATTATATTATATATAATATAATATTATATATTATATTATATTATATTATATTATATTAGGTAATATAATATATATTAGGGTTAGGGTTAATGTTTGGGTTAGGGTTAGGGTCAGGGGTTAGGGTTATATATATATATATATATATATATACACACACACACACACACATACATACATGATGGAATACTACGCAGCCATCAAAAAAACAAAATCTTGCCCTTTGCAACAATGTAGAACTAGAGGGTATTATGCTAAGGAAAATAATTAAACCAGAGAAAGACAATTATCATATGATCTCTCTGATATGAGGGATTTGAGAGGCACGGTGGGGGGTTCATGGGGATTGGGAGGGAAAAAATTGAAACAAAATGGGACCAGGGAGAGAGACAAACCACAAGAATCTCTTAATCTCAGGAAACAAGCTGAGGGTTGCTGGTGTGTTTTGAGGAAGTGATAGGGTGGCTGGGCTATGGACATTGGGGAGGGTATGTGCTATGGTGAATGCTGTGAATTGTGTAAGACTGGTGATTCACAGACCTGTACCTCTGAAGCAAAGAATACATTATATGTTAATTTAAAAAAAATCTCCCCCCCAAAAAAGGTATAGACTAAGGTAGTTCAAGTCCTCTTTCATAAAAATGCAAAACAGAGGAGTTAGACTGTGGGACTGTCTTGGTGGTATATTATATGAATATATTCTTGGTGGTATATTATATGAATATATTCTTGGCAGTATATTATATGAATTCTTTTTTTAAGATTTTATTAATTAATTTGACAGAGAGAGAGCTCAAGCAGGGGGTGCAGCAGGCAGAGGGAGAGGGAGAAGCAGACTCCCCGCTGGGCATGGAGCTCAACATGGGACTTGGGACTCAATCCCAGAACCCCAGAATCATGACCTGAGCTGAAAGCAGATCCTTAACCAACCAAGCAACCCAGAGGCCCAAATATATTGTGTAAATTCTTATTTGTATGTTTAAAACCAAGATATTTTTAGAAAGAGGGATAAAACATAGTTCTGGGCACTAAAGATATACAGGAGGTGCAGAATTAGTGTTTATAGTAATATTCTAGAGAAGAATATTCCACTGAGTTTATGAGAGAAAAGAAACTCAAGGGGAAAAAAAGAAGGCTACTTATTCAAATTCAATTGAGTCCACAAATAAATAATAAAATAATTAAGGTCGAAGGAGTAATGCTGAACCAAGCAAACAGCAACAACAAAAAATAAACCATGAATCTCTGCTCTTCAAATAAAGCATCCCGGGGCACCTAGGTGGCTTAGCATCTAATTTCAGCTCAGGTCAGGATCTCAGGTCTTGGGATAAAGCCCTGGGTAGGGCTCCTTGCTCAGCAAGGAGTCTGCTTCTCGCCCTTTGCTTCTCCTTGACAACTCATGTTCTCTCTCCCTCTCTCACTCTCTCAAATAAATAAATAAAATCTTAAAACAAAACAAAACAAACAAACAAACAACAAAACAACAAGAAAGCTTCCTGGACTAAAGAAGGAATATTAAATCTTGTTAAGCAACTTTATACTCATAAAGAAACTGTATTCAAACTCACCCCCTACTTCTCCTAATACTGTGTATATTATCTACTCTCTTTTAATTCCAATCTGGCAGCACATATCTTTGTTTCAAGCGTTAGTTCTTTCATAGAATTAACATTCCATCTAGTGATTCTTTAATTCTTACTAAAACATCCCAGATGTAAGAAGTTAATTGCCTTAGAAATAATGCATTCAATATCAAATAAACTTTTGTTAAGGACAGTTCCTTAAAAGGAAGAAAGCAGCAAGTCTAAAAATAGTATCAGTTAGCTTTGGCTTTTCCCAACTGTTGACAAAGTAAAAGAATGTTGATTAATCTTTTGTTGATGTCAATAATCTAATTCAGATTAAATTATATAAACAAAATTATTAAGCATTTTAGATACTTTCAATCAATTTTGTTGACTGATAAAAATATCCTTTCTAGTCTTAACATTACACATATCACTGTCTGTAAAAAGGGTGAACTTAAATTATCACAGTATATTTTCTATCATCAACCATAGGAGATTTATACAAACTTATCCTTCTTTGTCTACATTGAGGATACACTAGCTGGTTTTGCTGGTCCTCTGTAGTTTTAACATTCTGGAATTTATGTTAGTTTCTTGTTTTTTCAAAATTTAAGGATATTTCTATTTTTGACACTCACTTGCCTTCATAAGAAAAGGCTATTTCTTTAGTTAATATTGAAATTATTCATTCTTCAAGAGGGAATAGATGATTCCAGGGAAAGGTCTATAAACAAGTTCTGTATCTTCTTCATTTTTCCTTTTCTTTTTCTTTCTTTCTTTTTTTTTTTTTGTATTAGTAATCTACCAAAAGATCCAAGGATAGGTCTCAGTCTACTTCTTCCCTGTTGACTTTTAGATATTAACTAAAAGAAACATCCTTTACATAAGAACAATCTTGGTTTTTTTGATTGACAAATAATTTCTTCTTTATTAGTATATTTTATGCAAACCAGTTACTTGTAGAGATAAATGGCTAATCTTATTTTCTGCTGTATTGACAATTATGGTGTGTGAGATATGAGAGATCACTCTTTTTGTTTTTTTGTTTATTTTGATTCTTTTAAATTTTCTTTTATATTTTATTATTATTTTTATTAACATATAATGTATTATTTGATTCAGGGGTACAGGTCTGTGATTCATCAGTCTTATATAAAACCCAGCGCTCACCACAAGACACACTCTCCCCAGTGTACATCACTCAGTCACCCCCTCCACTCCAACAATCCTCAGTTTGCTGAGACTCCTAAGATTAGGAGTCTCTTATGGTTTGTCTCCCTCTCTGGTTTCATCTTGTTTCATTTTTCATCTCTTCCCCTACGATCCTCTGTCTTGTTTCTTAAATCCCACTTATCAGTGAGATCATATACTTGTCTTTTTCTGATTGACTTACTTTGCTTTGTTTAGTTCCATCCATGAAATTGCAAATGGCAAGATTTCATTTTTTGATGGCTGTGTAATATTCCATTATGTATGTATGTATGTGTGTATATATATATATCCCATCTTCTTTATCCATTTGTCTGTCAATGGACATCTGGGCTCTTTCCATAGTTTGGTTATTGTGGACATTGCTGCTATAAACATTGGGGTGAAGGTACCCCTTTGGATCACTACATCGGTATCTTTGTGGTATCTTTGTGCAATTGCTGGGTCATAGGGTAGCTCCACTTTCAACTTTTTGAGGAACCTTCATACTCTTTTCCAGAGTGGCTACAGCAGTTTGCATTCCCACCAACAGTGTAGGAGGGTTCCCCTTTCTCTGCATCCTCACCAACATCTATAATTTCCTGATTTGTTAATTTTAGCTATTCTGACTGGTGTGAGGTGGTGTCTCATTGGGGTTTTGATTTGTATTTCCCTGATGCTGAGTGATGTTGAGCACTTTTCCATGTGTCTGTTGGCCATTTGGATGTCTTCTTTGCAGAAATGTCTGTTCATGTCTTCTGCCATTTCTTGATTGGATTATTTGTTCTTTGAGTGTTGAGCTTGATAAGTTCTTTATAGACTTTGGATACTAGCCCTTTATCTGATATGCCAATTGCAAATATCTTCTCCCATTCTCTCAGTTATCTTTTGCCTTTATTGACTGTTCCCTTTGCTGTACAAAAGCTTTTGATCCTGATGAAGTTCTAATAGTTCATTTTTGTCTTTGTTTCCCTTGCATTTAGAGACATGTCTAGTAAGAAGTCGCTGCAGCAGAGGTCGAAGAGGTTGCCGCCTGTGTTCTCCTCAAGGAGTCTGATGGATTCCTGTCTCACATTTAGGTCTTTCATTCATTTTGAGTCTGTTTTTGTGTGTGGTATAAGGAAATGGTCATTTCATTCCTCTGCATGTGGTGGTCCAATTTTCCCAACACAATTTGTTGAAGATACTATCATTTTCCATCACATGTTCTTTCCTGCTTTGTTGAAGATCAGTTGGCAACTGAGTTGAGGGTCCATTTCTGGGTTCTCTATTCTCCTCCATTGATCTATGTGTCTCTTTTTGTGCCAGTACCACACTGTCTTGATTATTATAGCTTTGTAATAGAGTTTGAAGTCCAGAATTGTGATGCAACGAGTTTTATCTTTCTTTTTCAACATTCGTTAGGCTAATTGGGGTCTTTTCTGGTTCCATACAAATTTTAGGATTATTTGTTCCATTTATTTGAAAAAAGTTGATGGTATTGTGATAGGGATTGCATTGAATGTGTAGATCACCTGAGGTAGCACAAACATTTTCACAATATTTGTTCTTCCAATTCATGAGCATGGAATGTTTTTCCATTTCTTTGTCTTCTTCAATTTCTTTCATGCGTATTCTATAGCTTTCTGAGTACAGATCCTTTGCCTCTTTGGTTAGTTTTATTCCTAGGTATCTTATGGTTTTGGATACAAGAGAAGCCACTCTTTCAAATATACTTTTCTGCATTTTTTAGAACAGAGTAAAAATAAGAGAAAAAAATCATTTGCTTTCTTGCATAGTAAGAATAACTTTTGGGCAAAACCAGTTTCTAATGTCTATGGCTAAAATCTTGACTCCCCTCCAGAACACTAATATAACAATGAATTCTGCCAGGACAAGTCATGAATTGATAATTTTGTATTCTAAAAGCATTCATGCCAAAATGATAAACTGTCTTGGGTGAGGGTGGAGAAAGATTGTGCTTTCCTTTATAATCTCTAGGTATTAACCTTAACAACAACAACAACAACAAAAAGAACAATAAAATCTTTTGAAAAGTTGCCTAGATTTCTCCTTTAGTGCTATTGTGCTTGGGAATGGCTTTGCTCACTACATCGCATAATATATTTATTAATAAGAACTCTGAGGAACATTATTTATTCTTTATTAGCAATGAGTATCATAAGTGGTCATGTGTGCTTCTTCATGTTGAATATTGAACTTAAAATTAAATATACAGTACAACTTTAGTCAGGATATAGCTTGCCTAAGTTGAACTGTGGTAGGCAGCAAGTAATCAAAAACTAGATTAGGGGCTCCTGAGTGGCTCAGTGGGTTAAAGCCTCTGTCTTTGGCTCAGGTTATGCTCTCAGGGTCCTCAGATCGAGCACAGCATCGGGCTCTCTGCTCAGCTTCCCCCTGCCTCTCTGCCTGCTTGTGATCTCTTTCTCTGTCAAATAAATAAATAAAATCTTAAAAAAAAAACAAACTAGATTAAATGTGGTTTACAAAAACAGAAGTGCATTTTTCTCAATAAGATGTCTGTGGCACATAATTGTTTATATTTTTGTGGCAGCTTTATGATTTTAAGGTGCAAGGTTGATATCACTGCTGTTTTCATGGCCAAAAATGACTGCAAGGGCTGCAAACATTACTTTCTCATTTCATATTCAAAAGCATAAAGTAAGAGTGAAGGTCTTTTTCAGGGAATAATATAAAATTGTTTCACAATTACCAGAATGTAAAAATTCATTCCTATTAGTCATTCAAAATATTTCTGCTTAATTTCATTGACCAGAATTACATCATTGTCAACCCTTAGTGGAAAGGCAAGGAATATAGAGAACAGAAAGGAGTTAAAAATGGCTTTAGGGAGGGAGTGCCAGGGTGGCTCAGTGGTTTAAGCCTCTGCCTTCTGCTTAGGTCATGATCTCAGGGTCCTGGGATCCAGCCCTGCATTGGGCTCTCTGCTCAGTAGGGAGCCTGCTTCTCCCTCTCTCTCTGCCTGCCTTTCTGCCTACTTATGATCTCTCTCTCTGTGTCAAATGAATAAATAAAATCTTTAAAAAAATGGCTTTGGGGAAGCAAAGGAATATTTATCTGCCATGAAAATCTTCATAAACATGATGTTTCTGATGTCCTTATTCCTAGTTCTATTTATCTTTTGTACTTTCATTTTATGTTTAACCTAATTTTCCTGCTTTATATGCATTTTTATCTTGCTTCATTTCATGTAATTTTTGGAACCCTCTTAAATCTTTGGAATGAGATAAGTATCTATACATATATGCACAATGGGCATACAAGGCAGATTTCTCCGGCTGCTTCTCTATAACATATCCTATAGGAGCTTATTTGGCATTCTTTATTGATTTGATTTCCACAGACACTGATAAAAATCTTTCTGTAATACCACAGTAACTTTTTAATAACAAATGACATGGACAGTTTTACAGTTTGTGAATAGCAAAGAGCATTCTTTAAAAAGTTAGCAAGGTTTTCAAATATTATTCATAAAATGGTCTCATGACAAGAATATTTTCATATTGTTTTCTTTCATCTTTGCTCATTGATCTCTGTGGAATTACCACTGAACCATGAGATTACTGATCCAGGAAAATCAGCTCCCATGCATTACTAGGTCATAATTCAGCACAGTAACTCAGGGCCATACAAGCTCTCCTATTCATCCTGCCAAATGGATGGTTAGTTTTGTTTTCTTGGGGTTTTTTTTTTTTTGGCGTATGACTGTGTGTTTGAATTAGAGAGGCAGGTGATTGAAGCAGAAAGATTACCACGTTGCCCTCCTTTTAGGGTAGCGGAGACAGGGCTGCTCGCAGAAAGCTGACCCCACTCGGCTCTCCGTGCCACGCCAGCTTTTTCAGCCTCTGCAAGGCACTCAGGGGAGGGGACAGCAGGACTAAGGCACCCAGTTGGAGCCCTGGTGTTCCCAGAGGGCCTAATGCCAAGGGGTAACGGGCCCAGCACTGTCTCTGGAGCTCAGGCCCCAAACAGAGCCCCGTGGCCTCTGCCAGGTGGCTTGGAAGGTGATCTAAGCAGGCCCCTTATCTGTACATAGTGACTGGGGCAGGGGATGGCTGGCCAGTGTCGCAGCCGCCTCTCTGTGCTGAGCACAGCCTGACTTCCCTGGTCCCTGTAAATATTGGATCAATGAATGAATAAAACTGTCCTAAGAAATGAAAAAAAAAAAAGAGGATAAAACCAAATTTTTTTTGTTTTGTTTTTGTTTTTTATTCATTTGGAGGGAGAGACAGAGAAAGCATGAGCAGGGGCAGCAGTAGAGGCAGAGGGAAAAGCAGACTCCCCATTGAGCAGGGAACCCAATATGGGACTCGATTCCAGGACAATGAGATCATAACCCAAGCCAAAGTTAGAAGCTTAATCATCTGAGCCACCCAGCAGCCCCTAAAACTGAAGTTTTTAAAAAGATATCTGGTATTTTGTGATTTGACTATACAACTACGAAGAGTATTAAAAGAATGCCAAATTCCGACGAGAGGGAAAAACTAGCACAGATAGCCATTAACAATCTGGAAATAAATTTCTAATTTTAATGTTAATAAGAAATATTGATTATAACATGGTTATAATGGAGGATAGTAGGAAGAAAAGCAGGCAGAGGCAGGGGGCCCTGTCCTAAGAGGAAACTGCCTTTAAAAGACCCCATCCTACTATTCTACCCTGGAAGGAGCCATCCCCCCTTTCCCATGTAAACAACTACCTGATAAGTAGATGATGAGCATGAAGACAAAAATGCGATTGGATGACAGGAGCAGGGAGGGTTAATCAGATTGAAACAGCCTGCCATTATTCTCACGAAAACCCACCTAGACTTAGAAACTCCCATGGCAACCATCTTAGGTCCCCTCCTTCTTCAGGAGTTTTGTACTATCATCACCCTATAAACTTTACTTTGCTGCCCACCATTCTTTCGGTCTACCACTTTATTCTTTTAAGTGGTGTGACCAAGAACCACAGACACTAAAGGAAAAAAATCCTGAAACAGTTATATAGAAAAATATAGATTTAAGCAAACTGACCAAGTTAAGAGAAAATGCTGTGAAAAACTGTTACCAGTACAACTCTTGAAGCTTTTGTATTGTTTGTTTAAATATGATACTAATTTTATTTTATTTTATTTTATTATTTTTTGAAGATTTTATTTATTTATTTGAGAGAGGGAGAGCATGAGTGGGGAGGAGAGGGAGAAGCAGGCTCCCCGCCAAGCAGGGAGCCCAATGTGGGGCTCAATCCTGGGACAGAGGATCATGACCTGAGCTCAAAGTAGACGCTTAACCAACTGAGCCACCCAGGTGCCTCTGTAATGTTAATTTTAAATTAGTTTATGACATTTGTGTTAATGTTACAGAAATTAAAAACTTTCAAGAAAATTTAGATTCATTTAACTTTAGTTGTAAGTGTTGTTTTAAAGGTTCTTTAAAATGTTCTTAGATTTTAAATGATAATAATGTATATATTAAAATGCAGTCTAGATTACATCTAAATGATAATAATATCTTTATTAAAATCCAATTGAGATTACAGTTAAATGATGATGACCACTATGTAAAATTATTTATACATATAGACAAGGATTGGTAAGAAATCTTTTTAAAAAATCAGTGCAGTATGTTAGGGTGACATGAATACATTTTTATTTTTTATTTCTACTCAAAAATTATTATGTTGCTACTAAAATTGTTTTATTAAAGTAGGTAACATGTTGATAACTTTTTTACACTGTATAATACTTTATTACTCAACTGATTTAGCACCCTACAACTAAAATCTAAAAGTATTTGAAAGTATCTATTATTATACAAAATACAGTGATATTTCTTTCTGGTAATTCACAGATAAATATCTCTATTCACATAGAGAATCCATCTGTACAGTTAAACAGAGGGTACAGAGTCTCGGGTATACCAATAAGAGATATATTCCATATATGATCTTGTGGGTGCATTGAAAAGCCACTGCCTACCTTTGGGCAAGAAAAGCTAATTCACTCAATGTTGCTAAGTAATGGCAAAGAGTCATCCTTTGAAGGGTGAGTTTTGGAAATATTCCCGAATCATCTATATCCAAAGAATGAGGGAAGTGATTAGACTGCTAAAACTTTTGTACGTGAAATTAAATGGACTGCTTTCTGAAATTGACTTTCTGACTGTGAAAAAGTTTGGACAAAATCTCCTTCAAGTAACTTAAAAGTTTTGGTAGATGTTCTTGCCTTTATTGGGAGTTTTGCGACAAGTCTCTCCTCTTCAATTTGTTTTGGAAGTAGGGTGGTGAGGGCATAGCTTCAAACTGACTTGGAATAGAATCTTTAAAGAAAGGATCTCCCACTGCCTTGGTAAGTGGCGGTAATGTTTTGAAAAATCTGCATAACCTACCAGTTTGACAATTTCAAAGACATGCTCTTGGATCCTGGAATTCTGATTGAGATACCTTTCTAATTACATTTTAAAAATTAAAAATATTAGTACAAGAAGCTGGTGTCTCAGGCAAGCTGGTGACAGGTATTCAAATACATTTCCTCTCCATTATTGTGGGTGAGGGGGAAGAAACTCCACTCTAATCAGGACAGGAGCAAAAGGGGTGGTGAGGAGTGGTGTTGTGCTTTCCGGAAGTCCTCTTTGGGTGGACCTTACTTTCGGTTTGTCTGTTTCACTGGTGTATTTTCAGATCCTCCTTGTGGAAAGTGGTGGCTCACTCACTGGATTTCTTGGGAAAATTAGACATACGCCATGCTGTCCAATACCTTCTCAGAGGAGAAAGGCAAATTTTTGTCCCTTCCTCTCAACATTTTTTCTGTTTTCTTTACTCTTACTATAAAAAATTATTTGTCTCTACAGTTTATTATTATCATTATTATTATTTTTACAGTCATCCACTCTTTTGCTGTCCAAGGAGGTTCTCTAATGCATTTCAATCTGAACTGTAAATGGTTCAACTTACCACTTTCTATTAAATGCAAAAAAAAAAAAATCTTGATATACTTTATATTTAAACCCACTTAGATATCTTCTAATATAGTTAGCATAACTTCTATCCTTAGGTTTCCATGCATTGTTAAAAAAAGAAGCATTGGTTAATTATTTAACTAGACATGAAAGAAACTTTATTTAAAATGGGTTGGGGCAGAAAAAATTTAGGTGTTTTGAATAGAATTCACGAAGATAGTCATTTCTCAAACTTTTGTCACTCCCAATACAATTAAGTTCAATTAAACATAATTTTATGAATAAAATAAACAATGTTGCTTGCAGCTGTTGGTAAAATCATAGTTAATTTGGTTTGTATCTTTGTATAACTGTATTACTGTGTGCTATAGATTCCAACCCATCATATGTATGTTTTCTCAATTTTATTATATAGGTACAAAGAAGTCCTCATTGCTTCAAGAGTATTATGAATATTGTTTGTGGTCATTTTGATTAATCTCTACCAGGCTTCTGTAACATAAATGCTGAAAAAATGATATACTGAAAGTCATGATCATTTGTTAGATGGTAGTTATTACCGTGACGGATCCTATCATCTGTTTTCCCAATCAGTCGATGGGGAATGATAAATAATCTTTGTAGCTCATTGCACAAAATATATCTCCATAAAGAAAATACTCAGATTTTCTAGTAGCAGTTTTGTCATTGTACTGTATATAATTTGGCCTTGATTTTCTTTAACCAAATTTCTGTTTATATTGCATGGCTCAATTTTTTAAGCTTGAGTATATGAATGAACATAAAGAAGAGAGCATGATCTTTGTTTAGAAGAGTCCTCTCTTTGTAATCATCCTTTTTGAGAGGAAAATCTTCCCCAACTGCATGATACTACAGAAAACAATTAAATTTAATAGTAGCTGCCCTTAATTTACAGCAGCAGAGGGAAATAATTTGAAATAAAAGCCGCAGCTTTAAAATGAATATATATGCCACTGGGGCATGTCCCTAGTAAAAGCAACTTTTACTGTCATTCACAAGGATGGCGCTGGAGATATTTTTTCCCCTTTATTCCCATCCATTTTTACTTTTAAAGGAAAAGTAATCTCTTTATTGAGAACATCACTGTTCTCCTGACAAATGCAAGAGGAGGAGTTTCTCTTTTTACTCTAAAATGTCTGAATCAAAGCTTCGGCACCATGTTCTTGTGTGTTTGCTTTTTTAAAGTGTTTCTTCAGCTTCTGCTTTGACTCTCCCATCTGCTCCAAAAGAAAGCATTTAAAAGAGACATCAGTTTGCCTCTTAGAATCTAATGAGGTATTGATTTTCATTGGATTTAAATTCAGATAATTTATGCCACAAAATTAAGGGAAGGATATTCTTCTGAAATCCTCCTACATGAAACTGACACTTAGAAAAATCATGGGCAGATTATATATACTCTTTTTCCCTAAATGAAAATAAAGCAAAATTAAAATTATATTACATGATGTCAATTATATAAATTATTTCTGAAAAAATCTAAATAAATCAATTTTTGGACTTCCTTGCTTTCAAAAGCAAAATAAATAAAAGTAACTTATTTTCAAGAAAGTACCTGTTTCTACAACATAAGATGCTAGAGATACTCTTGATAGAGATACTCTAGATGGTTTGCAGAATGGAATGAAAGTGGAAACACAAGGTGTGGATTTAACAAAATGTTGCATTTATCTTATGATGATGCTGAATTGGCTTCATGGTACAAATCCAAGGGGATATCTAGTTAGTCAGTTGTTAACACCACAAATATTGGAAACAACTTTATTTCTACTTGCTTCAACTTTGTTGACTTTATTCCCAAGGTAAACTTTGGGTAGATTTTTTTTTTTAAGATTTTATTTATTTACTTGACAGAGAGAGAGGGCTCACAAGTAGGCGGAGAGGCAGGCAGAGAGAGAGGGGGAAGCAGGCTCCCTGCTGAGCAGAGAGGCTGATGTGGGGCTCGTTCCTAGGACCATGAGATCACGACCTGGGCCAAAGGCAAAGGCTTAAACCACTGAGCCACTCAGGCACCCACGGACAGAAGTAGATTTAATTATATTCCACTTCTTACTCTTTTCCATAGTAATGGTTTCATTTTTTATAACTCATGTCTTTTTCCTTTGAATATTTCACTAAAAATTCTATCTGAATTATCTAAGTGAAAATAAAATTAAATTAGTTTAAATGCAATTAGGTTATCCTCTGAAGCTGATAATTCACAAAAACTCTTTATGAACATTTTCATTTTATGGTTTTCAGGAGTTTGTACACACAGAACAATGACTGCCACACAGAAACTTCTCCATAAATATTAGTTCTAATTATTACTTATTTGACCTTTAAGTAATAGAAATGTAAGATGAAATGTTGATTTAATCATTGATAGAAAACATTTGCTAAAATTTTGCTTTGTGAAAATTGCTGTGTTAGCAGCTGAAGGAGGTACAGATAAGACCCTGTCTATAAAGATCTTACAACATAGAAGATAAAAGTATAGATACAATATATAGACAGAATGTTTTTATCATATATTTTCTGTGTAAACACATAACATGTACATATAATACATCTCTTATATCATAGATATATATGTACATATCAACATATGTACATATATAAATATATAAATGCACAAATGTACATAAAATAAATATAGTCTATTATATATCTACATATATTTATTTAAAGTATTTATCATTGATCTACATATACTATAAATGAAATAGATAATACAGGGCAGATAGCACTGAAGTCAATGGGATGCCATGTTGGAAGTTCAGAAGCTGAGAGTTCCTAATGCAAAGAATGATTTAATAATGTTTAACTTTCAGAACTTATTTGGAGATTCATTTTTGGTATTTCTATCTTGTTTTCTATTACAAATTTCCTAGTAAATTATGTAACATGTGTATTCTCAGTTTGTACTTTTTCCAATAAGTGGTGATTGTGCTGAAATCAATAGAAATATTAATATTAGAAAATAGATCAATTTCACAAGCCATTATGTTCTGAATATATAGGTAATATATTCTTGAAATATCATTTAATAGTATCATTTATACTCAGGGACAATTAAAAGGTTATTTAAGAAGAGACAATAATCCTTCTACTATTTATTATGATTAATGATAGAAAATATATTTATATCTTGTATTATAGTAAAAAAGGCCATTTACCCTAAATAAGAATAGGAATATATGGAAGTATAATACCTTTTATATAAGAACAAGAGATCAGTAGAAAGACCACCTAACATTTGTGTTCAAATACTTTAATTTATAAACATTTAAGGGGTGACTACAGGTAAAATTGATAGACTTAAGACTGATAACTAACTAATAAGTACTTTTATATTTCCACACTAGCACACATGTCAAAAAAGAAATATTCTTTTATATAATAACTGAAACCTGGGTATTTATAGTGACCTATCCATTTTCTATAAAATTTCAAAATGAAGATATATGCATATGAGTTATAAATAGTCCACAGAGATTCTTTTATGAATATATGCAAGCAATTTATTTCTCACTGAAGGTGGTCATTTTGAGGGAGAAATTACTCTGCTGACACATTTTTTATGATCTCACCCAGAACGCATTACAAACTCTAATGGAGGTCATTATTTCCCAAAGCCCATAAACTCAGAATAGTTGATAGCTTTTTAAAGTCCATTATTATGCAACGAAGAAAATGTTCAGATGTATATTTGTATCTTATATATTGAATCTTTTTCCTTGGTACATTTTAAACTTTTCAAGGAATACGCAAGTTAATTTTCCATAAGAAGAAAGTTAAATGGAAAACAATTATAAGTTCTTAGATAACATCAACTCATATTTTATCTAAAAATGTTTTATTCCAATAAACTTGCTAAAACGTATCATCAGTGTAGAATAGAGAACTTATAACTATGTTTTTACTATTTGCTTGTTTTTAGAAAAAGAGAATAGTAGAATTGCTTTCACTTATTATGTATACACTTAGCCACTGATAGTGGATATTTACTTATAATGAATTGCTGAGGTTCATGTTGAGGACAGCATACTTCATTTTCCCTTTTCATCCAGGTTCTGTCTATATTTTTATACATTTTCATTAATATACATTGTACATATAGCATATGCTTTTCTTTCTGGGAAATAATTAACTTCTAATCTATAATTAATGACAATCAATTCAGCCAGTTAGATGTCTCTCATGGAGATTCAAGCAATACATGCACTATAATAGTGTGGAATTACAGATGTGGGTTTATAAGCTTATCTTCTGGTACTTAATAAGGGCAAAAGATGAGATTCTATGTACTAAACTACAGAACCTGAATTTTTAAAATGCTCTCCACAAAGAGAAAATATTCCTATTTTATATATGCCACCATAGTTTTAAAGTTAATAGAGTGTTTGCTTTTGCCATAATTCATTTGATTAAAAATATTAATCATTAGCAGTGAGTAGCTCGTGTCCTTTACTTTTTATTTGAAAACATCTCGGGTGCCTGGGTGGCTCAGTGGGTGCTCGGGGTGCCTCTGCCTTCAGCTCAGGTCATGATCTCAGGGTCCTGGGATGGAGCCCACATCGGGCTCTCTGCTCAGCAGGGAGCCTGCTTCCCCCTCTCTCTCTCTGCCTGCCTCTCTGCTTGTGATCTCTCCCCCTGTCAGATAAATAAATAAAATCTTTAAAAAAGAAAATATCTGGAGTCCTTTTGGCTAGATTAATTTTCAATAAAATAGTTAACGCACCAGACACTGCTCTGAGCTCTTTAAATATGTTAATAAACTTACTTAGTTATGGAAGTGATGTTTACTCATACCTGCTGAGATTGTACCATCATAATCTGGCATACACTGGTCTTGTTTGTCTTTAGCTTATAACATGACATAAGTCAAGAAATTTATCAGTCAAAGCAGGAGATGGTGAATATTTGAGTTTGCAAGTTAAGACAGTATTCTTTGTGTAGCCAGAAAGCAAAGTTCGGGTGGACAGGGGACAAAGTCTCAAAGAATAGCAAGAATAAAAATTGTCAGACAATGGGGTCTTTGCCTGGTTTGGGGATCAGGGTAATGCTGGCTTCATAGAAGGAGTCTGGAAGTTTTCCTTCAGATTCTATTTTTTTAAACAGTTTCAGGAGAATAGGTATTATTTCTTCCTTGAATGTTTGGTAGAATTCCCCAAGGAATCCAACAGGTCTTGGACTCTTGTTTTTTGGGAGGTTTTTGATCACTGCTTCAATCTCGTTACTAGATATTCGTCTATTCAGGTTGTCAATTTCTTCCTGTTTCAGTCTTGGAAGTTTTTAGGTTTCCAGGAATGCATCCATTTCTTCTAGATTGTTTAACTTATTGACATATAGCTATTGATAATAATTTCTGATGATCATTTCTATTTCCATTGGATTAGTCGTGATCTCTCCCCTTTCATTCATAATTTTGTTAATTTAGGTCCTCTCTCTTTTCTTTTGAATTAGTTTGGCCAGTGGCTTATCTATCTTATTGATTCTTTCAAAAAACCGACTTCTGGATTCATTGATCCATTCTTCTGTTTTTCTAGTGTCTACTTGTTGATCTCTGCTCTAATCTTGATTCTTTCCCTTTTTGTGTGTGGGGTTGGCTTAATTTGTTGTTGATTTTCCAGTTATTTAAGGTGTAGAGAGAACTGGTGTATTTGAGATTTTTCAGTTTTTTTGAGTGAGGCTTGGATGGCTATGCATTTCCCCCTTAGGGTTTGCTGTATCCCATAGGTTTTGGACCAATGTATCTTCATTCTCATTCGTTTCCATGAATTGTTTAAGTTCATCTTTGATTTCCTGGTTGATCCAAACATTCTTGAGCAGGTTGGTCTTTAGCCTCCAAGTGTTTGAATTTCTTCCAAACTTTTTCTTGTGGTTGAGTTCCAGTTTCGAAGCGTTGTGGTCTGAGAATATGCAGGGAATCATCTCAATCTTTTGTTAACAGTTGAGTCCTGATTTGTGGCCCAGTATGTGGTCTATTCTGGAGAAAGTTCCATGTGTGTTCAAGAAAAATGAGTATTCTGTTGTTTTAGGGTGGAATGTTCTATATATATCTATGATGTCCATCTGGTCCAATGTATCATTCAAAGCTCTTGTTTCTTCACTGATTTTCTGTTTGGATGATCTGTCTGTTACTGAGAGTGGTGCGTTAAGATCTACAATTAATGTATTCATATTAATATGACTTTATTTTGATTAACAGTTGGCTTATGTAGTTGGCTGCTTCTACATTAGGGGCATAAATATTTACAATCATTAGATCTTCTTGGAGGATAGACCCTTTAAGAATGATGTTGTCAGAGGGGGAGATGAACCATGAGAGACTGTGAACTCTGAGCAACAAACAGGGTTTTGGAGAGACAGGGGAAGGAGGGTTGGGCAAACCTGGTGGTGGGTATTGAGGAGGGCATGTATTGCATGGAGCACTGGGTGTGGTACATGAACAATGAATCTTGTAACACTGAAAAAATAAAATAAAAGTATTTGGGGAAAGTAAATAAATCAAAATGTCAGACAATGTGAGTACTATGAATTAAAAAAGTATTTAACAAGGTTTTATTGAAAACATGTCATAGTACTGTCTGCCTTCTTGTTGATATGGTGATCAGTATGTTCATGGAGTTTACAGCAAGTTTATAAAACATTAAAAATATTCAGGTATGTTACTATGATGGATTGACTAGAAGTCTGTTAGATTTGTTAGAATCATGCAAACCAAAATAACCTTCTGGAATGTGACTTTAAAAGTTATCAGTTTCTAATGAGATGCAGTGTATCTTTCCCCCAAGGTTTGATTTTTGGACTTCCCAAGAACTGGTCTATTTCCATATTGCCTTTACTCCCAAGCCTTTACTCTAGGATGTTATTCTTACTCCAAGTGGTAGCCCTTCTCTTAAAGCTTGGGTCCCTGGGGTCAAAAACCCAGACATTTACCATGGCTGCCTCCACTTGTAGGACCTGAACTGCAATCTCCTTTCCCAGCACAGACATCTGACATGTATCTCCTCAGCTCTTTAGCTTCTGCCTGCGTTTCCTGGTGGGAGTTTTCAAGTCAAACTCTGGGTATGTCCAATTTTAGGGACAGAGTCATGACTTAAAAGAAAAACTTGGGGCATCTGTTGGCAGTTCTGTCCTTTCTGAGATTTTATCAGTCAGGATCCATTTCCTTTGGCAGTTCAGGGCGCCCACTGTAAGCTTGTTGCTCAGTGCTTGTGCTGCTCTATCCTTGTGCTCTAAACCTCAGCACTGATTTGGACAATGCCCCAAAGAAGAAGGCTTAGGTGAATATGGAGTTCACCTTGTATACGGTCCTTTCAGGGATCATAACTCCTTAAGTCATGTCTATTTGATACTCTTCCAACACTTCCAGATGTTTATTGAATATATTTTGTTTGGCTTTCACAATTTTCAGTGGAAGTGTTAGTTCTTTACTGAATCCACTTTGCCATAGCCAAAATTAAATCTACTCATGGACCTCTAGCTTCCAGGTTAATTTTAGAAAAAATTTATCAGGTTCTTCAAAGCAAAAGTACACTTGAATTTTAAATGTATCTTCATTGAATTCATACTTTAATCTGAAGCAAATCTAAGTCCTTATACTAATTAATTCCATCAAATATCATTAAAGGTTTCAAACACAATCAGCTTATATTCTTTTTTAAGCAAAAGACTTTCTTTACTAAATATCAATATATTTAAATTAAATCTAATACATTCAATAGCAACTCTAAAATTGTAAATATTATGAAGAGAGCTCTTATATTCAATATTGAATTAACAACTCAATGCACTTTTTAAAATGTCTACTTAAAGACACAATCAATTGTTGATTTTTTTTAAAGATTTTATTTATTTATTTGATAGAAAGAGAGATTACAAGTAGGAAGAGAGTCAGGCAGAGAGAGAGCGGGAAGCAAGCTCCCTGCTGAGCAGAGAGCCCAGTGGAATTCGATTCCAAGACCTTGAAATCATGACCTGAGCCGAAGGCAGAGGTTTTAACCCCCTGAGACACCCAGGCACCCCCAATTGTTGATTTTTTTAATTGCATAATTTAAAAAAATTTTTTTTTATATTTCAGTATAGTTGACATACAATGTTACTTTAGTTTCAGGTGTGCAAGTTAGTGATTTGACAAATTTATACATTCTGCTATGTAGATAATATTCTTTTTTTCTTCATTAAAGTTTTAAATTTTCTCCATAGGGGTGTCTGGGTTGCTCAATTGGTTAAGTGTCTGCCTTAGGCTCAGGTCATAATCCTAGGGTCCTGGGATCAAGGCCCACATTGGGCTTGTTCAGTGGAGAGCCTGCTTCTCCCTCTTCCTTTGCCATTCACCGTTTGCCCCTCTTCCCTGCTCATGCACATACTCTTTCCCTCTCTCTCTCTCTCTCTCTCTCAAATAAATAAATCTTTAAAAAAATTTTAAAAATAAATGGAATAAATCTAAACTTTTTCCATTAAGAATAACATCTGTTGTGTTTTTTAAATGAATAGCCTTCACCAATTAAAATAAATTTCATATTATTTCTAGTTTGCTACTAAAGACTTTTGTGAAAAATAAGTGAACATGATCAAAAGATTTTTTTGAGTCAATTGATATGTGATTTTTCTCCTCTTATTTAGTAATGTAGTGAGTTATTTTGATAGAAATTCTGATACTGAAATTTTCTTACATTCAGGTGATAAGCTATCTTTGATTATGATTATGAAATCATTGAATCTGATTATCTAATACTTTTAAAATCTTCCAATTGAGTTTATATGTTCAATGTGACCTATTTCATTTGGCCAGAATTATGAAGCTAAATTCTCTCTTTCCTTGGGATATGTTCTTTCTTACTATAAAAGACTCCTAGTGGAAAAAAACCAGTCCACCAGTTGTAGAACAGTGCTCAGATATCAAGTTCAAAATCCAACTATATTGTCTTACTCTTAAAAAAAAAATGAGAGGGGCACCTGGGTGGCTCAGTTGGTTGGGGTCTGCCTTCGGCTCAGATCATGATCCTGGGGTCCTGGGATGGAGTCCTGCATCAGGGCTTCCTGCTCAGTGGGGAGCCTGCTTCTCCCTCTCCCATCCCCTAGTCATGCTCTCTCTCTCTCTCTCTCAAATAAATGAATAAAATTTAAAAAACATGAGAAACCTGTCACTATTAAAATTGTGTATTGGTAATACATTTTTTTAAAAAAACACAAGACCAAGGAAAGAAAAACCACGTAAATATACGAAGAGTGAAGGTAAATGTAATTTCTAAAATTAGACTTTCAACTTGATACAAAACTGCTTGGCAATAAGAGTAAAAAGATAAGCATTAGTTACATTACTCTTTGTATCTGGAAAAGAAAAGCGTAACAATTCCTTGTAGGAAAGAAATCTTTTTTTCTTTTTAATAAATTCTAAAAATTCTTTAAGTAGAGTGATCTATGTACACAGAATTCAGTGAAGTTGTGGATGATATTCTTTTTGTTTTTTGATGATATTCTTAATAATGATATTAGCTATTCTGGGTCACTGATTATGCACTTGACATTGTGTGTGGTACTAAAGTATTTTAGTTTCATATCAACAATTAAATAACCACTTTAAAAATGAAGAAACCAGATTTAGAGAAGATACTTAATTTGAACATGTGTTATATATAACATTTCTCTCTGACTCAGGAACCCACATTCTGAATACCAATACTTTTGGTACACTGCTTCTCATGTTCTTACCAACATGCTTATAGCAAAAACAGAACTGGATGTGTTACTGTAGAGGTACATTATGAAAGATTACAAAATTATAATCCAGGAAATTCATTGAATAAGGACCTCCACCAATTTAATTCAACCTCCAGGGATATAGCCAAGTTTAGTCATGTATCAAGAGAAATTCAAGATTTTTTTAAAAACATATGTAGTACATTCTTTTAAAATTCTAAAATAATATTTTAAAGTATGCAAATTCTTATGTTAAAACTAATATTTTACTACAAAAAATCCTCTTTTCTGATTTAAGGCATAACTTCAGTAAGAGAAAATATAAAAGTCTAAATCTGAATCCTTAAATTGAATGTGAACTCTGTGCTAGCTAAACTGTCCTTCCAGCATATCCTCCTCTTCTCTTTTTTTTTTTGCACCAAATATGAACTTTAACAATCTCCTCCGAATATCTCAGTCTTCATCTTTTCAAAATGGCCTAATATTATATTTTTATACCACTCAATGAAGGCAACTTCATCTGCTTTCAAAGTTAAATTACCAGGGATAAATGCAACAATTAATTATAAAAGTTATAAAGCATGACCACTCTCCTTGCCCAAATGGAAAACCAGCCCTTCTCCAATGGAAATCAGGCCACTGTCGTACAGGCAGGCAAATACAGCGTTTTTCTAAGAAATTGTCAAGTCACTCCAATCCTTGAGGAATGGTATAATAGAGTTTACAAAACATAAACATGTTAGATCAGGGAAGAACTTTGGGTCCATTAAAGTTGCCAACTGCACTCACATAATCTCAGTACTTTTCTCTATTTTCCTTGTTTCCCAATTTGTCTTTGGGGAGGATCTTTTTCCATTCATTTGATATATCTTTTTCTTATATTCACCTCTACATTTTCATTGACAACACTGAATCATTAAGGGAAGTGGGTCCCCAAATAGAAATCTCCAAATTCCAATGTAGAACATACATCCATATGCTCTGTTTGAAGCTACTAAGAGAAGAAAGAAAAAGATTGTGTTAAGATATCCCTCATATTTTACTTATTAATGATCAATTAGGAATGAGTGTATTTCTCTGTGAAAACATGTATAAGACGATTTATTGTGTGTTCAGTTATTATTTATTTAAGTTCTAAACAAATTAGAAAAGACAGCATATACTAAGGAATGAAGTGGAAGATTTTTGCCATTTTAACTATATGCTTTTTAAATTTCAATAATTAACTGGCACTTAATTGATCCCAAAGTTTATATACCAAATAAAATATAGAGCAGTGTTTCCCAGATGAACTCCTTCTGGTGATGAAGTTTTTCTAGCTTTGATTTAAGAGAATAGATATAAGTTTTACTGGTTTTGTTCTATCAAATTTTGAGATTTACCTTTTTTGGGTATAATCATCTGTATATGTGTGTGCATATGTGTGTTCTTTCTTAAACAGTACCCTCTTTTGCAGTGACTAAATTTGCCATATATGGCTTCCTGGGAATCAAATTACCATGTGTCAAGTGAAATCCAGTGATTTTGTACATAAATGTTCCTTTAAATGGGCTTACCAAATAAGTACACATTTGATAATGAAGGATTCCTTTTTATATTAACAAACTCTATCTTCCTGTGCTTTATGTATAAGTAATATACATAAGATTATCATCATAATCTGATGTCCTAAACATATTCTGGTAAAATATATTTCTACTCTAAGCCCTGGATGAGTATGAAGCCAACTTTAGGACCCTGCCCTGTGATGACTAGAAAAAAAGATGTATGTTTTAATTCAAAACTTTGAGTTGAACCAGACACTTTTTTTTAGGGTTTGAACTAAAGAACAGAGACAAAATACCTAAATAAATGGAGAAAATAATATATTCACAGATTGATAATGCAATAATGTTAATATATGTATTCTTCCCAATGTGTTCTGTATATTTCAGTGCAATTCCAACTACTACCTCATCTAGTTTTGTGTAGCAATTAATAAGTTGATTCTAAATTTAGATGGTAATACATAAGATCTAAAGTAGCAAAATCAGTTGTAGAAAAAGAACAAAGTTGGAGAACTTAGACTACCTAATATCAAGATTTATCATAAATCAATCAGTAATCAAGAAAATACTCTATTGGAATATTTTATAATATATATATGGTCATTTTCACCAAGGATGGCAGGGAAAGTGTTAGAATTCAATACCATAACCAAAATTATGCTCAAATGGATTATAAATGTAAACACAAAAGCAAAAACTACAAGATTCTAGGACACAATATTCATGACCTCAGGGTAGGCAAAAATTTCAGTCACAGCACAAAATCACTAATCATAAAAGAATAACAATATGATAAATTGGACTTGGAGAATACCAAGTGCTGCTGAATATGTGGAGCAAATTAGACTCTAATACAATGTTAGTAGGAATATAACATAGTACAATTACTTTGGAAAACTGTTATATTTTCTTATTACATTAAACATACATTCCCAGTGGGATCCAACAAATCCACTCCTAAGTATGGACCCAAGAGAAATAAAAACCTATGTCCACAAAAAGGCTTATACATAAATGGTCGTGTCAGCTTTATTCATAATAACCAGACTGGATGCAATATAAATATTTATTAGCAGATTAATAACTAAACAAATTGGAACTTTACTCAGCAATAACAAAAGTGAACAACCTCCTGGTCACACAATAGCATGAATGAATTTCAAAAGCATGCTGAATGAAGGAAGCCAGGCAAACAGAAAAGTGTATCTTAAATGCTTTGTTTTAAATAAAGTTCTTGAGCATGCAAAATTAATCTACAGTGATAGAGTCTATGGATCATTGATTGACAGAGTGAATTAAGTATCCAGAGAGGAAAAATAATCTTGATTCCTATGTCATTTCCTATACAAAACTCAAATCCAGATGACTTTTACACCCAGATCTGAAAGGTTAAAAAGATCAAGGTTTTATTTTCTTTTTAAAGATTTTATATATATATTTGAGAAAGAGAGAGAGAGAGAACACGAGCTGGGGGAAAGGCAAGGGAGAGGGAGAAGCATGCTTCCGACTGAGCTGGGAGCCTGACCCTGAGATCATGACCTTAGCTGAAGGCAGACGCTTAACCAACTGAACCACCTAGATGCCCCAAAATCCAGGTTTTAGAAAGTAACATAGGAGAACAGATACTTGCGGTAAAAAATATTTCTTCAGCATGCTATAATAACTAAATATAAAGGAAAATATTGATTAAACAGCCTTTTCCTAAAAGTCACTCTTAAAAGTATAAAAGTGAAACCACACAAATGTACAAAGTAGGCAATACATATACTAACAAATAAGAGGTTTCTAAAATATAGAGTATTTTCTACAACTGCAAGAGAAAAAAGACAACTAATAAAATGATGGGTAGGCAAAAGAGGTGAAAATTACTGTGTAGATATTTTTTGAGTAAAAAATAACTCAACCTTGTTAGTCTTCAAGGAAAAGCAAATTAAGACCATAATGAGACACCTCTACACTTACCCCAGAAGAGCCATAATTGGAAAGACTAATGATACCAAGTGCAGGAGAAGTGTATTCTCTTCTACAGTGCTTGAGTATAAATTAAGAGAATCACATGGGAAAACTGTTTGACAGTGTCAACTGTAGCTTGCTTAACACACACATCTTGTAATCCACCGGTTTCACTCCTGGGAACAACCCAACAGAATTGCATGTACATATTCATCGTAACACAGGTACATTAATGTTCATAACATACCATATGGAATAGCCAATTTTATCTGGAAGATAAATACTTCTCAGGCTGGATAAATAAAGGGTCTCATGATTATACAGTAAAATACTACACAGTAATAAAAATGATTGAACTACTGCAACATGCAGCATCAAGGATGAATCTCACAGACACAGTGTTGAAGTAAATAAGCCAAATGGAGTTGGAAAAAAAAAGACTGCTAGCTTTCATTTACATAAAGACAAAACCAATCTACAGTGAGAGAAGTAAGAATAGTGGGTTGGTTTTGGCTGTAATGACTGGAGAGAAACAAGTAGGTTTCTAAAATGCTAGTATTTTTTTATCAGAATGGAGGTTACAAGGATGCAATTATATGTACAGATGATTTGAGCTTTATATTTGTGTGCACTTTTCTTTATACAGGCTAATGCTTCAGTGAATCTTTTTACCTGAAAATACAGGAGACTTTTGTGCAATTTTAGAGATAGTTTATCATTAAGAAAATAATGCTTAGTTTCACTAGCTTTTAACAGTAATGTTGCATTATGTTTTCCTTAATCCTAATAAATTAGTCTTGTGATAAAAATACCTCTGAAACTAATAATATACTATATGTTAATTAATTGAATTTAAATTTGAAAAAAGTTTAAAAAAAAAAGACCCTTAGTACCCCCTGGTCCTTCCCACCATGAAGGAGGACCAGCACCATTAGTAAAAAGTGATTTCTTGGGGTGTCTGGGAGGCTCAGTCTGTTAAGCTAACCAACTTTTGGTTTTGGCTCAGGTCACGACCTCTGGGTCAAGGGACTGGATGGGCTCCCTGCTCAGCGGGAATCAGCTTGAGATTCTCTCCCTCTGGACCTCTTCTCTTTCTTTTTCTCTTTCTCTATCAATAAATAAATAAATCTTAAAAAACAAAATAAAATAAAATAAAATGTAAAAAAAATAAGTCAATGGTTTTTCAAACATGATCCTTAATTATATTTTGCCTCTTTTCTTCATTATATGCACAAAGGTATACCTTGCAATTGCATCAGAGTTTATGTTATGCTATTCCATTTTTCTTCCCAAAGAATTTAAGTGGAAAACAGAGCTGAACGTCTCAGATTAGCAGGTAAAACACCACTTTCCACATGGTTTCTTGGAATCTAATTCTTGGTATTGCTGTTGCTGAATGGTGTTAGAGTTCTTGAAAAACTTAACTATATTCCTACCCAAAAGGAGCACAATGAGTGCTGAAGATAAAAAAAAAATTACATAACGTTTGCTAAATCTCTAAATTTACTGCTTAAAAATCCCTATGTAAATTTTAACAAGTTTTTTTTTTAATATTCTACTTATTTATTTGACAGAGAGAGATCACAAGTAGGCAGAGAGGCAGGCAGAGAAAGAAGGGGAAGCAGGCTCCCCACTGAGCAAAGAGACCGACCCTGAGATCATGACCGGAGCTGAAGGCAGAGGCTTTAACGCACTGAGCCACCCAGGCACCCCCTATGTATATTTTTTAGAGGTTTTTTTTGTTGTTGTTGTTGTTTTGTTTTGTTTTGTTTTGTTTTTGTTTTTGTTCTTCGGGTTTTTTTAGGGACATGAATAGTCTGCATTTGCAATAGAACAATGAGTAAGGCAGATTTAATATGACTATTTATAAGCTTCAACTTAAATAATTAAAGTAGAAAAATTATAAAATTTGCCAACAGCTTTCCTTCAGGTTCCTCAAAAGTGCCAGTCTAATTCAGATTCAGAAGTGCCAGTCTAATATCAGAGACTTGTATTTCTTGCACACTTCTGTAACTCCCAGGCTCTACAAACAAAGGCAAACCTCAGGGCCTACATTTTCCCATTTCAAAATTTCTGATAATACTACTAACTTGCAGGATTTGGGTGATACTCTTGGACATCCAAATGGGCCAAAGTATGTTATAAATGCCTAATATCATGTCTGGACTATCCTAGAGGTGCAATAAATACTAGTCATTATTTTTAGTATTATGATTATTGTTTTCCTCTCCTAAATAATAAAAAAAAATCAAAAATGTAAGGGGAAATGATTTTGTATATTGTTTGCAACTTCAAACTAAACATTTCTATTTAATAAGAAGATACGGTAATGACAAAGTACCTTAGAACGATTCAGTTTAAAATATCAGAACCAGGGGTGCCTGGGTGGCTCAGTGGGTCAAAGCCTCTGCCTTCGGCTCTGGTCATGATCTCAGGGTCCTGGGATCAAGCCCCTCAAGGCATTGGGCTCTCTGCTCAGCAGGGAGCTCCTTCTCTCTCTGTCTCTGCCTACATGTGATCTCTTTCTCTCTGTCAAATAAATAAATAGAAAATCTTAAAAAAAATGTCAGAACCAGCATGCCATTTACTGGAAGAAAGTGAGATTAAAAAGTTTTAATGATTCACTTGGGATTTATTTTAATAAAATAGTTGCATGTCTCAGCTTGTACTTTTTATATTTCACGATAAGGTAAAGCTTAGATTACTAAAATATGTGGATCTACAGCACACAATGACCTGTTTCCATGTAAAAGGCTTTCTGGATGATGTTCAGTTTTTAAAAATTGATTTATATATATCCTATATATATATATATATATATATATATAGCACAGGGCCAAATTTCATTGGCAGCAATTCTTTTCTTCGTTTCTGTTAAAAGATTATTTGCTTTTCCATCTAGTGTATACTAAGGACGAAGTCAATTCATCATCTAAAATTATCTGATTTTTTTGCTACGTCATGTCACTATTGCTATTTAGAGAATATATAAGCTGTAACTCTTTCTTTTGACTGTGATATAGAGATCTTGCCATCGCTCCATTCAATTTAGTACAGCATTTTAAAACGTGTCCATCTTCTTCATCCTAATATGCCTAAGCTTCATAGTACACAAAGGGGATCATTTTTCTCATCTCAGTATTCTGTACACGCATTTGATGTGTTCTGCACAATAAATTATACCATTGTGGCTATTATGCTGTTTTGGTCTAGCTCTGCTGCCAGGAAACCATACAAAACAAATCATGATAATATAAATCATAAACACAAAATCAAGAACAGTGTAGTCCAGACATTTTGCAATACTAAAATGATTACAGAAGAAGCGTTTTGCATTTCCTTTATAAGAAGGTTAGGAGAGTTAACTGAGAGATTGCTACTCGACAATTAACTTACACATTATCTAATGCAACATAACCAATCTCAGTAAGATAGGTATTATTGTTTGCATTACTTGGTTAAAAATATAAAAACTCTAATTACTTGCTGACTATCATCCAGTTTAAAAATATTGAGACTGAGGGTTAAGACTGTATCCCCTCCTCGTCTGGAAATTCCCCACCTTTTGCCTTCAAGGAGGCTGGTTGCCTGGTAAAATATCTTTATGGGTAAGGAGTCACAAACTTGTACAAAGAATAGTATTTCTTGAGTAGGCGGATACTCCTAAGGGGTGGGAATGAAGTTTTAATTAGGCTGTAATTCATACAGTATTAGAAACTACATGAAATAATTTATCTCCAGCAAACCAGAAAGGGAAAAGATTAAATTGCTACAACACCATTCAAGTCACTAAAAAGGAGAGCACCTACTCCCCTTAAAAAAATAATCAGAGTTGGTTCACCAACTTTTTTAAGAGTATAATGATCTTTCTCACATCTCAGATTCATGTGTGAAGTTCCATTGGCCTTTCATCAGTCCTACTCCTACTCATGGTTTGGATTCGGCTTGGAGAACATTGGTATGCACACATACATTCTCTAATGCTCTCAATAGCCCATAAAGTTGGGATTATTATCTCAATTTTCCAGATGGGGAAAACAAAACCTCATTGTTACTATAGATAGAAAAACAGCTTCCATGTGTGTATGTGTGTGTGTGTGTGTGTGTGTGTGTGTGTGTGTGTGTGCCTGCGCCAAGAATCAAAGGCCTAATTAATGAACTATAAAAAGAATCTCTGGATTTCCAACTTGGTTACTTGTTAAAAGTTTAGGTATTTTGTTGGGCTTCTTTCTACATTACATGTCAGAGAAAATTATTAAATGATGATATGGAATAATGGTGCTTTTTTACTAAAAACCAAAGAATCGTTTTGTAGAAAAAATTGTCATCTATAAATTTTAGATTTTTGCAGCTAAAAGCTTTTTTGGTTTTTTTTTAAGATTTTATTTATTTATTAGACAGAGAGAGTAAGAGAGCATAAGCAGGGAGAGTGGCAGTAGGGGGAGAAGCAGGCTCCCCAGTGAGCAAGGAGCCTGACAGGACTCGATCCCAGGACCCTGGGATCACGACCCCAGCCGAAGGCAGACGCTTGACATGATGCACGGGGACCCCAGGCATCCCAGCAGCTAAAAGTTTTTAATAGTAATTTGTAGCATGTTACTGTTTCCTCGCCACTGGATTCTTCATTAAATCTTCATTGAATCAGGAGCAAATTAAAATTTTATGAATGGTTGGTGATAAACTACTACACAATAATCTCATAGAATAAAGTTCAAGTACTATCGACTGTTGATGTGGCTGAAAAAGGAATTAATTCTGTGCCTCTGCTCAGTAGGCCACCCTCAAAAAATATTACAACACAGGGAGAAGCACATTAGTAGTTAAGAATGTGGGCTTTATACTCCTGAATGCAAATCTAGCCACAATTTGCTGGGTTTGTGGTCTTGTGAAAATCACTAAGCTTCACTTTTGTCCTTTCTAAATCCCTTAAAATGAGAGATAATTAATAAAAGGGCTTGCATGCTTCATAGAGTGGTTTGGGAGTAAGATAATGTGGATGAAGTGCTTCCCCCACAAGAAGTTCCCTGCCCATTCTTGCCATGTACTTAAGAATGTACTTGTACTTAAGAATGCTCCCTTTCGTTGGCAAGCTCTCGCTGCTCTTCTCCTTCCCTTTCTCTAAGGGAGTCTACTTTCCCTTCAGGTCTCAGAGTAAATCTCATTTCCTCAGGGAATATCCTCACAAACTCCACCTTGGGTCACGTCTTACTAGCTTTTCTGGTCATAGAATCTTTCCTTCAATAAAATTTTGAAATTAACTCTTAGAGCAAGTAGTGGTTTTGTGAATTTCTTTGTCAATTATACACCCCAAAATGGCAAAGTCTTTGTCATGTTACCTGCTCTAGCCCAGTGGCATGCACAGCAAGAAATAAAATGTGCCTGATCAACACTAGATAAAAGAATTATTTATCAGGGGTCCTGTGTGGCTCAGTCAGTTAAGTGTCTGCCTTTGGCTTGGGTCCTCTGATCGAGCCCCTTATCGGGCTCCCTGCTCAGCAGAGAGTCTGCTTCTACCTCTGCCCCTCACCCTGCTTTCTGCTTTCTCACATTCTCTTTCTCTCTCAAATAAATAAATAAAATCTTCTTTTAAAAAAAGAATGATTTATTTTACTGATTAATAATAGTTCCACAGTGTGTGGAACAAAATAAAAATTAAGAAATATTAGTAATTTTGGATTATCATTGAGTAATAAGTAATGTAGTATGTCTATAAGCTTTCTAGCATGCGTTAATTAATCACATAGCTTTTCTTGATCATTGTATTTTATATTGCCTTAAAATATCAACCTTTTAGGGAAAGCAAATTGTACTACATTGCATCTTAATATCCTCTAGAATTGCCATTGAATTCAAGAAACCCTTCCTAGGATAACAACTACTATTTCTTAAAAGAAAAAAAAAAGGCTCACACATTCTATAAAGAGAAGCAGTTTGACTACATGATGCCTAAGGAGGCAGGAAATTTCTAGCACCAACTACTATACTATATTATACTATATTTATAGCTTAAACAGGAATATAGATAAGCAGGAATGGGAAAATAAGACTACCATTTTCATTATTGTACAACTCTGAACACAGCACTGCCTCCAACACCCATCACATAATTCAAATTATTCTGGTTTGTTTTAACACAGTAGTTAACATGTGTGTGCATGTGTCATAGCATGTGTGTGTGCATGTGTGTGTGTGCTTGTTGTTTCCCAGCTCTGAGTTCACCCTTCTGTGTTCTCCATTATCATTTTGGAGCCTAGGACTTACAAACCATATTCCCACTTTCCCAGCTGCTCTCACTTAGACGGTGTCAGTATGAAGTGCAAGAGGGAGATGCAGGGCTGGGGCGTGGGTGCGGACTTGGCTCTAGCTCTTTCCCACTTGTGGTGTACTGTTCACGTCTTTTTTCAGGGCCTATCCCCTAGCCCTGCTTCTCTGCCCTGGCAGCAAAAATTCATCCCTGTGGCAGCAACTATATCCATTTCGCAGTTCTTCAAATACCTGCAGAAACTGCCTCAGTGTACCCTTTGAGATAGACACCAATTTCTGTGGGTTGCTGCTGCTGCTCAGAAGCATTTTGGGGGTTCTCTTCCTGGTGCAGAGACAACACTATCAGCCGAGCTGAGCTTCCCCCACAGAGGTCTGAATTTCAACTCCACCCTCCAAGCTTCTAAGTTTTTAATTATTCAAATCTCTTCCCTTTTAGGTCAGTCTAGATTCCATAAGAAGCAGTTACTAAGGCCTGCTTAGACATGCAGGAAATTTGTTAGGGGGAAACATCTGTGAGAAAAAATGGCAGGAAGCCAGGAGATGCTCATAGAACTGTCAGACCACAATGGAGGTCTCAGGCTGAGTGCAGCAGAGAAGAAAGGAAGGTCATTTGGGTGGAAGCATTTCAGACTGCAGAGAAGTTCTAAGGAAGGTTTGGCAATGCTACGAGTGAGTCCTTAAGTTAAAGTCACCTGTCATAGAAGTCTAGTGCCTTCTAGAAATACGGGTCATCCTGTATGTCAGGGAATCAAGAGGTGGAAGTGGGAGTGACTCTTCTCACAAATATATCTCGAATTCAATTCTGAACTTTGGCTTCCAGGCCTACAACTTGGAGTTTTGACAAACTGGAGGTCTTGGTTCCCAAGGACAGATTGCTTTCATCAGAGGATACAAGAATTGTTTCATGGAATTAGATGTTGACATTACTTCCTTGAGATTATGAAGCCCTGTGTCACTGAACCAACAGCTAAGAGGAAGCTTACTCTTCTCTGGTTGGGTTTTGAAGAATATTGCTCTGGAATTTTGTGTAATGTTCCTCATAGTGGATTTGTCTGATGTTTTCTCACAATTAAACTGAGGGTCTGATGATCTGAGAGGAGCATTAAAAGAGATCACATCATATCACCAGACACAGAAGAGCAACATGAAAGCATTCGTCCTTTAACCTTGATGACTTGATGGTGTCTGCCATGTTTTCAGATTTATCCCTTCTCCTCTTTAAACATTTTATTGAATAATTTATATATATATATATATATATATATATATATATATATATATATATATATATATCTTTGGATTCATGGGTATTTATTTTATTTTGGGAGGTTCAAACCTAATACTAAATTTACTATTTTGGCCAACTCTTTCAGGTTGGCTCCCATGTCCTTTTGATATGACTCATCTTCTCTATTTGTTTTTTAGCTCTTATTTTGAGGCACTTCAAGATGCTCTAGGCTCATCTTGTGTTTTCTCTGCTCCAGTCCCAAACAAATCAACAATTTCTCCAGGGGATCCTGGGTCCCTTTATTAAAAAATGGAATTCTGAAACCAAGATCTTATATCTAGGTCTCTTTAGTACTACTGAGGTTTCCTTTTATATATGTATACACAATTTTTACACACACATATATCTATAATTATTTCCTTAATCTATCTATATATGTATATTCATGTATTAAAATTAATATCAGTTTATACTGTTATCTGTATCTTTTACTCTAATCCAGTCTCATGGGGTTCATTCAAGATGGGATTTTGACTGAAATTTTGGAAAAATTAACACAGCTCAGAGAAGGATAGTGTAGCTGTCTACCAGAAATGAGGAAGATTCTTAGAACTTTGATATTCTTCATTCTGGGGAGAGTTCAAGACTGTCTTTGTGTCTATAAATAATAGTTGCATCTTGGTAAGCAAAACATATAAGATTTTTATTTCTGTCATCTGGAAATTCAAATACACGGACGCAGTGTGAGCGTGCCCTGTTGCTGAGGAGATAGACTGTGCCCAGTGGAGGTTATTGTCTCAGCCAAGAGAGACAGAAGGCTGCCCTCTGCGAAGCTGCAGCTAAGTAAGACTGCAAACCAGATTTCTGCTTTGCTAACTTGGCTCCCATTAGGCTCTGGCCTTGGAGAGTTCGAGGAGGAGACCCCTGAGCAGGAAGAGAAGGAGGGATCTGCTCCTTTCAGTCAGTCCCTGCTGCTTGCTGACTGTTCCCTGGGCAGCACCCAGCCATGCTTCCTCACTTTGAACACTAGTTCCTTCCTGATGGATCAAATTCACTTTGCAGTTTTGCCAGCACTTGCAGAGCCAGCGAAACCATGCACCTCACTAATACCAGCCGAACTCAGCATTTCCCTGTCTTCAGAGGTCTGAATTTTCACTCCACGTTGCCCTTCCACAGAGCTTCTAAGATTTAGTAATTCAACTCTCTTTCCAAAGCTGCTTTCTGCACTCAACTACCTCCATCATGCTCGGTCTTTTTGGTACCTAGTGAACAACTTTGTACCTAATTACTAATTTTTTTTGCCTTGAATTATCTCTGTTAAAACAACTGGAATGACTTCTTTCTCCTGGCTAGGCCTTTATTGATATAATCTCATGTATAAATTCACATGTTATTTACCCACTTTTTTTTTTAAAAAGAGTTTACTTATTTATTTATTTGAGAGAGAAAGAGAGAATGAGAGAGAGGAAGGTCAGAGGGAGAAGCATACTCCCTGCTGAGCAGGGAGCCCCTTGTGGGACTTGATCCCAGAGTCCTGGGATCATGACCTGAGCTGAAGGCAGTTGCTTAACCAACTGAGCCACCCAGGCACCCTACCCACATTTTTGAAAGAAGTTTCTCCATTACTTTTGGTAACAGATTATTGAAAAGAAAATTACCATAACTTAGTAATGTGTCTTTTGATGATTCAGATCTGATCTTGTATTTACACCCTGATGAAATATTAAACAACTTACTGCTTTCAGCCCTTTCTGTATTCGTTTATTTTAGAAGTCTATCTTTTTTCACATGCAAAACTTTATCTTACCTATATAGCATGGTTTCTCTTAGTCTAGAATCTATTCAAAATCTCTGTTTATTATATATTTTCACATCCTGGGAATTCTTCAGGTCTAAATAATTTTCTAGATGTGTTCTGGTGACACTTTTTCAAACTGCCAATTTTATGAAATGTAGTAAAAAGTTTAATTGTAAATTTAATTGTAAATTTAATCAATAATTGATTAAGTATTTAATAACTGATCAATTATTAATAATAATTGATACTATCTTGTCATTCAAGCAATAAAAGTAACATATTTTATAGTATTTGACTCCTTTATTCCACACTTAGTCTCTCTTCCCCCAACCTTCTACCCCACCCCCATCTCTTCCACCTTTCTTCCTTCTTTCTCTCTTTTACAGTTGAGAACTTGAGGAACAAGAAAGGGTGCTATGAATTTCTTGCCCTACTCTTTATCATTTCCAAAGCTATTTACTTGTTTTGTAGAATTTAATTTTAAGTAACCCAAGAGCAGTGTAATATTTGCTTAAAGGAAAAGGTTTTTAATATCAGGAATATTTTATTTCAGATACAAATTAAACCACATGTTAAGTCTTAACTATCACTACACTGCATAAACTCACTGATCTCAATTTCGTCTTCTGGAATATGAGCATATCAGTTTTTATTTCGTAAGATCCTTTTAATGGAATATGTAAAAATGTATGCATGCAGCACATTCCATTCCTGTTTATGATAAACATTCAAAAACTAATTTTATTGGAATTGATATCTTTTTAAAAATATTTATTTATTTGTTTGTTTGTTTATTTATTTATTTACTTGACAGAGAGAGAGAGGGAATACAAGCAAGGGGAGAGGGAGAAGCAGGCTCCCCGCTGAGCAGGAAGACCGATGCGGGGCTTGATCCCAGATCCCAAGATCATGACCTGAGCCAAAGGCAGATTCTTAATGACTGAGCCACCAAGATACCTCTGGAATTGATATCTTAATCCCATTTGAAAAGAAAGCCACCTTAATAGCCTGCAAGTCTTGTCTCAGAAGCTTAGCAAACACGTACGCATATGCAGAATTTGAATTTTCCTTATTTTAAAAGTCTGAGTTAAGATTGTCACCTTGCCAATTGTCTGAGTAAGCTGGTCTTTGTAACCAGGGAAATAAATCTGATTTCCAGACTAAAGAGAGATTTGGAACTACTGTACAAAGAGAAATCATGAGTTAGATTATTTTCCTATGTTTTGTATTCTTTGGATGGTATTAATTCTAACTCTTATTAACCACCCTGGCCTGCTTCTAGCACTTGTAACTCAGCAACCAATCCTAGCTCAATGTATTTCCCTATACTCTTCCCAAAAGATCAGCAAATAGTTGATCACCTCAGTTTTTCTTACATGCTAGTGGTTGGAGTAGAAATCATATCTAATGTGTATACCAACCAATGGCTGAAGTAAAAAGAACTAATTCCAGAGAACATTCCTACTATTATATGTTGGGTCTAGGATTTGATTTTACTCTACACTTACAAGCTACTGTTTCATAGATGCTGACAGAAGACACAAGAATCCTGGGTCAGACACAAAGACTTCATTACTTAAGGCACAACAGACAGCAGGCAGTGGGGTAGGATCAGGGGATAGGTGACAGATAACATTAGCACAAAAAGTGGAATATTATAAAGGGAAAACAAAACAAAACAAAACAACCTCTGAGATTAAAAGAATCCACTCTTTTTATAACAACCAGTAAGCAAGCCTCCTCCGTCCTTGAAGGAGATACTACTACTTTTTCTCAAGGTAACTCATAGTTATCTTTATTGAGAATCTTTAAGAAAAATCTTTGATAACCCTACCACTTCAGAATCACTTCAGAAACATAACACTGAGAAATGACCTAGGTAAAGAGAAAACAGGGCTTTTTTATTCTTGGCATGCCTAGAAAGACATGGAACATGAAAGACCCATGGGCATCTTCAAGCAAAACCTATAACTTAGCTCTACTTTGCCTTGGTTTCCAACAAATTTTCAAATGATTTTATTTCTTCATTGGTCACTCTGATTAATCTAACTAAAACAGGCTGCAACCAAATCATTCAATTTGTTACATAGCATTTAATTAACAGGATGGTGTCAACTTGCAGCACTGACCTCAACTAGGTTCTCAGAATCTCAAACTTAGTCAACTGTGAATATATTCCAGCAGGATCAGTAGGTCATATCTTAGCCAGAGTGGAGTCTAAGGCTAGTTCTATTAACCATTATGTCTTATGCAAAGGAGTTTCAACTGACTGCTGATATTACATGTCATTGCCAATAAATATAGGGGACAATATATATAAGCTAAAAAAAAAGGAGCCTCTTTCAGCAATGGAGGGACATTTTATGGTCTATGATCTCCTACATAGTCTCAATCATCATATATGGCATAATTCAATGGCACTTACACATCAGGAAATGGATAGGAATTTGTATCAGCCAAATTGAAAAAGAAATTTGAAGCAGCCCAAGTTTTTGTAGACATGTGAAGGAGGGAAGGGCAC
>CM052800.1:93845535-93967751 GCA_028533885.1 Nasua narica | reverse complement strand
CCTTCCTTTCCTTCTCACAATGCCCTCCATGTTTTTTCTTATGCTCCACATGTAAGTGAAACCATATGATAATTGACTTTCTCTGCTTGACTTATTTCACTCAGCATAATCTCTTCCAGTCCCATCCATGTTGATACAAAAGCTGGGTATACATCCTTTCTGATGGAGGCATAATGTTCTATTGTATATATGGACCATATCTTCTTTATTGATTCATCTGTTGAAGGGCGTCTTGGCTCTTTCCACAGTTTGGCCATTGTGGCCATTGCTGCTATGAACATTAGGGTACATGTGACCCTTCTTTGTATTGCATCTGCATCTTTGGGGTAAATACCCAGTAGTGCAATTGCAGGGTTTCTCTGTTTTTACAGTCAGATTAACAGCAGCAAATGCTTTACTCAGGCAGACCATCTTATTGCTTTACTAGGTTACAGTGTTTTATCTAGCTAATACAGAGAGCATTAATTGTTCCTATTCCTTTGAGAGGAAGAGAGCCTCTGAGATCTAAGATGTGTACTCTCCAGGTGCTGGAATTGCTCCTTTGACCATGGGCTCAATCATTTCTACCAAAACAATAATTTCTATACTGAAAGTAACTACAGGAATAGACAGCAGGCACAGATAGTGAGCTTGGAAAGGGTTAAAAGTTCACTACAGTCACTTTGTTAAGAGCTGGTGGAGATAATGAACTCCTGCAATGTGGTCTTAATTATCTGAAATCAAATGCGCCAACTTTGGCAGGAGTCACAGGTCTAGCATATAAGTTTGGCTTCATAGCCACTGATCAAAACCAAGGTGCACCCTACCCAAAATTTATATGTGAAGACACACATACCAAAGGAGATGTAAATATTTACTAACGACATAATGAAATTTTCTGGGTAGCTCTACAACAGGTATGAAAATGAGAGTGGGAAAAGGATATGGGCTTGGGTTTTTCCATTGGTGATGAAATGGGGCCAGGATGAGGGGGCCAAAATATGATTTGAAAATCCTACTAATGCCAAAGGAGGGAGCATTAGGTGTTATCATCTTGTCCAGACATAGGCCTGAAAGGGAAGAGAGAAGTTTAAAAGCTATCAGTAGGCAAAAACCAAAAAAAATGGTGCTATATTACAACTAACCTCTGATGTTTGATGACTAAAATGTCCCATTTTTCACTTAATTGAATTTGAACTTGTTTAAGTGAGTCATTATGACACTCTATGAGGCCTGCAGCCAGAGAAGGTTAAGGAAGATGAAATTTCCATTAAATACTTTTTTCAAAAGCCCAGCATTATGTATTCTGAGAAGTGAACAACTGCCTTGATCATTATCAGTGATGTCTAAAACTCTCAGGGGAATAAGGAGTGTCTTGATGAAGCCATGTATTGTGATTTAGTAGGCATAGATACATGTGTGACCTTGAGTTATATTTTGTGTATCTGTGAGGCAAGAGATACCTAGAGTTCTTCATACCAAAGAAACAGCCTTGGATAAAAACTTATTGCCGTCATTAACTATATCAGACAGCCAGATCTGGCAATGGCCCACGAATCTGTAAAAATGTACAAATGGGGCCAATTGTTGAGCAGGTCATCCAATGCTACTATGGCTGCCTAAAGTTTGGCCAATGGTAGTGACATTTGGGCCTGATTCTTTATCAAAGTCATCCTAGTTAAGGAATGAACAGCAACAACAATTCAGTGAAATTGTATCATGTCTGAGAGTGTTGATACTATGCATAAAGTCTACTAATTCCTTTTCCTTTTCACTCAGTTGATCCCAAGGAGCTTCAAAAATGGCCAAACAGTCTGGAAGAGGAGGGCTCCTTTAGCAGCCACAGTATCTGGAAAATGACTGAAAGACAGCGAAGGTTATCCCCTCTTGTAATGGAAAGATGCCAGAAGCCCAGAGGTGGCTCTATTCTGGTGGCCATGCCTTTGAGGTGTTGCTTTCATGAATCAATGCATAATAAACAGGTGGATATGAAGGATCATGGATTTAGGACTTCCGAGAGCCTATATTTCTAGGAAAACCCAGTGTGTCTCAGCAATTCTCACTCTACTGATATATAACCATGGGATATATATAATGATGGGACCAAAGAGAATAATTTCTTGCATCAGAAGCCCGTGGGCAACTTATAGGTGTTTCAGAGGCTCCAAGAAGTATGAGATGCTAGCTACTCTATAGTAAAGGTGTCTCTAGTGGAGATACTAACAAAACGCCTACTGTATTGCATTTTGGACAAATTTTAGAGCTTTTGTTGTGTTATTCATGGGATGATTCATCCCATTTTTTATGAGCTATTTTGTGAGTGTTTGCTTGTTTTGAATGAATATATAGAATTAATCTCATCAGAGGAAGATCTCATCAGTGCAATTTCCTACATGCACATACATTTTTCATTCTTTCTCAGTTTAAGAACAGACCAATTGAGCCGTTAATTGGAAAAGCAATGGAGACATCACCTTATGTATGACTTCTCTAATGTGTTCAATCCTAGATGTCCCTGTTTTAATCTACGTTAAGCTGTATTAACGATTTTAACTGGGGAAGAATGGAGGTCTATGGAGTCCCATTTTTGTCAAGCCAATTGTAAGTGCCAATGAAGAAGGACTTAATTTAATTTTAATTAATCATTTGTTGAGTCAGAGAGACAATGCCCACTGTGAGATATTTAAGATAATGGGTACTTTAAGCATAAGGAATTTAGGCAAGATAATAGTTCTGATGGCTAAGATGAGGCATACCTATTTGTCCTCTACTTATGTTCAGTAACTCCCCTAAGGTTAATTAATTAATGAGATCTCCAAGTATAACTGTAACTTGACTCTTACTATAAATTCAGATCATGAAAGTATGTCAATTGGTACATTTAAGCAGATATTAAAGTTAATGCAGAATATATGTTTTAGAAGCAAAGAAGCCAACCAGTGACCCATTATTTTTATTGTTGTATACATCATTTTAGTAAATTTTCGATTTCCATTGGGATCAAATTTTGAGAACCTCTGTTTCAGGTCTTGTTTGCTTGTTTAATTCACCTTGTATCCAGGTTTCTTCCTTTCTCCCTTTTTTTTCCTTCTTCCCTTCTTTCTCTTCATTTATTTTTCCTATTTTATTTTATTTTATTTTATCTTATTTTATTTTGCCATTACTGGTTATACTTTGGAGACATTCTCTCCACCATGTTCAAATTTTAGAGTTTCTTTTTCCAGAGCCTTAAATCAGCATTGTTAAGGTTAGAGACCTTCAAAAGGTGATATTCCTTTGACTGCCACAGGGATGTCTTGAGGATTCTTTTAACCCCAAGAATCAAGATCTTTCTTGTATGAGAAGGGAGCATAGATAGCAGTAGCAGAAAAGGCATTTTGTGGGGTCTTAGTGAGTCATCTACTTTTAGAAGTATGACTTCACAGTGTCAAATAGTTACTATTCCTTCTCCACACAAGCAAGTATGAGTAAACCCATATTGCATAGAGTATCTATCTTTGCTTTGCCTTCTTTACAGAATAGGGCTAATGCTTGGTTAAGACACACAACCAACGGTTTCAGAGGAAGGGTCATTCCCCTGAGCATAGTATCAGTCACAGCTTATGCTGGCATTGAGGCACAATTTAATCTGAGACAAGGTCTGGGCCAAGATAAACAACTCAGAGCCATTTAAAGGAGGGCTCAAGCTCATATTCCTATTCCTAAATTCTAATTACCCAGACTTCTGGCTTGAGTCAGTTGAATCTTTAATAGAGGCTCAGTAGAACTCAACAAATGTAACATAAAATAACCCAAATTAAAATGCAAGCTTGTTGGCAGGCAGCAATGCTGCTCAAAGAGCATGCTCACCACATATTGGAAGCCAAAAAAAAAAAAAAAGGAAGATGCTGCATGGTAGTGGTCACTGTCTGGACACCCACCCTGTTCTCTTCTTTGCTTATTTTGGAGACTCTACAAAATCAATGGATTTTCCCGTCCAAAATTTGGTTTGTGTTTTGACATTAATGATGCTCCAGACACACCAAGAGGGTATGCAAAGGTCTTTATTCATATAACAAAGCTTTCTAGGGAGTGCAAAACAGCTTTCTAACATGTTCTAAAAAGGCTTGAGAGAGTAGGAAAGAAAATTGGCATGGGAGTTTTGAGAGGTGGGGGGGGGGGCAGGAAAAGGTTTCCTGTGGGTGATTTTAACTTCTCACCAACACTAAAGGCAGGATCATCCAGGCTTTCTCATCGTCTTTCCCAAATATGGGGTGGAAGTGGAATAGTGAAGAATGAGGCTTACAAGCTGTCAACAGTCATACATCAAAAAATGGAATGAAATATTTTGTTATAATTTTCTGTATCAGAAACATTTGACCTTTTACATTGTGTCCAGTTTATTATGGTGGGAATTGTCATGCTTTATGTGATGAGGCATCTAGGTTGCTTCAATGCCAAGAATGCAGACTTGATTATCAGCTGATTCCATTCAGTCTCATCACAGAATGGGCCCTTACTGTGAGCATCTACATGAGTAACCCAGACAGTCAGATGAGCAGCCACAATTGCTTTCTACATTTTGCAGCCATAAAGAGGATTATCTCTAATCTGCCATTTTGTAGTCTTCCAAGTGGTAGAACAGATGGCTAGGCCTTTGGCAAGAGCTTAGGAGTTAGTAAAAATATTACTGTTATATATATGCATGTTATGTATAACATTACATTAAAAAAGTAACATGATTCATTGGAGTACTGTTGAAGGCAGTCACAGGTCTTTCAAGTCAACCCATTGTGCTGGCCAGCCTTTGCCGAAGCTGGTCTTTCAGAGTTGCCCCTGGGGCTGGATTGCTATCCAAGGATACCATCAGCTTTCATTAGTAAAAGGCATCAGTGGACAATGCTCAGACATTTGGGGAAACCTCTGTGAATTAAAGTCCCCATTGAGCCAGTGGCTTTCCTTCAGACCAACAGTTAGGGGATAAAGTTTCCCTAAAGGAATAGCAGCCATATTTTTCTGCGAAGCTGAGATGTCTCAGAGCAGGGCACTCTTGAATATACTGTATCTGTTTAACCAATGAGGCTTATAATTTTCCATTTTGTTAGTCATTAAGTCAAGTTTCTCCAGTCCAAAATTAGGATGTCAGTCTAGAGGCATATGTGTCTGTGAGTAATAAGTTCAGTTTCAACAAGAGCCTAGTAGCAGGTTAAATGTGTCTTTTTATTAAAAAGGGGTATATTTGGTACCTCCATCTGGCAGCAGTGCTGTTCTTCTGGGAAACAACCTTTTTGAGTACTCTGGCAACCATTAAGTCTTTAACTAAGACTTGTAGTTTATTTTGTTTCTTTTGATGAGCCAAGAAGTGATAGGGAGGAGAGTTACAGGGAAAGAAGTGACTGATCTGTCCCAATATCCCTTTCCCTCTTGTGTCAGGTTTTGAACAGGGGAATTTTCTGTATTACTATGGGACAGAAAGTAGAAGCATTGGAAGACATTAACTCAATGATATATGCAGATGTCAAAGCCACTGCAATAGTGAGTTAAATCAGCTGGAAGCCTTCATCTGTAAGGTCATTTTAGCATTCCTACCCCACTGTGACTTTTTCCCACACTCCATCAGTTAAATTTAGGCTCCTTCCCTGTCTAGCATACTGGAAAGAATAGTGACTTTGGTCCATGTATCCAATAGTACCATCAACTTGAGTCCTACCCCACGCCGAAAGTCCCCACAGTACTCAAACAAGTGAATTTTTACTTTTGATCTCTTTTTATTTTTTTTATTTTTTGTAAAGATTTTATTTATTTATTTGACAGAGAGAGAGAGATCACAAGTAGGCAGAGAGGCAGGCAGAGAGAGGGGGAAACAGGCCCCCCCGCTGAGCAGAGAGCCCGATGCAGGGCTCGATCCCAGGACCCTGAGATCATGACCTGAGCCGAAGGCAGAGGTTTTAACCCACTGAGCCACCCAGGCGCCCCCTTTTGATCTCTTTTTAAAGGGGAAATATCTTGGCCCAAGCCCCAGTGATCTTTCTCCTTAAAGCAGCTAAAGTCAAAGGAAGAGGAGGAATAAGGGAGTACTATATGAAGGGGTGGCTCCATGCTAATAACCAAGACTTTGCATTTACTTTTGGTTTTAAAACACATAACAGTTTATCACAACTCAACTAAATAGACGCCTGTGTTTTGGGTTCATCCAAAACTATTTATCAAAATGCAAGATTTTTCTTGCTGACACAATTCATTTCAGCTCTGAGGATTCTTTGGCTTGGTAGCCATGGCTACACTGTCTATCTGCTGGGGTCATAGGGCTTGTTGCCCCACTATCAAGATATCTCTTCCCGCTTCTGCTCAGATGAGAGTAGGCAACAACCAAAGTACCATTTGGGCAGGTTGCTTCAATCCCACTTGTTGCTCAGTCTCACTAACATTTGGAACCATGGCATCCCTTCTTGTCTCCTCTCTTGCCATCATTTGGATGAATGTATTCTCTATCAAATCCTGGGGAGTCTTCTCCTAACTCTGAAACTTGCTTATGAGACTTTGTAATTCCTCTTCCAGAAAGTAATCTTTCAGTCAGGATTTGAGACTTATTTTTACCTTATAGCTATGAGCTAAAGTTAGTCTCTCATTGTTTTTTGGATCCTGGTAGAAGGCACAAGACTCTTGGGCCAGTGAAAAAGAGATTAATTACAGCACAGCAAGTACCATGAGCACGAGTGCATTTGCTCTTGTTTCTCTTGTTCCCAAGTATCTTGAGGGTGTTGAGGTGGGGCAGATGTTACCTGTATAATGTGGATTGCATTATAGAAAAAGAACACCAAAATTGGAAAATTTAGTTGTTTTTTATAGCAAGCAATAAGGAACCCTTCCCTTTGTCCCAGAGAAAGATGTACTTTATCCCTCAAGGTTTCTCTCTGAAAACACAATCTTGAAAAATTACTCTGGATCTTACATTTTTATCACAAAAGCATTAAGCAATATTAGGCAACATTACATTAAGCAACAAAAAAAGACTGAATAACCCATAGAAGACTCCCTCCCAATAGTATAGAAAAAAGTGAAACTGATCGAAGGAAGAAGTTGTTTTTCATCATCACGATGATTTTAGACTAGAGATCTACCACCCTCATTATCACTAGTTCCCAATTTTCTTTTTTTTTTTTTTTTTTGCTTGATGTATCTATTATTGTCATCGAAGTTTGTTTTTATTAGAGAGTGAGTATACTCTTCTTTTGGAACAAAATTTGGGACTCTTATGTTTGATTTTAGCAAACTTATATAGAGGAAAAGCATATGTCTTATGACACAGAGGGGCAGAGAATACTTTGAATAGTCAAATTTGAATTTAATCCCTTAGGAACAGTGATTAAACTAGGGAGGCAGGCACACGCTTTTCAATGGCATATTTCTCAAAGCTTTAATAAAACAACCATACCTTTTTAAAATGTTAGAGCTGGAACTAATCTCAGTTATGTCTGACATTGAGTCTCTTTCCATTCCACCCATACTCCTTCACACACACACACACACACACACACACACGCACACACACACACACACACACACACACACACACAAAGAAACTAAACGTTATGTTCAGAACCTGTGAATAAATGTAGTAAACCTCAGTGTCCTTCTAAAACAGTCTATTGTAGGACTATACAGATAATTTTAAGTTGTGTTTACATGAAATTGGGTATAAAAAGAAAATAGAAAGCTATTTAAAAATTTAGCAGATGAAAATATAGTTAGGGATTTTTCATCGAACATGGTGGCTATGACTAATACTTCATTTGAAACACTGACAAAATCAGAAAATGTTTTCTTAAACACAAGTGACTATCTGTATGAGATATTTCACAAGTTTTACTGGGGTGGTAAACTGCTGCTGTATTTATAACAAAAATACATCAAGGATAATGTTAAGTAAACTAAGTATCTCTTCACAATATATAATCATATATCATAATATTGAAATTATTTAATCATAATATATAAATGATATATAACATATACACTATGTGGTTATAATGTATAAACTATTATACACTTCATATATAGAAGGGTATAATATAATGTATAGACAATTTATATATAAATAAGTGAATTATTTACTATGTAAGCTATTTATAACTTATAAACTGTAATATATATACATTAAATATTATAATAGATATTATACTAAAATTTATATATAGTATATAAATTTTAATAAGTTATTATGTGTAACAAGGTGCAATATCCAAGCTATTAAAATGCAAGTGATTGAAATGCTAGTTTTTTTGCTTCCTAGTAACCCAGCCAGTTCTACTCTGCATTTTTTTTCTCAAAATAGTGAAAAGGAGAATTCCAAGTGTTTCAGTTCTCTTCATTGTATCATTAAGAATGTTAAAATTACTGGGACTTTTCTGAATAAAAATCAGTATGCTATTTAAAAATTAAGAATAAATAAAAAATAATCTCAAAACCAAAAAATACCAAATTTTATGTATTTACTCATAAAGGAGCCCTCAGATTGTCATTTAAAATTTATTTCTTTTACTCTAACAGTTTAAAAATATAGATATTTGATTCCTAAAGAGAAAAAAAGTCAGTGCTGTCAACTGAAGGGGGAAGGAGTTTACTATAGACAGACACACATGAAAGAAAGTGACAGCCAGCAACTTCATGGTGATGAGAAAGCAGGAGATGAATCAAAAGGACTAGAAAAAGTCTGTGCCTTTTTTTTTATGTAGTAGTGTCATTCTTCTTAACCAAGACTGGCATGAAGAAATGATGAAGAAGGAAGATGCCCTTGTCAGATTTATGAAAGCCACACTTAAAATCAGGGGGTGACAACCCTTCCACCTACATCCTCACGTCTGGAAGACTCATGTAAGTACAGTGTCACATTGGCCAATACTCTCATTGTGAAGACAGATGCTAAACTACGTGCACTATGCAAGTATTTCATTCAAGAAGTTAGACAGTGTGCTGAGCATTTGAAAAATAGTTTATTCAAAATGCTTACAATTAAAAAGAAAATTAAGAATCTAAAGTGAAAGATCATTAGCTATCTAGAAATAAAATGATAAACAGGATATTTCCAACTGATGCTTTCCTGTATCTTTTTTTTTTTTAAGATTTTATTTATTTATTTATTTATTTATTTATTTGACAGAGAGTGAAATCACAAGTAGGCAGAGAGGCAGGCAAAGAGAGAGGGAAGCAAGCTCCCTGCTGAGCAGAGAGCCAGATGTGGGGCTCAATCCCAGGACCCTGAGTTCATGACCTGAGCTGAAGGCAGAGGCTTTAACGCACTGGGTCACCCAGTCACCCCACTTTCCTGTATCTTGATATCATTGTTCTCATTTTCAAGTGGGAATTTTACTAAGAGCTTTACATAGGCCTCATTTCAGGCAGAATTTAAGGAAATTTGGAGTTAGCATCTGCTCACACCAGTGCTTGTAAGAGACAGTGTGTCTAACAGCTTAGTTTTTTGAGCTTCAGATAATTCTAAATTACTCTATGCTTAATTCCACTTACCTGTTTGGTGCCTTATCAACTAACATATTGGATCTCTCCTCTTCCTTCTCTTATGGGAAGAGAAAAACATCCAGGATTACACAGTATATCAGTTTTTCCTGTTTTCTAACATTGATTTTGCTACCAAGGCATCAGCTGAATAAAAATCAATCCTTTGGATTCTTCTCAGCTATCCCAACTTTTGAGCTCTGGCATATGGGAGGAAATCAGTGAGTGTCTGTTGCATTGTCTATCTGTATAGTCTAGACTTCCTACTAATATCTGTAGCAGTCCTTGTCCTTTTTAAAAAATATTTTATTTATTTATTTAACTGTAATATATAAATAATAATATATAATATACATAATTATAATGTATGAACTATTATACTAATATCATATATACATATATAAATGCATACTATAATGTATAAACTATTTATATGTAAATAAATTAATTATAATTAATTATCATTAGTTATTTTCATTAATTACGATCATAATTATTTATTAGCTAGGGGAGAAGAGGCAGAGGGAGAGGGAGACGCAGAATCCCTGCTGAGCAGAGAGCCTGATTCAGGGCTCCATCCCAGGACCCTGAGGATCATGACCTGAGCTGAAGGCAGACACTTAGCAAACTGAACCACCTGTTGAAATGACAACAAAGGATTTAGAATATCACATAAATTTGTTGATAAAGCCATGCAGGGTTTGAGGGGATTGACTTCAGAATTTTTTAAAAAGTTCTACTGTGGGTAAAATGCTATCGAACAGTATCACATGCAACAGAGAAATCATGGTCACCCAAGAGCTCTGATGGAAATGGATGGGGTTCATGTTGCTTTCAGGCCTGCTAACACAGCATCCATTCTGCAGCCCATGGGCCAAAGAGTAATTTTGAATTTCAAATTTTATTATTTAAAAAATACACTTCATGAGCCTATAGCTGCTATAGATAGTGGCTCCTCTAATGGATCCGGGTGAGCCAGTGACCCATTCTATATACCATTAAGAACATTGTGATTCATGGGAAGAGGTCAAAATATCATTAACAGGAATTTGGGAGAAGTTGATTCCAGCCATCATGAACAATTTTGAGGAGTTCAAGATCTCAGTGGAAGAAGTGACTGTAGATGTGGTGGAAACAGCAAGAGAACTAGAATTAGAAGTGGAGCTTGAAGATGTGACTGAATTGCTACAATCTCATGATAGAACTGGACCAGGTAAAGAATTGCTTCTTATAGATGAGCAAAGAAAGTAGTTTCTTGAGTTAGAATCTACTCCTGATGAAGATGCTGTAAAGACTGTTGAAATGACAACAAAGGATTTAGAATATCACATAAATTTGTTGATAAAGCCATGCAGGGTTTGAGGGGATTGACTTCAGAATTTTTTAAAAAGTTCTACTGTGGGTAAAATGCTATCGAACAGTATCACATGCAACAGAGAAATCATTCATGAAAGAAAGAACCAATCAATGAGCAACCTTTACTGTCATCTTATTTTAAGAAACTGCCCCCCAGGGCACCTGGGTGGCTCAGTTGGTTAAGCGACTGCCTTCGGCTCAGGTCATGATCCCGGAGTCCTGGGATCGAGTCCCACATCGGGTTCGCAGCTCCATGGGGAGTCTGTTTCTCCCTCTGACCTTCTCCCCTCTCGTGCTCTCTCTCTTTCTCTCAAATAAATAAATAAATCTTAAAAAAAAAGAAGCTGCCCCCCAAAAAAGAAACTGCCCCAACCACCCCAGTTTCAGCAACCCCACCACCCTGATCAGTGACCAGCCATCAACATCAAGGCAAGACCCTCCACCGGCAAAAAGTTTAGGACTCCCTAAAAGCTCAGATGATGGTTAGTTTCATTCCATCAAATGCAAAAATTAAAGTGTCTGAGAATACAACTACTCAGGCAAACTCTCATGCTGTTTGGTAGGACTACAAGCTGGCACTACTTTGGAGAGAAATTTCACACTAGTAAATTTGAGAAGAAGCTAACCTATAATGGAACAATTCTATCTCTAGTTATATACCCTAGAGAAACTCTCACACACTTGTAAAAGCACGTATGTGCAAATTTATTGCAGTACTGTTCATAATGGGAAAAAATGTAATGCTTATTATTAAGAAAATGGACAGATAATTGTATTATGTTCATATGGTGAGATATATAGCAATTAAAATAAATAAGAGCAACATTAATCAAGAAGGATGTGTTTTTAAGAAGAAACAAATGTTAAAAGAAAAAAGCAAATTGCAAAAACATATGAATAGTGAGAGAAAATTACAAAATACTTAAAAACATAAAATGTAATGTTGTTTCTAGAAAATGAATACCTACTATAGATAACAAAAAGATAAACCTATGAATGGAAATGCTTCCAACTCTAGGGCAATGGTTACATCTGGAGAGAGATGGAGGACTAATGAAGGGTACAAAGAAGGATTCAATTTTTATCTGTAGCATTTTTTTTTAAACAGATCTCAGCAAGATGTGGCAGAATGTTTCTTTGTTAAATCAAGACAGCAAAAGTAAATAAGCATTTATTACTTTATTATTTTCAGTATGTTTGACATCCTTTGTTTAAAATAAGGGGGGGAAAGAAAGAATCAAGAGGGTAGAGCTTAGGAAATGAATGAATTTTGCATACACAACATCCATAAACACCTCCTGACAATTGGTAATTTGAATGGAGCAAAATGAGGCAGCTGTTTGGAAGCAGAATCTGTTATATTGTGCAAATTATCTGGGGCTTCTACTTGAGTTTTGCCTCATTAGCAATCATCTCTACCACCAATTATAAAGACTAAATCTCCACGTAAAATTATGCAGCTCTGCAATTAAACAAAAGCCTAGATGCCAGAGGTAGGGCCATTCCTTAGAAACAAATCTTTGTAGTGTGTGTTCCCTGCTCAGAAAAGGGAGGGGGCAGCTGAATTAAGCAGATCATGGTGCTCGCAGACATCTCATAAGCTTGCCAGACACTCTTCTCTCATTGATCATCTCCTCCAAAACTCAATTGCCCAGGCTTGCCTTTAAAGGGAGAAAAAAATCATCTGTCATTCTTTAATGACAGTTTTGCTCCAGCTCCACAAGATGTTTCTGGTAGATTGGGGGCAAGTGGGAAAGCAAGAAGAGTGGAGGTGCTAAAAATCCCTTGGATGTGCTCGCATTCTCCCTGAAGCTCCCTGCGCATGCCTCCTCAGGTGAATGGGTTGCTGTGTTACAAGTGCTTGAGATGAATTTGTTCAGTGACACGCAGTGCATGCATTGGGGACTGCCGTGTCTGCATGTGCATTTTATGGCAGATAATTATATGGACATCCATATAAAGGGAGACAGAAAGAAACCTTTGAGATTAATTCCACTGTCAGCAGTTTTCGAGAGGAAATCCATCCCATCACATCTGTTTCTGTTCTGATTTAAGACAATCTTAGAGATAATTTTTATCGGATGGGAGAAGAATCTTTTTAAATCTTGAAATGTAATTTCAGAATATTTAAAACAAAAAGCATTTCATGTTGCTACAGCATTACACACATACACACATAAGCACACACTGATAATTTTGCATTTAGAAATATATTTCCTTCCATATTTAGATTTCTCCTTCACTTACTTACAGGCATCATATATAAAACATTGCACTTGGCAGAGGCTGTGATGCTGAATTTTACTGTAACAGATTATAGCCTGCTATTTAAAACGTGTGGTAATAATGTTTTAATGGTAAAAATAGGGCTTTTTGAGGGTGGGTATGGATCTTCTGGTATTCAGCTATCATTTTATTGAACAATGATTTTCACAGTAAGTGCATCATGAGTCCATTAGGTATTATTGCTTATGGTAGACTGCTGTAATCTATGATGACAGATTGCTTTGTTTGAAAGAAATACAGATACCCAACAATACTGAAGTAGGTGTTGGATGCAATTATGGTCCTAACTCTAATTTGGATTTATCATTTTAATTGTCCAAGTTAATTTGATCCAATCTGACATAAGCTCACCAGTGTTAGAGAGTTCCTTAAAAAGGAAATATGACTTTCCAGATGTATCCCAGCTGAAGTACCCTTCCCTTTGAGATCTAAACACAACTGAGATGAGCATAATTCTGGGGAAGAGAAGCCTCATGCTTCCCAAATTCTTTTCTGGGTTTCTGAAAAATTGGGAGTCAGATAGATGGTGCTTAGTTATTAATGGACCTGAGCTCCTATGTCCTTAGATTTCCCTAGATGAATTCTGAGTAGCTTCTTGTCCTCCTTTGCCTCTCGTTCACTCCCTCCTTCCCAATAAAAAAGGACTTTACACGATGAGATCTGGAAGATTTAGGGGGGCACTCTGCTTCTTCTGGGTTCTACTTCCAAAGGACCTGTCATTAGAACACTCACATGCCTTATCCCTCCATGTAAGCTTAGAGGGATGACTTTGCACCACCAGGAGACCAGCTACAGTTGTGAGCTGGAAAATTTACTCCAAGGAGGAGTGTGTTATGAAAATTGATAGTCATAGGTCAAATAGACTTTCCTCCAATTCAGCTTCATCAGCCACTAAGCAGATAGATTGCTCTTCATCTCTTCAACTTCAGTATTTGTTTTTCATGGGATCAGAAGTTAGAAAGGAAGAGAAAGGTATGGGTTATAATTATTCCTCTCCATTAGTGCAAAGACCAGGACTTTTTGGAAAATATGGAAGAATCATTTGGAGACTGTAATGACAAACTAAGAGATGACATTTTCAGGTGGAAACAAGACAAAATGGTAGTTTAGTGAAAGTGGCTCTTTGACATCTTTGACCCTTCTGTCTCACGGCTGCCTATATTGTGACCAGGAATATAGTCATGGGACTGATCAATAACAGGACAGCGTGAGGAGGCAGGACTCAGCATTCTCCTCCAGAAGCAGACTTGGACAGGCAGATGCAAGAAGTAGACTATGTAAAAAAGCCTTACTTGGCTGCGAAGCTTGAACTGTATCTGCTAGGACTTCACGATTCATCCCCTGTATCATATTGCCTTTTTCTGTACAATCTATGATTTGGATTTGGGATTTTGGAGCATTTCCCTCTTATCCACAGGAGATACATTCCAAGACCCCCAGTGGCTATCTGAAGCCATGGATAACACTGAACCCCATAAATAACGTGTTTTTATACATGTATAACTTTGATATGATAAGGTTTAATTTCTAATGAGGCACACTAAGAGATTAAGAACAATAAATTAACAGAACAATTATAACAATCTACTGTCATGAGTTATGTGAACACAGTCTCTCTCTCTCTCTCTCTCTCTCTCTCAAAATATCTTGTGCTATGCTCACTCTTCCTGTGATGACATGAGATGATAAAATGACCATGTGGTGAGCTGAAGGGAGGTGATTGACATAAGCATTGTGATGTAGCACTGGGCTACGAACTAAGGCTACTAACGACCTTCTAACAATGGCAGAAGGAGGACCATCTGCTTCTAGATCTTGGCTGACATCAGATAACTGAAGGGAGAAAGTGAAACCATGGGTAATACACTACTGTATTTTGCTGGCCTTGGCTTAATGATACATTCATGGTCCTCTCAGCCCAAGAAAAAGGAATATTTTTTTTTTAACATTTTCTTCTAATTTGTTCATTTCACTTTGTGAGTGAAGCCACAGCCAGAATCTGCAAAATCCCAGACTGTGATCATAGACTGTATCACAAATATATGGGAGTAATCGTAAGACCACAGGTTGTGTGAGGGTGGGGGAGAATATGGACAGTTAGCTTGAGGATAGGTCACATGACTAAAGAAATCCAGAATCCCAGTCCTTGACCTTTATGAGTTTCTAAGGAGGATTGAGAAATCTGTTTCAGACGCCTTCTAATGCCTTGCACTTAGCAATATCAGGCCAGTTCTTAATAATATTCAGTGTTCTGATAATATTCAGTATTCCACACTGAGCCTGCCTTTTGGTCTTTAGAGAACTGGACAGCTGAAGAACTAAGATGCATCCCTCAGAGAGGGAGGAAAATGTATTGTGCCTACCACTGCCCAAATACTTTCTATGTTTTGAGTTGAGATTTCACTGTGATCTAAACCTTCCCTTGGCCAAATATATCTCTATGTAGTTCAAGGTTAACCACAGCAGTCTACATACTAAGGCCAGGGGTTCTACTGAAGATCATGGCATTAAAAAAAATATGTATAGTTCTACAAGCTCAATATAAGCTGTTTCAATCTGCCAAAGGAAAAAAAATAGCCAAGAACACATTAACTAACGTACTGAAGACTGAATCTTACTTACTGGGAAGTAACATCCATGCACTAGCCACAGCAAAATCCTCATATCCCATATATTCTCTTGCGCCTAAAACATCAAGATTTTATCCATTTTTCTGGGACATTGGCCATGCACCAATACATTGGAGTTTTATGAAGACATATAAATAATATATTTTTCTACTCCCTTTGAGTTCTGAATGCACTGTGAAATTAGATACCAACATCAGAGAAATGGAGATCTATTCGCAACTTTATTATGAGTATTATGAAATTGGAGAATGAATATTGAAATTAGCACCAAAATCAGGCCTCTAATATTTCCTTCAATTAAACTTACCTTCCCCAAATCTCTGCCTTAGGTAGCAGCCATGGTCTCAGCAGGAAGGCAAAGTCAAATTAAGAAATTATTTAGAAATGTGTGTGCAGGGCTTAGGAATGGCAAAAAAACAAAACAAAACAAACAAACAAAACAAAAAACATGTGCTGGTCACAGAAAAGCTATTTCTAGCTCTAGGCACAAAGCAGTTAGGAAACTCAGAAGGAGAGAGTCATATAGAGAGGGTCACCATGGGAGGAGATGAGCCAACCTCCTGCCTTCTGCCTTTGGAGACAGTAATGTCTTCTGCCAAGACTCACCAACAGCCATATCCACTCAGAAGCCAGAGCAAAAAGGACCACTTCATGTATCCCTCCCAAGTAAACCTCCAAGAGTAGACACCAGGCTAAAAGGAAATGGTGAGTGGAACTATAGGGGTGAACAAAGATAACTGTCCAGTTGGAAAATACATCACATGGATAGGTGGAGAATGGCTGTTTTCTGAGCACAACTTTCCTCTGAAGGAGAAAGAAAGAGTTGAACCACTCATAGCCATAGTTTCCTCCCCAATCTCTTCAATCTTCCCTAGCAAAGATAGTCCACAAACTTTCCTACTGTTACTCCTGTGTTGTGGAAATATCCTCCCAGTATAAATATGCAAAATATGGGGAACAGGGATTTTCCCTAACACTAATCAGTGGACCCAAGAAAAAACACAAAGTAGAAGTGGTTGAAAATGAGAGCCTGCTTGTCTCCTCCCTGAGTGGGATAGCTATACTGCTGGTGGCAAGAGTTTGGGTTGTTAAATTCTATGGGTTAAGAAAACAAATATCAGAAATATTGGGGAGAATCCTGGTCCTCTTGACAACATGTTTTCCTGAGATTTCCCAGAGAACTTCTTTTCTTCCTAACAAGGGAGAAATGAATTTGTTTCTTGCAGCTATTATAAGCCACAAAGCTAAAGTGTGACTAGAAAAAAAGGAATTAAGCATGTAAAGAAAACGCCATATAGGTTCTCCCTTTGGAAATGTCTTTTCCTCAGGACACAACCCTTTTCTGCCCCCAGGGTGGCAAGTTTCTAGGATGAAGAATGGTTCCTCAAAGGGGAGGCCCGTGTTGTAAGAAGGGAAAACAGTAAGAAGCAGGATTCAGGCCATCGGACAAGGTAAGCTCCTTAGTTCAGCTACTCTAATTATAAATATATAAAGCAGTACCAGTATTTTAATTTCCTTCTGTCTGACACTTGTGTCTATTTCTTCAGTAATTGAGAATTTGGAGGGGAGAAGATTGTGTAATTCATCCCCCATCTCAATATAAGCAAAAGTTTCTTTGCCTCTCCTAGTGCTGAGTTTCAGCTTTCAGTGATTTTTTTTTTTAATGAAGCCTTTTTGCTAATCTGTAGGATTATCTTTGTCCAACATAATCTTATCCAATTGCTGCTTTTCTTAATTTCTATGGTTAGGATCAGTGGCAGGGACACTTATGCAAAGCCATTGTGTATGTTTGTATGGAAGCTTTATGGAGAAAGAAAGAGTTATAGTTCAAAATCATAAATTAGAATTAAATACTGCATTTAACATATTAAATATGTTAGTTGACTATGAAAATCATTATGCTTAAAAAATCCTTCAGCCATTACCAGCCATACATACCAACAATTTCATCAATGTTTTATTGATATTGTTATTATATTGTTATGATATTGTTAATATTGTTATGTGCCTAGGTACTGCCATTTTTTTTAAAGTCCTTTGTTTCCTTTTACTTTTCCCTTAAACTAAATTCTTTGCATTTTGTTTCACACAGAAATTCAGCAATTATTTTATTCTGCCCTTTTCTTCTGCCTTCTATATTTGGACTTGTTTTTCAACATCCAACATGACATTTTGATGACAGTTGGGTCATCAAAATATTTCCTTCAGGAAGACTTTGCCTTCATAAAGAGAATTCTGGTGCTTGTTAATAACTATATCTAAAAAAAAAAACTGTATTAGCTATTAGGTTGTTAAAATCCTACTAGGTGTCAGGCCACTAGGTGTGGTATTCATAGAATTTGTGAACTAGCCCTGGTTTATGGATTGTTCAGTAATTTGACTAAGACCATGAAGCATGTAAATGATAAATTCAGAATTTGAAAAACTGTCCTTGATGTTATAGTTAATGAACAAATACAATATGGTTGTTTACTACAGAAATTATGCAGCATTATCTAGCTATGTGGCTTGTAATGCAAAAAATGTTCAAAGTGACAAAATTTTAAAAATTAAAAGATAATAATATTGCAAACCCAAATGTCAGATTTACAACCTGAAAGTAGTGACTTTTCAGAATCAAAACTTTCATTTTAGGGGGGAAATTATTAGAAATTCAGTTTTTTACTTTTCTAGATATATATACACATATATTTTTAAACCTTGGAATCAGTCATGCAACAAACATTTATATATAATACTGTATACATTGACCATTTTCAAGTGAGTAGTATAGATTCTAAATTTTAAGCATTAAGTGGTATAAAAAAATAAACAATTTTTTTTAGTTTTATGGAGAAAATCAGCCTTTTGGGAGTATATCTTATCTACATCTGATGAAAGAAATTTAAATAAAAACCTATAAATAATTTTATTTTTTAAATTTTTTTTCTAAACAGAGAGAGAGAGAGTACATGTGTGAGTTGGGGGAGGAGCAGAGGAAGAAGGAGCGAGAGGATCCCAAGCAAGCTCCACACTGAGCATGGGGTCCAATGTGGGGCTCAATCTTACAACCCTGAGATCATGTCCTGAGCTTAAATCAAGACACTTAATCGATTAAGCCACCCAGGTTCCCCAAAACCTACAAATAATTTTAAAACTTTAAGGTCCATTCAATCAACAGAAGTCTGAGAACGGTCTTTAGAATTCTAGGATATTCACCAAACATTTTCTTTTTTTTTTTTCACCAAAAATTTTCTAAGATGTCAGACTCTTTAGTGACTCTTGTGTACTATACCTGTATTTTTTCACAACAGAGTAATCCAAAAGTAAAGGAATTGCTTTATTTTTAATGATTAAATCCAAGCTTGATTTATTTTAATATTCACTAGCTGTTTGGATAAAATGATATTCCATGTTCATATACTAGATGGTTATGAACCAGCTGTTTTTTCTTATGGCTTTAAGTTTTGACAGTATTTTAAACCTGAAAGGAATACCTCCGTGGTCATCTTTATTTCTTTTTCTAAGAACATGATTAATGCAAATTTTAATAAATGCTTATTAGGTACTCAGCAAAGCCTTATTTTATTTTATTTATCTGTGTATCAAGAGTAAACCATAATATATTGTAGATGATACTTTTGCCAAGAAAATTACCTAAATTTTTGTGCTGCTGCCATTTAACTTGTTTTATTTTATAGGACAAATTTCCCATAACTATAAATGCAGAGGCTTATACAGTTATCTAGCAATCTAATAAAAGAAATCTGCTTTGGCTTCAATTTTATAGACTGCTTTCCAGGAGCATATTATTACAGGAAAATTATATGGCTCTTCTCTTTGTTTTGGCACTGGTGAGAAAGATCACAATGACTATGACTTGGTGAACCTTTGAGAAATATAATCGCTACTAATTTTTTTTTAATGAAGTAATTCATAGTAAAATCCTTATTTTGTTTTTGACATAATAATACACATTCTTGCATTTTAAAAGTATATAGGGTTATTTCATTTCTCAGATTTAAAAAAAAAGTTCAAGGTTACTTGTGGTAGGGATATTCTCATAAAAATGTGCACAACTGACTGATGATTTTCTAAAACGGACCTCCTCAATAAACTGGGAGATAAATGTGTCCCAGGGAATGACAAGTGGTTTGATTTTAGTGACTAAAACAGATCTTTGTTCTTTATCTGTTTTTCTCTTCCTAGATGCTTTAATATAAGTCTGGATTTTAGATACTTATATGTATATATTAGAATTCTCTAGTCTTTGTACAGACTTTGTTATTTATCTGTAAATAGAAAGGCAAAATATTTTGTTTATTTGATGTATATAGATATTAAAAAAACAATTTTCTACTGGCAAAATTTTGAAATATTGAACATAATGGGATATTTCTGTAAAAGGCTTTGAGGATTTTTACTCCCTTGTAATAGTGACCTTTCTATTCTGCTGTTGGAAGCTATATTTTATTCCTGTTTTCACTGACATGATTTTTCCTTTCTGAATCCCTTACCAAAACGTGTAAGATTAATAGCTTCAAAGATAGAGCTTTATATTAGGCATACAAAGAGCATTTGAAAATAATAACATTGGATCTTTTATATATATATATATATATATATATATAAGATATATATATATAAAACCTTCATTTTGTATTTCCTATAAAACATGTGATGGCTATGAATTCAGCTATTGATTTAAGCAGAAGAGAAAGCCTGAGGTATCCAATTTTCTCAGTAGTGAATAGAATAAACATGAATTGTTCTGCCCTGACAAAACAGATGGATTATAATGCTTATGTAATATAGTCAAGTTCATGGCAGGTATACTCAAGTTCAAAAGAATAGTATTGTAAATTAACTTTTAGAAAATTACATTTCTAATAATATGCTTTCACTGTATTGTTCAATTCATAATAAAGACATAAAATATGCACTTGGTAAAATCAAATTTTATAGTTCCTTCATCAAATTCATTACAGCTTTTAAAAATTTCAGATGGTTTATGAAGTTTGAAATATTTTTAATTTATATGCTTGAACAATTCGCCAAATCAGGGAAATAAAAATCAAAACCGCAATGAGATACGCCCTCACACACAGTCAGAATGGCTAAAATTAGTAAGTCAGGAACAAACAGTTGGTGAGGATGTGGAGAAAAGGGAACATTCCTACACTTTTGGTGGGAATGCAAGCTGGTGCAGCCACTCTGGAAAACAGTATGGAGGTTCCTCAAAATGTTGAAAATAGAGCCACCCTACCACCCAGGAATTGCACCTACTGGGTTTTTACCCCAAAGATACAAATATAGTGATTCAAAGGGGCACCTGCACCCCAATGTTTATAGCATCAATGTCCACAATAGCTCAATGTCCACAATTTTCACTATGGAAAGAGCCCAGATACCCATAGAAAGATGAATGAATAAGGAAGATAGATAGATAGATAGATAGATAGATAGATAGATAGATACCACATCTATATACAAATATATATATATCTATATATATATAGATAGATAGATACCATATATATATATTTATTTATTTATACACACACACAATGGGATATTACACAGCCATCAAAAAATGAGATCTTGCCATTTGCAATGATGTGGATAGAACTAGAGTGTTTTATGCTAAGCGAAATAAGTCAATTAGAAAAAGACAATTAGTATAAGATCTCACTGATATGCAGAATTTAAGAAACAAGCCAGAGGATCATAGGGGAAGAGATGAAAAAATGAAACAAGATGAAACCAGAGAGGGAGCCAAACCATAAGAGACTCCTTATCTTAGGAAACAAACTGAGGGTTGCTGGAGGGGAGAGGGGTAGAGATACGTGGTGACTGAATGATGGACATTGGGGAAGGTATGTGTTGGGGTGAACACTGGATATTATGTAAGACTCTTGAATCAAGACCGGTACCCAGAAACAATAATACATTATATGTTAATTTTTTAAAAAAGAGAAAGATTTGCCAAAAAACAATGATCACACATTAAAATAAAAAGAATGGTAACATCATGAGTCAACTATACCTCAATAAAAATAAAAAAGGCATATTTTCAAATAAATTCCAAAATTAATATGAAAAGAAATTCTCTGCCCTTTGGTTCGTGGCTGTCATCTACCCATTTTAAGATTTAATTAAAAACTATTTCCCGTGGCACCCGGGTGGCTCAGTTGGTTAAGTGTCTGCCTTTGTCTTAGGTCATGATCCCAGGGCCCTAGGATAGAGCCTCACATCAGGCTCCCTGCTCAGTGGGGAGCTTGCTTCTTTCTCTCCCTCTGCACCCCCACTCCCTGCTCATGCTCATTCTCTCTCTCTCAAATAAATAAAATCTTAAAAAAACTTCTTTCCCTGTGACCTACCAAATTAGAAATAGTGATAAAAATTATGAAAGTTGGTAATATTCAGCATTGTCAAATACATTGGACCAGTGAGAACTGTCATACCTTGATGGTAGCATTATAAATGGATATAATATCTTTGAAAAATTACTTACCATGCTACATATGAGCATAGCTTATAGTCCAGTAATTTCCTTTTACTTATATACTTTATGGAAATTTCCATACATGTGCCACTGGAACTACATAGAGAACTATTCACAATAGTATCTTGTATAATATATCTTCTTCAAAGGAACCACCCCAAATATCAATCATGTGAGTATGATTAAGTCAATTGTAATTTATTCAACCAATGAAAAATATAGCAATTTTATAGAAAGTAACTAATTGTAATAATGAATCTCAGGAATATAATATTAAGTAAAAATATAGAAGACTAGAGATGTAATTTTTATTAATGTAAAATTCAATCAAAATTAAACAATATACTACTCAGATATTTATACACATGTGATTAAATTTTATAAAGCAATCAAATAATACAAAATTCAAAGTAGTGATAGAAGTTAACTAGTTTTTTATTGTTTTGCAACTTACATGTGCATATTTAGCTAATATTACATAATTGATAAAGAAATATTAACAGCTTCAATACTATCTCCCAATGTTTCTACAATGCGTTCTGAAAAAATATCCAAAGTATTGTGATTGTGTAAGGGGGAAATTTAGAAGCATATCTTAAAAAAGAAAAGTTCTCTTAAATAGTATATCTTCTATTTGCAGGATATTAATTTAAACCTCAATGATATTGGTCAAATTATATTGTGTCGCTATAATGCAAGTATAAATTAAAACAATGCAATTTTTAGAATACCTCTTTGTCTGGGGATATTAAGAAAATTATGTCAAAGAGCTTGTTTAAAATTATGTCATTTTGATACTTTCTTAATGTTTTTTTAATTGTAATATAGGAATACTTTTCTAACTGATGAAACAATTATCTTGTCATGAAACAATTATCTTGTTATGATACGTGGTCATTGCCGTGTATCATAGTACATAGTCTGACTGCATCTTCTTTAGAGATCAAATATACAAAAAACACTCTTTTATTCAGCCTCATTTCAGTCCTTTTAACATATAATACAATGAATACGTAATAGACCAAAACTTCCATTCTCTCTACTTATATTAGCAACATTGTAGTTAAAGCTGTGATTTGACACAATTATAAAACGAAAAAAGAAAATTGAACTCCAGAATAGGAATTCCCAAAGGGAAAATTTTATTTTCATTGAAACAGACAAGATTTTAAACAAAGGCAGCAATATAATTAAATATTAAGTACACAAAAAAACAACCCTGAGTTAACTTTAATTGCCTTTCTCCGTATTGGGTCGTTATTTTTGTATCTTTTACTTCTTTCATGGTACTCAATAGTTAGTAGATCCTCAGTAAAGCCTTCTTTAAGTGAATGCGTGAGTAGACAAACATGCTAATTAATTAACTAACTGAATTTCTTCAGGGCCAATGGTTTGAAAATTACATAAAGACTAATGAGTTGCATTGGTTTTATCATCTTTTTTTTTTTTTTTGAGTTTTTACGATCATTTTATTTGGAGGATTTCTATTGCCGCGAACTGAATATTTCTAATAGATAATAATGCTTTATTCTTTAGACTGATTTTCTTTGCTTTTTTAAAATGGAAAGTATCTTTTCTAACTGAATTAAAATCTATAAAATATATAATAAACTAATCAATGTAAGCAGATGTGTTAATTTTTTTGCTGGTGACAGAAAGTAATGCAGTGAAACGCAAATGTATGTGTGTATATATATGTATACACACACACACACATTAAGTATATTTATACAGAGAAGAGGTGTTCAACAGGCAACATTCATCTATTCTGAATATTGAATATTTTCCTACTTTAGAAAAAGCCATCATGCCATAAAATTGTCATTACAAAATAAAAATTAGATAGTCCTCTAATGTTATGGTTCTCTAATGCTTATGGTTCTTAAATAACTATATGCTACTACTAAAAATAACATTATGCCAGTTCTAAGATCTCTAGTCTTTCTTACTTTTTGACAGTTTCATTGATTTGATGCTTTGATCTATTTTTCTGAAAATTACATAAGAGGATTCTGAAAGTATCTAAAGAGCCAAACAAACCTGGGGGATGGGGGAGGGAGGAAGAAGAAAGTCAATAGTAGTAATGCTAAGGGACCAAAAGGAAACTAAATTTCTTGCTTTAATTCAAATGACGGATAATCTGGTACAACAAAAGAAAGGAGTAACTCCTCAACTCAACCCAACTGTGTAACAGAAAATCATTTCTGCATTTTGGATATTTTACCCCAAAATAATCCCTGGAGAGATTTTCAACTTTCCTGATGCCTGATAATAATAAAATGAGCAATTGATCTCTTCTAATTCTAAATGTGGAATTAATGTTAAAAATCAGATACTAGAAAGACAAATCACCATCTCTACTGTTTGGGAAGGTCAAGTATTGATTTTCCTTCTTATTGTATTTTTTTAGTGGTTGGGGGAAGGGTGTATCTTTTGTGTGCAGGCCTGTGGGTATGCATGTCTGAGTGTGTTTGTGTCCGTGTTTCTTGGAAGGGTAGGGGGAGGTGGCACCAATTATCTGCAATGGAAGTATTCATGGCCTTTGAAAACAGCCATTGAAGACAAGAAGAATATAAAGAATGAGAGGGAGGCCGGCTGCATTTCATAATGTTAATTTCCCTGTTTGCTGCAAGGCAAGTGAGCCTATAGATCCTGCATCTCTCTTGCTCTTTTACTTGATGCTGAATATAATGAAGAAAGAGGCTACAGAGAACATTTCACAAAAATTTGGAAACTTAGATTTAATGCAGCTAAGCAGCTAAAAATAAAAATCTTTAAAGCCTGATCAAACCAACCAAATATCTGGGGTCAACTAGAAAACTAAAATGCCTTTCTCATGTTATTCCTAATGGAATCTGAGGTCAAAAAGCATAACAATGAACTCCTTCTTCATTCAGGATACTTCTCAGATTTTGTAGCTATTGTTTCAATTTATCAGTATAGTCCTGAAACATAGCACTGCTTTGTAGCCCTCTAAAAAAGATCAACTATGCTCAAGTACTGAATGTCATTCTACTCACACCATGACACAAAAGATTTAAAGAACCATAGCATTTTAAAAATAATGCATATACCTAACAACATAGTGTATACATATCTATATTTTTACACATTTGGACATATACACAAGGTATAACCTGTGAGTATGGAAAGTCATAAGTACCTGATCAAATTCATTCATGAGCAATGAGTACTTTCTGGGTAGTAGCTATAATGTAAAAGACATTGCTCTAGGCATTGGGTATACAGCAGACATTGGGAAAAAAAATCCTAGCCCTTATAAAATTTACATTCTTCGGGAGAAGCAGCAATTTTTAAAAAGTCAGTAAAATATATACAATAGGTTGTATACTAAAAACTGGAAAGTGCTAAGCAAAAGTAAATCATGGAAGGGAAGAAGGAAGCGTGGGAGGAAGGGAAATTTTAAATGGGGTAGCCCATAAAGATCTCATCGACAGTGTCATTTTTCTAAAGATCTGAGTGAGAATGAGAGCATATATCAATAGGAGTTGAGTATAGGAAACAAACTTCCGTGAGTATGTCAAACAAAAAAAATTGATATAGAGAATGATGTACTTACAGACTCAAGGAGGTCTGCCACTGATTTAAGGAGTTAAAAGACTCAACATCTTAGCAGGGATGGAATGGACGGAAAAGAGTGGTTACTATTATCATCATGTCACCAGAGTGTCTAGATACGCAGGAAACTGAGGACCAGTCCAAGGACTCCATTAATTACAACTCCCTCCAAGTACTCGTGCAGAGCAAAGATGGCCTGCACCTTGGTTCTAGGTTTTAAATTTCTCACAAGTGCATTTAATTGGTGGTAACTATTCACATCAGAACTATACCAATAAATTGAAACAATAGCTGCAAAATCTGAGAAGTATTCTGAATGGAGGAGTAAGTTGGTCAGTTAGGTAGTCAAGGCCAGGGTCCCCAACAAGAAAATACGGAGCCAGGAGAGCTCAAATAAAACAGCACTGACTTTCTGTTTTGCAGCTTAGACAGGACTGCACTGATATTCTGCTTTGTAGCCTTTGCAGAAATGACTTCTGAAAAATGTCCTAAATAAGACAACCACAAAAGCATTTGCCAAGATCATGGGCAAGGAGGAGCAGTTAAGACCTATGTCCCCAGTTGTCAACAAAAAAAAGGAGCATCAGCACCTGGACAGTAACCTAAAAGGTAGAGAGATACATAACCAAAAAGCCCTGATTGGCATGACTCAGCACGCCCTGATTGCTTAAGAAAGTTCCGCAAAAGAGCTCATAAAAACCCCCAAACTTAGAAACTCCAGAGGCTGACCACTTGGACCCCTTCCCTCTCCAGAAGCTTTATACTGTTGCTCAATAAATTTTGCTTTGCTGCCCACCGCTCTTTGTCTGATCTAACTCTTCATTCTTCCAAGCAGTGGGACCAAGAACCACTGGACACTAAGGGGACACAAAATCCTGTAACAAGAGTTCATTGTTATGCTTTTTGACCTCACATTCCATTAGAAATAGCATGACAAAAGCATTTTAGTTTTCTGATTGACCCTAGATAATTTAGTTGGTTTGGTGAAGCTTTAAAGATGTTTACATTTCACTGCTTAGCTGCATTAAATCTAAATTTATCAGGATGTAACTCCATTGTGAATTGAGGAAGATCTGTACATAGACCAAAAAAAAGGATCAATACATTGTAGGTCCTGATAGGGATAACATATTACTGCAGCAAGGATACTAGAAGGCATAAACTAGAGGGAAAATCCTGACAACAGGATCCTCAAAATTAAGATAATGGAGTGATTGCAATTATTAATAATGACAAGATCTGTGACCATGAGATAGTGAATTTATAAAGGAGATTCAAGTACATGATTATTGTAGGGGAAAAAATTCAGGAATTGAAAGGCTGGAATTATACATGTTTCATGAAAATGGATAATGAAATCATGAGGGGTTTGACAGGAGTAATAGAGGAGAAGCGACAGTGAGGCAAAAGCCAGACCCTTCCAAGAAAAATGAAAAGTGGCCGGGGTCTGCTAGATGGCTACAGCACGGAGAAGTAGGTGATGGTTTGTCTGAGGGTGTGAAATTCAAAGCTGGGGAACTTACAGGAAAGGAAAGGAAATTGGCTTGGAAGTGCCTGAGTGGAACAGAGGATGATCTCTCTCACCTCTACGCCAGGTGAAATGACAGGCATGGAAGGGGAAGAGAATCACTCCCAAAGAGGATGTACGGAATCCTGGATCTTCAGGGAACAACCTGGTTTCTGGTATAGCAAGAAAGGGAAGTGCCCATTCAAAGAAAGTTTGATGGTGAGTCTGTTGAAGTTATGGAGATGTGATGGATAGATGCAAAAAAATTAAAAAATAAAAAAAATAAATGTTGCTACAGAGCTCTGTAAGGATTAGAGTCTGGGGAAAAGGAGTCACTTGGTAGTACTGGGCATCATGAGGTTACTGATAAAAACAAGAATGAAGAGAATGGTAAGGTCATTTATTTGTAGTAGTAGCCTTGTTAACAACTGTTGGGAGAAGATAGGGATGTGAGTCTTTCTTGGAGTAGATACAATTCCGGGGTTCTGTCTTGACTCGACCAAAAGAGATGTGGAGGATGACAGGAGGAGGTGATTTCAGTTTAAATCATTTTTATTTTGCTACCAAAATAGGACAATATTTTAGTTTTTTAGAGATTGATTCTTCTAAGTGAAAGTATCTTAAGCTTTATTTTCTTTCCTAAATTGGTAAATTTATACAAGTATTGTGGGTGAGAAAAATTAGGAGCACAGTTGATTACAGTGACAAAACCAAATTAAAAACAATGCTAAGAACCCATAAAGAGGGGTGCCTGGGTGGCTCAGTTAGTTGTGCAGCTGCCTTCAGCTCAGGTCATGATCCCAGGGTCCTGGGATCGAGCCCTATGTTGAGCTCCCTGCTTTGCGGGGAGCCTGCTTCTCCCTGCTTATGCTGTTCTCCCTGCTTATGTTCCCTCTCTCTCTCTTTTTCTCTCTCTCTCTGTCAGATAAATAAAATCTTAAAAAAAAAAAAAGAACCCATAAAGAAATAGGACAATATGTCCTTGCAGAGAAGCTGGTATCAGCAAAGATCTGTGCCATGGATTCACTGTGGGTTGCTGTATTGGGGCAATTTAGCTAAATTGCAAAGCTAGGACTACACTTTCCACAATCTTCTTTCTTTCTATTTTCACATTAGCCTTGGTCACAGTAGCTATTGTGTGGATGCTTCAGGCAGTCATATTTTACTGACCAAACATCAGTACAAGGGTACCTGTACTGTTGTGCCTCATACACATTTCCACTTATATGCTGGCTCACGTTTTTGTGGGGGTCAGTAGCCAGAACTGAGGTTCCACTAGCTCCTACCTTTTGCTTCTCCAACTCCTGGACCAGATGTGTTTAGCTCCATGACAAAAGGCACTGGATTATCTTCCATGTCACTTCCATCATCAAAACAGGAGGTGAGAGGCTAACACGGATTCTAATACTGACAATGGGGTCCCATTTCTCCTTGTTCTTCCACACTTCATAACCATGATCTCTTTCCAACTATCTGCCCTGCTGACCTCAGTCTCCAGAAATATAACCCTCACACAGATTATTGAACCAGCTCCCATGAATGCATAAGGTCAGATCAGTATAATAAATTCTCATTATGTGTCACTCCTACTAGTTCAGATACAATCTCTTACTTGCTGTATGATAATCTAATAGTTAATTAACTTTGCTAAGCCCCAGTTTCTCTTCCTGTAAAATGCTATTAATATATCTACTTCAAAAAGTTCTTGTAAAAAAAGATAAAATAATTATGTAAAGTATTTAGTACAATTTAGTACATAATTTAGTACATAATAATAATTTTATTTAGTATATATTTAGTATATATGTATTTAGTACATATTTAGTAATGTAGTACAATTATGTAAAGTATTTAGTCTCTGGCACCTAATAGTTACTAAGTAAATAGTGGCTGTTATTCTGGAGATCAAATAAATTTACAACATGGCCTTGGATTACACCAAATTCTATTTGTAATCAACTCAAAGTTCACCTCCTTGAGATAAGGCAGCATGTATATTCTTAATTCTTTTTATTTTCTTTAATAACTCTGAGGAAAGTAATAGATATTATTTATAGTAGCAATCTGTTCCTGAGAAGCATATATATCAGGACATATCATTTTTGGTCATCAGTTGTCTAAAGATTGTGATATTATTATGTAGTAAAAACTATATCACAAAAAAATTAATGACACATTTTTAGAGAAAACAAAATAAAAATAATACTTAATTCAGATAGAAGTTCTGAGCTCTTTGAAAAATTACAAGTATCCCATTTATATTGTTGAGAGGTAAGCTAAAAAAATTAAAACCAGGAAAAAGAACATCAATAAATCTCTGACGAATCCACTGTCATGAGTGTCCTAAAATATGCTATTTTTACATGGATTTGTTTTCAATTTAAGGTAATTTTGATTAAATAGCACTTTAAAAGTCAATTTACTGCAAAATTATTTTCAATATTACGTTTTTATTCAAGACAAGTTTTTATTTTTGCTTATTAGTGCTATTCCAAAGTAGTTATATTTAAGGATAACAGTCTAACAAAATAATCCTATGTTTGCTTGCCAACCATGTTGAATATACAAAAACTTATCCCTTATTATTAGCTCATAGAGGACTTTTTCCTTCTTTCCTTTAAATTAATTCATGTGTTTTACTGAAGAAAAAAAAAAGCATTTATTTAATCATATTTTCAGATGAATATGAAATTAGTTGACCTTTTGTAACATTCATTCATGTCTGTAAGACAATGTTAACAGACTGATTAAAAGTTAATATGAAGATTAAGACTGCTGCGCATTGGGGAATCTTTTACTTTCAAGGAGCATCTTTAATAATTCTGAAAGCAGGATGCTTCAGCCATCCAGACGTGCCAATCCCTAATCCCTTCTGTTTCAAGAGATAACCATTTATTTCCATTTCCAAGACAGTCCATCTGCTCACATGGCTTGAGTTCAGAAGGAGTGGAATCCAATAACTGAAAAAGAAGGGAACTTTCTTTTGTGCCTCAGCAAAGTGAGCATCTCTCCCAGGATAGCAGCAGCCTCAGTGGTTTTGCCACAATCACAGGGACTCAGAGAGATAAATGAATAACTGACAAGAATATAAATGGGAGCCTTTGACGAAGCACAACTCAGAAAGAAGAATAAATGTACATGCTCCCAAGCACTCACCACCGGTACATGGCAGCAGAAAAGATCTGGGTTAAAAAGGAAATTTATAAACACAAAGAGGAAGAAGATAAAATTCTATCAATATCAAATAATATTAAATTATCATTCTACTTAAGGTCTAGGCAGTCTATTATCTTGCTTTTAACTGTTTATAAGAATCTATTCTATTTTCTTTTCCAAAAAGAGCAAGTATTACTGCTTGACTTATCATGTATGTATTAAAGATCCTTCAACTACAAATAATACATCAACCTGAGAATGGAGAAACAATTAGAGAGATGAATAGCATACTGATACGGAAAGGGTAGAAGAAAGGAAGAACCAAGAACACCTAGACTGATAAACAAGCCTGACAGCTAATTCTGATCACTGTTCCACAAATTTAGCATTAGTAGGCCAACAGTAGTTAACTAATAGAAACAAGAAAAGCAATAGCATTATCTTATATTTGAAGAACAGTTTAAACTTTTTCTAAGTCTTTTCAAATGGTTATCTTCAATGAAGGAAATGAAAATTTAAATAACTTGCCCAAGGCCAAAAAATTAACAAATGAAAATCTGGCTTGGGAAACCATATTCCTATTATTCCACTGTTCCCTCCAGTTACAGTACTGCTTTCAGAAGAAAGACTTCAATCAGGAATGACAAGCCTCAACATCTGGATATCTAACTCATAACACAATGGCATTCTATAGTCTGAAAAGGTTTCACATATCATTTAGCCAATGTGCCCTAACGTTTTCCAAATGAAGACCTTTTTGTAAAATATAAAAATAGTTTTCCAAATCCCACATGACGGCAATTGGACTTTTCGACCCAAGTGATCATGGAAGTATAGAAAGCATATGAATTCAAGGTCTCCTTGCATCATTCCAAGGTTCATAATTTGGAAACTAGTGATTTAGTCCAATCCTCTCATTTTACAGAGAAGAATCCAAAACCCAGGGAAATTAAGTGAATCACCCAAGGACATAAAGCAAGTTATTCAAAGAACCAAAAGTGCGACTACTCTCTGCTGCTTTCCCTCCTCTTTCATTTAGGAACAATTTCTTTTTTGTTTCCCTCTTGGCATGTTGTGGTTGTAGTTATCATGAGATTTTAATTCTATTTTGAGTGGTTGGTTGACTTGGCAACACTATTTTCCATAGAGCCTCTACTTCATTCCAGTAGAGAATCCAATGATTTCTCTGTTTTCTGCTACTGATTGATAGAATGCCAGCAAACTGAGGAGATTCAAGGAAAGAGAAATTCATTAAAAACAAAGTTGACTAAATAAAATTACTAGGAAAAATAAATTTGGGGTGTTTATCTTTGCCATCAGTCAAATGATGAATTAAACTGAGTGTTTCAGTTTATTCTTTCCTTTGCATATTCTGTGAGGCCTTGCAAAAGCAGATAGACCAAATACATATCATAAATCATTGAGGTTATCTAGTATCCTAGGAGTTTTCTCAAAAGTTCCTTTGTGATGATCTCACTTTGAATGAAGAAAAAGATAAAGTAGCAGCCTATATTTTAGAATTTTCTTATGCAGGGTTGTATTTTTTACAAATAAAAAAGTACTAAATACGCATTTTTTTTCAGGCAGTAACTTTGTTTTGGTTCAAAATGATCAATTACTAAAGACAAAACTTTATTTGGTCAGTGTGATTTGCCATGAAACATGTTTTTAGTTTTATGATCTTTATTTATAAACTTGCAGGTCTAAGCATGATAAAATAACTGTGCCCAAAATGATGGACTCTGACTAGATCTTAGGAGAAATTAAGCCAATGAGAATTCCAGGTGGAATTATTTCAGTCTCATGAAAGATGTACCAATCAGGAACAACTTCTGATTGACAGAATAAGCTGGGGATGTTGAAAAACCAGTCTGCATGAAGGCTGAAAGGACCATTTAAATGGTCAGATTCCTAGTCAAGGTGTCATATTTCTGCTATATGTAACTTGCCTGTCCACATAATTCTTTGCGCTTTAACTATACCCCAACATTTTTCTGCAAGTAAAGCTCAATAATAAAAAAAAAACAAACATCCCAAACAGGAAAGTTCAAGAAGTGTATTCATTTGCCATTTTCCCCTGGCCACATTCCATAGAGGAAGATGTTTGAAACTATGAAATTCTCAATATAACAGCTTTAGAATAAATACTGGCCAGAGAGACAGGTAAAACAAAAGCATACAGGATCCATTCAGGCAGCAGAGTAAATAGATACAACCAATAGGGATTACAGTGTTTCATCAAATTGAATCAGATAATTAAAGGTTATTATTATTAAAGCTATGAAATTTTTTAAATGAATGAAGACGTAGTCACTTGGATTGCAAGAAAGTGTAAGCTTGAAAATTCTCTTTACTGTATGTTGAACAAATAATTAATCTACAGGTTCTCAGAATCCTCCAAGATGTGATGCCTAGGTCCATTACTCACAGCCTATTCCATGAGTTGCGTTCAAATCTATAAATTTATACATTCACACGTCCTTCCTAAGAAACTTTCATTATTGTCAGGGGGGCAAATCTTCTTGCCATATTCCTGGCTCATGGAATAACCCGTATCCGAGACAGTGCTAATATCATGGCTGAGGAATAGTGGTATACATTGCAATGGCTCTTATTGCTTCTTCTCAGAAGCAGCCCACACCCTTCTGAAAATACATTCTTCCTCTTCCATTCCTTTGGCCAATGCAAATCTCCCAGCCTGACAATTTTCAACAGTAGACAGAAGTATATAATTTTCCTTTAGGAATAAAAACTTTTTTGCTCTAATGATGTGTTTCAGCCTACGCTGTATTTATTTTGATATCAAAATTCATGTTATAACTATCCTATCTTTTGAAAGATATTTTTCTGCTATATATTTTAACCTCTCTTTGTTGTTAGCCTTCTGACCTCTCCAATTTTCTAAATCTATCTCTCACATAAAGATGTTTGAAATATAGTCCATGTTAAAAAATGTACAGCTAGACCTTGATTTTCAGCCAATATGGGAATAAAGTCTTTTTTCTTAGTTAATAAATTTAACAATCTACATTGTTGTAAGCACTATTGGGGTTTTCTTTCATCTAACCTCTCTTTTTATATTTCGTACACTATATTCTGTTTATCTGAAGGAGCAGAGCATGGCTAGCTCCTTTTGCTTACACCCGCCTTCTTGTGTGTGCCCCGCCCTGCAGGACCTGCCTCTGGGAGTGTCTGAGTGTGGTTCAGCCCTCCCATGAGCTAATTAGCCCAGACGGCCTATGGGTTGGGTTTGGGTTAGCCAATAGGAACGCAGAACCCCTGCCCGGGAAAGAATATAAACCCTGCCTTTTGCCCGCCAAACTTGTACGCCAATTCTGGCCTGGGTGATAGGCTAGTTCAAACAGTTACTAAGCAACATTCTGTGTTACAATCTCATTGGCCACTGACCCCTCTAAAACTGTTGCGCTTTTTGAAACTCGCTCTCTTTCTCTACACCACGCCGCTGTGTCGGTAAGTGTGAGAGACAGAGCTCAAGCTAGCTTGAACAAAGGGCTCTTTTGCTTTTGCATCGGACTCGGCTCCCTGGTGGTATTTGGGGATCTCAAAATCTGGGCATAACATATCTTGTTCCTATTCAATATCATCATGACTTGTAGGCCTTATATTAAGTAGATAGATGTCTTCTTTTTTTGTAGTACTTTTAAATTTTTCCATTATGTATTTGTATTTCAGTGTCTACCACTTATTAATCTGTGTGTCTATACCTCAAGCAAAACAAGGATCTTTTTCTGCTTTCACCACCTTTAGCCTTTAGCCTCCTGTCTCTCCAATACCACCCTCTCCTATTGATGTCATCTGGAGTTTATTTGTAGATTGTTAGGGTATCCACCTTTTAGACATTGTTTTCTTAGACAACAACAAACTTTACTAAGTTTTACACCTGACCTGGCTTCCCATATCTTGATGCATTTCACCTAGTTCTACTTCTCTTCCAGATGTAATATATTCTCTAATATTCTTTCAGAGAAGGTCTTTTTGTAGTAAATATTCTAAGCCCATTTATACTTTAAAATATTTTTATTATCTCACATTTAAATAATTTAACTAAAGAGGAAGTTCAAGGTTTAGATCATTTTCCTTCAACAATGTGAAAACTGTGTTATATTTTTACACCTCATTTGCCTTGAAAAAATTAATATCACTCTAATTTCTCATCCTTGAACCCTTGAGTTGACCTGCTTTTCTTGCTAGAAGTGTTAAAAATGTCATTTTCATCTTTGATATTTTTATATTTCACTATTATATATCTAAATGTACTTTTTTTTTCTTTTTCTTTTCAGCATCTCATGTACCTTTTTAAACTGAGACCTTATATATTCTTTTTTTTTCAAAGGAGGGATGAATTCTCAATTATTATTTTTCAAAATATTTTCTTCCCCTCATGTATTATTTCTGCCTCTGAACTCTTCTCATAGCTGACAGTTAAATTCCTGCTTCTATGCTCCATTTCTATTTTATTGTGTTTTCTTTTTCTAGAAACTTCCTGGACTTGTTTTTTATCTCACTGATTTATTCTTTGGTCAAATTCAATCTGTTATCAAACCCATCCATTGAGTCTTAATTTCAAAATTAGTCTTTTCTTAACCAATATCTCCAATAAATTCTTGTTAATAACCTAATTTCTGCTTCATGTTTCCAATATTTTCCCCATCTTACATATCTACTAGATCAATTTTAAGTTTGTGTCAATTTTATTAGATTCACTTCCTCTGATGTGGGTTGTTTATCTGTTTTGTTTTCTTTCATGGTTATTTCCCTCAAACTTCACTATGAGCTCATCTTTTAAGTACTTGGTGTTATCAGTTGTTGACTAATTATGATTATTATGGGAGAAAATAAAAGCCTAAACCTTAGCATATGCACCAAGAGGTGAATTTGTGGAGTGGAAGGGAGGACATATTTCAGGGGAAAGAGCTTCTGGATTGATATCTGAGTCTAACCATCTACTCCATTTCGTTTCCAGGGAACTTTTATCTGCAAAAGAATATTTTAGACTCTTTGCCCAGGGCTCTGCTCTTCTTTTGAGACCACCATTTTTTGACACAATTGCCTTATCCAGAGGGAAAGGGGAAAAGCAATCATTCAAAGGATGGCTAGCTTCCCTGCACTTGTTGTAACTCCCATCCCAACCAGACTCCAAATGGCCTGGATGTCATGCCAATGCAGGGAGCATAGTAGGTAAAGAAAAGAGCATACCTGGAAAATTCTTTCCCAGCATCTTCTGTCTGTGGTTCTTTTGGATTCCTAAAAGAAATCTTGCTATTTGCTAAAATGGGCTCCCATCTCTTCTGCGACCTCTCCATAGTTGTGTTTTAGTGAGGAAGTCAATAGCCTGTAAATTTGTTATTTTTCTGGAACTTGTACACACACATGTATGTGTATTATATTGTTCATCAGAAGATACATTTGACTCTTAGTTACTATGCATGTGACTTCATAATAACCTTAGGTGAGCCCATCTTCTCAGTTTCTACTATTTATTGTCATTTGGTTTGTATCAACCTAGAGGGCAATTTGGTAAGTCTGGGATTTATTCATATCTCTCTCTTTTTCTATCTATATGTCAACCTACCTACCTATCTAACTGGATAATTTAAAGTTCAGTCTAACATTTGTTCAGTATGATTGTTTATAACAATGGGATTTTTTTTTTCCAATGGGATATTTGATAATGATTTATCTCACAGGTATAGGTGTTGTAAAGAACAAAATTTCCCAAAATGCTTTTATTAAAGAAATACAGGTAAAAGTTAATTTGTTCATTTAAACAAATGTACACAATTATCTTTACTAAAATACTACTCAGAATTCTTAATATATTAATAGACATTGTGACTCTTTGGGAGGAAGTTACAGCATAAAATATATATATATATAAAATACATATTATATATATAAAAGTTTAGTATGTTTAAAGTTAGAAACATGGTTCATAAAATAATGTGAGCATGTGACAAAATTTATTTAATTTATTAAATGTGAAAAACAGCAGAAGGATGACTTGAAGAACAGAAATTTATATAGTCCATCAGAAAAAGCATGCTTAATAATTTGGCTAAGTTATAGACAAAACTGGTTTATATCCTATAAGATAGTAAAACTATAACTTTGAGGTAATAATTTCCACTCATCAGGACTAATTTTCATTTCTACCTCATAAGAAGTTAACCAGTACCTCAGAAAACTTGAGCACTAGTCAATATTAAATTGTACTTCAAAAAAACAAAGGACCTCCTCTTAAATAAATAATCCAGGGGTAGGCCTGTTAGACAATGCTCAAGCATGACATTGAAAGAACATGTAGTCATCCTTGTTTTGAAATTTGAGGTAACTGCTCTTAAAATTATTTTTCAAATATATTAAGTTCTCTTTTCAGTGGATATCTACTTGGATTAGTATTTCTATACCTCTATTTCAAAAAACATTAGAATAGCCCACACATAAGTACAGACATCAAGAAATCACCTAGTTAAAGAATAGGTAAAATCTGAACCAGCATTGAATAACTCATACATTATGCACTTCTTTTTTACAAGATGTCGTTGCATGTCATTTTTTTGTTTATTCTTTTTCTTCTTTCCCTTTTTCTTTTTTCTTCTAAGATCTATTCTTATTTCCTCTATTAAACTGATATGTTGTCCTTTGTTTTTAACATGATGTCCTAGACAATTAAAAACACATATTTTGATTATAGCCTACCCTGAGAATACAGAAATCAAACATCTGATACTCCAACCTAACACCAACTCACCAGTTACCTAATGAATTTCTTTTCTAAAACTTGTGTGCTGCTTCCTTTGGAACTTTCCTTTCATAATAAAAATTTCCTTCACTTTCTCACTTTCTTCAAAATTGGTATACCATGAGGAGACTATCCTCCCAAAGCCTTCTCCAAGGATGTAGCTAATGTGCTCCATCACTCCACTGCCTCAGAATCAATTTCTAAACTGTTAACACACTATACTACTTAACTCTTTGCTCCTTTGAAGCTTGTGCCCCTGTACTCTTTTTCTTTGCCATTATCTCTTAATATCTAGGCCACAAATGATCATTCTTTGAATATTAAAGCATCTTCTTTCAGTCTTCCTGAGGTATTGTCATAGGGGATTTCAGTCTATACTATAACCATTCAGTTTCCAATTCTATCACCATCAGTTACTTTCGTTCTTTGAATTTATAATGGCCTACAAATGCTTCACCCTCTTTTTTTTTCTTCTCCTTAATCCCCTTTTCATTTCAGTTATTTTCTATATAGCTTTGATTGCATGAGCCATCCCTTCAATATATTTATTTCTAAATACATTCAATTTCTTTAGAGATTTTGTTTTATTTGAGGGAAGTATATCATTCATGAACAAAAACCCTACAACAACAATTAAAGATAGACGTGAATTCCTAGAGATTTCTTAGGACTGCTTCAGAACTTTTTTTCCCCCTTTACAAAGGATAGATATAAGAACAACATGGCAGATCAAAGTCTGAGTAGTCTGGAAGGCAAATGTAAAAAGCACAACCCTTTTGAATAACTCAGAAGAAATTCTTAGAGGATTAAACTAATATGCATGATGAGGTAAGAAAATAATCTAAGATTTCATGACCTAGAGATCATTCAAACTGGTTGAATTAGACATATTTGGCCAGGAAAAATTCATGGAGATTATTGCAAAGATTTCGGTCTTGATCAAAAATCTATGATATAAACCAGACCCAAAAAGGTTGGAGAGGCAGGGAAATAAAAATACCCTTCTCTGGATGCTAGAAATCAAGAATGATGAGAGAGTGATGTAATTAACTCCAGGGAGCATATCGTTCCTCTTGAAGACAGAAGTTAAATCTGATGCCCAGAAGGGAAGAAACTTTTTCAGATACCACCAGAATGCCACTCAGAAAATTATCCTCAGCCAGAAATAGAAAGAATAAATAACTCTTCCTAGGAGGCAGTAATTTATATACCAAATACATGTGAGAGTCAAAGACTAGGAGAGATCATCATCTAATCAACTCTTATTGCAGGAAAATCCCCTCAGGAGTACAGCAGGTTGGGGCATGACTGTTTATCCCTGAAAACAACTGGGGAGGCTGAAGTGGTATTTGGTATGAGTTGCCTTCTAACCATAAGGTTATGCTTGAAGCCACATTCCCTGCTAAAATGTTGGTAAGTAGGTTAGCCCTTTCCTTAGAAATTCTCATTCCTTGTAATGAAGCAAGTCTGGACACCCAACTGCCAGTCTATTTGAGATCAATAGAGACTTGGTTGGTTGAAAGAGGAAAAGTCTCATCTTTTGGGCCACAAGTTATTCGCAGCAAGTATCTAACCCTCAAAGACAGGTAATAGCTGTAGAGAACTCTGATCCTGCTGATTTGGACATGGGACTGAGAATATAGCTAATCTAAACTGTTTCCGTGGCTCTGATCAGGAAAATATAAATGATTTCATCCACATAAATTTAAAAAATAGAATTCCTTTTATTTAATCAATTTCACCACATATTTTTTCATAGTGACACCTCATTATAAAATTTATTCAATCTGACCATAATTCCTAGCTCACCATCAATCCTGCAAATATTTTGTTCTAAGTAGACATGTGAAAAATTAGATTTTTATACACCAATTTGGTAGAAGTAATTATACATTATACCTAATGTTTTCTTAGGGTTAAGTTTAGGGTTTGGAAGTTAATTGCAATAATTTTTTGGATATGACACCAAAATCAAAAGCAACAAAAACAAAAATAAATGTATGAGATTATATCAAACTAAAAAGCTTTTGCATAGCAAAGAAAATCATTAACAAAATGAAAAACCAACCTATACTGAGTGGGAGAAAATATTTATAAATCATATATCTGATAAGGGGCTAATATCCAAAATACATAAAGAACTCATATGACTCAATAGCAAAAACACAATTTTATTAAAAATGGGCAGAGAACCTGAACAGATATTTTTCCAGAGAAACATACAGATGGCTAATGAACAAATGAAAAGATGCTCAACACCATTAATCATCAGAGAAATGCAAATCAAAACCACCATGAGATATTACTTCATACATGATATAATGGTTATTATCAAAAAGTCAAGAAATCATAAGTGTTGGTATGGATATGGAGAATGGGAACCCTAGTGCACTGTTGGTAGGAATACTAATCAGTGCAATCACTATGGAAAACTATACGGAGATTTCTCAAAAAATTAAAATTAGAACTACCGTACAATCCAGTAATCCCACTCTATTTATCTGAAGAAAAGAAAATAGTAACTCAAAAATTTGTATGCACACCTATGTTCATTGAGGCATTGAGCTAACATACAGAAACAACTTAAGTGTCCATCAATGGATGAATGGATAAGGAAATTGTGGTATGGAATATATATTTATAACAATATTAATGGACCTTAAGGGCATTATGCTAAGTGGAATAAGTCAGATAGAGAAATACAAATATCATATGATCTTTCATATGTGAAATCTAAGAAAAAGAAAAAACAAAGCAAATAGAAACAACAACAACAACAAAACAGGCTCAGAGATAAAGAGAACAAATCGGTGCTTGCCAGAGGGGGGATGTAGAGGTAGAAAAAATGGGAGGAAAGGTCAAAAGGTAAAAAGACAAATAAATAAATAAATAAATAAGTAAATAAATAAATAAATATTTCAAGAATCACATAATTTTCTAGATGAATAAGATTCTGTAAATAATATAGTTTTATTGCTCCCACTTCTTTCAGCCAACTCACTCATTTCATAGACTTAGATACCAAGATCCAGAGAAATTAAACAAATTAGCCATGATCTTATAAATGGAGACATGCAAATTATGTCCCTCTTGGTTTTTACTCTCTCTTATAGTGCTGACGTTAAAAAATTCTATGCGCATGACTGCATTTAGGAAAGCATATTCCAAATCTTTGGACATTGTTGGAGTGCAAAGACTGGTACAAATTCTCCAGAAGTAAAACTTCTAGCTTCCAACATGAGTAAGTATTCCATGGCGAGTATATAGAAGAAACCAATAATCCTGACTCACAGGAGGGTAAAATCGAAAAGACAACATGCCAGCCAGGATGGAAAGTGATAAGGTGAATTGACAGATGACATTGTAGGTAATATTTATAAATTAAGAAATCAGATGAAAAGTATGGTACAGTTTTAAAATTATCATTTTAAAGAAATTTGTTGTCTCTAAGTGTAAAACACAATTTTTAAAAATGGCAATTCAATTGTGTTTGCTCAATGTCTTTTTTTCTCCTATCCAAGTGACATTTATTATTCTGGTGCACTTAAAAATCACTAATATTTACTAAATATAAAAATCACTAATATTTACTCCTACAGTAAATGTTTCTAAATATTTGATCTAAATACTTGACCAATAATATCAAGGTTTGCATCAGCATTAATACTTATTTTTCAAAACTCATAAGTCTACAACAAACCTGAGGCTGCATTAAGCATATAGTTCATTCTTCCTAAATGTACTAAATGAAATCAATAAGCAACATAGATTTGTTTGTGAAATGAGACCACAATCCAAACCATCACTCACCAACATAGCACTGAACTTGTGTGTGTGTGTGTGTGTGTGTGTGTGTGTGTGTGTGTGCTAATGTTAAGAATGGGGGCTTAGCATTTCTTTTCAAAATGTATAATGCACTTTGCTATGTGGTGAATAATTCATCAAATAATCACTAGTGTGTGTCTATGTATATTTGATATGAAAGGTCATCATCTATTTTTAGAGGTCTTTAACCCTACAGGGCTTCTGAATTCATTTTATAGAAATACTGTGAAATGCCATCATCCCTTGATGTCACAGTGCAGTTTTAATCATTACTATACCTCAGGTTCTTCTAATTAGTCCTGGAGCAAAATACTATGTCTTAAATTTAATTTTCACTCATTTATATTTCATGCTCATGCTGTTCATTTAGAGAAATTGAAATTGTGACAAGTGATGCCTGAGCACTGCTGATAATCTCTGCCACCTGAATTTCTGCTCAGTAGGCTGTTGCTAGCAGTTCTCCTCAATGCCAACATTTAACCTGTTAATTTTTTAAAGTAAGAGAGGTAGATCTCTTGGTGGCTCTGTAGAAAACCTTAATTAATAAGCAGCCACTCGGATGTTAAAAGGTATTCGTGGGGACTCAGCAGTGGTTAGAGAACAATAATGAAAATGACAATGAGGATGAAGGACAAAAATCACACCTTTCTATTTTCTCAAATAACCTCAACGTTACTAAGGCAATGAAAAAATATGTGAAATCCCTTTTCATTGATAGTAACGCTAAGGCTGGAATCACCAGTGTGAAGAAAATTTCATTTGACATTGTCAGAAAAGTCAGCAGCCTGGATCCTTGGTTTGAGACTAACTTGTTCGTATTACTTTCAGAAGAGTCATAATTTAATTTGTAAAGTAATTTCTTTAGAACATTAGAGGGTTATGCTGCACTTGGCAATGCAACCCGTGAGTCTGATTAAAACATACGAAACCTTTGAAATGAAATAACCATCAAATTTTATCCTTGTCCACCAAAAGTAGTATTATTGGAGAAAATATTTTCATCCCGTAATAAAATTACCATTATACAAGATAAGATAACATAGTACTTCCTATCTCACCCATCTTAGGAGGACAAGAATATTTTAACCAGAAGAAGAAAAATATCATCCTGCCTTCAAATTCCATCTAATAAAATTTTTTTTCATAGTTAATTTAACCCTTTTGAAGTACTAGATGTTTTGGGCACACCTGGGTGGCTCAGTTGGTTAAGCATCTGCTTCCATTCAGATAATGAGCCTGGGGTCCTCGGATGGAGCCCCAAATCGGGCTTCGTGCTCAGCAGGGAGTCTGCTTTTCTCTCTCCCTCTGCTGCTTCCCCTTCTCGTACTCTCTGTCTGTCAAATAAATAAATAAAATCTTTTTTTAAAAAGGGGAGAGATACCAGGTAATTTTAATTCTGTATGTTAATTTATTTAGAGATACAATTTCACTGAAGCAAAATTGTTAGCCCTTTGACTTGACGATACTGATTAAGATTTGTTGGAATATTTTAGTAAAACTTGCTCTTAAAAAAAAACCCTCTGCAAACTGCTCAAGGAATCAAGGAAGGATAAAATTTACTTTATATCTATGCAAGCCAAGATAACTTGCAACTTTGTAAAAGCTAATATAAGAACTATTCCAAAAATTCCAATTTTAAACTTTGGCTCAAGAATTCATTTAATCATTCAATCATCAAATAAGTAAATATCTGCTATGCATCAAGTGGTGCTGTTCGGTCCACACCTATGAGAGTATAAACATTAAATTAAATACCTTTGCATTGGTTGAAGTGGAGAACCCCAAACAGATTATTAAAAATAGGGTATTGAGTAAATTTGATAATCTCACTTTTAAGGATTTTTCTATGAATGGCAAATCCACAAATTAATTGGATAACAAATGATTTGTAGGATTATCTTATTTATTTAGTATAAAGCTACTTCATTATCTAAGTCAGAATCTAATCTTTTCTGAAATCTCTATGTTATTTTCAATACAGCAGTTGGCTAAACCCCATTTAGCAATTTTCAATTTGATATAAGGATGAGAACTCTGAATGTGTACTCTTGCCCTCTGTGAGGCCCTATCTCAAGAACTGAATTGGCCAAAACTAGTTATAGAATAAATCTGATGATTCATAAAATAGAATGATTTTATTCTTTTAAAAAACATCATAAGATACATTACGATAGTCACTAAAAATTATCTTGGATATTATTACTTTTTTCCTTTTATATTCTTACATTCATTTCAAAAAATAGTTTCACCATGTCTTGAAAAATTCCTTCAGCTTTTTGACATTTCTGGAAAGAAATCACAGAATGCTTCTATCAGTAATAATAATAATATGTTTCTGCTTTATTTAACTATAAACAGACTGAAAATTTCATGTAAACATTAATTCTATTATAACTGCTTAATTTTAAACTATTTCTCTTAGTTCTGTCCAAAGACCAATGAAGTACTTTTTTATGCACGGCATAAAATTCATAAGTCTTATAGGTAATTTATGTATCATATTTGTAAATCAGTCACTTATTAAATTAATGGCAATTGATCATCAAAAGATAAAAAAGGTAAATAGTCAATATTGACAAATAAGAAATCTAAAAAAAAATCTGATCTATAAATACCCCATATAAATTCACTACTACAAATTCCTTATGAGTTGATTTTATTGACATAAAATAGGAAACTTTTTTGATAATTATAAATCATGCTTACAATTTTTTTTTTTTTGGTGCTAGTCTCCCTTCCCATCTGATTAAGTTTTCTTCCGAAGAATTCGGTATTCTGTCATGTCCCACAGCACCAGTTTACTCAGGAACACTATCTTCTGAATTGTGCAGGGGATGGTACATAAGGTGCAGAGTTGCGAGTCGAGAACATCTGGGGGCAGGAGGGACAGTAAACCCAACAGCTGACACTTGAAGTAAACATGGAGATTATAATGAATTCATCTAGCTCTCTTAATAAAACCTTATATATATGGCTTTCAGTCTCTAAGTTACAAAACTCAATTAAAAAAAAGTCTGGACCAAACATTGATGGAATAATCACTTTTCTTTTTTAAGATTTTATTTATTTGAGAGAAAGAGAGAGAGAGAGTGTGTGTGTGTGAGAGAGAGAGCACAAGCAGGGGGTGTGCAGAGGGAGAGGGAGAAGCAGGCTCCCCACCGAGCAGGGACGTGATCCCAGGACCCAGGTATCACGATGTGAGCCAAAGGCAGACACTTTTCTGACTGAGCCACCCGGGCGCCCCAAATAACCACTTTTTATGTAAAAAAAAAGGACCAAATTATTTTAATCTGTTTATCAAAGAGTCAAATAAATGGGAGAAACAGAAACTGTATTCCAATACAGTTTATGTAGAGTTTCAACTGTAACTCATTTGGTAAATCTAAAAGTCCATCAAAGGTAGATTTATGGAAGAAACATGACCAAGAGTTTGTCTTTGCATGGCAGATCTAACACTGTAAACAATAACACGTATGAATTTCAAGAGAAGAAAGCGTGTGTAATTCGATATTTATGTTAACTAGCTAACAGGTAAGCCACTTGTTGGTTGCCAATCAGCAGCTTTAAAATTAAAGGCCAAACTGGAATGCTTTCACATTTTCCTTTTCCTGTCTGTTGGACTGAACAGATACGCACTAAAAGCAGCTTAAGAGAGAATGTTGTAATAAAACAGCAGGTATATCTGTTGATTTCTCGGGTAAACATCCATAATTGGTAAAGGGTATTTACAACAAGAATCACTTCCATTCACTATCAATAACCTACTGCGATTGGAGGGCCCAGGCTCATTCGGCAGGACCACTGACACCTGGTCCAAACATATTTGTCCTTCTCAAGGGTTATAGGGGCCTACCAGATTGTGTGACTGTGGTTTATGACAGCAATTACTTTCTTTTTGGTTGTAAACAACACAATGTATAAGACTAGTCACAGAACACTGTTCCACACAATTTTGAGAATAACCAGCTAGGTGGTCGCTCCACTGCAGGCCTTTCATCTTGATAGTAGCAAACAAACTCTTGTGCAAATGTTATGGCCTTGCAATCTACACTTACATAGCATGCTAATGTAGCAGCAACTTTCCAAATTAAAAATTCTATGTTCAGTGTGAGGTTTTTCTTTTAGTCTCATATTCTGGTCGGTAGCAGTTAAATGGCTATCATCGGTTTTAACAGGTAACAATCAAACCGCCTATGTTGAATTTAGAATCCTATGAAATGTTAGTACCTCCCATAACATCAGATGAAGGAGAACAAGTAGAATCAGAAAATGTAATTTCTACAAAACCACCAGTCAAATCATTCCTATAAATGTCACCCAGACGAAAAGGAAAGAATTTTCTGTTGAGTTCAAACAATGAATCTTATTTTCCCCAGTGCAAGAGTCATTTTTAATGAACGGAAGAGACATAGTTGCTCTTCTTTCATGGAAGAGGCCATTTGAGTCAATTAGCGAGACAAATTATATTTAATCACTAATTTTAGGAGTCCAAAAGAAGAGAATGTATTGCATTACCATCCAAGAGATATTTAGTCACTCAAGAAAGGGATTGAACAATTTTGTTTTTCTGTATCAGTGTACCTCCATTTCAGTGGTAACACAAAACATCTGCCGCTTCTTAGCCTCAGTCAGTAACCTGCCCCAAGAGTACATGCCCTTCTCCATCTACTGCTTCATTACTCACAGGACATATGTGTCTGTGACTCCCAATAGAGGTAGATTTTCTTTAAGGGAAAATCATGCCATATGTATCTTTGATCCTTCCAGCCCCTGGACCAACATAGAAGGTCCTCAGTAAAGGGACGTTTGTTAAATAAATCATACTTGACAAAGTGTGGTGAATCAGAGTACCTAAAAATAAATAATATAGATGAACCTATGAAATGCTATACCATCACTTTCTATTTATGCAGTTTTGCACTGTCCTTAAAGTATTGAATCTGGGAAGAGGAAGCACAGCTACAGTCTTGCAAAATAACATTCACTATAAAAATTATTGACTTTGCAATTCATTCTTAACTTCCTGCAGATTCTTAAAGGCATAATAAAGAGGCTCTTAATAGCAGAAAAGCTGAGAAACAGAATAAGTAAAACATTTCATTCTTCTTCCATATGTTAAAAGACCCATGTCTTTAAAAATCTATGTGATTAACATATAACATTCTTGATTTGTGATAGTCATTTTTCATGATTGAGAAGTGATATTAACTTTATACTCTTTCTTTACTTTCTTGAAACATTTATTTTAGATTGTTTGTTTTAGGGAAAAAAAGTCACTTCTGAAGCCCAAAGAGCATTATCCAAAGGCTATCTTAGTTCAATGACTGCCAAGAGATGGTAGTCACTTTTCCTTAGTTGTACAAATTTGTTCAACATCTGTTTTGGAATTTTAATTTATGCAGCATTAAATTTCAAATCAAGTATGTATGCTATTGGCAAAGATTCTCTTGGAAATTTTATCTAGAAGATAGTAAATATGGCTTTGTTTACTTAAAATATATCAGCAGATAAATAAATTTACTATGCACACTTTTGTGGAGCAAAATTAGGCAGGAAATTTCTGAAATAGTTTGAAATCTATGTTTTCATTCATCAACCATCAGTTCAACATCTGTTATGTGAACAGGCCCAAGTGTGTACCTGGGCTACATATACATTTTCTAAGGAATACATAGGCTTAGAGAGTTTTAAGGAAATTGATTTTGAGGTTTTCAGCTTCTTTATGCACCCCATCCTAACCTGTAACATGCTGGAAATGTACCTGTGAGGGATGTGTCACTTCATAGTTATTCTTCTCTTACTTTCTAAAAGAAAGTGTATCTCAGACTCATCTTGAATCTTAACAGAGTATACTGCTTCAATGTAAACAGAACTTCAGGGCACTAAACAAAAAGACAATTCAAAATATTAAAGTCAAGGTGCGAAATTACATTTGTGAAGTACTGAGAAATGAAGCCTCAGACTATCAGGATCTTATTCTATTTATTTGAGAGAAAGAGAAAGAGACCATGTGCATGTACGTGAGGGAGAGGAGCAGTGGGAGGAGGGACAAGCAGACTCCATGCTGAGCACAGAGTCTGCCATGGGGCTAGATCTAACGACCCTGCAATCATTAGCTGAGCCAAAATCAAGACTCAGATGCCCAACCAACTGGGCCACCCAGGCTCCCTGCAATCTTTGTTTTCAACAAGGAGAGCCTAATTTAGCTGTAAGGTTATTATCAAAAGTTATTTCTGGTATTAGAGCATAGGATGATTTTTGTCACAGAACACAGAATTTTTTAAAGCATCAAAAGTTTTATCTTTTGCAAGTATTTAAATATATATAAAATTTTAATTGTCATGTTAAAAACAGGAGGAGGCATTTCATTTTTCAAAATCATTTAGAGGCTATATGAGCAAAAGCTGTGAATCCCATTTTTCTAAACTAGCCTCCCCACTGCCAAAAAGGGCCAAAGACAGCAATAAGAAGAGTGACATCGTGGGGCACCTGCTGATTCAGGTGGGAAAGCATGTGACTCTTGATCTCAAGGTTGTGAGTTCAAGTCCCACACTGAGCATAGAATTACTAAACAAAATAAAACAAAATGTAAAAAAAAAAAAAAAAGAAGAAGAAGAGTGACATCATGAGGATGATGTCTGAAAAAGATCCTGGCAACAGAGGAAGGTAAACAGATGTTTCATATCAACTGGTAATTAGTTAAACCAATGATTCTCAATCACATCTACATTATCAAAACTAAAGACTTTTTAAAATAAATGGATCTGGGGTGAAACCCCAGCATCCGTGTTTCTAAATAGCTCTCACAGTCCTAATGGACACTGGAGAGGGTTGCTATTTCCCTGGATCTCTCTACTCTCATTTAGTGTATTAGAGAAGTGACCAGGCATAATAGGATCTTCCTTCCAGAACTGAGACTCTTTTTTGTGAATTCCTATTACAGTAGATATCTTTATTTCTACAAACTCTGCCCATCTGCCTTCCAGGTGCTACAGAAAAGGAAGAGTCAAGTAATATTTCAAGAAATTTTGGCTTGATCAGTCAGAAGAATAGGCTTTCCTACGAAGCGGTTTTCAGGGTTGTGGAGAGAACAGAGATGCAATTTTACAGAGGTTGAGATGTTTATTGGACATGTAGGTAGAGACATCAAGTTGGTTGTATCAATTGGATATATCAGCCTAGATTTCAGGTATTTATAAAGATATAAATTTGAGAACCATCTGCATAAATATGGCATTTAACTTGAGATTTGGATGAGGTTTTCAAGGAAGTGAGTGTAGATAGAGAACAGAAAGGCTCTAAAGACCCAGTCATGGATTGCTTTGGCAACATGTTGCCAAATTCAATAACTAAGCCTTTGTTCTTAGGAAACCTCTGAGAAACATTTTAACCCAGCAGTCCATAGCCCTCCTTCTTCTTAAAACACATTTTTCTTCTATATTTTTAAAACTTATTTGTCTGATTTTCCTTCTTCTTTAGTCATTTCTTTGTTGGATCCAAATCTTTTTTTTTTTTTAATTGAACTGCAGTTGACCCACAATGTTACATTAGTTTCAGGTGTACAACACAGTGATTCGGCAACTCTATATGGTGTCCTCACCACAAGTGTGGCTACCATCTGTCACTATACAGAGCTGTTACAATACCATTGACTATCTTCTCTAGGCTGTGCCTTTCATCCCTGTGATTAATTCATTCTGTAACTGGAAGCCTGTACCCACACGGCCCTTCAACCATTTTGCCCATTCCCTCACCCCCTTCCAAATCTTGTGCTTAAATATTAGTGGGTCAAACGACCTAGTTTTCTCCTCTGTTTCTGTGTCCCTCTTTCAGTACACATACACACACACACACACACACACACGCACACACACACACACACACACACAGACTTGGCAGGTGACTGTGTAGTCTGATACATTTTCAACAAATATTTCTTGAATACTCACTGTATAACAGCAACTCTTCTAAGAACTGAAATACTGAAGTGAGCAAAACAAATAAAATCTCACTCTAAAGAATCTTATTCTAGCAAAAAAGGAAGGTAACAGAGAACATCTATAGATAAAGTATAGAATATCTACAGATAAACATCTATAGATAAAGTATTACCCATATCTTAGATGGGCAATAAGACCAATAAATAAGGACACAGAAGGTTTTATAAAATCTCAACTCTTCTAATACAGCAATGGATTGAAACATACCATATATAAATACATATGCATACATATAAAACCCTGATACAAAGCAAAACAAATGAACAAAATCCTTCATGGATTAATTTCAGAAATTGCTAGAGCAATAGCTTATTAGAAAAATTGACCAGCAAAAAATAATCAATCCTTTATCTTACCTTTTCTGTACAAATTATATTTTAGAAAAACTGAGTAGATGATGAAAAAATGTATTCTCTATGGAAGAATTTTAACTTAAAAATGCCAAAGGAATGATCTAATTAGAAAACCATTACTTTGTAGCAAAGGAAAGAATCCATCTGGGAAATGATCGCAATGCCAAAGGAATTATTTGCAAGATTGAGAATTTTACAATAGATTGTTCAAGCAGATGACACCTGAACAAAATGTTCAATTTAATATCATTATACATCTCCTAAAGTCACAGAATGAATACACAGAATCGCCTATGAAGTATTCTTGCCGAAAGAATTGAGCCTGAATCCAGTCAAGCCTCTAGACATAAAAAGCAATCTACAGAACATAAAGAGATAGAGAAGCATGTGTGCACTCAGCTAAATCAATAAGATGGATCCTTATTTGGATCCTGTATAAATAAGCCAACTGCAAAAAAAGATATTTTGGAGCCAAAACTTGAATATTTTGTGCATGTTACATTATCCTGAGAAATAATTATGTTTCTTAGATGTGATGTTAGTATTTTTTTAAAGTATCCATAACCCAGTTCACTGATGCTTAACTCATCTTTGCCATCTTGTTTCTTCTAAACTTTAATCCTCTCAGATTGAGATTTTTTTTTTTTAAGATTTTATTTATTCATTTAACAGAGAGAGAACACAAGCAGGCAGAGAGGCAGGCAGAAGCAGAGAGAGGAGCAGGCTCCCTGCAGAGCAAGGAGCCCGATGCGGGACTCGATCCCAAGACGCTGGGATCATGACCTGAGCCAAAGGCAGTCGCTTAACCAACGGAGCCACCCAGGCGTCCCCAGATTGAGATATTTTAAAACAAATATCAGATGTTATAATTTTAACATTCAAAAAAGAATTCTGTGTGTACCTCTAGGAGGAAAGACTTTTTTTTTTTTTTTTTGCTGTAATTATTGCATTTTCGGATTGTTGCTTGAAGAGTGGAACTTCAAAATGAAAAGTTTTTCCTTCATATCATTATCATTTTACAGATACCTGAGTTCAGCCATCTGAATACAAGTTTGGGACAGGCCTGAGTAGCAGGATTGAATTCAGTATGGAAGGCAGTCTCTCAAATGGCCTCAGATAATACCTACCTCCCAGTATTCATGTCCTTGTGCAATGCCCTCCCCTTGAATGTGAGCTAGCTTTAATAACTCATTTTTAATTCACAGACTATGGCAGAAGTGATGAGTGGTCACTTCTGAGATCAGATTATCAAAGACTGTGGCTTCCATTCTGGGAAAAGCCAGATCCCAAGACATAAAGCAGCCTTATCGAGAGATCCACACGAGTGATGCTGGAAGTAGATCTTTTGGGGTCTGCCGAAGGTCATGACTGAGTTCAGAAGCAGATCCTCACCCAGCTGAGCCTTCAGATGACATCAGTGCCACCCAACATATTAGCCTCTGCTTTGAAGGAGAGAATCTAGGCAAGAACCACCTAGTTATATCACTCCAGGATTCTTGAGTGGGATTCTTTCCTTTTCTAGGTTCTACATGTCACTAACCCCACCACCATTAACCAATGTTCTCTTTCAAGAATTTATAACTCATACCCATATGTTTGCTTCAGACTTCACCTATATTTAATTTGCCACATTCCTTCCCTCTCTATTTTTACTTTTATATTCCTATACCACCTACTTACTTTCACTCAGGACCCCATTTTAAAATTAGAAGATTAGTTAAAAATTGATAATGTAAGGTATTTTAGCTAATAGAAAAAATGCATCCCCTTATTATTATAATATGGAAGATTTTTGCCCTTGTTGTGAGCAAACTAAGTACCTGACATTGGAATAATAAATAGAGGGTAAATATTTCACGCTTCTATGCTAGATTAGGCAAGGCATTGTCTTTTCAAAGATGAAAGAGAATATCACTTCCTCAGTATATTTGTGGAAAAGAGGGAGTAAATTAACAGATTTTTGGCTGTGGGTGTTTTACAGCTCTAGTCCTTAGCTAGCAAATGAGGATTACTCAGTCACAAAGTTAAATTAAGGTGTTTATTAGGGAGAAATGTGAAATTCTTTGCTATTTGGTTTAATGCTATAGAAACTCATCTATAGGATGTGTTTATTTTAAAATAATTTCCCAATAGTGACAGCATTGGCATAGTTACGTTGTTTCACAATTTCCCACTGTACTTGTTTAAAATAAAACTGTGGTCATTTTTTCCTTTCCTTCTCCTAATGTCCTCCATGGTAAATCGGAGGGGGAGATGAAGCTATGAGAGACTATGGACTCTGAAAAACAAAACTGAGGGTTTTGGAAGGGAGGGCAGTGGGGAGATGGGTGAGCCTGGAGGTGGGTATTGAGGAGAGCAGGCATTGCATGGAGCACTGGGTGTGGTGAAAAACAATGACTCTTGGAACACTGAAAAAATAAAATTAAAAAATAAACAAAAAAAACTGCAATCATGATTACAGAACATCAAATTGAATGATATATCCATCTTAAGGAAAAGTGAGACTAGACAATACAGAGCAATTTGAGGGAGACTGAGCTAATGTATCAGTTGCATTACCATCATTGTAAGGAGCTTAATAGAAGGTGCTCTTCTATGCAACCACTCCTTTAATTCTCACAGAAAGCCTATGAGACAAGTACTACCATATTCCCCTTTTAACATGAGGAAAATGAGACACAGAAAAACTAAATAACTGCCCCTCGTATTAGAGCTTTCAAGTCTCCAGAGTTCATGTGCTTTATTCCTGCATAGTACGTTAATACTCTATTTAAAGCAGTATTTGCCTTGCATAAAATCACTGTTGATAAGATCTGAACCAAGACCAATGAATCTATCACAGAAGAGACCTTTCCATGCACAGAAATATAGAAACACACATGCACATGCAGGTATATGCACACTCACAAATATATATATTACTAATACATATATAGTATAAATACATATGCTAATCAGTAATATTTTTGTGCATGTTTGAGTTTTTAAAGGTTTATTGCCCAGAAAATAGGCACTGAGTCATAAATCTTCATATAATATCATAAATAGAGTCAGAAATGATAAACACTAATTAATGAGACAGTTTCATATATCTTCTTAATTAACATCCTGATTTTTATTTAAGAATGAGTAAACTTAATTTGCTATCTAAGCAATAATTATTATCTCTAGATTTGTTGGAGGAGGTCACTGAGAGGACATGACTGCCAGTTGACCTGCAAGCTGGACCTGGGCACTTGCAGGTTCCTTACCTACCCCAAGCCCCAATATTCCCCCACCCTCATGCTTGGAATGTAAACTCCACCCACCATTCTGTAGGGGCAGCTGCTTCAAGGAAACAGCCTTGAGAGAGTAATGTGTTGTGAAGACCATTTGGACTGGTCTGAACCCCATCAAGGTCTTTATATAAACTTCTAAGATTCTGGTGAGGGAGTCCAGTGATCTACTCATCTCATGGCTGACCGAAGCAAGCTTTGAAAGTCTTCTTGATTATTAAAACTATCCTGTATTAATCTGGAATTGTTTGTCTCTTTCTTTGGCCTCTCCTTGTCCTCTGTGTTTTGGGGGCCAGTTTCATACTTCACCCAGGGAACTCTTATGGTTGCAAACCAACACGATTATGTTTGTTAATCAGGTAAAGATTTTATTAATGATATTGGTCATTAATATTTTAGCTTCCAGTTCAAAGTATCATTATTAAATTTTTATTTGTCTTGAAAGTATATTTATATTTATAATAGTTTGTTCATACTTAATTGTGACTAACAGTGAAGTCTGGATTTTTGTTATTATTTTAAAAGATTTTATTTATTTATTTGAGTGACAGAGAGGAAGAGAGAGAGAGAGAAAAAGAGAGAGAGCATGAGTGGGGCAGGGAAAGGCAGCGGGTGAGGGAGAAGCAGGTTCCTTGCTGAGCAGGGAGCCCAATGCCAGGCTCAATCCCAGGAACCAGGGAAAAACACAAAATAGCATGCCTTTTATTCTTTACCCTCTACCACCTTCAACATTTGTAAACATTAATATTACTTTTTCTGTTTTCATCTGAAAATTTATTTACAGTGCTTAATAAAGAGGATAGCAAAAGATTTTAGAGAAACTAGTTCCACTGCTTGGAAGTAATATGTTGTAAAGAATTCTACTTCTCTCATTCTTAAGAGAGCACCAAGACAACTTATGCTTAGAAAAAAGTTAATGCATTGTTGAGACAAGATTGTTTCTCATTTCTCTTTTACTACATAGTTCTAAAGATCATGAATAAAGAGAGTAATAGCAGCATTACCATTTTGCATCACAACGCAAGAAGGCTACCGTTCCTGCTAACTGATAAATGAGAAACCAGAAAATTAACAAAATGGTTACCAAACTCAAAGTGAAATTAGAGAACGAGAGTGACCCTTGAGGATTTTTCAATGATATATTGAATTAATATGGACAATCAGGAGGACTCTTTAGTACTGCTTGTTTTTTTATTCACAAATTAAGGAGAAATCCTTTTTCACTATATCAGTGTGATCCCAAAGTATTTTTTCTGAGTTAACGGAGATGATTTCTATCCTGCTTTAATGTGGAAACCCAGACACTTCAGATTCGGTAAACAAAGCCTGCATTATTGAGCTCCAGAGGTGTAAACATAAGCAGCAAAGAGGTTCCTCTTTTAATGTAAATGAGATTTCTTAAAAAGATCTAAAATGATAATTTGGGCCTAATGCACATTTTATATTCGCTTATGCCCAGTTTTATCTATGAGAACCACGAGGTGAGTGTAAAAAACTGTACCCAATTAGCCAGCCCTTGGTAAATTTGCAAAAGAATACATGCACAGGTCACCAACATGTGCGGCTTCCTCAGTTCATGGCGTGTGTCAGGAGCCACATTCAGCCACATCCAGCCACATCCAATTTCAGATAACATTCCTTCCACCATTTCATGATTTACAATTCACTACACTCTTGATGCCCACTTCTACAAGCAAAATTTCGGGATTTTTCAAGGTAACTGTTATATTTATTATGGTATTTGGGTATTTCTTAACAATTTGACATGTGTAAACTTGCACTGCCAATTGTTCAGTTTCTATCTTTTTTAGTTGCCACTGATAAAGTGTTTGGGTGTTTCTACCCTAACTCCATTTTTTTCATAAGCTTTGTGAATTTTATTATTTGGATTTTGCATAATTTTGCACAATCTAGTGATTTTTAAAAATGTTTATGTCATGTTATAGCAGAACTAACTGTATTCTGTTGGGGGAATAAAAAGAATTAAAAACTTATTTTCAAAGGGCTGTTTCTAGAAATGTCAGTCATGTGTTCAACAAAAATCAAAGTTGCTTTACAGTATTGAGGTAGCAAATGTTCTCACAAAACCATCATCTTCCTTTAGTATTTTGAAGAAACTAGCTATTATTAGAAGAATTGACATGTCAACTGATTTTATAACAAAAGGGAGATCGAGAAGTTTATCTTTTGGGGATGCCCGGGTGGCTCAGTCCTTAAGCATCTGCCTTTGGCTCAGGTCATGATCCAGAGTCCTGGGATAGAGTCCCATATCAGGCTCCTTGCTCAGCGGGGAGTTTGCTTCTACCTCTGCTTGCTGCTCCCCCTGCTTGTGCTCTCTCTCTCTCTCTCTCTCAATCTCTCTTTCTCTGGCAAATAATAAATAAAATCTTTAAAAAAAAAAGAAGTTTATCTTTTGTTAAAATATACTTCTTTTGCTAACTTGGTGACAATTTTTTTAATACTCATTCTTGCAAAAATCTTTGTTTTAATTATTTGCATGACAATTGCTTTTAGTAATATGTGATATTTGGACATTTAGAGCCATGTCTCTAATATAGATGACTGGATGAATAGAGTAAAATATAAGTACATGCACTTAGCTGGTAGTGGGGAGCTATGGAACTAAAGTGAGACAATGTTAAGTGCATTGGATGACAAATATGAGGCCAGTTGGACCAAAGGGAGGGAGATCAGTTAAAAGAATGTTACAATCTCTCCCTTTCCCTCTGACGGTCCCACCCTACTGCTTGTGCACTCTCTCTCTCAAATAAATAAATAAATCTTTAAGGGGGGGCCACCTGGCTGGCTCAGTGGGCTAAGCATTGACTCTTGGTTTCAGCTCAGGTCATGGTCTCAGCATCATAGGATTGAGTGTCACATGGGGCTCTATACTTGGCATGGAGTCTGATTGAGATTCTCTCTCTCCCTCTCCCTCTGTCCCTCCCCACCATTGCTCCCTCTCTCTGTAATATAGATAAATCTTTTAAGAAATTAAAATAATAGGATACTACAGTGATGCAAATGAGAAAGTCCAATGCCTATGATAAAGTGATGGCAGTGGGAATCTGAAAAAGGAGAAATGAAATACAGGAGGACAGGGCAGTTGTCTCAGGACTTGAAGACTCTGATGTAGGAGGAGAGGAAGGGAGTAAAATCCAGATGTTTCCAGGTATTTGGTTTCAGACCTAGGAATTGAGCTGCTATCTCGACATTTCAGAAGGCAGGAGAAGCCCTATCAGAGAGTAGAAACAAAAACTTTGGACATGTTGATTCAGGGCTTTGATATATCCAGTTGGTAGCCTCTTGTGAATCAATACTTGTACAATACAACCATACTTGTAGGTATGGAGATCAGTCGAGAGGTAGAGAAGTCTAGACAGAAGACCAATTATAATTCATTGAAGGGTTAAATTTGATGAGCTATAGATATAGAATGGAAATAAAAGGTGATTGAGGATAATGCCCTGTGCATTTAAGAGTAAGAAAAGGGAGCTTGATGGAAGCTTTCCAGAAACAACGAAGAATAAATGGGAATCGAAAGGTACTTGAACGTGGAGGGTGGTGATCTTCACATGGCCCCCAATATTGCCTGAATTCCATACATTTTCTTACACAGAATCAAGGAGCAAATATAAAAGAATAGATGGTCAGGAGAAAGTATAAATGCTAGACCATGGTCCTCGTGGAGGCAGAGGAAATAGAGACTGCACACACACAGAATTTCACTTTAAAATGTGAGGGACAGACATTCCTCTGTGAGGGTGGGAAAACTTGAACAGCCATCTGAAAGCACGGTGGCTGAGCCGAAGAGCTTCAGAAGAAGGAAAACCACCTCTAAGCTCCTAATTTCTCACACAGGTAAAAGGAGTGGTTCTCTGGTAAAAAGTGGCGGTACTCAGAGAGGCTTCAGCATGTGGGAAGAGGGGGGAAAGATGTGGAACTCTGTGGAGATGGGGCCTGAGAGTGACAAGTTATTAACAACAGTTTGGCTCTTGAGTTGAAGCAAGACTGGAATGAATGATTCTGAGATGGTCCCGGACACCGGTGTGGCCTTCAGGTTTTTCTCCAACAGATAACAACTTGTGTATGTATTTTATTTTAGAATAATCGAAATAATTTGTGATAGGTATTCAGCTCCTAGAATTCAACTCACATACAGTGAAATCTATCATTAAAGACAGGGACAGTGTGTATTTGCAGAATATTTGCTTTTCTCCTCTACCCCAGACTCGGTACATTTTGGTAATGGATCGAAGCTGTGGTTTTCTATTTTATCCACCAGGAAATTTTTGTCTTCCGTCTAATCCTTTGACAGTTTGAAGGATGTAACTTTGATCATGATTCTAAGCTAAAGAGAAAGTGATAGAAATACTGGGAAAGCCATTAAAGAGTCAGAAGACCTGGCTTGAAACCAAGCTGTGCCATTTACTTATTTTTCATAATGGGCGAATAAATGACTTCATCTATGTGAGCTTCAGTGTCTTCTAAAAAATGAAAGACCTGATGGAGTTCGTGGACTAGATTAAATGAGGTGATGAATATGAAAGTTTCTGGCACCTGAATGACATTTAATAAAGGTTAATTGATAAAGTGTTTGGCAATGTCCTCCTTAATTTTTTGCATAAAATTTTTTTGTGTGAATTAAATCCTTTTGGAATGAAGTACTGTATAGATAAGTAAATAAATGATTAAATAAATAAGGTACATTTTATTTTCCAAATCTAATTTCACACCAATCATTTTTGACAATTCAAATATTTGAGGTGTTTTTTTTAAGATTTTATTTATTTATTTGACACAGAGAGAGACAGCAAGAGAGGGAACACAAGCAGGGGGAGTGGGAGAGGGAAAAGCAGACTTCCTGCTTAGCAGGGAGCTCAAGTGAGGCTTGATCCCAGGACCCTGGAATCATGACCTGAGCTGATGGCAGACGCTTAATGACTGAGCCACCCAGGTGCCCAAAAATATTTGAGTTTTTAAGTAAATATTCTTATTTTAACTAATGCTTTCAGGTGAACTGGCAGACTATTAAATAACTTTTCTCTCTGACATCAAGCAACTTACTTCTGCTTTCATAAAACATATCAAATTTATGTGGGGATTTTATGCTTGTATGAGCTCTTGAACCCACTGAGCTAATAAGATTGGAATTCCAACAAGTTAGAGACTTACTTTTATTTAAATATGTCTACAAACATCTCTCTGGTACTGCCTCCCTTTCTCCAGGGACATGGTGTTACTTACCCTCAAATAAAAATTTAGTCGTTTATTAAGCTATGTTATATAGTTCTGTGATACCAAATAAGCTTAGTGAAGGAAGGAAAATAAATCCCATGCCTCATTTTAAATGTATATATCATCTTATATATTTACAAGCTACTATCTTATGTTTTTCTAGGTAACCTTTCATTTTTTTCTATTATGTTATGTTAGTCAACATACATCATTAATTTTTGATGTAGTCTAGGTAACCTTTCATATAAATATTTATTTATATATATGCATATGTATATACAATATATGCATATGCATATATAATATGTGCATATATAAATATATATGCATATATATTTATATATATACATACCAACAAACAAACAAATTCATGATTTGAAATCCTCATCACCTAGGGCCCCCGGGTGGCTCTGCTGGTTGAGCGCCAGACTCTTGGTTTTGGCTCACATCATGATCTCAGGGATGTGAGATCGAGCCCCCTTAGGGCTCAGTGCTCAGTGGGGTGTCTGCTGGATATTCTCTCTCCTTCTTCTGCCCCTCCCCCCAACAACAAAAATCTTGAAATCCTCACAACCTTTAAACCTGTACTATAAGTAAGACTTCCTCAATCCAAAGCACTTAATGTCTAAATGAATGCTAAAAATAAATTACAGACTATTAAATCAATAGCCCACTGTTCTCAACTTTTTTTTCTTTTCAAAGATTGCAGAGTTTGTGAAAGAGGCAGATGGAATGCCAATACAGCACAATCTATTTTTAATGTGTAGAACAAAGCCAGAGAACATGAGTGTTGATAAACCAGATTTGTCAATAAAGCTAACAACTCTCTTGATATTCTCAGATATCACACCTCTTTTCCTCTTTGGATTAAAAGACTAGCAAGACTCTGTGGGGGATAACGTTGTGGGTGAAGCGGGCAGGATTTTCCTCCCAGTCTTTGGCCCTGGTACTCCATGCTTCCCGTTGGCCCTGCTCTGGTTCATTTCTTTACTGCCCAGTTCCACAGCTTTCTCACAAATCTAATTTTCCTTCATTTCTGTTATCCACTAAGAGTTTGATTGTCAAGGTTAGTCTTGTTCAAAGTGTTATTCCAGCTTCTGCAATTTTATGGAATAAAAAGTCAGAGGGTGAGTCATGGGAGGATAAAAAAGAGGAAAGTAAAAAATGCTATAAAGTGTAAGAGAACTAAAAATGGATGAAGGATTTTAGATTTTAAGTTTCTCATGAATTAAAAGAGATTATTTCAGAACTTCTTGTCTAATCATTGATCAAAGAAGAGCATGTTTAGAATGTGGTATTATTTAAGCAAGCTAGGATCACATGATATGTATCAGGCTCTGTATGCGCATGAAGATATTTCAAATGTCTTCCACATATTTCCCAACACCCTTAGGTGGAGTATTTCTTATGCAAATATTAATGAGAATCTACTACATGACAGCACTTTTGTCAGGCTGAGAAGAGAGAAGTAAATAAACAAATACAAATCTGTACGTTCAAGGAACTTAAGAAACAGTTTGCTAATTGAATTTAAAGAATAAGAAAAAGGAACAATTTGCTTTATGTCAAAAAGAAATATTTAAAACCGTAGTATGCAAAATCCCCCATATTTCTGAACTGACTACAGAAGGATAGTACACTGATCTTGTGGCCATTTCATAAATATGATAAGTCAAAAGACTCCCTATCAAAGCCAAGGTCAGGCTGAGGGAGATGGAAAAGAAACATTCTCAGATCTCTGTTGGGATAGTATCTGAGAAAAGAAATGCCAATTTTCAGAATGTTCTTGTCTAAAGGAAAGACCCACCAGGCAAAGGCTCTTTGACCTTTGGGTTTGGGTGAACTTTTATTTCCTCTAGAAAATCCATTTTAATTAAATAAGGGTCAAAAGAGTAAATTCTTGTTTTCAAAACACAAGATAGTTAATTTCTCTGTTAAATTCATGTTTCCAGCTTCATCTTGCCACACATTTACAATTAGATATAGATGATGCATTTTTTTTCTTAGTTTCTTAGACTATAAATATACGGCCAAGGTCGAGACTCAATGTGTTTACTCTGTAAACATCAATTGTGCTGTCTGTATTCCATAAAATAGATTTATACACTCCATATTTTTTATCTTTTGTGCAAAGAATAGCATCAACTCATCACAGAATGAGGTTCTAATCAATCTATGACAAATTTGAAAATCTTCAGGATTAAAAGAATATAATATATGTATGAAGTATGAAAACAAAAAATATAGTCATGAGGTCCAGTGCGCAAGAAGCAGAGGTGATTAAACTGGGCTTGAATACAGGAGGTGTAGACAGTTAGGAGGTATGTTGAAGCAGATTAGTAAAATCCTTTAATAAAAAATGTGAATTTCAAAGTAACATATCTGTCTAAGGGTGGTATTAAGCAAACACTTTTGTATAACATGTTTCTATGAATCAATTTTAGGAATACATCTGAAAAGCATTATTGTTAAACAATATGCTGATTTTTAGGGTCTTTAACATTGAAGTGATTAGTAATATATAATATGGAATTAGCAATTCCACAATACAGAAAATATTTTGATTACCTATCTAACATCTCTATCTTATTTGACCATAGAAATAAGAATCTACATCAAAATTGAGATCAATTTTTTTAATTAAAAGTTAACTCTTCTCTCCCAAACTAAATTAATCTGGAAAAGATAATAGTCCTGATCAAAATAGCACAACTATATGAGATTTGACTGGCTCTGTCATCTTCTGCTTTTTAAGGTCTATCTTTACAAATTCTTCACAGGCGTTTCTAGAAGTCTCATGAAGGTATCTCTGCTATGAGCTACAAATCAATCATCTTGACTATGACTTGGCAACCACTATTCCTTTTTACCTCTCTAATTTCTGTGGTAATTTCTTCTATTGTCCTCAGTACAAAATACTGTAACTTTGCCACAAAGCTTCTATCACTCCTTATAACTCCTGCTGATGCTTGAAAGAAGCTGAGGGGGCAAGGTGACAGTGCCAATAGGTGCCAAAGCTTCTCTCTCCCATTGTGGTTCTTTTTTTTTCTTTTCTTTTCTTTTCTTTTTTTTTTAAAGATTTTATTTATTTATTTGTCAGAGAGAGGGAGAAAGCACAAGCAGGAGGAGCAGCAGACAGGGAGAAGCAGACTCCCCGCTGAGCCCGATGCGGCACTCAATCCCAGGACCCTGTGATCATGACCTGAGCTGAACGCAGACTCTTAACCGACTGAGCCACCCAGGCGCCACTCCCATTGTGCTTCTTAAACCACAGCTACTCGGGCAGAAGACACCTGGCGTTCTTCGTGTCCTATGAAGATGTAGGTTTATTTGCTTTTTAAATTATTTATCAAACATTTTTGTCGCTTGCTTACTATAGCATTCAAGGATGAGTCTGTGGGGATGAGACCAGAGGACAATTTGAATAAAAGATACTGGACTGTTTTTAGAACCATCCATCTCTCCTAATGCTGGCCATTGTCCGCAAGTAGCTTTATCTCCATGATCCTCTTTCCCTTTCTACAAAGTGGCCCAGACTTTCATGCAAATGGACTGGGCTGATCTGCTCCACCAGCCCTTCAGTTCTTCCTGAGAACGCCTACATCCTAAAAGAAACATACCTCAGGTTCAAGCTAGGAAATCTGTTACATGATTATAGAGATTTTTGAAACAATCCTTTAAAACAAATTATTGTTTTTATATATTTATTAAAATTAATATTATGTGAGTTTTCAGGATATGTACATTGAAATGTATTTACTGTTATTTAAATGTAAGTAATACCCATCTGCTTGGGTGTCAAATGGGACACTAAGTGTCTAGATAATGTCAGTTGGACACACGATGGGACTGTGGGTAATAGAGAGGTTTTGTATTCTACTTCTGCAGGTAACATAGATACCACAGCCCCCCACCAAGAAATGTGTCTCATATTTAAATGGCATTCTCACCATCAGAAAATCTGATACTGACATCCTCTGGAAAGAGTTGAATAAAGTTATCAAAAATATGAAGATCATGCTGTGTGCTTCACTTAAAACATTATCGTATGAAGCAAAATAAATTATGAGTCGGCGTTTTCTCCTGTAAAATAATAACTAAATTTCCTTAGCACCCCTATAGCTTGAATAATAGAAAACAGAGCCATTGACAGTAATCTTAAAACACGGTCAGTAGAGTTTTGGATGGATAAAACAAAGATATAAGTGTCCTGAAAGTTAAATAAATATTTCAAGCTCAGAACCCTCTGTTGTAAATTCCAAATAATAATTATCACTGTAACAGGTGCATTATGTTAATAATAAAACACTTCTCTAGACAAGTACTTTGCTGAAAATTAGGACGAATTAAGAAAAAAGTCTGTTTTTGTCTTGAACTACTTATTTCTGGGTATAATGATCTTTTCCTTTCTTACAATTTCTCATGTCACAGTTATCTACATGGTCTCACTCTCTTCTTCTATCTTAGAGACACATAATGCTTTGCAAATAATAGAGTGATTGAGAATTTAGAAATTGTGAAACTCCCAATTTAGAGTGGCAGAAATCAGGCAGTGCCTGATACGCCTCCATAGAACTTCTCATTAAAATACCATAAAGGCATTAAAAAAATGAATGAAGTTCAAAATACTTCTGAACGTGAGAATAATGCCTCATCTTCGATACCCTTCACTTACTTAGGATGTTTAAGCACAACTTAAAAGCTTAAATAGAAGGATAGGAAGAAAGCAAGCAGGCAAATGAACAAAAACCCTCACACTAAATTTGGGGAGGGCCTAGGCTGTGGTGGGAGCTGGGTGAGCGGTGAGTTCTGTGAATCCAACCTCTTTTCCAAAGCAGAGCACCAGCCCCAACCCAGTTCCCTCCTTCTTCCAATTCTAAAATATTTTATAAACTTTAGAACTGAGTCATGTGGCACTTCTTAACATTAATGTCATATTATCATTAACAAATATTTGGTGATTTTCTCTTATGGGTGAGCCCAGTGAATACAATGAAAACTTAAATATAAACTCTTTCATAAAGTAATTTAGATTCATGTTATATTCCCGTTTAAGAACATGCAGTTTCCCCACGGTTTATGAAAAAAACATCAAACTCTTCCTAGGTTTCCTACCTTCTCTCAATTTTCTCTCTTGACTCCTCAACATTGCCATAAAATTTTCCAGAAAAATATGATATAAAATGTAAGCACCAGCCATCTAACAGTAACTACCCATCAGTGTTTTTAAAAGGGAGCTAAATAAATTAATATGTTTTACTTATTTAAATATCCTTTCTTTTACTTCAGTTTTAAGAGTTGAAAAACCCTGACTTTCATGGAAAATTTCTTCTCCTTCCGTGTGTGTGCATGTGTGCGTGTGCGTGTGTGTGTGTGTGTGCGCGCGTGTGTATCTACATGCATCACTCATATCCAAGCTTTAAACGGGGATATCCCAGCTGGGATGCCTTCACCACCTGCCCCTATTGTTTTTCAGAGCTACCAGCAAGAGACAGATGTTGAGATGTATAATCAACAGCTTGATTTCAAGTGCTATGAACTTTGAGAGTTACACAAATTTCCTCTTTTTCCATAATTGTTTCCACTTAATGCCATTTATCTCCAAATTGAGAGTCACCAAAATGGGTGCTATGGTTGTACCCCATACGAATATCAAACATTGCCATCCTTCAATCAATTGCCATAAGATGATAATGAACTCTGAAATAAAGATACAAATGAATGAAAAATTAAAAATGCAACCGGTCTCTGTGAGGAAAAAAAAAAAAAAAAAACCCTAAAAGAAAAGTCAGAGGAAAAAACACCTTAATTCTCATCAATTTGCCATTCAGAAAGCATCGGCTACCCTTTAAAAGTTAAATTTTCCTTCTCTTCTTAAAATCACTGAACATTTTCTTTCTTCTTGATGGAACTTTCAATTCTTGCTTACCCTGCAGTTAATTTACCATTCCAGTTTTTATAAGGCTTGTAAAATATAATTTTCATACTGGGATTCCAACCATACTTGTAACTGAACTGTAAAAGCTAAGCTTTCAGATCACCAAATAAATCAAATTTCTGTGAAATAGAGGGCCTCTAGTCATGACTGAATCTTTGGTTTTCTCCCTTGTTTTTGATGGAGAAATAAAGAAATCATGTTTAGTTGTTTTTCCTTTACCAAAAAAAAAAAAAAAAAAATCCTAGAATAAGAGAAAATGCAAGGCATTTTAAAGACTGGCTTAACTATTAGCAATGCATAGCTATGATCTGGCTACGGGGCACACTGTAACCATGACAAGAAGCACAGGCCTAGCATGCCCAGACATTAACCAAAACTGGGGAAAGCCTAAGGCATGAGATTTTAAAGAAATATGTAAACTCTGTTATTCACCGTTATTCCTCTTTTGTATAATTTCACGAACATCTGGGTTGTTAAAGATGTAGTTTTAGATCAAATAGCGATACCATGTAGGGGGCTGAGTAGCCACTGGGCAGCGTCCCACAGGGTGACATGTCTTACCCCCAGCTTTCAAGTCCAGGACTGTCCTTAATATTTCAGCCGGTAGCGATTGGTCTTTTATGAACTAGCTTTTCCTACACAAATGCAAAAGAAAAAAATAGAATTAAAATTGCCCATTGGAAAATCACTTGCCTGGAGGCTAGGATAGGAAGCCAACCTACAAAAAGGATGTGATTTTGTGAGCATGGAATCAGAGAAGATAGAATTAGCAGCATGACTCCATGGCTAGTTATCCAGTTCCTTGCCTGAAGCTTTCTTTTCCACCATAGCTTTATGGATGTTCTATGGAATGATGGTAATTAGAGAATTCATCAATACAACACCCGGATAGAGCTAGATTTTGCTCTCCCTGCTTCTTACTTGGGAGACTGTTTACTAGCATAACTGAATTTATTTGCTGTCATCTATGAAGTATTTAATAGTTTATCTCTCAGAGTTTGCAGGTATACATGTAGTAACCTAATCCATCAAAATTAAGGAAATTGAGTATTTGCCATAGAAGATGGACCATTTTCTTCTCCTTTGGGAAGAGCATACCTCTCCTTCTGTCCAATCTAATTCTTTCATTTTTGTGCCGTATCATACCATATCATGTCTGGTCTCCTCCAAAGCTACTTTCATCATTTACTTTTCTTTGGCTTCTTCTTCATCCTTTCTGTCTCTACTGGTTATTTCCTTGTATTTAAATTAATTCAATTTTCTTAAACTTAAAAAAAAAAACCTTCTTGGGCTCTTTACTCCCTTCCAGCTCAAATCCTCCCTTTGTGTCAAATCTCCTAAAAGAGAAGTCTAGATCCTCCCCAATCACCTCATAATCGGGTTTAATTTTAACACCACTCCATGGAAACCATTTATTCTGTGGCTTTGTTCACTGGTGACCCCTTCTTGCATTTCCACGTCTTGGCCTCTTTGGGCTTCTCACACATAGTACTGATTCTCCAATTAACTCAGACCACTGCTCAGGTATTTTCTACTTGGCCTCATTCCTCTGATGCTCTTTAATTTGCACTATTTCTCATAGCTTGATCTTTGTCCTCTCACGCTACTTATTTTTTCGGAGCAAACTGATTTACTGATATGATTGCAACTACCAGCTTTTCACTCATGATAGAGCCAAATTGTTATCTCCAGCTCACCTCCTAAACTCCAGATCTATATATTTGGCAGCCTACTTGTCATCCCACCAAGTGAGAAATTTATACTAGACATTACAAAATGAAGTTCGTATTTTTCCTCCAAACCTCCCTCTTCTGTTATATATATGCCCTGTTTCAGAGAAATGCACTGCCATTTATCCAGGTACCCAAAGGAAAAGGTTAAGTCACCTTTGCAACTTTCCTCTCCTTTGCCTCCAGCACCCAGTGAACCCCATACATCTCATTGATAAAGATGTGGACACATCTTTCATCAGTGCCTTTGCTCCAAGCTCACTGCCACTTCTTTAATTCATGCCTTACCATTTCTCATCTGGACTGTTTCAACATCTTATAGTGGTATTCTCCTCTTATGTCCCATATGAGAAAACAATTCTACACAAGTGTTACGGGGGGCCGGTGGGGGGAAGCAATACATATTAAAGTGCAATTAGAGAAAATCAAGAAGTGTCACCTCAACATCTAAAACCTTTCAAAGTGCACAGATATCTAATTTGCCGCTGTTTTGATGGCTGGAGCTTTTTACTAACATTAGGGAATAGAAATAAATTCTAAATTAAACCGTCCAGTGCTTTTTTGAGTGACCCCTATTTACCCATTTGAGTAACAATTTAAGGCTTTTCCAGAATTGCTAGCTGTTGAGTCAGTATGAAGTATAAGCAATAGCCTCTGATAACTTTTCTGAGTCCTCTTAAGCTGCCATTAAAGATTCAAAGCCTTACTCTTGTCGCACACTTTCATTTCTGTTCTTTCATGTCTTGTTAAAACGTGTGTATTTTCCATTGTATTTTCGATCTAAATTGCAAGGTTAGCAATTAGTTTGCATCATCTGAAGTTTTAGATTCCATTTGTCCTTAAGATTCAGGTTATTATATCATGTGCTCTGCTCCAAACCTTTAGTTTGTAAAATACAGTGTTTTTCATCTGAGAAATCTTCTGGTTTAAGCATGCTTATGTTATATGCCTTAATATCATTGATATGAAACGTGATAAAAACTCAGAGATGGCCAGCCTGTCAGAAAAGATTCTGACAAACATGAAAGGAAGGGCCACACATTTATAATCTGAGAAGTCACTCGTTTCTTAGCTTGAAGTTCTTTCACAGGATTGACCCCTCCATGTATTTTCCAGGACAATATAGACCCTTTGACACTATCTCACCCTAGCAGCACTGTCCTTTGGGCAGATGACACCAAAGCCCCAGGATTCCTCCACAGCACAAATAAAATACTCAGGCAGGGAGCAAGGAACTCGGAGGTGAGTGTAACCATCCCTCTGTTCAGGAGAGGTGTTCGGCCTTTGTAAGGTCCAAAGAGTCCATCTTCACATTTGTGGGGGTTTTTTTGTCCATCTTCACATTTGTAACCATTCTTTTGCAGTTGGATCCTTGCTCATATTTGTATATTGATTTCTCTGGTGATTTAAAAGTATTTCTTAGATCAAAAAAGCCAGGCAATCCACTAAAGCAACTGAGATTAGCAGGTTGCATTTCATTTCAATTTCTTTGCAAAAGCATTTGACATTCAGCAAAAGCAACAACAAACACAAATGGGGCCTTGTTTCTAAGAGCTCGTAAACAAATATATATTGTCAGCAAAATGGAAAAACAGCTATTATACTTTCTAAGATTGTATATGTATAATGTATATGTATAATGCGTATAAACATAGTCATGTATAATCTATTACAACTCCTGTCTAAAACCGCTTTAAGTATTTAATCTCTTAAACTGTAATTCTATCCATTGAAATAGGCCTTACAGCCCCTGCTAAAATGTGACATGAAGCAAACATATCCTAGGGCTTCCTGTATGCCTTTTAGTTGATGATTTGCTCAGTAGTGGGCCCAAAGAAAGTATCCATGTCTGAAAAGTCCACCAAATTATACTTAACACACATAAAAAAAACCCCAAACTCTAGATTTAACTTTGAGTAACTTTCTGTCCTTGATAATACAGGTATATCTCATAATCCATTATCTAATGAACCTGAATGATTCTGTTGAAATCTGAAAAGAAAAAAAAAAGGTATGATTCCTCTGTATCCCAATCAGAGCAGTTAGTTTTCTTGTTTTCCTGGCATGAATGCCAATCTGCTAAGGTTTAGCAGCACTAAGATATCTCTTCTTTCTCAATACACACTGATTATTAACTTGAGAAACTTAAATACATAAAACTAATCTCTTCCGTGGGTACTGTTTAACAATTTAATCATAAAAAGCTAAAAAGGTTTTTTAACACTGGCAGACTCTTGTTCCAAATTCTCAAACCTAGTCATCTTCTTTCTTATTAAGCTCATGAATTCTAAGTCTAATTAAGTTAATGACTAAGCCAACATTTAAGTAGAGAAGGAAGGGAACCTTCATTTGCTAAGTGTCTACTCTGTGCCAGGAACTTGGCACATATTGCCTCACTGAATCCTTGTGAGAGCTGTAAAAGGTAGGTATTTAATTCTGCTTTGTATAGAAATTAAAGATCCAGAGAATGAAGTCCAGAGAATGTTTCTTACTATTAAGAAACAATGAAGCCCAGATGTCAGTCAGGGTGTGTCCTGGGCCAAAGCCTGGGCTATTCCTACTTTACTTGGCTGAAGCACAGGCAGAAGAGCTGCTGAGAAGATTTCCAGGATTCTTTTCCTCAGGAGCGCAGTGAGAACCATATCTGGATTGGGTAGACTTCATTAGGATTGTATGGGGCAAGTGACCTCTCTCCTGGTCCACACGGGTCTCCAATCACCTTCCTGAAGTGCGTGTGTCACAGGCAGTTCAGCTCAGACTGAGTTTCAGGCATGGCGGGGGAAAGGGACTCCATCTCACGGCCCTTCTCTGCTTCCTGCGGAGCCCTCTCATTTCTTTCTTGTCCACATCTTTTTCTCATCCTCCCCAGCAGCTACTACAAATGTCAGGACTATAACCTGTTCTCCTACTTCAAATAGAGAAGACCAACTGCCTGTCCTGTTCTGGTCAAGGGCAAACTCATCACTGTTAAATTCAAACAGAATGTCTCCGTTAGCCATGACCTTCTGTGAGCTCTGGGCTGGGTCTGCTGCTGTTGATCTCTCCCTTCTTATTTTATTTTATTTTATTTTATTTTATTTTATTTTATTTTATTTTATTTTATTTTATTTTATTTTATATTTATTTGACAGAGAGAAAGATCACAAGTAGGCAGAAAGGCAGGCAGAGAGAGGGGGGGAAGCAGGCTCCCTGCTGAGCAGAGAGCCCAATGTGGGGCTCGATCCCAGGACCCTGAGATCATGACTTGAGCCGAAGGCAGAGGCTTTAACCTACTGAGCCACCCAGGCGCCCCATGGCCTCTCCCTCCTTCTACCACCTGCTCTTGCCTTGGCTCCCATGTCACTAAACACTCTGAGTCATGCTCGCAGCGTTCTGATAGCTCCTTCTTCTCCTTTACATTTATATTATGATCTTTGTATACCTTCAGACAGCTGCAGGGTGCTGGAAGAGATACCTATGGAAAATGGAAATTTACATAATGGTTGTATTTGGTCTTAGCTCTAAGGGACTACACACACACACACCATGAAACTGAGTACTTCCATGAACAAATTTTCCTGGGCAAGAGAAGCTAGGAGAGTAGGAATGGAATTATAATCTTTGTGAGGAAGGAGAATGGTTCTTAGCTTGGCTACTGCACAGGTAAGAACTTTTGAGTTATAAGAAAATTAAAAACAAACTCCTGTCCTGGGGCTCTCTTGGGCATAGCATGGCTCTCTCTGAAAGTTGTCCTTCCTCCAGAAAACATAGACTTTTGCTTGCATCTGCATTACCTCAGTGGCCCTCAAAACCACATTTCTACTTTATTGTTTTTGTACCTATTTGATAGCCCTAAGGGAACATCCCTGGGCTAAATTATTTCATGATATACCAATTATTGTCTTTACTATTGCTTTGGTTACAAAGTTGCATGGGTTTTAGAAAAGCTTTTTCCCAAGGCCTATTTTCCCATAAGCCCTGCTATTTTTAGTGTATGACTTTTCAGAACACAAAGATTTTCAGTTATGCACACTTGCTGACATCCCAAGTATGTCTTTATAAATTTAAAGGAAATAAATTTGGAGTATCCTGTACTTTATTATCAAAGATACACTTGAATTCTATATATGTGTTTATTAAAGATTTAGAAAGTGTCATGCTTTCTTTTCTCAATACCAAGTTTTTTCAAACAAGTCAAACTCATATTCTTTATTACCTGTCTACTACTCTTGAAGCATAAACAGACAGTTATTTTTTAGTTATATGAGTTGTATGGTGTGAGTCTGGTAAATTTCTTTCTTCCCATATTCAAAGATTGCAAAAACAGATGAGTGAATTTTAATTGAGAATGCAGAAAGGAATTCATTTTTGGCAGAATTCCATGCCAAAGAAGTTTGACTCTCAATTTTTTTAAGCGATAGAACTAAGGGGAGAAAACAGCAGGTTCAAATGAAAATGCGAATTTAATTTTAGCCAGACTTTTCTTTTTTTTCTTTTTTTTTTAAAGATTTTATTTATTTATTTGACACAGAAAGAGAGAGAGATCACAAGTAGGCAGAGAGGCAGGCAGAGAGAAGGAAGCGGGCTCCCTGCTGAGCAGAGAGCCTGACGTGGGGCTTGATCCCAGGACCCTGAGATCATGACCTGAGCTGAAGGCAGAGGCCTTAACCCACTGAGCCACCCAGGCGCCCCTAGCCAGACTTTTCTAATGTAATTCCTATGAACATAAACATAAAATTAGCCCTGGCTTAACCTGTTGGTATACAACCATTGAACTTTGTTGCTGATCATTTCTTTAAAGGAGTCCTCCCGTAATTACTTGTCAGAATTCATATCTCTCTTTCCTTCTTCTCAACTCTCCTTACCTAATATATCATGTCTTCAGGTTTAGTTTATCTTATAAATTCTATTTAAGACTCCAGACATTATTAATCCAGATGCACTCACTGACTTCCAGAACTATGTCTTATAAAATGTTGCCAACTGATGAAATGAAACCACTCTACCGAGATATTTTTTTCTCAATTTTTCACGTCCCAAAACTCATGATATCAGGATTTGAGAAAGAGAACATTTCGTTTCCTTTCTTCCTCACCGATACATTATACTGATTTCTCCAAAGAGAATGTAATGGGATATTTTTAATGCTAAATATTATGTAAAGAAGTTAATCACATTATTTTGAAGAAAACTTCACCTTGCCTGCATGAGAAGACTGCAGAGAATTAGCTACAGAGGATAAACCTTAGCAGCAGTTGAAACTGGAAACATGATGACCAGCTGCTAAGAAACAGGGAGCTAAAACCATACAGTTCTTACAGTCGTGAAGAGATGTGGTTAAGTGGAGGTCAAGCAGCTTAAATACTTCAGTGGTTTGAACTAGGCATGTTTCATTTGAGAATTCTGCTGATTCTTATAAAATTCCAAGCCTGTGTTAATGCAATCAGAATATTTGCAATAGGTTCAAAAGGAGGTAAAAATAGAATCTTAAGGTTGGTGTGTTTTTAAACTACTTTTCCTTTCTTCATAAATAAGTTTAGCATATCCTTATGGAGGGCCATATAAATAGAGTTCACATTTTCTTAGTTAAAGTTTGGGATGCACAGTCAAAACTCCCAAAAACAAACAAATGAAAAAAAGAAAAAGAAAAAAAAAAGCAGAGTACATGCATGAGAAAAACAGGGAAGAACACAGGATAAGTACTGACCCAGATAATCCCCCCATATGCTTCACTTCACAGAATTCTAACAGCAACCCAGAGTTTCAGCAATGCAATGCAAAGCTGTAAACAAACGGGATTTAAATGAGTTTTATTTTTCACACACTGCTGCCACAAACTTCAGTTCCTGTGTCCCATTGTAATGCTTTATTTTATGGGGTTATTTGGTTTTATGCCTTTCATCCTTGATTTCCTAAAGAATTTAAATAATCTTATTAATATTTTAACACATATTAACACAAAATTAGCATTTCACCCCATGAGTGCTTTGTCATCTAAATTATTCTGGATTTTGTCAACTATAAGTCTTTAGCCACATTACCTTCATTGGGCAGTAGTATCTTACCAGTATCTCGTTATATGTACCTTAAGGAGGGAAAGAGACTAAGAACTTCTAGCAAGATGAAGTACCAGGCAGCATGAGTAACTCCTGATAATTTCCAATGGACATAGATAGGCTTGCTTTGTTGGGGGTGTTCGTGCAAAAACGAAATGAGTTAAGAGGAAAGCTCTTCCAAACACATCTCAGCAACCCATTCCCAGCCAGCATAAGCCCTATGATCAATCCTAAAAAACAATCAGCCATAAGCGCTGATAAGGTGCATTTGTCTTCTGGCACAGAATAACAAAGGCCCCAAGACTGCAAAGTTCATGGCCTCTCAGAGGATGACAAAAATCACACACCACTGTAAATTACTTCTGTGATTCACCACTGGAAGAATTCAATTTTCTGACAGTAATTTGGAAGGAAATGTTGCCAGACCTGATATACAGCCTTTCTTTTAGCTAAACTAAAATCCATCATGGTTTTCTTTAAAATGCTAAGCTTTCTTAAAGATACAAATGCTAAAAATTAGCGTATATATTCTTGGAAGAGCGTGACTGTGATGACAGGAGGGATGTGAGATTATATGTGCAAAAGAATTGGGAAGGTGATAAAATGTCTTCAGTTCTCAGAGCAAACACATTAAGTGGGCTTTTTGAAGGCTTTTATTGCTTTTAGTACTCTCTACTTTCATGTAAACTTTAGCTAATGTGAATCCACTATCCCAATCTCATCACTAGATCACTAGTTCCATGGGAAACTTCGTTTGCCCAACTTTCACTGAAAGCCACTTCCCAAGCAAAGATGGCTTCTAGCATTGATGTCTGCCTAAGGGACAATGATGCCTCTTCACAATATCCTGAAATAAAAATAGCTGGCTATGATCCCCTCTTAGTATACAAAGACTCTAGTTTATATGGTGGGAATAGTGTAAAAGACATTTGGACACTCAGAACTCTGCTTGAATCATCAAATTATGTTTGGGAGAATTGCCAAAGAAATATTTTAAAAGGAAGTTTATTTCCAGAACAAGACCACTGAGCCCACATTAATATAAATATGTAGTATCAAAATAAAATCTTCAAAATGCTTTTTAAAATTCAAACTATGCAAAAATTCTACTAAAACTTGATTTTCCCACCAAGCCGATGTATTAATTTTTCTTCTTGTCATATAAACCTTGTCTTGACATTTTCCAAATCCCCGGCTTAAATTAATAGCACACACAGTTTTTATAAAACTGTAAAAGGCAGTAGCCAAGCTTAGTGGATTTCTTTTGCTTCTCCCTTGACTATACTGCTCTGATCGTTTCTTCATTAGAGAAGAATGGATTTCCACTTGGTTCATCTGATAGTGAATGCTGCTTTCCACAGACTCTTCAGAAATTCTAAAAGTGCTTTATGATGTGCTGTTCTCTGGAAACTTATTACCCCAAATTTCAAAATATCCAGAATAAAATCATGACCTCAAAGAACAATTGAAAATCTCTGAAAGAAGCATAACAGTTGCAACTTGGAAACATAGTTGTGAGAGCTAGTTACATAATCTATTCACATCTCAGTTTCTTCATGTATAAAATGTGAATAGTACCTAATAGTACCAAATAGTACTTAATTCATAGGATATTGTAGAGATGAAAATGAATTAATACTTGGAAAGTACTAGAACACTGCTTGTCACACAAGACTTTATGAACATTCAAGATGATGATAGTGAGATGAGAATTAAAAAATAAGAACCCTGATCTTAAGGAGATAGAAGATTTGGCCCCGGCTTGCTTAATGTTCAATGTTTTTTCATTTGTGCCTCACTGAGAATCTCCAAGGAGGAAGCAGGGTATGATGAGTGAGGGACTATTTGACATAATATTCATACATTGTACTTAGTAATGGAGCAAGTCAGAGACATTTAGGTGGTAAAGTTGAAACTTCATTTGACCAACTTGATTGCCTGGTGTCTTTCTTTCTTTCTTCCTTTCTTCTTCTTCTTTTTTTTTTTTTTTTGCCTGTTGACTTTCAATACGTTGTTTTGTGTATTAAGTTACAGAAGACAACAAAGTAGAAGTACTGCAGTGGGGGCTACCAGAAGCAGACAAGTCACATAGGGAGTTATAGAGAATAACCAGAAAGGAGGTGAAGAATGGCAAGATAAAAATAATTATACTGTAGAGCCACCTAATGCAGGGTGATAAGCAGGCATTAAATCTCTGAATCTCCCAACAGTTTGGGACAACATTGCTCTCCATTCTCTTCTAGATGCAGCATCTATACCTCAATAATGATGACTCACAGTCATTAAGGAAGAAATAAAGTACATTTAGTATATTCTGCATAAAAAAGGAAGGAAGTTGTTATGCTTTTCAAATATTCTTCAGTGCTCATACATTACTTTTATTATCAACCAAAAAAAAAAAAAAAGCATACAAACAAAAGACAGGAAAGTTTCAAAGCATCTGTCTGGTATTTTTCTGCTTTGCTCCAACTCTATATAATTGAATCTAGATATTACTCTCAGTCAAGCTCAATCTCTCAACATCTTCTGAGCCAATATTTATCTAGATAGAGTAAATATATCAATAATCCATGTTCCTCCTCACCATCTATCTCTTGGGGCTTAAAAGTAACCTCTCTTCATAGGTCAAGTGGACTTACTGTCCCAGTTTTAACACCCTCTAGTCTGATACTCAGCAAATGCACTGGAGTAACACTTCCCAATAGAATTCTCTTAAATGCTGAAAATGTTCCCTTGGGGTCTACCATATTATAGTCAGTAGGCAAAAGTGCCATTGAGCACTTGAAATATGTCTAGCGAACCTGAGGAACAGAATGTTTAAATGTATTTCATTTTAATTCATGTAATTTTAAGTGGCCACATAGAACTAGTTGCCATATTAAATACTGCAGGACTAGAGATTTCCTGATCTTAGTTGATATTCCCCCAAATGACAGTCTACCTGCTCAATTGCATTGGCTGCAAATGTATTTTCTGTGACCATATGTCACCTATGCATTAGAAACTTCAAATCCACTATACCTGAATTGCAATTATGATGGCAAGACCAGATTTTCAATTAATATATCGAGGGCCACGTTACTGAGAAATACTTGAATCACCCAAAAAAGCTTAGCAAATATAACATGTTTTTAAAACATTTTACTAGCCAAATTTTAAAAGGAAGAGAGAAAAGAAAACCTCCAGATGCCAGAAATGAAGAAAGAACTAAAAGTCAAAGATATGAACAGGTATTAAGGCTGAGTGGCTCACTGGGAGAGAGAAATTATAGGGGTAGGAGACACTTTAAATTCAAAATAAATTCAAGCTGCTGTAGAAAGGGAAGTTGGAGCTAACAAAACAAAATACCATAAACTGGTGACTTAAACAGCAGATAACTTTTATTTTCTTACAGTTCAGGAGATTGGAAATCTGAGATCAGGGTGTATGGTCAGATTCTGGAGAGGACCCTGCTTGCTTTATAAATGGTGGCATCTCACTACGTGCTGACATGGTCTTTCCTCAGGGCACATGAACAAACTCTCTAGTGACGTCTTATAAGAGCATTAATTTCATCATGAGGTCCCCTCTCTCATGACCCATCTAATCCTAATCACCTCCCAAAATGTTCATCTCCAAATTTTATCACATTGAGAGTTAAGGCTTCAACGTATGAATTTGGGGGGAACACTTCAGTCTACAACAGAAATTATCACTGGAGTTATAACTAAAATAGAGATTAAAACTTTACAGAGGCACCTAGGTAACTCAATGGGTTAAGCATCTGATTCTTCATTTTAGCACCAGTCATGATGTCAGGGTTGTGAGATAAAGCCCCATGGGCTCCACCCTGGGCCTGGAATCTGCTTGTCCCTCCCTCTCTCCCCCTCAGCTGCCCCCTCCCCCAACCCTTTCCCCTGCTTACCCTTTCTCTATCTCTGAAATAAATGAATAAATAAAATCTTTCAAATTGTCAAAAAACTGGCTTTGTGCTTAAAGCACTGGAAAGAAAAGCAATCACTTTCAAGAATTCTGAACTCCAAGCATGTTCTTCTGAAGCCAAATTCACATAACTTATGGTACAAGATAAAAATGGCCAAAATAGCTCTTTCTATCAAGAGGTGGAATCTATTTCCCTACCCTTCAGTTTAAGCTTGGTGACACAACTTGCTTTGAATAGTAGGACGATAGTAAATATGAGGCATGCAAGACTCAAAGTGCTTGCCCACTATAAAGTGCTATCTTTCTTAGTGGGGTGATTACTATGTGAAGAAGCCAGTCTTGGCAATAAGAATGAGAGATCATCTAGAGCAGAGTTCACTCATCTCATCAAACAACCAGCCTCCAGAGGCACCTGGGTGGCTCAGTCAGTTAAGCGTCTGCCTTCCACTCAGGTCATGATCCCAGGGTCCTGGGATTGTGCCCCCGGTTGAGTTCCTTACTCAGCAGGGAGCCTGCTTCTCCCTCTCCCTTTGCCCCTCTCTCTGCTCATGCTCTCTCTCTCTCAAATAAAATAAAATAAAATAAAATAAAATAAGAACAAAAACCAACCAGCCTCCAATTCACCCAGGGTTCTGACCACAGACACCACAGTGAGTGCACCTAAGATAACCAGAAAAACCAAACAGCTGAGCCCTGTCCAAAATGCCAACATAGAGAATTGTGAAGTATACAAATGGTTGTGATTGTTTTAAGCCAGTAGATTTGTGGCAATTTGTTTTGCAGCAAAGATAAGTAATATACTACCCATGTTGAATAAGAATAGTGAAGTGAGATATTAATATAAAAATTGATCTGAAAAAGAGTCAAACTCAAAACCATCTTTTTTGGGAACCCCACCAGAGTCCTGGAATTAAAAACACAGAAAAGAATCTCTGCTTAAGTAAAAATTCAAAAAAATCATAGCCTCTGGACATTAAAACATCAAGAAACCAGCAAAAACAACAAATGGGAGAACTGAAGATTCTAGAAAAACATGAAGGGCTTATAAAATACAAGAGATGGACAAAAGGAATAAGAATATAAGACACCAGCAGACTAATTTTTTTAAAAAAGAAATGTAACTTCAAAATAGAACCAACCAGTAAATAAATAAATAAATAAATAAATAAATAAATAAATAAAAATTTTTTAAAACAAGTATAAACAGGGAACAAAAATATAATTATTATAATTGATACTACATTTTTAGAACTCATTTAAAGGAGTGGAACAATACATTTGAGAAGAGGACTTGTGAATTAAGTAGCAAGAGAAATAAAATCTCACGAAATGAAGTAATAAGAGATATAAAGATAGAAATACAAACTAGACATTAATGGGTATTAAGGATAGAAGGAGGAAATCTAAAATACCATATGAAGAGTGGGAAGGATCATGAAAGACAATACACAAATATCTAAACAGTTTGTAATTTTTTTATAAGTAAACAAATAATAGAGTATATAAGATCACAGTAAGTACTGAACAAAATGACTAAACACTAATCTACTAGCTAGAAACAGGCAAAATTAAAAAAAATATTTAAAAATAAGAGAAAATACTAAAATTACCATGGAGAAAATAAATATCACTTCCTTTAAATGCCAAAGCCAATGACAGCAGACTTCTCAACAGCAACAATAGATGCCAGAAGACAATGCAAAACCTATCTGCCTTGAATTCCAAACACGATTCAATTTTCATATAAAAGAAAAAGAAAAAAAATTTTTAAATGGATTTTGAAAGAGCTTATTAGAAATTAAACACATGGGAAAAGTAAAGAGAGTAAAGAAAAGCCATGAAATTAGTAGAAAGAAAAGTATTTCAGTGAAGAAAAATCATGTTAAGTGAAAAACAGAAAATAAGATGATACAAATAAGTCTAAAATATTAGTAATCTCAATAAATGTGAATATATTAGTGATAGCAATTAGAAGACAGAAATGCACATCACATTTTTAGCAAGTCTGTAAATATGATGCTGACAAAAAACAAACCTGAAAGTTTTGATGCCAAAATGTTAAAAATAGGAATAGGAGAGATATAATGGGAAGCTATTAACCAGGATTCACCTACAAGCAATATTGATATCAAACAAACAGGAATTAAGGAGGATATTGCTAAAATTATTCACCCCTTTCTTCTCCCATGTTCAGAATCAATTGAGAAAGGTATATAGAAATCATTAAAATATAGATAAAATTGTCCCCTTCATAACCCAGAAACAATTTGAGAAAATGGCTTAAACATTACAAGAAATATTTGCTTTCATTTCCTTTGAATTATAAATAAACCAAAACTATCACCAAAATTCTCCACCTGGTCACAGGTAGATCTGGACAAACATTGAGTAGAGCCTTCACTGACACTTGTCATCTTACAGAGAATTATCATCTGCATCCTCTCTCCAGGCATTCCAACAAGGGGACTCAGAAGAGGCTGAGTTTTAATGATTAGCTCCTTCCCCAAATCCACTAATCAGAATAGTCTATTCTTCTTTCCCTGGTTTCTGTTGATATCAATATCATAGACTATATAGCTAGAAAAATTCTCATGGTAAACAACACTTTCCGATGGATAAAAATCAGACTGTATATATGAAAAGATGATTGAAATGATGGTGGGTGACAAAAATTCTTGGAATCTGAAGCTTCAACGAATCTCTTATCTGATTGTAAATTGTTTTTACCCTCCAATGTATGGAAGAAGCATATAGAGAACTTCTTGGGAGGAAAATACTTTAGACCTAGACCTCAAAGAGTTCCCATAGACTAATGTTTAAATAATAAAACCCAAAAGCAAAAATCACAACACACACACACACACACACACAAAAGCCCATTGTGATTAAGTAATAAAAAAACAACATACGTTTACCAAGTGATCCAGCAGTTGTGCTCTTGGGATTTACCCAGGGTCGAATACTTATGTTCTACACAAAAACCTGCACACAGATGATTAGAGCAGCTTTATTCAAATTGCCAAAACTTGGAAGCAACCAAAATGTCTTTCCATAGGTGAGTAGATAAACTGTGGTGTATGCATACAGGTGGAATGTTATTCAGTGCTAAAAAGAAATAAGTTTATGAGCCATGAAAAGACATGGAGGAAACTTAAGTGCATATTACTAGGTAAAAGAAGCCTGTCTGAAAAGGTTACATACTATTTATTTCAAACTTTAGGACATCGTGGAACAGATACAACTATGGAGACAGTGAGGAATGAATAGTGGACCACAGAGAAAGCTTAGGGCAGTGAATGTGGTCTGTACGATACCAAAATGATGGATATATGTCCCTATGCATTTGTCTAAACCCATAAAATGTACAATATCAAGAGAGAAGCGTAATATGAACTCTAGACTTCAGGCAATTGTGAGGTGTCAGGGTAGGTTTATCAATTGTAACAAAGGTATCACTCTGGGGGAGGTTGTTGCTAATGTATGTGTGGGGTCAAGGAGTATATGGAAAATCTCTGTAACTTCCTTTTAGTTTTGCTGTGAACTAAAATTGCTCTTAAAAAAAAAAAACTTTAAGGGGTGCCTGGCTGGGTCAGTCAGTAGAGCATTTGACTCTTGATCTTGGGGTTATAAGTTCAAGCCCCCACATTGGACGCAGAGCCTACTTAAACGAACAAATAAATAAAATGAGTCCTATTTAAAAAGCAAAACAAAAACCCTGAAAATATTGAAATTCTCAAATTCAGAATAAAAAGCAAACATATTTAAGATATTTAAAGGAATGAGTATTAGAAGTACTATGAAGAAAAAAGAAACAAGAATAAAAAATGATACAAAAGGAATTATCTGACTTGAAAAAACAAAGCTATGTTTCTGGCTTGCCTTGAGAATAATAATGAAATCTGAAGACATTGGAACCAGAGCACACAGGGCCAAATAGGCTGTAGTGGGGATGGGCTGAGTCCTAGAGACACAGCTTTGGGTACCGGCTCTTCTGCTTATACCTGGGACATGTGTATACTTAACTGTATGCTCTGAACAGGATGATGAGGTTACAAACAGAGAAATTAATACAAGGGAACTGACATGGTGTAGTCTATAAGCACAGTATTAGTCCTTTAAAAATCCTATATTTAGGAATAGGAAATGGCTGGCATGAGCAGTGGGTGAGAAGATAGAACAGTAGTATCTTTAAACCGTCTACTTATGAAACTTTTATGAAAAGGAAAACAATGTAAAAAAAGATATTTAGAGTTTTTTATGCATGTGCAATATCATCACTTGCAAAATCTCTTAAATTACATCTTAGAAATATATAAAGATCATTCTTTTTCATTTTTTAAATTTTTTAAAAGATTTTATTTATTTGAGAGAAAGAGTGTGTGTGTGAGAGAGAACATGAGAGGGGAGAAGGTTAGAGGGAGAAGCAGACTTCCTGAGGAGCTGGGAGCCTGATATGGGACTCCATCCCGGGACTCCGGGATCATGACCTACGCCAAAGGCAGTTGCTTAACCAACTGAGCCACCTGGCGCCCCATTAAGATCATTCTTAAAGAACTTTTAATTCTACCTAGACAGGTAGAATTGTGTTTTCTAGCATAAATAATTGTCTACTAGTGTTTTTTTATGTAATTATTATTTGAGAAAAGGGACACTTTTCATAGAATCTCTATAGAATCATACAGAATCTCTCACACTGAGTTAGTTTCATTATAGATATTTCTATTACCTGAATTAAAACTCAGTTGACTCAGTGTAGGTACTAGTTTGTTTTTATAACTGAAAACAGGATTTGGTTTCATTTTTATGCTCTATTAGTTTGTAGTACCTGTCTGATATTTTTCTTCTTACTTCTTAGTCATTCACCCACTTCTCTTCAGAAAATAAGTGGTATATTAATAGTTCTTTATAAACTTAAAGCATAGAGTCTCTTACAAGCAAGAAATTTTTGGCAAATTAATCTGTTGGGGTTTTTTTCTCCAGAATCAAATCTCCATAGATCTCATGGCATAGTCTATAATATGTTGCCTATGCATGCATTATAATCATCACAAGTAAACATCTATGTTGTACATATATGGTAAGTATGTATCTGCATTTTCAAACTTAATTCACTTTTAAACAGGTGTCCTAAATGTTTTTGTCTATCTTTATTCACTTACTTTAAAATCTTATACACTATCCAAAATGTATCGATGTGATATTTTAATGTTACTCCTGTTTTTTCTTAATTAAGTAATGGGTAAATATGATCTCTACAGCTCTTATTTGAAATCACAAAGTCAAGCACATATTCAAAATCCTAGAGAAAACTCTCTTCTAATATAATTCTGCAAGTTGTGTCATTTACCTACAACATCTTTAATTCATTTGGTATCTAAAAGGAGCTATTGGATGAAGTAATTATATTAAATTTGAAAACGTGGAGGTGAAATTTGGCTATGGCCTTGGTCAAAAGAAGTTTGTAGTATTGTCTGAGAACTCTGAAATAACTGATCAAAGACTTATTTTCTCCCTTTAGAGTGGTAACATCATTAAAATGGGTTAGATCTACAAGACAAACTTATCCCCTATTTTCTGAGATCCCACTGAAAAGATAAGTTAAAACTTAAGGAAATAAGAATATAAATTCGGGATCAGAAAGAAATGAACTGGTACAGGTTTATTAAAACCATATGTAATAAACACATTGAAATATTTCACACAAATAATTATGGAAGCTCCCACTTTTTTTTCAAAATATATAGTCTTTTTATTCTACCTTGGTTTTCCTACTTTTGACAGAAGCAGAGATGTACAAAAAACATACTTAACTCTATGATAAATAAAAATATAAAAGAAGGTTAAAACAGAAGGTTAAATTTTTCTGATCACGTATATAGAAAGAAAAAATGGAGGTAAATGAGAGTAAAATTTTTTTCAAAGGAAAAATAGAAAATGGTGCCAGGAGCTGAAGAGAGACAGAAGTCTTTAAACTGAAAAGTTTCACAAAATGCTGAGCGAGATAAATTTTAAACACAAGCACATCATTATCCAAAACACATCATTATGAAATTTCAGAACACAAGAATAAGAAAATCCTAAAAGCTTATCAGTAATGAAAAAAAGTCTTCCCAATAAAAGAATGAAAATAACACATATCAAATTTACCAGCAAAAGAGAATGCTAAAATGTAGCTGAGTAAGGAATTAAAAGCTTGAGGAAAAATTACTTACAACTTAGATTTCCATGCCTCTCTTGCTACTTATAGTCTATTCTGCAAACAGCAGAAAGAGTAAGTCTTTGTAAATGCAAGTCAGACCATGTCATTTTCTGTTTAAAATTCTCCAGTAGCTCCCCAGCTCACACAGAATAAAAGCCCAACTTGACCACAGCATGTAAATCCCTTCACAATTTGGCCCTTGACTGCTTTTCTACAAAACTGCAAGACCACTTTCCTTCTCTAGCGACACTTGACCTTCTCATAGCTTCATATTCAAGCCTGGCATGCTGCTGATTCAGGGTCGTTGCACTTGGGGTTACCTTTTGCCCTAGAACTCTTCTTCCAAATATCCAAATAAACAGCTTTCTTAAGTCCTTCAACTGTTTCCATCTTAGAATGTCTTCTCTAACCGCACCGTGAAAGAACTAGGCTTTTGTCTCCTTCAGTTCCACTTACCTGCTTAAGTCTTCTTCATTATACTTCTTACCATCTAATCATATTTGTTTACTCTCTTTCTCTTTCACTTCATTAGAATCTAAAATCACGTCAGTAAGAAATTCCCAATTTTGGTCACGGCTGTATTGCCAGAATCTAAATTATATTTGCTACCTGCTGCATAGTCAATAAATGAATAGCTGATGAATAATGGGTAGGAACTCTGTTTTATGTCTCTTCACCCTGAGATCTAAAATTTGGAGTTTCCACCTGTCCCTGAGAGATAGGTCTTTTATATCAATAAGAAAAAACAAAGGTAACAGAAACTCTACCAAAAAGTTAAAAAAATTAAATAAAAAATCTATAGTCAGATATGGATCAAATTAAGTATGATTTTGAATAATTGCTTAAGCATAATAAAGGATATTACATTTAAACGTAATTGTAGAAATAGTCTCCCTTGAGTGATATCAAAATTGAAAGAAAGAAATAGAATCATGATGCACTATTTATATACAATAAACAATTTACATGGTCACAATATGTAAAAAAAAAACGTTTTTAAAAAGATAGTTAAGTAGCTTATGGTTTTTAATTTTTAAAGTGATTCTAGAGATAAAGCATGCAAGATTAGTTTTATATTATAGAACTGAATAAAAATGTTATCAATGCAGCAGTATAAAATTCAAGGTAACTTGGATGGAAGATGAAAAAGAGAAAGTAGAGAGAAAGAAATGCCAAAAAAAGACAAAAGGTGCCAAGATCTTTAATGTATGAATTAAGCATTAAGAGTAATTTCTGATGGGGATGCCTGGGTGGCTCAGTTGGTTAAGCAGCTGCCTTCGGCTCAGGTCATGATCCAAGAGTCCTGGGATCGAGTCCCGCATCGGGCTCCTTGCTCGGCAGGGAGCCTGCTCCTCTCTGGGTCTCTGCCTGCCTCTCTGGCTGCTTGTGTTCTCTCTCTGTTAAATAAATAAATAAAATCTTTAAAAAAAAAAAGTAATTTCTGATGGAACAGGAAATAAATTTTTTGTAATTATTCAAGCTTAGAAAGTAACAGTAGAAAAACTATAATAGTAAAATAACTATGAAATGGGAAAGGCTTTAGGGAAGACCAAAAGTAGATAAGTAAACTAAATACTTATAAAAGAGAAAAACAAATAAAAATTTCTAAATTTCACGAAGATATTTTAATAAAAATGTATTTGAAAGACATGGAGGTAACTGCAAGAAAATAAGATACTGATACATTTAAAAAAATTTGCCCCTAGGAAGCAACACAGAAATGAGAATAAATTGAGAAAGAGAATTCTTGTCTTCCAATATAAACCTTTATATAACATGTAATTTAATATATCCTTCTATTTTCTCCATAAGAAAAAACTTTTTAAGAAACATAAAATGTATACATTAATTGGGTGTACGACCCCATTAACTCCTCTCAAAAACTATATCACACAGAGGAAGTTGATTAGCCAGTTAACACAATGAACCACAAGTCACGTAATTTCAAAAGATGGCAACCAAAATTCTAAGCGTGGGGAGTAGGTAGGATGGTGTGTTGCCTGGGATGGACACCTAAGACGTATGAGGAAGAAGGAGACTATTAAACCCAACCTATAATTTTATATTGGGAAACTTTGGTGAGATCAATCGGGTGTTTTTAAAAGGCTGTTTGTGGGGAACACAGGCTTACTAGTTAAATTATATTAAGTAATAGAGTTAATATTTAGAGGAATGAATCCCAGAAAAGTCGAATTATTTTTTGGTTTTGTTTTTAATTCCAGCATAGTTAACATACAGTTTTGTATTAGTTTCAGGTGTACAATATAGTGATTCAGCAATTCTATACATTACTCAGGTCTGTAAGAATGAACGGTTTTGATCAGGGTATGATCTGCTCTATCATTCTACAGACCTTTGAGAATTAGGAATGAGAACAACAGGTGAAGGTGACCTTTTAGACAAGATGACAATCCTAGAAAGATATTTAAAAAAAGAAGAAGAAAGTTATAAAATACAATTCTCTGACTCTATCTGGCATTTTTAGAGTAATGAAGTTCTCCCAACCCTACCAATGTCCTTAGTTGGACCTAATACCTTGTAAAAGAACCATTCTTAAATAATAGAGCCAAGTAGTTACTTGCTGAATATGATAATATTAACAATGCATCAATAAATTTTGTGATTGTAAGCAACTATGTATGATCGAAAATTTAAAAAATAATGAAAACTTGCTTAGCTTAGTTTAACACTGCCAATGACAATGCCAAAAATTAATATCAGATCTTGAAAAGATTTATCAAACAGAACATTAAATAAAATTATAGTTGTTTTAGAAATTATGATATATTCTTAAGATGATTGTCTCAGTTATTGCCATTCATGTGCAATTCACCACAATTGAGTGGAATTATCTGATTTTTTTTAAAAGATTTTATTTATTTGAAAGAGAGAGAGCATGTGTGCGAGTGCACATGCACACACACACACACACGCACAAGCATCGGGAAGGAAGAAGGGGAGAGGCAGAGAGAGAGACAGAATCTCAACCAGACTCCCTGCTGAGTGCAGAGCGCAACACAGGACCCAAGCCCATCACTTTGAGATCATGACTTGATCTGAAACCAAGATTCAGAAGCTTAACAGATGGAGCCACCTGGGCACCCCAAGGAATTTTCTGATGTTTAAATAATGACAATTGTACATGGGAATTAGTATTTGGATGAGTTTGAGAATTCTTCTCCAGGGGTCTTTGAAGTTAGAGTACATGACCCATAAATTTATCTGCTTCATTTAAATTTTGTTTTTCCATGAAGACAATACTAAGGATAATCCTTCCTGTTCTTATAATTCTGTGTCCTACTTCTGAGAGAGCTAAGACTCAAACACATACATAGACCCCTAATAATCTTTCATTGGCAAGGAATTCTTAGGAGAGTCATAGTTTCCACCAGCAGTTGGCTGCTGAAGGAGGCTTCTGGTGTGTAGTAGGAGGTATTGTACCACCTCCTATTAATACTATATTCCTTTTTAAAGCCACATTTTCTCTTGGGAATGCCATTTTATTCACTAGAGTTAATTGAATGTCTCATCTCAGTGCAATGTAATAACCATGTAGGAGAGAGCAATAAAAGAAAATTGTGTCCTCGGACTCAAGGAGATTAGAAGAGGGGTCCATACAGGACACATCCCACATGATTTAGCCCAATATCTTAAAAGGATGCCATAGAACTTTTAGTAGGAATGGAAATTCCAATATTTGAATTAGAATCCTTATAAAAATATTGAATTGGTTTTTGTCCCTTTGGGTATATTGCCTCTAGACAAGTGTTTCCCAGACTAAACTATTCATTAAAATCATCTGCAGAGGATTTTAAGTTTAAGGATTTCCATGTCTCACCTCCAGAGGTTATTATTTGATCGCTCCCCAAGCAATTATTATTTGATTCTGTTAATTAGCTAGCCTGGGAACAACTGCTGGAGATAATTTGGGCATTGATAGAAAAACTTGTTTGACCAGAAATAAAGAATAACCCTGCAAGGTTCAGCATACTTGGTTCTGTATAAAGCAGAGTGAAAAACCAAGTATTCATATTTATAAATTTGTACACGTCAAAATAGATAAAAATTTCTATATGTCTCTCATTAATTAACTTGAAATTAAGTAGCTCTTATTTTATTTTTTGTAAAGACTTTATTTATTTATTTATTTATTTATTTATTTGACAGAGAGAGAGAGATCACAAGTAGGCAGAAAGGCAGGCAGAGAGAGGGGGGGAGGCAGACTCCCCACTGAGCAGAAAGCCCAATGCAGGGCTCGATCCCAGGACTCTGAGATCATGACCTGAGCCAAAGGCAGAGGCTTTAACCCACTGAGCCACCCGGGCACCCCAAGTAGCTCTTATTTTAAAAACAAATTTCCCCACCTTGAATATCTTCTTACTTTCTGATGTTTTTTTCTTTTCATCATATTACTATAGATTTATGAATGCTCCTTCCCAAGAATTTCCAAAGGACCAACACTGGAAAATATTTAAACCACATTTATCTATATTTATAGACATCCAAATGTGCAACCATCACATATGACATATATAGCAAGGGACAGTCTGTTCCAAATTTATTTCCTGTTAATAATAAAACTTTAAACCCATAATTCTTTCTCTCCCAACAACCCAGCACAGATGCAGGAAAAGGAAGGAAGGGACAGAAGAAAAGGGTAGAAAAGGGGAATGAAAATAGCAGTATTGTTAAAAGATCACGATGTACTGCTAAAAAAAAGTAGTAAATCCAATTATACCCAGAAAAGGAGAGTACTCATTATATACTAGTTATCAATATCTCCAATTTTAAATGGTATAAAATGATGTTTTCTCCCCAATAACCTGTTCTCCTATGGTATGCATGGGTGCCAGGATGGAGAGTTTCCACAAGAATGGTTGTTTGTGTTATTAAACACTGACCACTTTCTCAGACCCTCTGTTTAATACTCATTTTTATCCCCAAGCCCATTGCGCTCGCTCAGTAGAGTGCTTGCGGAAGCAGATACTGTGCTGTTGAAAACTTCCAAGGGATCATGATGTGATACATTTCGTCTTGATTTCCTCTTGCAACACTGGCCTTTGAAATAAACATGCAGATAGATGTGCATAAATAATTGTGGGACATAGAATAAAGCCTTATTAAGTTATCATTATGCAAGGAATCATGGTAAGAAATTTTTGAGAGAGATAATTTTGTAAAATATAAAATTAATATCTAAAAAATAAATAACATTAGACACGAGAAACACAAGCGCAAATTATCACTTGATTCAACAGACCTAAAATTTGCTCAAATTTCTATAAAAGTTTCTAACCACTTACTCTCAATTTCTGTACTTGTCCTCTCAAGGGAGCGCCTGGTCTGCAAACCACACTAAAAATCTAGCATGAATTTCATCCACTGGGACCATCAGTGAAGGTTTACAGATTCAAGTCTTACATAAAACAATAGTAGGAAGAATTATTCAGCTTGGAATTGTATTAAGTCCCATGTAAACATTGTGGATATTTTACCTCCCATTGGACATAAATAAATAAATAAATAAATAAATAAATAAATAAATAAATAAATATGAAACCCCTCTCTCTCTCTCTTTCTCTCCCCCTCTTTCTCTCTGAGTTCCTTTACCATCAAATTCTGCTGCTTCTCTTCTGTTTCCTACAGTGATCATTTCTCACATTCACTAGTCACATAGTTGCCTTTTATTATTTGTAGATTATTTTCTGTCATGAATAGTATAATGATTAGGATAACTTTCAATTTCTAAATATGCTTCTACTGACTTCTGTGGACACCTTTCTTCCTAGCAAAATGCTGTTTGTCTGACATTACTAGCCAATCCAAGAACAACTTCTGTCATCTGTATGTTTGCTTTTTGTACTTCCATTTCCTAACATAATCAACTTTCCTTCTGGAAGCAAGAGTTTATTCATGGCTGAGGTTCAAGCTGAAAAGCCCGTTTCCACCCTACATTGAGTTTCAATATAAATTCAGTACTAGTCCTTGTCTCACACTGCTAAGCCCCCTGATGTGCACACACTTGCAAGCTCAGGGAGTGTTCTAGTTTAATGAAATTGTGTCCAGGATCAGAAAGCTACAGCTAAATTCAGTGGAAGGAGGGATTAGAAAGAGGAAATTCTAAACAAGAGTACATATCCTAAAAAATATTTGAAAGATGATTGCATGAAAATATTTTGAAGGTGAAATCTCGTATTCATTTATTTAATGAGGTTGAAAAAACCATTCTCTCCCTGCGTTGCTTAATGTATTTCTGTGTGCCCTGCCCAGTGAGACTTTTCAAAAACTCTTATTTGTGAAAGCTTTTTATTCCTGTTATACCTCATTAAAATCTAATCATTAGTAAGCACCGGGCATGTTTCTAGAAAAATATTTGTCTTTCTTCCATCTGTTAGCTTAGACAGCCTTTTAGGCGAATCCCTCTTGGAGCATGCGTATGACTGACTGAGCTCCCCCAACTGCAGAGCTGGGCTCCACACTGAAACCAGCTTTCTCTAATGACACAGACTCACAGTAGTTGCTTTCCTAGTCCCAGCCTGGCCTCTGCCAAAGGAGGGTGTGATTACAGTAGGAAGTGTCACATGGGTGTAATTCAATCAACATTTGGCAAGTCCCCTCTCCCTGCTGGCAATCAGCTCATGGACTCTCTGTCAGCCTTCTGGATCCCTCACTCCACTCAGGCCAAGAGTGTTTATAGTCACTCTTGAGATACACTTGGCAGCTGCAGACCCAAGCACCAAGCTGTGAGATGCATGCGCCCAGCAGCAACTGTGCCTGTCTGGCTTTGAGAGCAGACATTTTCCCCTCGGGTTTGTCCCTCGCTCTGTTGGTGCTTTTATCTTATTTTGTGTGGCGGACAGAGGACGACAGACTGGAGAGAAGGGAATAAGAGAGGTGTTCCATCTGCCACAAAGTCTTGAGCTCAGAGGGAGCACTGTATGAAAATGTATTCCTTTGTCCGTGAAGTTTCTCTATTATGTTGGGTCATAACACTTTTTGATAAATCATATTCCTTTACCATCACTTTCCTGACCTCCCTTTGTTCTTTCTTTGTTCTACTCATCAGGTACATGGGGGTTTTTTGGTTTATTTTGTTCATTTTACTCTTGGTGCTTGGCAATCTTTACACATATATTCAGCCTACTGCTTCCAGATTTTAACAGTAAGAAAAAATATCTTGCTAATTTTTAAACACTATTTAAAAGTAAAAGACTATGTGTATTACTTATTTAAATGACCCTGTTGAGTTGTAGCCTATTTATTCTACAGGTGTTTCTGTATGTTCCCTGCTAGGAAATGGTCAGAGCACCACAAGAGCAAGCAAGAAAAGACTCCGCCTCTTCTATCTTACTTCCCCCAACCAGTCGTCACTGGGCACTTCAAACTCTACCCACCCACGTCTCCATACCTTTTCCCGACATGCTCATTCTTGCTTCCAAACTGCAGCTAATGTATTTTAATTTTGACCTCCTTAACTCAAATAAATTCGCAAAGCACAAAAAGCCAAGTCCTTTCTATTACCTTAGCCCCTTACCATGTCCATCTGTAAGAGCCTATTCATGCTCAATGCCAGCGCATGGACTGGTACTCTGATGAAATCTTCCCCGAGTGCTCTTCACTGTACAATACCTAAGCATCAAATTATTGATTTATTGCCTAATGACCCAAAAACATTTTTAATTTTAATTTTGGTCAGAGACAGGATTTATAATGGAAAGAACTGGGCTCTGGGATCAGTGATTCTACCTCTCGCTGATAAGGTACAAATCGTGACATAAGTCTGATCTGCTGTCAAAGTCCTTTCACTCAGCTGTAAAACACGGCTCTACTTCTCAGAATATTGAAGACAAAAAGATTTAGGTGGAGGTTGTGAATTCTACCAAGTTCCATGCTTTGTTTATTACTCAGTTATTCCAATCCTACAGTCTACACTGCTGGTGTAGGTTGGACTGCTGTGTGAGGCAGCCCATGGATGATCTGACTGCATTACAGCAGCAGACTCTTGAACTTGTATTCACTCCTGCACCTCGGTGCACCTGTGTATACTTTGTCATGCTACAATTTGTGCCATAACAAAGTTTGCTCTCACTTTTCCCTTTCTCCCCCCTCCCCAAGGTCCTGCCTCAAACATAGAAAAGGAGCTAAAAGAAGTGCAATTACAGTGAAGGAAGCCTCCTGCTGTGTGAGCATAAATTAAGACCTCTTCAACAGACATACAATGCCAAAATGATAATACACTCCCAAAGAGAGATCCTCCTTAAAGCAATTTAGTTTGTATGTCAAAGCAGTCCTGATTAAAATAGACCCAAATAAATCAAGCTAGACAGCACCTTTAGATTTGGCCTTTTGAAATAAAGCATTTGCATGTTATATGGAAAAGTGACATTTTATGCTATCAGAAAAAAACACAGCATTCCTCTATTATTCAGCAGAAGAGGATAGACATATATTGTGTCTAGAATATAATAAAGCCATTCTTAAAAAGTTATTTCAGATACAAAAGTCTGAATACTTGTATTAATACAAATTTTATGATCAGCATACTGAATTAATACATAATAAAATTCTTTGAAGGAAGTTTAACATTATAATTAATATTTATTAAGCATTTCTTACATGTTAGGCCTGAAGTCCTTTGTGTGTATTAAATAATTATTATTCCTATTCGAGGACAGCGAGACACAGAAAAACTAATTTACTCAAAATAACACAGTTAATAAATAAGCAGCCTTGTTTTTTTTTTTAAGATTTATTTATTTATGGGGGGGGCAGAGAGTGAAGGAGAGAGAGTCCTAAGCAGACTCCATGCTGAGTGTGGAGCCCCACCTGCAGCTTGATCTCAGGACCATGAACCAGGATCATGACCTGAACCAAAACTAAGAGTCTGTGCTTAACTGACTGCACCACCCAGGCACCCCAGATCTCTTACTTTTTAATCCAAGCTCCAGAATCCACCCTGCTCTATGCTATATTTGTGTGAAATCATAACGACTTACTTTGCAATCTTTGTTCTGAAACCTGCAAATTGTATCTGCTTGAACAAGCTACTTAATCTTTGGGTGCATTGGTTTCTCCATCTCTAGAAGGGGGCTAATAACAACGATAGTGCCTATTTCCAGAGCTTGCTCTGTGAATTAAATGACAAAATGTATGCAAAGCCTCCTAAACTTCGCCTGCCATTTAAATGAACTTAATAAATGATATACTTTGCCTATTTTAATATCACAAAATCCTCTGAGATAAGAAGAAGCAAATTGAAAAGAAACAGAGACAGAGTCCTAAAATTACTCCTCTGAAAACCTTCCTAGGTTCCAAGAAGGATAGATAAGTAATTTCCTCCCGGACTGACCTTAAATACATAGACTGTAATAGGCAAACTCTCCCAGTGCCAAGCTTCTTTGAACTCTGTCTCTCGTAAGCCCTGCCCTCTGAATGACCTGGCATAGTGAGTATGTGAACACTCTGCCTTTAGGAAAATTATCTGCAGATATTGCCCTGCTGGTGATCTTGATTCCCTCCATCAACATGTTTCTGATTCTGTATACTTAAAGGAAGGGAGGCAAATGACATTTATTAAGGAGAAGTGAATTTACTTGGAAGAAATAATAAGAAAGGAAAAATATTCTCTGGATAGTTTAATGATAACATATTGGCCAAATAGTGCTTATTCGTATCATTTATTTCTGAAATGCAATTGTTTTTGTTAGTGACTGCAGGAAGAGGTAATGATAATGTCATTGACTTTGACATTTTGACAGGCCACAATCTATTCTTTGTTGAATAAAGCATCTTTATCCTCAAAAAAAGTTAAAAGGACTTGTCTGTTTTCTATACACTATCTCATTATATGTTATCATTTTCTTATGCTTTCATCAAAAAAGCGAACTTTTCATTACTGCAAATGGCGTAACATTCTATAATAAAATTACTTCTTCAAAAATAACTCTGTGTTTCAGAATGTAGCACTACATCATAATTCATTATCAATTAGCCCCACTCCACAAAACATAGGTAACTTATAAACAATAAGTGCACAGCTTGTGAACAAAATATATTTAATAGAATAAAGGAAAGCAAGATTGAGATATATGTGGTGATCCATATACCAAATAACAACCAAACTATATAGAAATATGTGTTGTGAGAATTATGCAAATGAAATATATAAAAGGATTTAACTACTGATTCATGTGAGTGGGTTTTCTCTTTTTAAGTCAGGAGGTTGTGGTGTAACAGGGATAAAAAAATCAATGGCAATAAGATAAGCAGATGGATGACTTCTGTGTGGAAGGAAAAAGCATTTGTCTTGACAACATAATTGGTGAGAAGTAAAATCAAAAGTGACTGAAATTTACTAAGATACAGATGACAGCTGAGATGGAAGAAAATTTGCAGATTTACATGACAAGGTCCCCCAAAAGCTAACTGATTATTGAAAGATCTGAAATACATGAGTGGTAGTTTAGAGGTGGTTTAGAAAGATGTATAACCATAATGGCAGCTGGGAGCAACTCCATGGCCCAGAACCTATGGACTGCACTTTTTTTTTACTTGATTATGTATTGGATTTTGTTTAAAACTACCTTATAATTGAGGGGAAGAAGTATTTTTTTCCTTAAAAATGTATAAGAAAAGTGTTTTCCCTTCTACTGTCCAGGATATTTAAAAAAGACTACCTAATACAGATTGCAGGCAGGGCTATATCTGTCAGAAGCTCCTAATGTTGATGTTTCACTTGCTTATGAAGTCTCATGGGTCAGAAAAGAAAATCTAACTGAAGCTTCTATAATTGGATCCTGTACCCTGCCTAGTCAGTTTGTCCATAGATATGCCATCCATGTGGAAAGTACTCTTTGTCAATATGGAGCATATCTCACAAGGTATTTTTTTAATGATTTTATTTCTTTATTTGAGAGAAAGAGAAAGGTTGGGTGAGAGCACCAGCTGAGGGGTTGGTGGAGGTGGAGGGGCAGAGAGAGAAGGAGAAGCAGGCTCCCAGAGATTCGGGGCTGGATCCCAGGACCCTGGGATCACGACCTGACCTTAAGGCAGACACTCAATTGACTGAGTCACCCAGGCGCCTCTCTCATAAGGAATTAGTTGATAAATCTATTTAAAATTTAATGTTAAAATTTTCAAATGAAAAAATTAAACAGTGAACTGTAAATGACTATAGAGTGTTAAAAGATCAGTGGGAAAGAGAGTATTAGTACCTATATATCAATGTTGAAAGGCTATTTCTTACCTCACTAGGATTTCATTTTCTTCTTTGACCTTATCAGAACTTATCTTTACCTCTGGAAATCAAAATCAATCATTACCACTCTAAACATTTTTCTCTCTGTAGTTGCCTAGTGGCTCAGAACAACTGAAAAATATATTTTCTTGTATTCTTGAATATATAGTTCTTAAAAATCCTCATATAGATTTCTTTTCTTAAATCTTTTCTACTGATTCCTAAAATAAAAACAAGCCCTCAAATGATGGCATCTAAACAGATTAAGAAGCATAAAGAAAGTCAAAACTTCTCAGGCATTTTATCTAAGAATTTGAGATATAAAAACAGTCAAAAACTGATGGACAATGAATCCTTAGTGCAAGAAAACTGAAAAATTCATTTAGGACAAAAAAAGCCACTAAAGAGGATTCAAAGAGGAAAACAAAGAGGGTTATTCCAGTGCATATCACTCAGCTATTTTTAATAATACCAACTTTCCTTGACATCAACTGTAGATGTTATTTTTTAACACATATTGGAATCTTTTATTTTCAACTGTTCATATCCAGTGGGTCATTTTTGCCATTTGAGGGGAGATAATTTCCTTATGCTGGAGAGAAGTGTATGTATGTGGACCCATGTGTCCTTGTGAGCCATAAAGGAAGAATGAGAAAAGCTGGCTTTCCCAGTGTCCCACTCAACACCCGAAGACCATCGAGCTAGCTACGACTTGGGAAGTAGTTACTTGCCCTGGTCCTACATGGTCAGAACTTGCTACTCTTAGAAGAGTCTTGACTTATAAAACCCATAAAACATTTTTAGTATGTATTATAGCATCAATACAAGAGTTATCTGTGGGCGCCTGGGTGGCTCAGTTGGTTGAGCAACTGCCTTCGGCTCAGGTCATGATCCTTGAGTTCCGGGATCGAGTCCCACATCGGGCTCCCAGCTCCATGGGGGGGTCTGCTTCTTTCTCTAACCTTCTCTCCTCTCATGCTCTCTCTCACTTTCTCTGTCTCTCAAATAAATAAATAAAATCTTTTTAAAAAAGAGTTATCTGTTATAATAATTATTTGTTATTTAATAGACATATGCTAGAGCTTCAAGTGGTAGGCTCCATGTGTGTCTATATTTTAGGCAACAGTGATGACAGAATACACCCAGAAAGAACATTTTTAAAAATCTGGTAAAAGCATTTTTAAATGACTCATTAAGTGGTACAGTTTTGCTCTGTAGTGAAAGTCGGATTTTATGCATGGCACTGCCTTTAAGAGGATCCAAGGAGGACCAGACTCCTAATTCATTAGGCAGGACCTAGGATTAGATATGGCTTTCCAGATGAAACCCAAACCCTTCACAAAACATTCTTGGTTTCAGATATCACTAGAAACCACCACACTGTAGGAAGGGTCATTGAAAGGTTTCCTGAGGTTCACAGACCTTTAAGCAAACTCAAGATGGTTTTTTTTTCCAAGGACAAATGCCAAGTTTTTAGTTAGCCTTAGTTAAGTTTCATGTGAACTTTACTGGCATGCCAAACCTGGACCAATTAATAATTCTGAGGAAACACTGGACAGACCTTAGTGGTTTCAACTGAAGTCCTGCTATTTTTCAGGCCTAGATTATAAGTATTACACAGATGAAACAAAGTTTATTATAGTCCTCAAAAGCTGTAATAAGAAGTTTGCAGGGTTTATTTTTTCATTTTATACGTAGTGGGTGATATCTTTGTCAATATTTTCAAAAGATTACTAAGTATCATCTTCCCAAAAAATACGTTGACATATAAACCAATGAAATATAGTGCAATTCCATTTAGTGCTCCAAAATGTATTCCTTCCCTTGTACGATAGTCATAGAGCTTCTAGAGGGAAGGAAGAATCCTCAGCCCAGTTTCAGGCAGTCTCCACAAATCCAGACATATCTCTAGGATGTGATTCACTAGGCCGACAGGGGTTCTAGGGCATGGCAGTTTATCCACATACCCTTTGCCTTCAAAGAGCTAGGGGTCTCCTTGAGCAGAAGTCATGAGTTTTCACAGGTCTGTTGAAATCCTTGCTAAAGAAAATAAATATTGATGTATGTACATTAAAAGATACAACTAGATTTTTTTAATAACCCATCAAGAACAACTTTCCAAACCAAATGGTTTTCATGATGCTATTTGGATAACCAATTCACTTCACAAATAGTCTCACATACAATGTGGTATTTAACACTTCCCAGTACTCTTATACTTTGTCTCTTTTTTATTTACAATAAAATTTAATGTGTCATAAAAAGAATATTAAGAATGAAAAATTAACCTCAGAAGTCCATTGCTATAGCTCGTTTACTTGGAGGATTTCTAATGTCTTTCCATTAAACATTTAAATATTTATCATGCGTTTTCATACATGTAATCATAAGGTTCTTATAATTTTGCATGAGTGCAGACTGTTTTCAGAAGATATTTTCTTCTATTTTAAAAATTATTTTTTAGTTTCTAAATATTATTCCAAAGCTAATAAAAATATGCTTTCCACCTACCACCAAATGTAATGATTATTTGGAACTGATTAAATTGGATTCACTTTTATTTAGATATAGGGTCATACAAATATCAGATTACATAATGTATTATAGTATATTAGAGCCCAGGGGTCTCTGAAATCAAAAAGTTCTATTTGAACCACTTTTAGAGATGATAACATAGAAGATTCTTTGTGCTTTCTTGAATTGAGTTCTCCTAACTCTTAGTATAAAACACTTTCTACTACACCAAACCAACTATATTTATTCCCTATAAACAGCTAAATGCAAAAAGTAGGAATTACATCATGCATATGGCTCAGCAGCTAACTTTTACGTGAATGTTCTTACGGCATTATATATGTATATACATTATATACATTATACATATGCGTATATACACACATACATATAATATACACATGGATTCCAATTTATATAACAATATATACTTATATAAATTATAAATTTTATATGTATTTCTGTATTTTTTTCCCTTTCACATTTCTGCAAAAGGCAGACAGGTCCTTTCTCTAGTAAAATAAAACAAAATTATATTCTAAATTGAGATCCAGTGTCTGATGAACAACCTCTACGCTTTATTTTAATGGCTAGGCCCACGTTTCCCTAAATGGTGCGAACAGTGAGGACCAAACCAAACCTTGTCTTACTCTAAATGTTCTATTTAAAAGATGGCATAATATTATTTAATAGCCACATACCATGTCTGACCAAATGGCTACTAGCTTAAATACACTGCAATGCCTTTGCAGCAAAAGAATCAGAGGAGTGTACAATAAATGCTCTATAGACTGCAGTAAAGATTCACTAAGGAGTAAGTGCTGCTCTGAGATGCTGATATTGATTGCCTAGTGCTGTTACAGGTAAAGTTTCTGCTGAAATGGGTTATCAGCAGAAATGTGTCTGAAAACGATACAGAAATACCCAGCCCTTGGGTCCATGTACTCCAGTGAGATCACTAAGGGTCTTCATTAAACAGTTTATTTGGAAAAATAATGTGTGTTATACCCTCAAGTAAACTATTCTTACCTTATTTCAATTTTTTTGTTTTTGCAAAGCCTTTTTAAAAAAGTTGATTTAGGGGCGCCTGGGCGGCTCAGTGGGTTAAAGCCTCTGCCTCAGGTCATAATCTCAGGGTCCTGCGGGGGAGCAACGGGCTCTCTGCTCAGTGGGGAGCCTGCTTCCCCCTCTCTCTGACTGCCTCTCTGTCTACTTGTGATCTCTCTCTCTCTCTCTCTGTCAAATAAATAAATAAAATCTTTTAAAAAATAAAAATTAAAAAGTTGATTTATTTGGTTTATTGAGCATTATTTTTGCTTTATTTTGCTTTTTATTCTGCTTTATCAAGGAGACATTGGCTAGGACATATAAGATTGTTCTCATAATTTGCCTACCTAAAATAATCAATTTGGGATTATCAACAGGGAATTAAACATATTTAAAGGTGTAAGAAGGGTGGAATTAGTATTCAAAGGGAAAGAACTAGCAATGGTTGAATAATTGGAAAATAAATTGACATCTGTGCTCTTTGTCCCCCCCCACTCTTGTTGGAGAGTCAGTGGAAGAAATCTGCAGCGTCTCCACCTACTAACCTGCCAGGGCCCAGGGAAGCATGTGTTTCCATTGACCAGTTTAGAGACTGTGAAAGGCCTCTGGTCCTCCTACATGCCTAAACCAGTGGTCTCAAGGCTGCATGAAGTCTTAGCTTTATAAATTAGTCTTTATTAACTGGCCTAATCCTTTATTACTTATTGAAATGCAAATTACCTTAGATAAAGAAAAACATTAAATCCTTATCAGTGATTGGGAAGTTAGGGTGCATGACCCTGTTAAGCTCTCCCAGGAGCCAAATGGTGAAGCCTCTGTTAGTTTGCCAATCAGAGATACTCCACTTGCATATTTGCTAGGGGGAGATAATACAAGACCCGGTCAGTGGTCGTGTGATCCAACCTAGGTTTTAGCCCAGTGATTGAAAGTGGGTAGCATGCACACACATTTAGGTTTATCCCTAGAAAAATCCTGGTTATGATCCTTGCCCTGGAGCTGTAACCAGCCTCTGAGATGAATTTCTTTGAGCAAATGCCACACTACGGACTAAGATTTAATAAGGAGCTAAATAGAAACACAGTCTAACAATTGGGAGCTAACGTTTGGGTATTTCCGCAACAGGGACTTTAGAATAATACCCTAAGAAAGATGAGTGCAAAAAGCAAAACAGAGATACAACATATTACTCCCCCAGTGGGCAGATAGCACTTATATTTCTTTTTGTATAAATTCCCATTGGTGTCATTTGCCCATTTTCAGAGGAGGGGTCAAATTAATTTGTAAGATTTTTTTTTTCATTTAAATAATCTGAATCCTGTTCTTTTTTCTTTTCTTTTTTCTTTTTTAGTGTTCCAATGTTGTCTCAGTTTAATTTTTTTAAAAAGTAAGACTGTAATATCTTGTCTTTATGATTCCTAACTTGGCATCATACCTCAAAAAGCCTTTCTGCCTCGAAATTATGAAAATATTCTTAAGGTCTTCATTTCTGCGTGGTGTTAAATGTTTGCCATGTGGAGTTTAGTCATGCTCAACTTATTGTGATCAATGTAGAAATAAAACTATTCAACACTGTTTTCTGAATATTCCATCACTTCCTATTATCTCATCTACCATGCTCTCAGAAAGTGGACAGTTTGCAGATTCACTTGGATAACTGTTAAATTTTTTAATTCTTCTACTAGAATTTAAAACTTGAGTATTTCTAGAATTCCAAAACATTCTTATTTTCTCTCTTTTTCCTCTGGTGAGGTTTTGTTTTTGTTTTGTTTTGTTTTTTAATCTTTACCAATTTTCTATAATAAATAGTTTCTGTGCCTACTATGGTCTGTCTTCTATTGTGACACAATTCATTTACTTTTACAATCTAAGTTTAGAAACAGCTGTGTAATTAGAGCCAGCCAAGACTGACCTTGCTCTTAATTCAGGCTCTTCCACATAACTACAAAATGAACTTGGAAAATTATAAAATATTACTTCCCCTTAATTTCTTCATCTCTGAAACTGACCTTCTCCACTTTCTCAAACATTTATAAAAATTAAATGATGTGGAATCGACCTTAGCACATACGAGTGGCTCAACAGGTATTAGTTTCTCTAACTTCCCATTTCCCCCCTATCATTCCTCTCCTTACGGATGCTAGCTCTGCTCTTTGTTTCTCAATGACTCTATGTAATGAAGAATGTTCTTTAATATTTCCAAGGCCTGGAACAAGAATAGGAATTCAGGCCCACATGCCATAGTTGTAAATACACTTTTTAAGAAGACATTTTTTTAAATATGCACAAAAGTATGCTTTCTATTTGATTGAAAGTTGACAAAGTATTGAGTAGTTTGAAATCAATGATTATGGGGTGCCTGGGTGGCTCAGTAGGTTAAAGCCTCTGCCTTGAGCTCAGGTCATGATCTCAGGGTCCTGGGATCGAGCCCTGCATCAGGCTCTCTGCTCAGCAGGGAGCCTGCTTTCCCCTCTCTCTCTGCCTGCCTCTCTGCCTACTTGTGATCTCTCTCTGTCAAATAAATAAATAAATCTTAAAAAAAAAAAAAAGAAATCAATGACTATTGTGCATGTCCGTGTATTCTGTTGTCGGGCCGGAAATGTTTTGGTAAGTAAAATAATAAATGCTAACATAATTTGAGTTACTATGTATTTATCCCACAAACTCTTTTCTTGCCTTCGTTTTTTTGTTGTTGTTATAGCACAACTTATATATTTCAAGTGGACAAAAAATTAGTATCATTTACAGTTTCTTAAGATAAATTGCCTTTGAATGGAAGCTTCCTTTCCAGTACTTTGAGGTCTACACGACGTATCTAAAAATGTATTACTGTTGAAAATGACTGCTTAAATCGAGTGGGGGGAGGGAGGAGGGGTTATGGTTTCTCTTTTTGATTAATTGCTGTAACACTGTCCTTCAGGCCTTCCAACGCCTGAGGGAGTTTCATGTTTTCTTTAGACATCATTAGGTGCCGGAGCTCTTGCAGGACAACTCTGATGCTGTATGAATTCTGCCATTTTGCTAGCATTGATATGGCTCTTGGGTCCACCACTCCATTAGAACTATTAACTCCATTCACATTAATTTTTGTTACAAATCTTAAAAAGAGGGGTGCTTCTGGATATTTAGATACACAGTCTATTTTAAGGCTGTATATTCAGTTTTCATAAATTGTTCTTGGAGCCCAATTATCATCCCTGTCCATCTTGTAAGTGATGGTAAACCTTTGTCATCTCCTAGACCCCAGCGAACTGTGCCATCTCCTACTCCTTTCTGGCCTTCTTCCAGTTCTTCCAGCAGTCGAAAATTGAGACTGACTTTTACTCCTGAGCCCGTGGTGGCTGCCATCTCGCATTGCTGTCGCTTTTGCCTTCGTTTTAGTAAAATCACCAATGATGATATTATTAACAAGTTTTTTGTTACGTTATTTGTATTTTATTAGCAGCAATATCAAATTAGACATGTACTGGGTTATAAGTAGGTAAATTTTTTTTATTATTAATTTCACATTTTTAAAAAGGACTGTTCTGCTGAAGTGGCAGCAATTGGAAGTAGCAACAAAATTCTTAAATTGATACTTTGATTCGGGAATGAATCTTCATTTATACATATCACATAAATGGGGCCCCAAGTGAAAATTTTTCTTTTTCCCACATAATTTGAAAAATATTTTAATTTTACTATACAAATTGCTATCTCTTAATTTCACCAAATTTACTATCTCTTACAATAATATCTGGATACATACAGTATTTTTTAAGTTCTTCCTTTTCCAGAGTTTTAAAAGCTTAGATTAAAAAAGGAAGTAAAAACAGAAATATGCTGCTCAGTCATGACTAATCCTTGGGTACCTCAGTAGCTCAGTTGTTAAGCATCTGCTTCACCTCAGGTCAAGATCCTAGGGTCCTGGGATCGAGTCCTTCATCAGGCTCCTTGCTCAGGAGGGAGCCTGCTTCTCCCTCTCCATTCCCCCAGCTTGTGCTCTCACTGTCAAATAAATAAATAAAATCTTAAAAAAAAAATCACAACTATTCCTCGGGCTATATTGGTTATAAGATAATTTCTCAAAATAGAGATAACTTGTATGCAAATCTTTTCATTTTCTTGTTCTAATTTTGTTATATTTTCATGGAATGTTTCTTTTGTTACACATTTTACATACAGTCTCCTCTGATTCAGGGACAAAAAAAAACTTAGTCTAAAACATGTAAAATATTTAATACCCTTATAACAAAAATAGCCAAGTTTAAATCTCTGAGTTTTCCATAGCTTGTACTGAACTAATAATTGTAATTAACAGTTCACACCAAAAAGCATGGCTAATGCATATTCAAAATTAATTTAATTTTTCAACACAAAGCACAACTTCTTTAGTTGAACATCTGTTGCTTCACCTGTTCTTGTGCTTCTTGCATCTAGTCTGCTATAACATGTCAATGGCAATTCAACCATAAATCCAAAGGTAATTTCATAGTTAAAGTTTACATGGGCTTCATTAAGATTTGTAACTGTGAACAAGTCTGGAAAATTTAGACTATCATCTTTGAATTGTTGCAAAAATATTATCAATCTTGGCACAGCTGAAGACATGCTTCCTAGCAAAAATTCTAACTATGTACTCTACATTGCTCAGAGAAGGCTCTGGCTCCTAAGCCAAATTTTTGGCTTCTGTTCAGCTTTATTAACGATGCCAGCTAGCATCATTACCATAAACTTGCTATCAAGGACCTTTTAATAGAAAGCTGAAAATTTCTAAATTACTTAAATTCTCTATAAAGTAAAGATATTCTCAGTTCTTACATTTAATACCTATTTGGATGCCAATATATGGACCTGGTACCATACTCTACATTTTACATCATTATATATTTACAAATTTGGAACAAATATGAAATACTTAATAAAGCAAAATGTACCTCAGTTGTCCAGTTGTGTTTTGAATAACACACAAATTAGTGAGGGTCTTCAGAATCATTATTTAGAATATGATAAGAAAAAGAAATATTCAGCACCATTGAGAAAAATGTATTTTACTATAAATGTATAAATAAATATGTTATTTGATAAGCTAGATTAGACAAATTAATTCATATCTGTTCTTACTTAAATTATTTTGGTACCACTGCTCAAATCCTCCAGTCTTCAAAGTAGTACCCTCACTGGGGCAGTCTGAAACCCTTCATGGCATTCAGACAGGGTCACATTTTGCTTTAAGAACATAAGTCAAGAGATTCAGAAAAGTGTTACCATGGGTCTCAAAGGGGTCCATCCTGCCTATTTTAAGGGCGGTAATGAATCTAAGAACTATTAATTTTCTGGAAACCTTGGCATTAAGCCTCCACAGGTCTGTAATGAAGAGGAAGAGATAGCACCTATATGGGAAGAGAAAAACTATCCCAGACCTCCACGATATACATCTCATTTGCTAACACTGCATCACATGCAAGGGTGGATGGAGAACGGTTTTCAACAGTACACACTGCCACCATGAAAAAAATCTAATTCCATTTGTAGAAAAGGAAAAGAAGAGTGGATGTTGATTAGGCCACTAGTATCTGCTTCCCAATCATACTATAAGAAAAAACACAAATACTTTCCAAAATATTCTAGTACGTCCATATTAAATCATTTTTGTCACTTACACATCAAATGCTGTTAGAAAATTCCATTCTTTCACTTTTTGATTTTGTTTGATTTCTAATTAAAATCTTTGATTCAGACATTTTTACAAGAAAATTAAAAAATTTGAAGAAGTGAAAAGAAGAAAACTAAAAGCATCTAAATATGTACTTATCACACTGTTGTTTTGTCAGACATAGGGATAAAAATATGACTATAGCACACACACAAAAAATCATTCAGTAAAAATCCAGGGAAATGTTCCCATATTAAGTAGCTAAAAATAACATGAATTTAAATACTTAAGTAATTAATGTGACTTGAGAAGGTATAAAATATTCCCCAATTAATAACATAAAAATCCAATGAATAAAAATAAAATAAATAAGTCAAGTAGCTCTCCCTGTATTATCTTTTCTTTGTATATATGCTTCTCCCTAAAAAGTAAATAGCTTTGTTTTTTGATAACACACAAACATATGTTATTATAAAATCTTTATATTTTATACTAAATCTAAATGAAGTATAAAGAAGGTTTAAAGACAAATTAAAATTTGTCAACAAATCTATCACTTAGCAACAATCACAGACACAGACAACAAGGAAAACATTTTCAGGGCACCTGGGTGACTCAGTCGGTTCAATGTCCAAATCTTCATTTTAATTCAGGTCATGATCTCAGGGTTGTGGATCAAGCCCCACATGGGGCTCAGAGCTCACCATGGACTCTGTTTGAGATTCTCCCTTCTTCTCCCTCTGCCCCTCCCCTTGCTTGTGCACTCTCACTCTCTCTCTCTCAAATAAGTAAGTAAATAAATAAATAAACAAAGTCTTTAAAAAACAAAGAAAACATTGTTAAGTCAATCCATTACTAAAAAAGTCTTTAAAATTAACAAGTTTTAAGATTTGATAAATTTATAAAATTATAAATCTTATAATAAAAAATTCAACCCATCTGTAACCATGATTTATCTATTTTATTAAAGTAATGTTTTGTAAAATCTTTCATTTCTCAAATAAAAACATTTTGTTCTATCAGTCCTACTTTCTCACTGGATCCTTAATAAATTCTTTCACATACTCAAACTTCTCAGACTCTTTTCTGTATCATTTTGCTAGATAAGAAGCCTGTCTTGGCAGCATTTAGTAGCCAATGCAAATCATCTTTTTTCATAAGTGAACACTGCTGATTTTAATGCCTCTTATCACTACTTATCCTTAAACCTCTGATAAAAGCCCAAGTACCTGTAATTTCCATCTTCTTTCACATTCTAAAGATAATGTGATCATATAGTCTAGGTTCTACCAAGTTTCTCTTGATAGGCATTATATGATCAATGAATTCTCATATCATTGTGTATAGGTATAAGTTTGTGTGTAAATGTATACTTTTTTCTTAAGATTTTATTTACTTATTTGACAGAGAGAACGTGAACACAAGCAGGGGGAGTGGGAGAGGGATCCCAGGACCCTGGGATCATGACCTGAGCTGAAGGCAGAAGCTTAACGACTGAGGCACCACCCAGGCACCCCTACTTTTACTTTTGAGTGAGAAACCAATAAGCTTCTTTGCCCAGATTCTCTTTTTTGTACAATTATCTGAGAAACATATTTAGAGTTTTCAGCTACTAGAGATATTAGGAGATATTTGGAGATATTAGGAGAAGTAAATTTTTACTTATTTCTGTGCCTCCATGAATCACTGGGGTCCTTCATTAATCAGAAAAAAATGAGCCAGATTTTCCCACTCAGAGTGTGGCAAAATGTTATTAAATCCCTAATGAATCAGAAATAGAAACCTTGGGATAAGACTATAGCTGGCTTATAGATTATATAAAAGTCTTCTAAGGAATGTATTCTTCAGGATGTAGAAAGACAAAAAAAATTAGCAGAATTGATTAAGAGGAAGGTTTCCTTGAAATCTATGTTTACAGGGATGTGTTCATACGCATTCAATATCAGCTTTCTAAATAGACTTGAAATATGACTAAAACTAACTGGAATTTAAATAAAAGCCTGAAAAAATAAAAATAAATTAAAAAAATGAAACTCACGTTGACTAAAGAGAATTCCTGCACATACTCTATCCGTAACGTTAAATGTTTACTCCCTGTCTCCTCTATAGCAAACGCTTCTTAGAAATACTGCTACCCCTTTTGCTTCTGTGGTTGTTTAGTTCTGTTGTTGTTGTTGTTGTTGTTTGTTTGCACATTGATTATTTGGCACTAGACAATTTTAACATTCAAGCAAATTCTTTGCACTCATGCATGTATGTGAGTGGGTGTGTGTGTGTGTGTGTGTGTGTGATTCATATGCATTTTTAAATCTCTTCGGATCAGCTATTTATATTGCTGTTTAATTTCATTTATTTCAAAGGAATATTTATGATATACTCTGAATCTTAGAATAATCACATTGTTAAGAGTATAAGGTTTACAGTTAGACATATCATAATTCACATACCAAACGCTAATCTTACTCTTTCCATGGTTTTCACTCATCTAAGCAGCAATTTCATCCCGCTAAAATGTAATTAACAGTAACCTTTTCATAGAATGTTAGTAAAATCAAATGAGATAATTTGCATAAAGCAATTAATACAGTTAGATCATAATTCAAGGTAATGATTACTATAATTATTCCTATTCCTTTAAAATGGTCATTTTCTGGGAGCACCTGGATGGCTCAGTTGATTAAGAGTCTGCCTTCGGCTAAGGTCATGATCTCAGGGTCTTGGGATGCAGCCTCGCATCAGATTCCCTGCTCAGGGGGAAGTCTGCTTCTCCTTCTCTCTCTGCTGCTCCTTCTGGTTGTGCTCTCTTTCTCACTCTCTCAAATAAATAAAATATTTTTTAAAAATGGCCATTTTCTGAAATATGCTTTTCTGCGTATTTTTGAAGTAATTAAGTACCTGTCCTCTTGGCAAATTACAGTACCCTACCCATCCAAAAGCTCAGCTGATGGCTTCCTTGTAAAATAAAAACTGCCTCCCAAAGTAAAATTCTGAATCTTTGTGCATTAGTTTTCCAGGGCTGCCATAATAAAATATCACAGATTGAGTGAACTAAGCAACAGACATTTCTTCTTTTGGAGGCTGGAAGTTTAAAGTCAAAGAGTCAGCAGGGCTGGTTTCATCTGAAATCTCTCTCCTTGACTGATGGACACCCTCTCGCTTTCTCATCACGTGGTCATCCCTCTGTGAAGGCACATCCCTGAAATTTCTTCTTCTTTTAAGGCCATCAGTCATTTTAGAGTAGGGCCCACCCTAATGGCCTCATTTTTAACTCAGTCACCTCTTTACAGAACTTCTGTCCAAATACAGTTACAACATTTAGAGAAACTGGGTTGAGACTTTGACAAGTAGAAAAAAAATCAGGGGGGCATGATTCAGTGCATAAGAATTAATTTCGTTAGTTTTATTAATTTCCCAATTGGAATTTTATTTGGGTCATTTTACTGTACTTGGGAAAAATATCTGACACATCCTGATTGCTGAGTTAATAAGAATAACCAGTAACATCCTATGAGGCTTGCTCTGTGCTAGGCCCATGCTCAGTGACTTACATGCACATTTTTCATTATGCCCCACTCATCATCTCTCAGATACAGACTTCATATTAAACTTATGTAAAAATAAGGAAACTGAGGCTTCAAGGATTTAAGTATGTTGCCCAAAGTACCCGGATGTGAAATGGCAGACCTGTATGTAAATTCAGTTCTCTCGGTTATGAAAGCTTAAGTGAGCCCTTCAGCTTTCCAGCACTAAAATTAATTCTTTGACTACTTAAGCGTTCCTTCTTTATTATCTTTGCCCTGGTTAGCATCAATCTATTAATTGACAAACTTGCCTAGTATATGTTCTAAGTCTTTTGTCCCTTATAAAAGGTTGAACTGCCCAGTGAAACTTCTTAGGTGTAACTTTGGGGGATTTTAACCCAAGGGAACTGAAATCATATTAAATAAGAAAATATACCCTTAATGTAACAAACACTTAACACTTTATAACATAAAATTATTTTCATTTACACTATTTCATTTGATCTTCAGAAAATTCTTTTCAATGTATACCTTAGAGTTCTCCATTTAAGATGGAAGAGAACTCAGAATCAGAGGATATGTGATTTTCCCAGTGTCATGCATCACATAAAAGCCAGACATGTGTACTAATCTCAATCAGTATGCCTTCATAAAGAATACCTCTAGTGATCAATTTCCCTGTACTCGTCGGGACATAGCAATCTTTAATGAAAATAATGCTCAACAAACTAGAAGATTGATAGGGAGTTGAGGGTATCTCTCCGTGATGCAAAAGAATAGTTATTAATCTAGTGCTATGTGGCAGAATGAGGAATGTAGATGACAGGTACATTTCATCATGTTCAGAAAAATGTAAAAGAGCCTGTCTTTAAATAAATTAACACCCCCCCAAAAAAGAAATTAATCCCCAACAAAGAAATCAGTACATCATACCCTCTTACAAACAGGTAACAGTAAGGCCAAGTTCTGGCCAAGTTTTTATTGGCTGAACTTCCTTGTTAGTCCTCATGTTTTTGACCCACACTCTAATGATCACTTGGATTCTAATCTTAAATGCTGGTAACTGAGCCAGTACCTGCCCCTACTGAAAAATAGCCCATGCTGATTGAATTGGTCTTAGCATCTGCATTTTAAGTGTCAAGAATATAGCCTCCAATGACGTACCAGGAAATGTTACTTTTAAATATTTTTGGCAAATCAGTTCTACACGTTTTAGATCTCACTTTGAAAACCAGGACACACTATGATGTAGTCATAGAAAATAATACTTTTTTTTTTCATAAATGCAGCCATTCTAGTTTGCTTGTCATAATTCCTTAAATTGTGAAGGCTGTGATGTGTTAATAATATGCTATATTCCAGTACTTAAAAAAATTATCATAAAAATGATATTAGTACATAAAATAATTTGATTTTAGAAAGCAGATAAATATTTACAATTGATCAGATAGATTTCTGAAAGGAAAACACAAAAGAATTCTGTTTCTAGTGATGTTCAAGTAACGTATGTCCTACTAACTCCAATTAGAACAGTTATAAATCCTGTTTTGTTTTTTAAGATTTTATTTATTTATTTGACAGAGAGAGAGAGAGTGCACAAGCAGGGGAAGTGGCAGTCAGAGGGAGAAGGAGAAGCAGACTCCCCACTGAACAGGGAGCCTGATGCAAACCTCAATCCCAGGACCTGGAGATCATGACCTGAGCCAACGGCTGACACTTAACCAACTGAGCCACCCAGAAGCCCCAGAACATTTTGAGTAAAATACAAAAATCTGTATTTGAAGGTACAAAAGAGCAAAATAAACAAATAAGACAAAAGTAGAAATTAGAGCATATCTATCTTTGTTTTCAATTTCCTTTTTTTTCTTAGTTTTATTGAGAAATAATTGGCATACATCACTATATAAGTCTAGGGTGTCTGGCATGATGGTTTGATTTACAGAGATTGTGAAATGATTACTACAATAGGTTTAGTTAGCATCTATCTTCTCATATATATACAATATAAAGAAAAGACAAAAAACAGCTTTTTTTACAGTGGTGAGAAATTTTAGGGCAAATTCATCTTTTGAAACAGGAAACATATCAGTAAAATTATCACTTATATGAGTTTTTTTCCTGAGAGCACAGCACTGTCTACACATTTTATGAGAACTAGAACTCAAACTGAAAACAGAAGTCTCACTAGGCTTTCAAAGGTCAGAGTCTGAAGTAGCAAGTTGTCCAGAAATGGATGTGGGGACATCTAAGAACCCCAAGTCTGCACAAATTACCCTCATATCATTGATTTCCACTTGGCTGGGCATGTGTGTGACAAGAATCTGAACAGCCCATTAGAAGGAACAGGAAGAACAGATACCTGGGTGGCTCAATCAGTTAAGTGATTTCAGATCATGTCATGATCTCAGGACCATGAGATCCAACACCGAGTGGAAATCTGCACTGGGCATGGATCCTGCTTAAGATTCTCTCTCTTCCTCTTCCTTTGTCCTTCCCACCACTCCCCAAACGAAGAAGAAGAAGCAGGAAGAAATTTGAAAGATTAAGGAGAAAGTCCAAATAATGTCTGTTGCTGGGGAGGCAGCATTGAAAGTTCAAGCTCTGCCAACTAAAAGAATAATAAACAAAATAAGATCTATATTAAAACCCAAGCATAACTATGCTTTAGGAACAAGGCCCACATACCATGATTAAAGGAGAAACCAAAATAGACACACCATAACACAATCTAAAATCAAGACTCCACAGGTTCAGCATAATCAATAGCAATTTAACTCCCTATTAAACTAAATTCAACACTCTTTAGAAGATAACAGATTCCAAGTCATTATAATGCATCACTCAAATATCCAGTATTTAATAGAAAATCAATAGATATGAGAAGTAGCAGGAAAATATGACTCATATTTAAAAGAAAATCAAAGGAGAGATTCTCTGATATAACATAGTTTGAAATTAACAGAAATGGACTTGATTATGCAAAAATTTTAAGATAAATCATATGAGAAAGGGGAATCCTCTTACACTGTTGGTGGGAATGCAAAATTAGTGCAGCCACTCTGGAAAACAGTATGGAGTTTCCTCAAAAATTTAAAAATAAAACTACCTATGACCCAGCAATTGCACTTCTAGGTATTTATCCAAAGGACACAAAAATGATTTGAAGAGGCACATGCATCCTAATGTTTATAGCAGAATTTCCACAACAGCCAAACTGTGGAAAGAGCCCAGATGTCTATCAACAGATGAATGGATAAAAAATATTACTCAGCCATCAAAAGAATGAAACCTTGCCATTTGCAATGATATGGATGAGACTAGAAGGTATTACGTTAAGCAAAATAAGTTAGTCAGAGAAAGATAAATACCAGATGATTTTGCTCCATATGTGGAATTTAAGAAACAAAACAGATAAACATAAGAGAAGAGGAGGAAAATTAAAATAAGATAAAAACAGAGAAAGAGGCAAACCATAAAAGACTTTTAACTATAGGGAACAAACTGAGGCTTGCTGGAGGGGGGGTGGGGAGGATGGGGTAACTGGGTGATGGACATTAAGGAGGGCATTTTATGTAATGAGCACTGGGTGTTATATGCAACTGATGAATCACTAAACTCCACCCCTGAAACTAATGTTAACTAATGTTAGTTAATTAATGTTTAGTTAACGAGTGTTAACTAAATTAAATTTAAATAAAAATTTTTAAAAAACTGAAACAAATCATATGAAACCATATGAAACACCTATGCAGTATCTATAAAGTCTTTGGATTCCATAATTACAAATGAGGAAATTAAAAGAAAGGATCCGTGAATTTAAAAACAGGTCAACAGAAATTATAAAAACTGAAATACAGTGGTGGGAATGGAGGAACATTTTTTTTAAAAGATGTTTTATATAAACAAAAGCCAAGAATACTTTGCCAACGGATATAACCACCCTACAGAAAATTCTGAAGGAAGTTCTTCAAGCAGAAGATAAATAGTACCAGATAGATATTCAGATCTACAGGGAAAATAAAGAGCACTAAAAATTGTAAATGTTTAGGTAAATAAGACAACAATGTTTTTTTTCTCTTATTGAACTATTTAAAACCAGTTAAAAATAGGAAACATAAAAGTTGATTCCATAAGCAAAAATAACTACATCATGAGGTTCATTAGATTTGTGGAAATAAAATACATGATGAAAATAACACAAAGGATGTTATAATTTTCTAACATAATCATAAAGTGGTATAATAGTATTAAGAGAACTAAGGATGATCCCTAAAGAAAACCCCAAGTATATGCTGTTCATCGAAGATGACCTTTAAATATAAAGAAAAAGACCTGTCAAAAGTAAAAGAAGGAAAAAGAAATACCAGGCAATACTTAGCATAAAAATATTGATGTTGCCATATTAATATCAGACAAAGTCAATTTCAGGACAAGGAGTATTTACCAGAGATAATGAGAGACATCTCATAATCTTAAAAGAGTGATTTCATTAAGTACATATAATAATCTTAAATATGTAGGCAGTGCTCAAAATACATGGGAAAAAAAACTTGACATAATTAAAAGGAGTAATAAATAAATCCACAATTCAGGATTTTATTCTTCCCTTTCTCAATAATTGATAGAAAAAATAGATAAAAGTTTGAAAGCGTGTGGAGGTTTAAGCAATGCTAGCACCATGACTAAGCATACATAGAACAGTCCCTGCAGAATATACATTTGTTAAGCGCACCTGTCATGTTCACTGAGATAGGACATACGCTGAGCTAAAAGAACAGAGATGCAGTCTCTGAGCAGAGATGCCAGCAGACCTCCTTATCATTTTCTGAACTTCTAAATACACACAGATTTCTGAACCTTCCTGATAGCTTTCTGAGCCTCCCTACAAATATACTTATATAAAAGTGCAATTTTTAAATGCAATGTAAAAACCTCCATTATTCTACCCAAAATATCTGAAATCTCTATTTCTTGCTTTTTGTTTTCTATCTTATTTAAGAGAGTGGGGGGAAAAACACATTTAATATTCATGGAGTTTCTGAGTCTGAGGTTTATATAGAAGAATATTTATTTTCAGTAATCATGCTGTCATGTGATAAAGGAGGAAAGACCACGGGTGAGTTCGAATCAAAGATGAAATATAGGCATTATTGCACCTTAATGAGGTTACATGAGCATATCATAGTAAAAGTATATATATTATTTTTACCACTGACTAAAGCTGGAAAATTCCATTTAAAGAACTTTTCATTCCATTTTTTTCATATGAAAAATAAATTTATATTCTCCAAAGAAATATATAAAGAATTCAGAGCTAAGGATCAAATCTCTAGAAAATTCATTTAAAACTCCTACTGTAAGTTAGGCCATTCCAGTCATTTCCTGATACTATTCATTTTTTCCACAATAGTTTTGGTTTAAAAAAAAATTATTCTCCATGTGTTGAGGCCATTTAAGGCTATCAGGTAGCAAGCAAAAAAGAAATCACTTACCTAATGATTTTTCTTTATAAGTTTCCTTATAAAATGTCTCTGGCTTTGTCCACATCCTAAAATAAAAATGTAAACTCGAGGAAATTAAGATGGCTAAATCACAGTGGGAAACACCAGCTGAGAGAAAAGATAAAGAAACTGGCAGGTTGCTGGATTTAAAGACTCAGCGGGGAAACTACCGTGATAATGAAAAGTTTAGTGCCTCACAAAATTTGTAAGTCTTGTGACCATTCAATAAAAACAAAAAGACACTGAAGACAGAAAATATTCAAATGTCATAAACACAAGGGATGAGAAATGTATCTAAAATCACTCAGCATCTCTATGTGACAACTATTATATCAACATATATAGGCCCTCTTCCTTCCTTCTTGTCCCCATCCAAATTTCAGGTCTTTGGGTGCATTCATTTTCTTCAGAAAGCTGTTCTTTATATATACATACATAGACAGATGATAGATGATAGATAGATGATAGATAGATAGATAGATAGATAGATAGATATGGATGGACGTGTGTGTTTATCTTTGTGTGAAAGGTAATGAAACATTACTATGATTAAATATTCTTGCTTTTGGGGCACCTGGGTGGCTCAGTCAGATAAGTGTCCAACTCTTGATTTCAGCTCAGGTCATGATCTCAGGATCCTGGGATGGAGCCTCACATCTGGTTCACACTTAATGGAGAGTTTGCTAGAAATTCTCTCTCTCCCTCCCCCTCTGCCTCTCCACTTACGAGCAAACACGCTAGCTCTCTCCTTCTCCCTCTCTACAATAAATACATCTCTAAAAAACAAACAAACAAAAAGATTCTTGCTTTTAAAGCATCACTTTGCTGCTGATGCCATATTCTAATTCTAATTAAATTCATTTTCTTGGTGTTCAAAATACAATACCCTAATTGTCAATACATTAGTTCTGCAAGTCGCCACGTGCCCAGATTCACATCAAGTCCACTCATTCTCATATTTCCTTTTGTGGAAATTTCTTAGTATCTTTGAGGAACTCTTCTCTAGTCTATGAATTCTTCCAGGTGAGTGATTCTAGTTCAAATGGTGACATGCCAGGCGCCTGGGTGGCTCAGTCCTTAAGCATCTGCCTTCATCTCAGGTCATGATCCCAGGTTCCCAGGATTGAGCCACACATTTGGCTTCCTGCTCAGTAGGAAGTCTGCTTGTTCCTTTCCCTCTGCCCTCCTCCCCCAGCTTGTGTGCGCATGCTGTCTCTCTCTCAAAAATAAATAAAATCTTTAAAAAAAAAAGGGCGCCCAGCTAGCTCAGTCGGTAGAGCATGAGACTCTTAAAAAAAAAAAAAAGAAGACAAATGGCGACTGGAACTAGAGAACACAAATAAATGTATGAATGAAAGAAAAAATGAACCAGTGGAAATTTGCAGCTACTAAACACACATATCCATGTAGTTTAGGGGAAGTTACCTAATCTCTTTCCCTTTGTTTCCCTAGCTGTCAAAAAGAGATAGGCAAATCACCTCTCTCATAGGATTATTGACAAGATACAATGAGTTGTCCTTGTTATAAAACTCAATTCCTCACTGATGTTTACTCTGAATGTGGACTTCATGGTACACCTTAAAACTTCAAAACAAAGATGAGGACAGATTATATGCATTATTTTTATTTCCAGAATATCTGGATTATACAGGTGGAAGAGAAATAAATTTCACGTGTCAGTTACATGATCAATAGCACAAACACTCCTAGCGCCCATAGGAACTTGACTTAATCTCAAGATCCCTGCCTAGTTCTTGAAAGTTGCCATCAAGCACCTCCAGAAAATGTAAACATTGAATCCAACAACTGCTTACTCTTAAGTTGCAAAACAAGAAGAACCTGCCTTTTATCTAGTTTAAGGTGTGCTTAGTGAAGAACAGAGAACAGTAGGACCATTCATTTTCTTCAGGAAATATTTGTTTCCAAATTTCCAGTTTAACCCAATCCCAAGGAGATGGTCTGATCTCTATAGCCTACTAAAGAAAATGCAAAGAACAATTATTTTCCCCAAATCTAGCTTATTAAATCTTACATAGCACCAAGTATAGAAACCCCCAATAATTCAGTATAATTCAATTATTGGGGAATAAAAAACTTAACTGATGGGTTAGTGGATTTATTTATTTTTTAAAGATTTTTATTTATTTATTTGTTTGACAGAGAGAGACAGTGTGAGAGAGGAACACAGTGGGAGAGGGAGAAGCAGGTTTCCCACTGAATAGGGAGCCCCATGTGGGGCTCAGTCCCAGGACTCAGGGATCATGACCTGAGTCAAAGGCAGATGCTTAATAACTGAGCCACCCAGGTACCTGGATTGGTGGATTTAAAAGTTCTGGTGGGAAGATTGACATGAGAATCATACAACATACCCATGTGACAAATGGTTCTAACAATAATTATTCACCAGAAGAAAAACAAAACAAAATATAATCTAACTGATTAGTTGTCCAGCATAGATATTTAATTGAACCTTAAAATTTTAGTCTAAAATCTTCATTCCAATGTGTAAATTATTTTGTGTTTTCTCCAAGAACAATAAACGACGACGATGACCACTTGCTTTACTTTTGTCAACCTAGAACACCCAGCCTGGTAAATTTCCCCAAACAAAGGGTGTATGTGACAAAAGTAAACAAAATTTCCACCTCCAGGAAATAAAAACTGATAGCAACCCTCAAAGGAAGCTCCCTCCAGAAACAATAATAATAATAGTAATGATAACGATTTATTACCCTTCAACACCGGGCACCTAGAACATTGATAGCAACTTTTCTTTCCCTATGTTCTTAGGGAAAGGCATACACAGACTTTAGGCATACACAGACTTTCGGAGCTATTGAAAACATATCTTGGCCAGAGTGGGTATCCCCTGTGATGAACACTTCTTGCTAAGAATCGACTAATTTTTTCCACTCACTGTCTACTGTAGAAATCATAACATAAGTGGGGAATCTTGTCAGTTCGAAGAAAACTGATAAAAAAAATATTGTTGGGGGTAGAAAAGATGTTTTTCCTTATTTTGGAGAAGTGGAAAATGACATCAGTTTGAAGTAAGGTCTCAGCTAATGTGTGCAAATAGAGCAGGTGCTCTTTCTACTTTTCAACTTGGAAGCAGAAGAGGTCTAAACTTGAAAGGGAGGAGTAATGAAGGGTTGAGAGGGGCATGTTCCTTTGTAGGGGTTAAGTTAAAGTGAAATAAGCTCTAGTTAGGAATCAATGGCATCAAATGGATTGCTAGAGCTATTGGAAATCATAAGCCACACATCGATCTGGTAAATCACATCAGGGATTCCTCATGAAACACACACCACAAGGATCCTCAGACACGGTGAGACTCTGTAAATACACGTGTGTTGGCAAATTGACATCGGTGGCGAAAGTAATGTTTTCCAATACTGTTTGAACTACACAGACAAAATGATGCGGTAACGAGTGAGTCTAATTGTTGTGTGGACAGGAAGACTAGTCAGACTAGCACTGGCGAAAGTTGGGTCTTTACTGAAACATTCAAAAACTTAGTTTCCTGACACATAGAAGAGTATAGTCAGGGAAGGACACAGTTCTATTCAGACTTCAACCTGGTGCTACAAGTGATGGCAGTTTTCCCAAAACTCTAGCAAGTGGGGCTTTTTTCCCCTTGAGTTTTCTGAAACATTAAAAAAAAAAAAAACCTGGTGAGAAACGTTTACTCTCTTCAATAAAACACCTAAAACTCTTGCATTCGAAAATGGACTTCCATCACATTTGAACACTACTGATGTAGAAAGAAAAGGAAATGCATCATGTCAACAGAAGGCTAATGCCGCGGGTGCTACCTCAAACTTTGTGCTAATGATTCACAGAGGATTTTCCTAAGAAAGTTTGCACCTTTGTAACACAGACCAACAATCCTTTGGGACTCTAGATACTGTAACTTCTAACTTGAAAGATGTGTAACAGCTTTTGAATTGGTCTATTTTAATAAAGCTTCCCCAGACACATTATCACAACCGTATGCCTACACATCACTGAGATGGTGGCAGGCCAGTGAGCAGCACGGAGGAAAGATTTTCTGAGTGTTCTGGGCGGCTGCCAAAGCCAAGAGAAATTTGACACTCCATAAAGTAACCTGGGCCTCTGTGCTTAGAACTCTCTGGCAGAGGGGTTTCCTAAATCATATTTCTAATTATAAATCGAAAGCTTTTGTCCCCTGTTAAAGGAATGTCCTAAGTTGGTGAACAGGTGTGGCAAGCAGATTTTGGAATGGGGTAAGGAAGGGGGAGGAGTCGGGCCCTCTGAAATCCTACCACTCAGCAGCTGCTTACTTCACCTAAATAGAAACCCAGGCCTTTGTGGACACTGAAAACATACTTGGGACTTATAGAGGCATGATCTCATTTTCAGTGTGAGGAAAAAACCCTCTAGAAAAGTAAGAATATTGTCAAAATGATTAGTAAGGGTTTAAGAGTAACCGTGACGAGCAGTTGTAACCAGTGTACTATTCTCAACGACAGAACCCGTACCACTGCAGGGCAAAGAGAAAGTATAGCTCACACAAACACAGAAGGGTGCAGGTCAGAAGTTGGGACTCTCAGGTCAGCAGTTGGCCCCCAGAAACTGGAAATCTAGTCACCATCTCTCAAGTTTAGCTCCTTACCTGGGACTGAAATGAATGGAGAATTGATCTTTCTTTTTTTTCTTCTTTCCATTGTCTTGCAAACCTATACATTCACTTGATACACAGAATCAAGATAGAAATAACTCTACTTATATTTACTCTTTACTTTTAGCTTATATTACTTTCACTTTTACTCTGCTCAAACTTAGGGCCCACTCAGCCCTCTATAATGGTCTTCTAAAGAATAAACACGTTTTCTTGTCATTGCTTTTACTGAAATTGTAGGCAAAAAGAGCTTTTAAATAACAACAGTGGAAGGATAATTAATAAACTACCTCATAATTTTACAACCATAAAACAAAGCTGATAAGAAGGTTTTTGTCCCTTGCAGTGTTGCAAAACTAACATACTAGTGTCCACAATAAAAAGAAATTCAAAGCTTTATAAAATCATGCCTTGTACTGAAGCTGAATGTGTCAATTTAAAATAGAAATAATTGGCCATGGGTATAAGCACTGTACACGATTAGCTTTGTTAGATCGCAAGAGCTGTTTATGATTTTTGGTGTGTGTGACATATGCTCCTGGAGAACCCAGAGTAAGTCCCACCACATTCTTTTTGAAAATTAAATAGAATATAATGGGGTGCCTGGGTGGCTCTGTCAGTTAACCGTCTGCCTTTGGCTCAAGTGGTGATTCTAGCGTCCTGGGATTGAGCCCCTCATGGAACTCCCTGCTCTGCTCCCCGCTCCCTACTGGGTGGGAAGCCTGCTTCTCCCTCTCCCTCTGCCTCATGTTGCCCTTGTTTGTGCTCGCTCTTTCTGTGTGTCAAATAAATAAATAAATAAATAAATAAATAAATAAATAAAATCTTTAAAAATAAATAAACAGCAAATGCTTTCTCCTTCCAAACCCAAATTCTTTCTTTATTAAAGGTGGTGGTTGTCAATTTTTTTCCTCCACCCCAAATACTGCCGGCTCGCCATTATTCTTAACTCTGTGTCATTGTCTTTCTTGTGGTAGAACAAATCCATAGCCTGAAGATAAGCATTGGTTTTCCAGGACGCTCAATATCTTGGCCAGAGCAGTCAAGGCCACCTGGATGGTGAGCCATTACATATTGGAACTTCATTGCCGTAGGCAGCAAAAAAAATACCTTGTTTCATCTTGGAAGGAAAGAGATTCTCTTACATGTTTCACAAAATGAATAAATAGGATGTATTCCTCTGGATATGAGAAGACAAAATGACAGACGAGCCTGACGGAAATGCACCATCACCAGCCACATTTCGCTAATATTGATTCCTACGCTGAGAATGTGGCTCCTAGCAGCCGCTCCCAACACTGTTTCAAACATTGCACAGACCATCTCTGGCAGCTGTGTTGATATGGAGTGTTCAAGACAAGCAAACACAAACTTTAACATCCACCCAGGAGTTGTAAATAGTACGCCATTAATGCTCCAACATCTGCTTTGTAAACAAGAGCGCTCTTTACAATTCACCTTAAAATGTTGCAGTGAAGAGCAGAGACCAAGTGTGTTTACATACAGAGACTGGGCTTGGGAACTATTTATTATTCTTCTGGGTAACTAAGCAGCTGTTGTGATTAGTGCTTGACCTTTGGAAAAGGTCTTAACCTGGGCCATTTGAGACAGTTGCTCTGAATTATCGAACCTGCTTCTCTGCCACGGAGTGTCCTCCTGAGAAATAAAAACCAGTTTCACCACAGAAGAGACAGTTTCAGCTGACTGGAAACCAGCAGAACATCAGAGCGTGACTGCAGGCGAGGACGGTGTAGGCATTTCAACAGCGGTTTGACCGAGGGGCCCACATCATTCCTTATAGCCATAGTCAGCGTCTTCTTTCCTTTATCCGGGAAAAGACAGATAACCATTTAAGCTACGTCATTTATACACATGCTTATTTAATTTCACCTCACAAAACAAAATTTTAAAAAAGAACTGTTTTAGGCCAACTCGGCTTTTTTCTTCTATCTCATTCACAATTTATAAGCATATCAATTGGCTGCCAAAGTGGTGAGGAAAATATTATGTTTCGATATAATTCCTGACAAAAGATTTCCAAATATCTATTGAGAATATAGTTAAATAGCAACCCTTTCATGTGACTCTTTGTTTTTTCTTTCCTTTTAATACATTACTTTGGAATGGATGGAATAGTTGATAGTTCAGAAATGCATATCCTATAGCCAGCCAGAAGACAACAGAACTCTAAAATTTACTAGCTCTGATGCATTCCATAAATGATTTACCTTTTCTCTTCAAGACTTTCTTTCTCTATAAAATGAGAGGAATAAATGCACCTGTTTTCCAGACTGCTGTGAGGATTAAATGAGTTAGTTAATGTGAAACAATCAGATCAGTGCACAGGACACGGCACAACACTCAATACCCTGTTAGTTGCATTAGCTTGTCTCTGGAAATAAATTGCCATCAGAATGCTCTTTTAAAGAGAAGATATCTGTGTCCAATTCACTAACCATTGCACTTAAGCAGGAACAAAAAAATTGAATTTATAACTCTTGACTAAGCCTTCCTATAACACAAAAGTTAATTTAATACTGAGTTGAAAGTACACAATACCTTTAAGCTCATCGACCAATTACACTAAATGGTAAATCATGATGTTTCTGCTAAGTGGTGTATTTAAAATGGTAAAAGATGATCCTTAGGTTTTACAGCAACATTTTATAAGCTTTGGGGAAATCCCACTACGATTAAGCAGAATTGAAAAGTCAAAGAAAGCAACTGCCAGTTTTAGATGTTTTTAAACTTTGCTTTATGTATTAATGTGTGTAGGTATGCATTCATATAGTATCCAATCTCACTCACCCGTTAGCTTAAAATAACTATTCAGTAAGGATTTATTTTTCTTTGGTTTTTCTGCATGAATAAATACTGGTGAGATTGAGAAAATACTTTTCAAATTAATTCTGCATCATAACACATTGTGCTTAAAAGAGAAAAGCACCAGGCAGTTAATAATGTGAATCCGAAATCAGTGGAGTAAAAAAAAGCAAGAAGTTGATGTATGCAACTGATCATAGACACCAGGGGGGCATAGTTGGTTCCCGGAGTTAGAGTAAATATTGTCTTTAAAAGGTAGAAATTATAAATTATTTTTATTCCCTAACAATTTATTATTTAGATTTTCAGAATCATTTTATCAATAAAATGTTCTTGGACACCAGAATAATTATGATTTATGGATAATTTTCTGCTTTTACTTTGTTATCTCCTGAGTCATTAGAGACCAGTTCATGCCCCTCTGGCTTAAAGATTATTCTACCATTACACTTTTCAAATATTATGAGAAGAGGCTGACTAACATGCATTACTGTTCCGAAATACCATTCATGTTTATTTTATAATATTTTCTTATGCTATTTTGAATGATTTTGCTTCCACTTCTTATTAACTTTCAAAACAAAGTAAAACAGATTATAAGTAATTTACTCCACAGTTGTAAGAAAGAACACAATGTGGATTTTATTTATGCATAGATTTGTTGATTAAATCTGAAAGTGGATGTCTCCTGAATCCATCACATCCAATCACCTCAATTTGCTCAGTTCTAAACTCATTCCCTGATTTAAAAGATGACTTACAAGCATGCCAATTGTTCTATCCTACCTCAAACCCACAACTCCATTCTGGGATGGCCCATGCACCCTGACTCTCTGTGCCCTCCTCAGGCTTAGGGTCTCCTGTCCTATCCAGGCCTTTGAGTAACAGGTCCCTTAGCTATAGGACCAGCCCTGTATTCCCCCTAGCATAGTGGGGTCTGATTTCTCGAACCATTCCTGCCAATCCCAATTCTCAGCAGTTCAAACTTTCCCCTCTATTCTTAGCGCATTCCCAAAGACAAGTCTTGGTTGTGTAGCAAAGCGGCCCTGCACTGTTGACAATTCTTAGCCTGTTCCCCCTATTTTACTTATACTCAGCAATTACATTGGACTTTGCCATGCTGCTGGGGCTCACCGAGTTCCTCTCTGACAGGAGCTGGAACAGAAGTCTGAGATGCTTCTGCTCCAGCCGTTTTTTCAGACTGCACTTGTATTTCTCAGGCTGAATTCCTCTCCTTTGGATAATACTATGTTGCCAGAGAATTATCATAATTTGCGATTATCCCTTCCTATCAACTATTCCTATAGAAATGTAGACCAAGAAAAATAGAGTTATCCATATATCCTGGCAATTATAAACATGACTGATGGTTTCATGTTACAAATCAACTGGTCCATTTTGATAATAATAACATTGACCAAAGTGGAAGCTAATAAGTTACATAACCAGAAAATCTGAAGCAATGTTATATTTGCCATTGTATTATTTTAATACATTTTTTATATTAAGATGATTATAGATTCATATGGAGATTCAGAAAAGTAATGCAGAGAGCTATCTATCCTTTACTTGGTGTCCTCTAATAGTTACATCTTGGAAAACAGTAGTGCAATATCACAACCAGAATATTGAATTGATACTGTCAAAATAAAGGACATTTCTGTCATAAAAATCAATGGTGTTACACCAAAATCCCCTCTGCCCTCCCTCCTCACCTTCCCTCTAGTTCTTAACCCCAGCAACCACTAATCTGTTTTCCATTAAATTTTTCTTATTTCAAGAATGTTGTATGCATGGAATCATATAGTAAATAACCTTTGGAAATTGGCTTTTTTCAGTCAGCATAGATCTCCAGATACTTATCCAGGTTGTTGTTTATATCAGTAGCTTGTTCCTTTTAATTGCTGAATACTAGTCCGTGATATGTATGTACCATGAGATGCTCACGAAACCATCTGTTAAAGAGCATCTGAGCTGTTTCTGATTTTAACTATCGTGAATCAAGCTGCTATGAACATTCCTGACAGCATTTTGTGTGAACATAAACTTTCATTTCTTTGGGATAAAGACCTAGAAGGGCAAATGCTGGGTGATACATTTAGTTTTTATTTTTTTAAGACAATGCCATTTTTCCAACAAAGCTATCCCAGTTTACATTCCCACCATCAAGGTGTGAGTGATCCCAACTCTCTGTATCCTCACCAGCATTTTGCATTGTCAGTATGTTTTACTTTTGGTATTATAGTAGGAAAGTATGATAGGATGGATCAATTGATATTTCCCTAATGCTAATAATACTAAACATATTTCCTGGTACGTATTTACCATCTGTATATACTCTTTGTCAAAATGCCTGCTTTAAAATATTTGTCAGATAATTCTAACATCTTTGTCATTTTGTTGTTGGCATCTATCGATTGTCATTTTCCATTTAAGTTGAGATTTTTCAGGCTTTTGATATGATGAGTGATTTTCTATTGAAACCTGGACACTTTGTGTATTACTAGATGCTAGGTTTTCTTTAAGCCTTCTCTGGCTTCCTCTAAACTGCTCCAGTAACATTGGAGGAAGTGGAACCTCATTTACTGCCAGGAGAAGTAGAAGTCTGGCCCTGTCAACCTATACTGACACCCCATAGAGAGAGGGACTCATTGCTGCTAGGCAGGGATGAGGGGCTCCAGATCCTCAACAGACCTTTGCATGCTATTAGAGATGCAGGGGCAAGTGTATGAGGCTTACCGCAGCAGCTTGTCACCAGGCTGCTGAACAGCCGTAGATTTTATTTACACTTCTTGGATAGAGAACACATGTGGAGTCAGAACAGGAACATAGTAGGTGTCATCAATGGGTGGCTGATTTAGGAGTGAGATGGCCCTCAGCCCAGAAATAGCATGACCAGTTCTTGTTCCTTCCATCTCTTTCTATCGTCAACCCTTTGGTTTGTTCCGCCATAGTCTCCACTGACTCTATTTTTGGCATGTGTCACATATCGTTAACTTATTTTTGTATTTACATCAATTTTGTTCTTATTTTAGAAGCTACTAGCTTCTTTACTATGCATGTTTTCTATTTATTATCATTGTGCCTATAATTCATAAGCTACCAGTTTATATACTATGTAAAATTCATATTTCTTATAAGTCTATCACAACTTGTCTTTCTTGAAGAGTTGAATACCTCAAACCATACAGCAAGTTCAAATCATCTGAGTTATCCTTCTAGAGCAGCATCAGGCAATACCACACATACTCATTCAAAGGATCACATTTTAGGGAAATCAGGAGTCAATCTAAGAACGCAAATTTAGAGATATTAACATATACATCATGAAAAATGTATGCAGATTTAAATATATTTCTTTTTTTTCCCCAAATTTATTTTAATTTTTCAGTGTTACAAGATTGATTGTTCATGCACCACACCCAGTGCTCCATGCAGTACGTGCCCCTCTCGATACCCACCACCAGGCTAACCCCCCCCACCCCCTCCCCTCCAAAACCCTCAGTTTGTTGCTCAGAGTCCACAGTCTCTCCTGGTTCAACACCCCCTCCGATTTC
>CM052800.1:93811651-93845035 GCA_028533885.1 Nasua narica | reverse complement strand
GGTGCTACAGTAAATGGAATCGATTCTCTAATTTCCCTTTCCATATTTTCATTGTTAGTGTATAGGAAAGCAATTGATTTTTGTGCATTGATTTTGTATCCTGACACATTACTGAATTGCTGTATGAGTTCCAGTAGTTTGGGGGTGGAGTCTTTTGGGTTTTCTGATTTTTACCTTATATTTTTTTACCTTCTGTACCTTAATATTTTACTATATTAACATAATGGGTTTTCTGGGGGCATTATATAAAAGGTACAACCAAGACAAGAAATTAAAGTTAAATCTAGTCCAGAAGAGATAATAGCTTAATCTTTTTTAATTGAAACACGTATATCAACCTATGATCAGTTTCAAAAAAAGAAGAAAAAGAGAGAAAGAAAGAAAGAAAGAAGGAAGGCAGGCAAGCAAAAAACTTAGGTTGCCAAACAGATATATTTAAAAGAAGATAACCTAGAAATTCTAGAAATCAAGGTCTGCTATCGATAAGGGATAACGCGGGTAGAAATCTGGACTTCAGTGGTGTTTGACTGAAAGTTTTGTAACACAATTATAAAATAATGATTCTCCTTTAATCTTGACTATTTAAATTTGGCTGTAAGAGTTGTCTGAATAACAGATGCCCTGCCTGATTGCATTTCAACTTTGGCTAATTGGAACATTTTTATGTCACATTTTAAATATTTAGCTGAACAACCATGAGTATATTTTTAAAATGAGGTACAATTGTTCTCTTCAACCTTTACTATGATTTATATAAGAAGAGAAACTACTGTGGGAAAATGTTAACAAAGCATTTTTTTTTGTCTATGACTGTTTTGTTTGTGTATAAAGTACGGGGCTGGTTAAGTGTATTAGTTAGTTATGACATCTGAAACTGTCATCCAAATTGTAGAATATGTAAATTGGAGTTGCAAAATTAGGAAATGCCTACTGAGAACAGAATAGCAAACAAGAAACTTAGGAAAATATGGGAAGAAAATTTAAGCACAAAAGAACTTCCTGAAAAATACTAAACTTTGAAAAGAATTTGAAAGATATACTATATTTCAAAACTAGCAGATTCTTATCAAGATTTGACAGAATATAGTCACATAATCTGGACAATATACATTTCAAGGCCAACCTCAAAATTTTGTAGAGTCCTAATTTAGATAATACTCAACAGACTTCATTTTGGTCCTTTCTGGGTGCCTTTTATAAGCTAAATAAAATTTAGTATATAAAGGAATAGAAAGTGGAAGAAGAAAGTTAGGTCTCTGCTGTTCTTTCCCAATAGGGTCCTTAGACTAAAAAAAGTGACAAACATTTTGATTAGCACCCAAAAATGTTATTTCTTATATCATTAGCATGGGGGAGGGGGCCAGCATACCTTTGAGTAAATTCATAAGATATGCAATTTACATTTGACAATTTATATTTATATAAAGGAAGACAAGGTTCACTTCAGACTTCTCAATACTCATTTAGTAAATTAATATTTATATTGTGTTGATGATATGCCGAGTGCTATACAAGGTTTTAGCGATAAAAGAATGGGGAAAACCCAGGCCACGATGCCCTGTGATTTGCCTCTTAAAGCCCAATTGGGAATCTACATCAAGGTGAGGCTCCAGAACTTTTATTTGTGAACAGTCAATATTAAGTCCAAAGGAGTTTTTGTGGTAAAATGAAGATGTGGACAGAAATGGAATCCATGTACTGTCCAAAGGAAACAAAGGGGCCCAATATCCATGCGTTACTGAAGCGCAATGCAGCCCTGCCTACCCTCTCCCATGGCATGTTCAGGGGAGACGAGGCTCGCTCTTGTTCCGTCCAGCTGGGACTAGGAAATTTAGGGAGGCAAGGTCTTCCCTAGTTATGCACTGTCACACTATAAGCCATGTTCTCTATATTTATACTTCAAAATAAATACAAAATTAAAAGGAATATATCTTCTAAATTTTAAAATGTACAACAATTTCATTTTATTTGCTATTGAACATGGATTTCTGGCATTTGGGTTCTGTCCCAAATTTCAAAAATTCTGAAAATTTAAAAATGAAATTGCTTTCAAGTACAAGCTAAACTTCAGCATCATGGAAAATGAAGCTGCCTTCAAGGGATGAATTGAATAAGGAAAGTGCATTTTAAATTGTTTGGCTATTTACCATTAAAGATATTAACTGGAAGGTATCATTGATTTCAAGTCTGTACACTTCCAAAGCCCTTCATTGTTCTGTCAGTTTCTCTCTCTCTCTTTCCCTCTCCCTCTACCTCTGTGACTGCTGAGCTGGAACATTGGTCTCCTCTTGCTCTTGGACTGGGACTCACACTGCCAGCACTTCTGTCCTAGGGCCTTCAGACTCAGACTGGAACTATACCTCTGGCCTTCCTGGGTCTCTAGTTTGCAGATGACAGCTTGTGAACTTCTCAGCCTCCATAATCATGTAAGCCAATTCCTTACGATAAATATCTTTATGTATAGATATAGATAGATTTATAGATCCTATATATATTTATTATATATAAATATATGTTGTATTTATTAATATATAAATATATTTATGTATTTTATATATTATTTATATAACATATAACATACAATGTATATTAATGTGTAAATATAACATATATGGTATAATAACATGTTTTACATATATATACATATATATTTATATCTTATTGGTTCTCAATGTACAATACCATAATTTAAAGCATAAGCTAAACTTAACAAAATATTTCTCTTCTGTAAAAAAGATCCATGTCTCTAGAGATAATATTATATGACCTACATATATTCTATTTTCTAAGTGTTATTTCCATTGCCAAAAAATATCCTTCTAGAAGTGGTTAGGATAATTCAAAAACTCATTTTTAGAGAAGAATAAAAAGTAGCACTTTCATGATATACTTCAGTATATAGTACTGAAATGAAACAAAGCATTTATCACGAATGTTCTTCCAGCTAGTTTAGATTTTAAAGATTTGCTGTTTAATTGCTAATAGTCCCAGTGAACTTTTAAACTTCTTTAGCAGCAACGGACCTCTGGTTCTAAAATTATTTTACAAATAAAAAGCTCTGTTGAATTTGATTTTTATTTATGAAAATCCTTGCACAAAAATGAAAAGAAATAATGTTCAACATTCAATTACAACCGGAATGTAAATAAGTATACATAAGCCCCATTATTCAGTACTAAGTCAAGGAAATTCTCAAGGTTTAAAGTGTTTAACATTGTGCAATATGTGAATAAAGTGCTATATACACACAAATATATTTAATTTAAATTAAAGATACCATTTATACAGGCTTCCAAGTTTGCAGAAAGGTTGGGAGAGCTGAGGTTATTAGCTAGTCTGATTGATAACATCGACTGAGAGATAAAAACATGCTTAACTACATACATAATCACTAAGTATCCCTTGTACATTATGCAGTCTTTGCTTGTACTTTATGATTCTGCTTTGAAGAGTCTCAACTGAAATTTTAAATTTCCTTAAATTATAATCCAATTGATAGCTTTAACACAGTGATTGGAAATCTAGGCAATAATCTGTCTCATGTTCACTGTATATGAAATTCTTTGTCATGGAGCTATAAAGTGTCCAAAAATGTGGGCTTTTTTCTCCCTCTTAATATTTTTCTGCCTAATTTAAGATGGTGTCTAAATTTTAATTGTTGAACATTGAAATGCCAAAGAAAAGAGAGAGAAAAAAATAAAAACAAATTATGTCAAAAAAGAACAGTTTAAGAATTCTGTGAGAACTTACCTAGAGTGTTGGATGTCCAAGGAAAAAGAAACCTGGAAAATTAATGAGTCTGTCCTCCTACCTTAAATTATATACAGTAATTCAAAAGTCAAAATCACATTCAATTAGTAACTGGTCCTCGGGTACCAAAGCTTGGAAAACTCAGCTTTTCCCAACTCAATGTAATTCAGGTTATAAATTTTACAATTCAAGGATTTATATATTCCACTAGTTGGCATTATAAATCTATTTAGCTATTACTCAGGATGCTAATCCTTCTGTCTGTGCTAAAAGCATTGGTTTATGTAATTAAATGATACATGTTTAAGAGTCTTTAAAGTATAACATAATTAATTTTTTATTTCTACAACTCTATTCTCTCGTTATATTTGATTTACATTTTCTCCATTAAATCATGGAGCACATGCAAATTGTAATTATAGTAATTAAGTTCCTATGATAATAGTGAATCTATCAACAATATTAAATCAGTCAATATAAATTTCTTTAGAATCTCATTAATTAAACAATTAAAAGATTTTCTGAAACTATAATTTATTAGGCTTAAGTAACGCATTTTTGTGGACTATTTTTTGTTGTTGTTTTTCTGTTTAGAGGAGATTTGTGATGTTACTAAGAATAAACTATAAATATACATAAATCCTGGGTGGCTCAGTTCATGATCTCAGGGTTTTGAGACGGAGCCCCACATTGAGCTGCATGCTAAGCATGGAGCCTGCTTAAAATTTTTCTCCCTCTGCCCCTGCCCCCCCTCAAAAAAAAAGAATGAGCTATAAAAACAAAATAATTCAAGCTTTTTTTAAAAAAAATCTTATTACAATTAAAAATGTTTACATTTTAAAGAAGAAAAAAAGCTTTCAATGAAGAACATTTTCTATACGCACTTATTACAAAAACAAAATATCAGACCAAAGAGCATAAAAGTTATCTTTCTCCAACCTGCCCCTTCTGTTTCCAATCCTGCTGAGTGATGTGGTCTCTGTTTTCACCATTTCCTGATATGTAAGTAGCTACCAGAGAACCCATTCTTTCTTCTGACAGGAAGCAGCAGGATATACTTATGATAGGAACAAGGTAAAAATGGGTGAAATTAATTTTACATTTCCCCTGAGGCCCTTCTTTCCTTATTACCAACTACATTTCAATTGATTTTTCTCTTTCTGACACAATGAAGAATTAATAGCACAGATGACCTTTCAGAAGGCAACATAAAGGATCTTTATTTATTTATGAAATATAAAGAAATTATTGGTTTCCTTAATAAGATAAAGCCAAATCTTCCAAACTCAACAATGTCAAGTAGTTTTTTATTTGCCACAGACAAAGTACAATATTGGAATCACTTCATTAATTTTCTCCTTGGTAATCTACTAGTATTTTTCTGTCACCAATGTGTAAGCCTCAAGGGAAATAAGTTTCAATTATTTGCAGACATCGGAGATGAACAGATTTTATTAAAATTTTGGTCTTTAACTTCTAATTAAACAGTAATGTACAAATTGATAATTTGACTTTCAAGATTGGATTCTCCGTAGCTTTGGCTTGTTTCAGTGATATTTCTATAACTTTCCTGAACTGTTAACACTTCTTTGAAATGGAACTCAGTGGACACAGTCTATAGACAGAAATTCTCTTTTTAGTCAGTCTGTGATCCAATTTACCAAGTTCTGGTTTCCTCTAATAGGATTTCTTTCCACCATGAGTGGTTACCACCAGGGATAACCATTACTACAGAGCTTACCACACATTGTTACATTATTATTACACATTATTCTTTCTAATATTGCTTTCTTGATTTTGATATCTCTGTCATTTATTTTGTTCTTAAAAAGAAATTAAAGATTTAGATTTAGATTTTCCATAACAGTATGAGACGAAAAGAGACTTAGAATAACCTTTCAGAATTAGGGCTCATAGACATTGCTGCAATTAGGAATTAATAAAGTAGATGTCAATTTTCTCTAGCTTCATCATTCTATTCTACTTTACATAGATAAAACTTACACAGACATATAATAACTTGTTATCAAAGGAATATGAGATAATTCTTTCTTTGCAAACAGGAAAAGGGAAAATCAGAGAAAGAATATAAGCAAACCTTCAATAACAAATCTTTGTTATGTTATGTTATAAACTGTGTTAGTCATTTATCATTCAGCTCTGGGACAATATCCTAAGATTGAACTATGGTGCTTATAGGAATAAAACAATAGCCACATTTTCCAAATAGCTCTATGTGCTTCCTGGGTTTCCTAGTAACCAGAAGAAGCTAAGCTGAACACGTTTATGTGGAAAGTAGGCAGGAGAAAAAAAAGGTAGGAGATTGAAATGAAATAGTCCTATGTTACCAACATAATAGAGCTCAGAAGCAATTCCTCCAAGAGAAAGACTGTTGGAATATTTGATTTCCAGCCCTTGTGAGCAAAATGTGCTAGGTGTATTAACCATGCCGCTTATTTTTAGCTGATTTCATTTCAGTAAGAATTAGGCTGTCCCATTAAGTTATAGGCTGGCATTGCATCAGATCATGTTTTTCTGTTGTACAAGAATAAGCAGTTACTAATCTAGACAAGAAGACTCTTGGGAGGAAAGAGGGAGGGAAGTTGGGAGGACTCATGGGAAGGAAATTTAACATACTCAGCAACACGGGACTTCACATCTAGAAAGGCACCATTTTCAACATGATCCATGTGATGATCCCCAGAATTATACATCATACAGCTTTGCAACTGCAAATACTTCAGCAAGAATAATACTAACATGTGCATCTATATAGAGAGTGCTAAAGAAAAAATAGATACATGTACAGAGTTCATTGTGGTATTCTTGTAACTTCTCTGTAATTTTGAAATTATTTTATGTTTTTGTTTTTGGTTTTTTAAGTAGGTTCCATCCCCTGCATGGAGCCTAAAGTGGGAATTGAATTCACAACCCTGAGGTCAAGGCATGAGCTGAAATCAAGAGTCAGACACTCAACTAACTAACCACTCAGGTTCTCCTGAAATTATTTTTTTAAAGATTTATTTATTTATTTATTTATTTATTTATTTATTTGACAGACCCAGAGCACAAGAAGAGGAGTGGCAGACAGAGGAAGAGGGAAAAGCATGCTTCTCACTGAGTAGGGAGCCAGAGGCAGGGCTCCGTCCCAGGACCCTGGGATCATGACCTGAGCTGGATGGCAGACACTTGACCGACTGAGCCACCCAGGTGCCCCTGAAATTATTTTAAAATAGAATGTTTCTGATCATCAAATGATGGTATTAAAGAAATAGTATAAAGACAAGCCACATATAGCCAACAAAAAAGAAATAGTAGCAGCCTACATCTAAAACTCCTACCATTTGATAATTAAAAAGTTTAAAAAATAGAAAAATGAGGGCAAGACAAAAAAAGTAAAAAAAAAAAAAAAAGATTAAAAAATCTTCAGCAAAAGATGAAATATAAATGAAAGACACATAAAAATATATACAACTTTCATTTCAGGAGAACAGAAATTAAAACATAGTTATGATTCATGATTCTCTACTCACCAAGTTGACAAGGTTAAAAACTCTGACAATAAACTAGTGTTGAGAATGTGGAGCAAGAGGAATTCTTACACAATGCTAGTGGATGTGTAAGTTGATATAACCCCTTAGAAAAAAATGGAAATTGTCTAACAACACTGAAGATAACATGAAACCTTGAACCCCATGTATCTACTAGAATGTTTATGTTTTCAAGGAACTGTACAAGAAGATAGGCACATGGCTGTTTGTGGCTTCCTTGTTTGTTATAGCTAAAAACTAGCAAAACCCAAATGAAAAAGAATGAACGTTAGCCAAATAGTTCAACAAGATTCATCTTAATAAAAATATAAATTTGAATGAAAAGAATCAGGTCAGAACAATATCTGTGGTATGAAACCATTTATAGTATGTCCAAAATATTCCATATTGGGAAAGAACATATATAATACTTATTTATATCATATATTTTATATTATGTATAATTCATACATATGAATTCTATTACTTTATTAAAACTATAAAGAAAAGCGAGGAAGTATAAACCCAAAATTCAAGTTCATAGTTAACTGAAGATGAGAGCTGATTCTGGTTGGAAAGAAATACACATGGAATTTTAATGATATTAGTAATTCTTCTCCATAAGTAGGATTATATTATATATGTGTGTTTTGTTGTTGTTGTTAATTTTCTATTACATTATGTAATACTATAATTTTGTTATTTTTTCTATTGTGTCATATAATATAATAGATATTATAGAACATAAAAATATTTTATGATTTTCAAGAAAAATAAACTTAAAATATTTTTAATTCTTTAACACATCAATCAATATTTTATCCTTTTAGACAATGGCTCCTGATAAGCCCTTTGAAAATAATATTAAAAAAAAAAGAAAAGAAGTATTGATTACATAGATAATTTCATAAAGAGTCTGAACACATTTTTTTAAATCAGCTATATTTCTTTCCTAGATTCAAAAATTTGAAAAAAAATATTAAATACTCCTTAGGTCAAAGATGAGAATAAGATCACTTCTCATATTACATATATATCCATTTAATTTGTTATTAAAACTACTCAAAATTTGGAAATAGAGCAAAGAAATTCTGTGTGGTTTTCAATATCTTATAAGAACATTCTCTAATAAGTCAACCTAAGAGTCATCAGATGCTCTAAAAAAATGTAACTTTGTATGGCTTACTATTTGCTCTTCTTAAAGCGCAATTTTGTAAAGCTGGAATTTAACTTGTAGGAGATTGATAAATTGCAAATACAGATGCAGATGTTTTCTACACTGTAGAAAACAAAAAAAGATCGTGATTTTGTTACCTTGTAAGGCATTAATCAGTTTTAAATCTGCTATAGATGACTCACTTCAGTTTTTGTTTTTGATTTTGTTTTTCTTTTACTGGCTATATATGTTAGTCTTGTGTATTCTCTTTTGAACCAGCTTTGTCAGCTGCTGTTTCCTTCATTGATTTGTGAAATAAATATTTGACATATGCTCAATCTACGTTATCGTAACTTTTTCAAAAATCATTATTTTATTCCCATAACAAGCTTCTGAGAACTGTAACTTGCAAGAAAATCAGCTAATGATATCCCTTCATGTGTCACAATAAAGTCTGTGTATCACGCAAAATGTGTCTGTATGTTTTATTGACTGTCAAAATTTTAAGAAATTCTGAATGGGCCAGAAAATCCATTACTTCAGGGACTCCTGGGTGGCTCAGTTGGTTAAGCAGCTGCCTTCGGCTCAGATCATGATCCCAGGGTCCTGGGGTCGAGTCCCACAAGGGGCTCCTTGCTCAGCAGGGAGCCTACTTCTCCCTCTGCCTCTGCCTGCTTGTACTCTCTCTCTCTCTCTGACAAATAAATAAATAAAATCTTTAAAAAAAAATCCATTACTTCATAGGAGGTTCCAATTCAAAAGTATTATTTATAATCTAAATACACCTGGGCAAAGGAGGGCAAAACTGCCATGACTGAGCAAAAAGGTTTAAAACACAAGGTAGAAATCAGAGATTATACAATCTCTGTCCTTTTTTGTTTTGTTCTTTTTTGAGTTTGGTAGCTATTTTTTTTTCAAGAATGTTAAGAATGTAGCCAGTTGTATTCTAAATGGAACCAAAGTATCCTCAAGTAATATGATAAAAGAACATATGCACTACATTGACAATATAATATTTTCAAAAGTATTACTCCAGATTCCTTGGAATGCAAGTATTGTTCTTATGATACTTTATTTTGTTTCAAAATTTGTTTATTTATTTGAGAGAGAGAGAGCAGGGGAAGGGGCAGAAGGAGAGGGAAAGAGGTTCCTCAAGCATTCTCCCTGATCAGTGCAGAGCCTGACATGGGGCTGGACCTGGGACTCAGTGTCACGACCCTAAGATCATGAGCCAAGACAAAATCTAGAATCAGCTGCTCAACCAAGTGAGCCACCCAGGTGCCCTCATGATACTTTAGAGTCTTAGTGAATCAGTGATTCTGTAGGTTTCTTTTTCTTTTTTTTTTTTTCTCTAATGATATAGTGCTTAAATTTTCAAGGGCAGTAGTAAATAAATATTGTAATTTTTTTCTCTTAAAATATTCTAGGAAAACTAGCCAAAGTTAAAGTCTCCTAGCTTTCTCTTACTGTTTCAAGACTTGAAGGAATATCATACTGCCAAAAAAGGTGCCCTTGGGGCACCTGGGTGGCAGAGTCCAGTAAGCCCCAGACTCTTGGTGTCAGCTTAGGTCATGATCTCAGGGTTGTGACATTGAGCCTCACATCAGGATTGAGATTCTCTCTCCTTCTGCCCCTCCTGCTTGTGCTCTCTCTTTCTCTTTCTCTTATTTATTTAAATAAATAAATCTTTTTTTTTTTTAAAGTGGACCATAGGTAATATCTTATATTTAATTGATTGTTTGCCACCTATTCAGTCACATTCACTCACTGATTCACTCCTTAGAACGAACATATTGAGTACCTTATATTTTGGGTGCGAAGGAGTAGAAGTTAATGCAAGGATTATAAAACAGTCTTGACTAGAAAGAGTTTTGGTTTGTTGAGGACAATTTAAGACCAGTCACAGTATTTAACATGGGAAGTACAGAGGAATGAGCTGTTTTGGAAAATAAGAATTAAAGACAAAAATAGTAAAATAGAAGCATTAAAATGCTGCACCACAAATCATCTTTCTTCATAAGCAATTAGTGTTAAAAATCATCATTACATAACAAAAAAATCCAAAAGCTCATTTTTAGTTTTGTTAATATTAATATGCAATAGAGTCAGGAATGAGGTAAAATAAGCATAGTCATCGCATACTGGCAGTAATAGGAATTAACGCAACTTTTCTGAAAATAAATTTTGTGATATGTGTCCAGATTCTTAAATGTTTTCATAACGCTTCATTAACAAATCTAATTTAAAATGCCTTCTGAGTAAATATTCATAAATTCATGTGCATGTGTATGCATAAATATATTCATCAGAGTACTATAACCACTTATATGTTCAACCTTAAAGGAATGGTTAGGTAAATGATGAAATGATGAAACGATCATACTGTGAAATACTACGTGATATCAAAAGAATGGTTTCACTATTTTTAATCTCACGTAAAATACTTATGTCAAAATATTAAGTTAAAATTTTATATTCAATTTGAATTACTGATTTGTTTCACAAACCATCAAAAAGTCTACCAGGTAGTATCACGAAGTGTTAGCAGAAGTGTTTTGTTTTTATTTTCTTAAAACCTTTCCATGCTAGCTACCTGTCTTCCACATGAAGAAAATACTAGTTTTATAACTGGGGAAATATTTTAAATATGATCAGAAAAAAGTAGTCTATTAAATAGTCTAGGAAAGACAAAACTGAAGAGATGACATTCATGCTTTTCTCCAAATATGTTGAATGCAGGGCACCTGGGTGGCTCAGTTGGTTAAGCAACTACCTTTGGCTCAGGTCATGATCCTGGAGTTCAGGGATTGAGTCCCGCATTGGGCTTCCAGCTCCTCAGGGAGTCTGCTTCTCCCTCTGACCTGCTCTCTCTCACTTTCTCTCTCTCTCAAATAAATAAATAAAAAATATTTAAAAAATATGTTGAATCCATGCATGAATAGTTTCAGGAACAAATGCATCCATGAATGGATGACTTAAGGAATATATAGAGATAAGTTACAATAACATATTCCAGCAAAGAAACACATGTTTCTATCTAAGTAGAGTTTTTCTTTATACTATGTGCGAGGAAAAAAAGGCTAAGAGACTTAAAAGAACACACCTGGTCATAGAGGATGGTTTTATTCAATCTAAGTAAATAAACTAGTTCAAGGACTTCAGTGTTCAAAAGTAAATGAATGTTTCAACTTTAGAGATTCCTCCTTATCTAATGACTAAAAAAGAATACCAGCAAGGATTATGCAAACAGTGAAGTGAAGGTAGACCTGACATTCAACCACTATGCACAGATAAGACCAAAACACTTGTTAAAATATTTAAATACTTTCATTCCGGTTGCCTGGAGGCCCCATGTCCCCTGCCCCCTTTTCAATACTATTTCTTCTCCAGGACTTTCCAAGTATCACCCTGAATAATTCAAGGATTATTGCCCCACAGAGCAAGGGACCCATGAAACCCTGCCCGGTTACAGCCAACATCTATCTTGATTAGTTGGTGCCGTGTGTTACTAATTGTTAAATAATTTTAATTTTACCTTGATTTAAGATGATACCTTGAAAACAGTGTACTTTTTAAAACTCTGTAATTAAGACTTTTTTTCCTATTTCAAACTAACCTCTCTAATAGGTCAAATGTAATTGTTTTTTTATTTGTTGGTGGCGGTTTTGTTTTTTTTTTTAACACTGTTACCAGGACACAAATCATTTAATAGAAAAGTAATACCCATTAAATTTACTGACATCTTCCAATTCAGTATCAATTTCTATATCTTCCCTGCTCAATCTTTTTTTTTTTCAATTTAGTTTAGTACCCCGTCTAAGAAGTTTCCAGATGTAGAAATTAGCAGTAATTGTCTTCATTTCCATTACACGATTCCTTTCTTTTTCAATGTAATTCTTTATGCAGTTCAAATGCATTTCAGTTCATTTCACCTCAAGCCTGTCTACAGATAACTGTATTTCAACTCTCCATACTAGATGCTTCTTGGAAGAATACAATATGTGTTTCAATTCTGACCCACTCCATCTTCCTAATTTTCTCTATATCTAACCCTTAGAAGGGTACTCTTCCCTTAGAACAGTAATTTTTTTCTCTAGTTCAACTTGTAATTTTTTAAATTGTATTTATTTATTTGATAGAGAGAGAGTGAGAAAAGGAACACAGCAGGTGGGTGTGGGAGAGGGAGAAGCAGGCTTCGTGCAGAGCAGGGTGCCCAATGTGGGACTCTATACCAGGACCCTGGGATTATGACCTGAGCCAAAGGCAGACACTTAATGACTGAGCCACCCAGGCACCCCACAACTTGTACTTTGTGGTTAACATTGTTTAGGAAGTCATTTTGATATTGCAGCTTATAGTACATTATCAGCCAATCTAAAGACAAGTTTAGGAATATGTCAGGTATTCTTCCAAATAATTTTAACCATTCTTTTAGTTAGGGTTCTCCAGAGAAACATCTAGAAGCAAAGAGGAATGGTGAGGGTAGGTCTTGAAGAGACCCAGTATTGTCTTGCAGGGCAACTGCCTCAAGCAGAGGCCATTACAGTTTCTTCAAACAATGCAGTGTTAATCCCCTCAGAAAGATGTAGACACCTCTTCTACCGGTAAAGACCACTCAACAGAATTTAGTAGTTCAGTGTTGCCGGCTTCATCAGGGTTTTCCCACCTGTCCCCATTTCAGCTTTCAGGATACCATTCCTTCCCAGTTAATGTCCTCACTCTAACAGTAGATAACCCCACAAAGCTAAGAGTTCAATTAGTGTTCTAATTCAGCCAATCACAGGATGTTTGAGTTATCACAGTCTTGCTGCTACAGGAGACAAGGGTCTCCAAGAAGGCATGCACAGAAGTTTTCCAATCATTTCTGGAAATTCAAATCCATGAGCTCATCTTTTTTGATGTAGGAAAGATGTTAGGATTCGAAGCCAATGGTCAAGAGTGAATTCTTGAGACATCTTTGGTGCAAAAAGGTGATTTTATTTTAATAAACACAGGGACAATACCCATGGACAGAAAGAGCTGCACTGGGGTCATGAGGAGTGGCCCATTATGTACTTTCAAGTTGGGAACAGGTTTGGGATACCATAAGTTTCTAAGGAATTTTGGAAGCAACATTTCCAGGATGTTGAGGGAGCTAGCCATCTAATAAAACCATAGTCATGAGACTGTTCAGATGTATATCAGTGGGCCATATGCTTGTGGGGAGTGATTGCTAACATGTATCTTGGGGGGTTTAGAGATAAAGGGAATTTCTTTTTTTTTCTTTTTTTTCTTAAGAGTTATTTATTTATTTATTTGACAGAGAGAGAGAGAGAGATCACACGTAGGCAGAAAGGCAGGCAGAGAGAGAGGGGGAAGCAAGCCCCCTACTGAGTAGAGAGCCAGAAATGGGCCTCAATCCCAGGACCCGGATATCATGACCTGAGCCAAAGGCAGAGGCTTAACCCACTAAACCACCCAGGCGCCCCAATAAAGGGAATTTCTAAAGGAATTTTTATATGTTAAAGTACACTTACAGGATCCTGGGGTGCAGGGGGTGGTCAGGCCAGGATTGTCTTTTGCCCCTAGCAAACTATTAACTTCAAGGCCATTGAGTCTCCAGAGGAATGTCACTCTGCCTGTTTCAAGGACTTGTCAATGGGCTGTAGGTAATAAGGAAATTTAATAATTTTTCTTCTACCTTTGTTTCCCACATTACTTTTCTTTCCTCATTTTATATCAATATTAAGAGCAACCAGCCAATTTTACTATATTCATTAGTTTGCCAAAAATGTTTGAAAGAATCATATACACAATCACCCAGATCTTTGCTTCCCCTAAGTGCTAGATTAGAAGTATTCAATCCTAACCTTTTTTTTTTTTTTTGTATCTCTATTGCCAGATCACACCATAGACTATCAATGCTCTCTTTCCTACAGGAAAGTCATTACTGCCTTTAATCTAATCAAATTAGAGAACCAACTCCAGAAACTCCAGAACCAATTCAGAAACATCATCCTTAAAATTGTTCCTCTAGAACCATTTTCAGTATCAAAACCTTTATTAGTCAGGGCTCTTCAGAGAAACAGAATCAACAGAAGGTATGTTTTAGATAGGTAGTTAGATGGAAGGTAGGTAGGTAGGTAGACAGAGACACAAATATAGACAGAGGTGGAGAGAAGAGAGAGATTGGTTCACTATAAAGAATTGGCTCAGAGGATTATGGTGGCTGAGACATCCCCAGATCTCCAACAGGCCAGTTAGAGACCCAGGAGAGCCAATGGTGTAGTTCTGGTCTAAACTGGCAGGCTGGAGATTTAAGAAAAGCCAATGTTTCAGTTTGACTCTGGGGGCAGAAAAAGACCAATGTCCCAGCTCAAGGTGTCAGGCAGAAGGAGGTCCCTCTTACTCACAGGAGGGTCAGCCTTTTTGTTCTATTCAGGCCTTCAGCTAATTAAATGAGACCTAGCCACACACGAAGAGAAATCTGCTTTACTCCATCTACCAATTCGGCAGTTAATCTCATACATGAACACCCTCCACACATTCCCAGATGTTTGGCCAAATATTTGGGCATCCCTGTGGCCCAGTCAAGTTGACACATAAAATTAAACATCACAACTGCCCAAGTTCTGTTCACATTTTTACTATCTAAATTCATGATCAAAATAATTTTAAGCTAATTGTGAATTTGTATTGATTCTACCTTTGTGAAACTGAAGCTTTAAGTGATCTTTCCAGACTTTGGTGTAGTTGGTGGTTAGTTGTGCTTATTTTGTAATATGGCCATGGGGCAGGGGAGAGTAGATGAATGTGAGGGTCTGAAGCAGTTTTTCTTTGTATTAAAAATTGCAAAGTGAAGTTACTATTAATTTAATATCACAGCAAAACACACAAACTTTCTTCTTGTAGTGGTTTTATGACTTGTACTTGATACTTTCAAAAAGATTAGAATAATATATTAAAGCTTAGTTAAAAGCTTTAATTTTTAGCTAAAAAAAAACTGGCAAGAGGATAAACTCTCAAAGATCATATAACAGATATAATACTAAGCAAATACAACAACACATAGTATACAGACTGTATGATCATATAAAATTCAAATGCAGAAAAACAAGTTGATGATGGCAGAGGTCAGAGATAAGTTATTTTCTGGAAGTGTTGACTATGAGGAAGCTCGAGGGATCTCTCTGGAGTTATGACTATGTCATGTATTTTGATCTGGCTGGTGGTTATTCGTAAAGTGGCTTACTTTAGATTTGTGCACTTCAGTGTATATGAATTATGCCTTAATTAAAATGTTTTTTTAAAAATCATGATTTTTCCTAATTAAATATTTTATAGGCAATCTGAAATATGTGCCAAGGATGGGGTAAAGTAAGCAAGCTAAGACAAATTCTAGAGAAGTGTAAATCAACATGTTTCAACCAGGTAAGGTGAGTTCTGCATACGAAACAAGACTCCCTTGAGAGAAAGCCAATACTTCAATCAATATAAAGTATTTATAGTTATCACTATAATAGTATTCATGTTGGTTTTTCCTGATTTCTCATTTGGAACATAGGCTGTTGCACTCTCTTCTTTTCTCCTTAGTAAGCTTTAAGGCTTTTTGAATGTGAGGCCCTATATCAAAAATGTGTTTCCAGTGAAATGTACTAAATTAAGGCATAATATGACATCTTAAAAATGATTTTCATTAAAAGTATTTCTTAAATTAAATATGAGATTTTTAAAAAATTATATTTTGGAGTTAAAGCATTTGCTACACTAAACAAGAAGAAGGAAGAGGAGGAGGAAAAGAAGAAGGAGGAGGAGGAGGAGAAAGGGGAGAAGGGAAGAAGGAAAAGAAAAGAAAGAGAGAGAGAAAGGGAGGGAGGGAGGGAAGGAAGGAGGGAGGGAGGGAGGGAGGAAGGGAAAGGAAGAAAGAAAGAGAGGAAGGAAGGGAGGGAAGGAGAAATTTTCCCCAAATCTAAAAGTGTGCCATAATACAAAATAGAAAGAAAAGAAAGGAAGAAAGAAAGAAAGAAAGAAAGAAAGAAAGAAAGAAAGAAAGAAAGAAAGAAAGAAGAAAGAAAGAAAGAAACAACTGTATTTGCAGATTCTCTACTTGTTTTAAATTACTACACACGTGTTCTCAAAAATTTACCTTAATTTACTAAGCATTTAATTTGTGTCCTTTACTTATTTCTCTTCCACCATTGTGATACACTGAATAATTTCCATTGTCAATTTATCTCTTAAACACATAGTTTATGGCAATTACAGGGAAAATCAGATGTCATACTTCTGAGGGAAAAGAGACAATGCCTTTTTACTGGTTTTATTACACCAGATAGGTGAAGGTGAGGAATCCCAAATGAGTAAAACTACCCTTCAAATTCCCCAGTACAGTCCTGAACTTGCTTACACTTCTAAAGCCTTAAGAATTTGATTTGCTGGGGCACCTGGGTGGCTCAGTGGGTTAAAGCCTCTGCCTTTGGCTCAGGTCATGATCTCAGGGTCTTGGGATTGAGCCCTGCATCAGGATCTCTGCTCAGCGGGGAGCCTGCTTCCCCCTGTCTTTCTGCCTACTTGTGATCTCTCTCTTTGTCAAATAAATAAATAAAATCTTTTTAAAAAAAGAATTTGATTTGCATTTTGAAGTGCTATCTCTTTGTAAATATGTAAATAGAATAGCACTAAGTCTAGTGGAAGAGTCTTTAAAAGAGGGACAGGTGATTTGACCCCAAACTTACCCATTCTTTGAGAGATCTTGAGTAAAGATGAAAGCTGTATACTGTCATATAAAAAACACTGATGAATCTAATGGCTATCATAAATGCTCTATGAAGATTCTCAGAATTAATTTGCTAATGAATTTGCTCTCCTCATCACATACAGGTTGCCTGCACATTACATATCTTTGTAAACATGAAGGGGAAATAACTTTCCATATGGTTATGATTTGGTCCCATCTCTGTGTTTTCTCTTCTAGTTACACTGTCTGCCCAAGTAAACAACGTCATTAGTGACATCAATTTATGCCTTTCTGGTAAAAGATGCTATGTTTCCAAGTAGTCTATGCTCTGCTTTCAGAGGATGTGTTTTCTCAGCTTTTGTGTGAGGTAACTACTAGAATTCAGTGTTAGCTGTGCCTGGAGTGCCCCTCAGAGGTCACATGGTTGGCGGAACACACTTGATTTGGAATCACAACCGCCAGGCACTGGTCTGGGCTCCACCTGCCGCACAAGTCTGAAAAACAGCCTCACTTCCCTACAGAGAGAAAGAGGAGACAGATTACAAGTGATTCTTTTCAGATCCTGGGGGAGGGAAAAAAAAGGACCTCAAACAGTTTCAGCTTTTACTATTACGATTATCATTTGCTCTTGCGACTACACATCAATATATAATTCATTCTGATTTTTTGAAACCTGAGTTTAGACTAAGAAAAAAACTGGTGGTCATATTTTGCTTTCATGTTACTCTGATATGGCATCAATTCAGACATCCAAAGACACTTCTAGTTAACAGAACATAGTTTGATGTATTATACACATTGCAAGTAAATCAGCCCCAATCTGGAGAATGCTGCTGAGACAGTCCTATGTATGAAGAGACCAATGAGATTTTTTAGGGGACCTGATGTGAACACCTCAAACAGGATTAATTCTAGGACAAGACTGTTCTTTTCAAACTTCTTCGGCAAGCCGTGAGGACTGTCAGTCTAGTACTGTGACAGGTATATTTTGAAGCCATGGAAATAAGTACCAGATGCTGCTATTGCCACATGGAAAGAGATCGCCATGCCTGCTTCAACTAAGCTATAAAGTAGAGAGCTAGGTGGGACTGCTGAGAAAGCAACGTAACATAGAAACCTGTTCTATGTGTTTCTCTGACTAGAGATGATAAGAACCCTCTATCAAATAGGCAGGAATCATCTGAGAGTAGTAAGAGCAGAGAAGATGAACAACTCAACTGGTCTCATCCACGGGACTCATCTTTTATTAACATGAGCCTAGCGTTAGAGTAAAAATGGAGAAAAGGATCATTCACATTTTATTTAAAATTTCTCATGTGACTGATAAAATGCTCTATCAACTTCTATAGTAAGATTGACTTAAAGGATCAATAAATAAATTCTCAGCATGTTTGTGTCTTTTGAAAAATGCTAATAAGGTAGTAAGAATCTTTACAGAAGTAAAAGAATTTTTTTTAAAGACAGTGGGACTTGTGTCTCTAATCTTCATACAGAACTTTTTGCCACATTTTCCCTTAAAAAGAGGTAATAACGGTGAACAAATTTTACTTTCCAAATAAATTTTCTTTAGGGCAGAGTATTTGATTAATTACTCTACCTAAAAATATATGTGTGGATATATGTGGGGCCTCAGAAATTATCTTGAAATAGTATGAAAAGATACCTTCCTTCACTCTAGTGTTGTTTTTTTTTTGTCCCTGAACGACTAAATAAAGGCTTTTATTGGCTCAGACATATATTTTCTTTTCTTTTTTAAGTAACCTAATTAATATTTTTTATGCTGATGAATGTGAAAAAAAAATCTCAGAACCGGAAGTTTTTCCCCATAATACTTAAGGTAGAATTCTGATTTTGCAAAGAGTAGAAAATTCCTCTTGAATATTGAAGTACACCTAGGAAATAGTAAGCCTTGTTAAAGCAATTTTTCTTTCTTTCTCTTTCTTTTTTCATTTCATTTATTTATTTGGGAGAGAGAGAGTGCATGCACACGTGAGCTCGGGGAGGGGCAGAGGGAGAAAAAGAATCTCAAGGAGACTCCATGCTAAGCGCAGAGTACCACGTGGGGCTCAATCTCATGAGATCATGACCTGAACTGAAATCAAGAGTCAGTTGCTTAACTGACTGGGCCACCCAGGCACCCCTTGAAACAATTTTTCTGTGAAAGTTGCTGATGACTAGGTTTATATGTTCTGAGAACCATCCTCTTGACCCCTCGAGGCTTCCCCTACCCACCCCTTAAAAACCACAAAATGTTTTCTGAGCGTGCCCTAGCTTTTCCTTTATCCCCTACAGATTTTCTTTCCACCTTTTCCACCCTCTTCTAATATTGGACATCTAGCTTCTATTTACTGTATGAGCCAAATTCTCTTTCCCTCTGGCTTCTGGTTGGGTTTATGAAATAGGAGGCATATGTAAGTGATCAGAGGAAGAGAGACACATCAGATATTTATTTCTTTGGCTACCTCCCTGTTGTCCCTTTGTCAGGCACCAGCCAATTTCCTCTAACCAGAGCCACACCTCTAGTGGCATACTCCCTCTCCTACAACCACTCTTCTCAATGGGTCTGATAACCGTTCAGCTGGTAGTAGCACTAGCTTAACCAGTCAGACTTGGTTTCCCCTGGTCCTTACCACATTTTACAAAGAGTTACTTTGTAGCACTCTGGTCAGTTTTCCCTTCTGAGTATACCATCCAAACATTGACTGGTCCCTAATCAGTACATTAAAAAAGATTCTACACAGTAAAAAGAAAACTACATAGATTTTATTGCACAGTTAACATAAGAAAGATTATATACTTTACTACAAACTTCAGGTAATATGACATGAGGTTTCTAATTTTCTCCTTAGTAATTTAAAATTCAGTTTCTCTCTCATTTCTTCTCTTCTCTTTCTTCTCCTTCTTCCTCCTTCTCTTCTCCTTTTTCTCCTCCTCCTCCTCCTTCTTTTTCTCCTCTTTCTCTCTCTCTCTCTTCCTCCCTCCCTCTGTCTCTGTCTCTCCCTCTCCCTCCGGTGTCGCTAGGTAAATAATCCCTAGACAGAATTCTTCATTTTCTTAAGTTCTATAAATTTCCCAGTTCTGTATATTAATAACAGATTTTATTAATTCTATTCTGAAGGATGGATGGGAAGTGGCTTCTTCTAATTTTATTTGCAGAATGCCTGTCACTAACTATTTATAACCACAGAACTCACTATTCTCTTTCTATTTGTGTGGTCTTCAAGTTTTTCATCTTTCTCTAATTTTAGGGCTGTAAGTTTCTTCAGCAACTGCTTCTGTGTTATCCCAAGATGTTGTGATGAGAAACTTTGCATCAAAAGAATAATTTTTCCAGTTGAGGAACAAGCAGAAAATTGTTTCCTTCCCTGCTGCACTACAGTGAAACATTCTAACAGCCTCCTTCTAACCGCCACCTCCCACACCTGCTTCCCTTGGTGAGCTACATAGATGATCTACACTCACTTATTGCGGAACTGTGATTTCAGTTTCTACGCTAAGTATTTCCAAATTACATTTGTTTCATCTGAAGATTTTTTTTAGTCTACGGTTTATTTTTAATATTCTGAAATAAATATATTTTAGGTCTCCCAGAAAACAAGTTTCAGCAGTTGGTACATATATGTCATGTTCTTTCCTTGGCTCAATTCTAAGCGGAACGAAAAGGATTTCTTCCTGCTCTAGCCATACTTTTGAGAAGTTGAGTTGAGTGAGAACAGGGGCTTTGCTTTCTAAAAAATACAATGAATCTTACATGATGAACATTATTATATATGCTTTGGCATCGTTAGCTTGTTGGAGTTATAACTGCAGAATAATGTAGATGTCATTCATCTGATACATGAAGTGGTTTTCCTAAGATAACTGATTCTTATTTACTTCCATTTAAATAAATCATTGCTCAATCCAGAGATGTTTTTGAAGAGTTCAGCCTATGGCTTCATATATAACATAAGTGCTGAATGTATGGATTATTCAGCAAAGTTGGAAATCATGTTGTCTTTGGGTAAGGATCCAAGAGCCTCATGGATTTAGACTACAATCCCTGGAACCAAAATATTCTATGTAATGTATTCACGAGAATAAAACTTCTGTCACAAAATTTGCCCATAAAAGTTAATTGGAAAGCACTGTATTATGTTAACTAAATATGTAATTGTGTGCTAGTGTGTACATATGTACAGTAAATGATATATGTGTGGTAATATATAAGGCATCTTATCAGAAATCTTTCCCACTGGCCCACAAGCAGTTATAAATAAAATTCTGTCAAGATCAGCACCAAGATGATAGACTTTCTTCCTCATTTTTTATTTTCTCATAGATAATTCTATAATTTCAAGATTGAACACTTCCTTTAGAAGTGATGCTTCTCCTTCTGGGCAGTACTTCTCTATGCAGAGATCCCAGAAGGGTGATTTCTCAGGATGCCTGACCACGTTCTCAGTTCCCTCTGTTAACCAGGAAAACTGAAAGGCACTTTTCTTTAGCGCACTGATCAAAACTAAAAAAGCTTTGCATACTGTTTAGCAGCATGCTTTCCTTATATTATACAAAACTGAGGGGAAAGTTTGAGCTTTTCCAAGGTTTCCCAGCTTTATGGTTTTAAGGTGATGACTGCAGTAGGAGCACCAGCTCCTGGGTGACACCTTGCAACTTACTTGCCCGAGGCAACACACGCACTGGGTTAGAGTGGGAACTGCGGAGCAGACCTGCCAAGCTCAGGTACTGCCTTTGCCCCTTCCTAACCAAGGACCTAATCAAGTTACTTAACTGCTATGAGTAGCAGCTCCTCTCTCTTAATCGGAGATGTTTAGAGTATCTATCCCACTGGTTATGAGTTACCATATTAAACTACTTAAAACATTAGCTCTACATAAGTGCTATGCAATCGGTAAATTCAGATTTAGAAGTGTTAATTTCTCTCTTCTACGTTTATAAGATTTGAGTTCTGACAATTTCTACCCAATCATCACGGCAACTAGCAGTAGCCAGAGTGCTTCTGCATCTAAATATCTAGGCTTTTGGGATAGGAACAGAAAACATGATTGGTATTTCTATCGTTTTGACAGAGTTTCATATTGCTTTTATGATTCGAAATGGGGACCCTTATTAAACAGTCAGCCAGGGGCGCCTGGGTGGCTCAGTGGGTTAAAGCCTCTGCCTTTGGCTCAGGTCATGATCTCAGGGTCCTAGGATCGAGCGCTGAATAGAGCTCTCTGCTCATCAGGGAACCTGCTTCCCCCTCTCTCTGCCTGCCTCTCTGCCTACCTGTGATCTCTCTCTGTCAAATAAATAAATAAAATCTTTAAAAAAAAAAAAAAAAACAGTCAGCCAGATTCTTGACTCTCACAGTAATTCATCTTCGCATAAATTCTTTAAGTTCTTTCTTCAGCCAAAGTGAAGCCTAAATCATGAGTATATCTGAAATAGAAAATCAGTAATGTTCTTCCTCTAGGCCAGCAGTATAGATGTTAGGATTATTTTACCTACCAGAAAAATGATACTACTAAGAAAATGTGTGTGGGTCTTTTGTTGTTGATGTTGTTGTTTTAAAGATATTAAAGAAAAATTAAAAAAGAAAAAGGAAAATGTTTTCTTTGCCCCGTAAGAGAGGAAAAACAAACTCCATGGTGTTCAAAATCTCCCTTTGGAAATATGTGTTTCATGGAGTTAAAATGTTCCAATGATGTTGTTTTAAGATCATTTGGCCTGTTTTTCATCCTATGTCACGCACAAGGAATTCTCCCACATAGGATGAGAAATATGCCATCAGTTTTTCAAGCATCTGCTTTCAGACACGGCTTAAGCATTTATTTCTTAAAAGTCCCTGAACAGATTCCCAGACTATGTGAAAATCGGATTAATTCTTAGAAGATTATAGAGGAGCAGAATCAGGTCTGACTGGGTCTAATAGCATTTCAATTGTCCTGATGGCTAATTATAAACTTGTTAGGAAATTTGGGGGGAAAAAAGCATTTTATCAAGAAGTTTTCACCATTTGGAGACTATATCAATAAGCGGAAACATTCTTGGAGAGTATTGTAAAATTCAATATTTATAAAAACTCAAAAAATACTTGACTTAAGAATCCTACATACTTGATCATGCATAACTTACTTATTTTTTTGGATTTGTAGTATGTAAGAATTTCTCCTTCAATAATAATAATTCTGTCAGAAATAACTTTTTCTCCAAAAGCAAAATTAATATATATTCAATCATGGGCACATTATTAAACTTTAAATAATTCAGCTTACATGGTATTGTGGTATTGTTAGCAACATGTATTTTATCCTTTATATGATAGTGTAACATTTGTCAAGAATCCTGAAATCTTATATGAAAATTGCTCTACTTTTTGATCTAATAAAAAGCTTATGAAAATAATAAGAGATATTAGCATTGATTGCCACTTATCACCTGAATTTAGCTAGTTCCTTTGTTAATGTAACAAAATATGTAAGAATTAGTTGCTTACTTTTTAATTAGTTCTATGCATTCAAGTTCACATGAAGCACCTTTTTTCCCCAAATATGTTTATTTTATTTTTTCAATGTTACAAGATTGATTGTTCATGCACCACACCCAGTGCTCCATGCAATATGGGCCTTTCTCAATACCCACCACCAGGCTCGCCCACCCCCCACCCCCTCCCCTCCAAAACCCTCAGTTTGTTGCTCAGAGTCCACAGTCTCTCATGGTTCATCACCCCCTCTAATTTCCCCCCATTCACCCTTCCCTTCCTTCTCACAATGCCCTCCATGATTTTCCTTATGCTCCACACGTGAGACCATAAGATAATTGATTCTCTCCACTTGACTTATTTCACTCCGCATAATCCCTTCTAGTCCCGTCCATGTTGATACAAAAGTTGGATATTCATCCTTTCTGATGGGGGCATAATATTCCATTGTATAGATGTACCACATCTTCCTTAACCATTCATCTGTTGAAGGGCATTTTGGTTCTTTCCACAGTTTGGTGATTGTGGCCATTGCTGCTATGAACATTGAAGTACATGAAGCACTTTTAATGCTATACTATTTTGCATTAAGTATTTTATATAAAGGTAAGACTGTGTTTCGAGCTTCTGATCATAGCAACAAAAATCTTAAAATGCCATGGCCCAAGAAGAAAATACTCATCTTTTTAACATTTTTGAATGCAAATACAAATTCACTTTTGCACAGTCTATTTCTGGATACTCAAAACGAATCCAGTCTTGAATTATACAAGGATCAACAATTCTCAAAAGCTACAATGATTACAACAACTACATTCCACAATGCATACCTATAACTTAAAACCTTTAAAGGAGCTAATAAAGAAGATTATCTCCCACAGCAAGTTCTTATTTGTTCTTCAGATCAGCCAAAAACCAGTTCTGTAGCTGAAAGTTGAACTCTTACAGCTGAGTGAAGGGGACAGATCTAAATTACAAATTATCCATATATTTTGGTAATCTCCTCTCTCCTCTATCTTAATGGCAGCCATTTTTTTTTTACGTGAAAACTCTAAAGCCTGTCAATGATAAATCCAACATTACTACAAACTTGGCATTGCTCCTTCATTTACTGAGTGTCACATAAATGACTCACTGAAACTTTTGCTTGCTGGTCTAGTGAATATGAACTAAGTCAATGGAAGTAAAAAAAAAAAGTTTATAAATAAATCTGTATGTTTAGTCCTCACTTCCCATATGAACCATAGAATTATAAGGGCATTCCAATATCACTATGAGATGTCCTTCCAACCCTAAAATCTATAGTTTAATATCACCTTCTCTAGCAAACGAAATACCTTACTTGTCTCCCAGGCATGTGACCTTGATTCTGACTTTATTTTCTTTAACTTGCCCCCCCTCCTCACTTTCTTATGTATACTAGTCAAAATGTCTTGTCAATATTCCCTTTTGCCAATCACTCACAAAGTTATACCATTCCCACCATCAATACCTAAATCATACACTCCATTTCACATTTAGCTTATTATAACAGTTTCCTAGTCTACTCCACATTTTAAATCTAAATATGCCTAGTATGTTAATATCACTAAAAACAACTAAAAACAAAAAACAAAAAAAACCCCACTAAAAACAAATATTCAATGTGACATTCTCCTCTAAAAGAATGTAAATTATTTTCAAGAGATCAAGATTTGAATTCTTGGGGTGCCTGGGTGGCTCAGTCATTAAGTGTCTGCCTTCCACTCAGGTCATAATCCCAGGGTCCTGGAATTGAGCCCCGTATTGGACTCCCTGCTTGGTGGGAAGCCTGCTTTTCTCCCTCTCCTACTCCCCCCACTTGTGTTCTTGCTCTCGCTTTCTCTCTATGTCAAATAAATAAAATCTTAAAAAAAAAACAAAAACTTTGGGGCACCTGGGTGGCTCAGTGGGTTAAAGCCTCTGTCTTTGGCTCAGGTCATGATCTCAGGGTCCTGGGATCAAGCCTCGCATGGGGCTTTCTGCTCAGCAGGGAGCCTGCTTCCCTCTCTCCCTCTGCCTGCCTCTCTACCTACTTGTGATCTCTCTCTCTGTGTCAAATAAATAAATTAAATCTTTAAAAAAAAAATATTTGAATTCTTCACACTAGAACCAAAAGTTCTTCATTTACTGTTGCCCCCTTACCTGTCATAATTTGCATCTTATTGCTTCTCCCATGGAATTTTCCTTCCACTTGATCTTCACGTACACACTCAAGCTAACACCCTCCTCAGTTCGACCATGTCAATACACCGAGCTAACACTCTATCTCAGCTAGTCTGCAGAAGAGTCTGGAACATCTTCTGCCATGATCTTCACCTACTCTCTTTTAAAAGTCCAGCTTCACATGTGCCATGTTTCTAAGCTCGTCATGTGTTCTTAAGAACTAAATAAGTATTCATTCACTGAAAACCTATTTTATCAGTCAGGATAAAATAAATCTTCTGCATAATACCAAAATATCAATGGATTAAAATAATGCATATAGATAGACAACTCACTTAAGCTACATATCAATTTCAAATCTGCAGAGGGACCTGCTTTGCATTACCCTCATTCAGATACTACACCAGAGGACCTTCTACTATTTGGAATATACCTGTTTCTACGGTGGAAGAAAAGAACATTGAGGATCATACACCAGCTTTTATAATCTTCAACTTGAAATTGAAATACATCACTTCTTTTCACAGTTCAGCCTTAATTAGAAGAGAGCAAGGTTATGAAATCTTACCATCTGTCCAGACATTGAAGAATTGGGAATATTGCTGGGTTTCCTTATGTTCCCTATAGATTGTAAGATGATCTTAAATGGGGGATATTTTCTTTCTAGATCTTCACTCTTCCTTGTCCGTGTAATGATATACAGTCTGTTTCTATCTGGCCTCCTCATCAGGAGCCTCACATTATGCTCAGATGTCATATTCACACCTTGAAGTTTTGAACCTATTATAGAATTGAAGTTATCAGAGAGATCCAGTCATTAAACAAGCAAGCAGCCTGTTACACCTGATTCTCGACTTTTTATGCTTCTTCTTAGAACTCTGAGTAAAAAGTTTGTGGCAGTTAACCCTCTTTCCAGGTGCATGAAAGAACTGTACTTCCTGAGGCCACATGACTAGTGTTAGCTAAAAACTTTTGGCCTGAAGTGGTATGTCTCCCTACCAGGCCAGACCATACAACTGCTGATGCAAGACCCTCTAGAACTCTTCTAGAACTTGACGTGGATGTCAACACATAAAGGTGGTGGCTTCCTTATCAACCTACATCTAGAATGAACACAGACACCTCACGAACCTACAGTGCACATGTAGCTGAGCAAAAAATAAGCTTTCATTGTTTTAGACCCATACATGTTGGAGCTGCTTGTCAACAGCATAATCTAGGCTATACTGACTAAAACAGAGTTTATAAAAGCTATAGCTCAGAGGCACAGTCTGAAGGTTTTTCTCTTTCTCATGGAATGTTGCAACCAGGAGCTGAGTCTAGCTCTGGTCGCCTGCTGGGCATGGCAGGTTTGGGATCCTGTTTCTCCACAGAGTTGAACTCTGGCTGCCTTGTTTGCTTTTGGAGCCAGATCCCAGCAAGCCCGGGCTACAGCTGTGTGTTTCTATTCCATTCCTGGTCCATAAAGATTCTTATCTTGTTTATGGATACTTCTTTTGATGTTTTAAAATTATTTTACCGTCACTGCCCTGTGCTTGGCATGGAAAGGGTGTGTGGTAAAATAGGCTCTCACAGTGTGCCCCTTTCTCCTCCAATGATTATGACTGTTTTAAATATCAAGTCATGTCAAGCCAATTATTATTTAATACTATGATAGGAAAAATATGATTCAGGACTAAATCGGGATTTCTCAACCTGGACATCATTAATATTTTGGATCAGATACTTCCTTGGATTGGGGGGAGGTGAGAGTGTCTTGTACCTTGTAGTATATTTAACAGCATCCCTGGCCTCTACTTACTGGAGTCCAGGAGCTACCCACACACAAGAGTTGTGACAATCACAAATGTCTCCAGCCATTGTCAAATATCCGTTGGGGATGTGGACAAATTCACTCCCGTTGAGAATCAATGACTTAAAGGTAAAAAAAGAATGAAAAAATGCACTGAAAAAATTATTTGGGTAATTATTAAAGATAAAGTCTCTTTAGGTAATTATTTGGAGGTGTGCAGATTTAGCTTATAGATCAGGTGTGTATGTGTGTGTTTACTAAAAAAATGTTATATTACCATTTCATCAAACATTTTACAAAAAGAACTATCACTAACTGTTCAATGTACTATGGGTTAGGTGCCTTATGTATACTAGAGAGAGGGCCTACGACATGCGGATATCAGCTAGTGTCTTTCAATCCTTTATTACAGTGGACAACTTATCTCACTTTGATTGAGACTTTCCTGTTTTAGCACTGACTAGCCACATCCTGAGAAAGGCTTCAGTGTTGGGCCCCTAGATGGCTGGTCACCCTATAATTAGATAAAGCAAAACTCCCAGGTTATGCCTTGTGGCTAGTCTATGTCATATCTAAGAATTCTGCTAAATCCTAAGGAAAGGGTATTTCTCTAGCCACTCTTTGCTCTTATTTCCTGTTTTCCCTGAATTTTTACTTTTTTTCTTTTTTTGTCCTTTATCTTGAGCTCTTCATTCATCTCCTTGCTGGCAGTGAAACAAATATGGACTTTATACTCCTTCTTGTATTTCAAAATAAAAGATGAAGAAAACATTCCAAAAGGCCTTTTGTGTGTGGCATAATCTACCAAAGATTTTAGAGATTACCATATTGCAGAAACACCATCTAAAATAGGATATCATCTATTCTGGATCCTAAAATTTCCAAAGCAAATCTACCATGTTGCATATCCACGTATCTCCTGTGTTCTCTCACCCCTCCACTACTACCACTCACACAAGCTTCTCTTTTCTCTCTCCTTCTTTCTTTTATTCTTGTTCAGAGTAGCTTAGCTCTTGGATTTATTTCCCTAACTTTAAAATCTCATCTCTTTCCCTTAGTAATTTTATCAGTGTTGTTTGTTTCTATGCAAAGATGGTTATCCTTCTCAGATGAATTCTGAAAAGTATAGTAAGATAAAGTTTCTTTGACCCCATCAAACATGAGGGGGGAATTTGGAGGAGAAAGAAGAATGTGTTCTCTCTGGGAGGTTGCAGAAGGCTTTTTTGCCAAGAGAGGAGGCAAGAAAAGAAAAGGCATGGAAATGAGATGATACTGGGTAATTTGGGGGATCAGTAAATAGCCAAGAACGGCTCAAGAGAAGAATCTGTGGAAGAAGATAGAATAAGATTAGACTGAGAATACACTAGGGAGAAGTGTAAATGCCCAGATACAGACATGAGAATTTATCCTACAGGAAGTAAGAAGCTATCAAGTGATTTTAATCAATGAAGTGATATAATTAAAATGAAACTTTATATATTAAGTCATTAAGCAATTTTTTTCCCTTTTAATTATTTCAGTCCTATATTACTTTCTCATTCACTAAGCTAAAATATAATCTTACCATTTAATTTTATAAGAGTACAAAACTCTCCATGTTGGAGAATGTACTGTACCTTCTTGTCTCTTTTCATTATCTAGAGGAGTTTTAAACTGACAGGAAAGGCAAATTAATGATTACCCTTGAATGATATTCATGAATTAATGTTATCAGGATACTTACTGTCCAATACATTGTGTATTTTTATTGAAAAAGTGCTGTTGTTAAACACCTTTTAAAAAATGCAATGTAACAAAAAATTTCTAAAGAAATAATACCACCTTAGTTTTAATTTTTTCTCTGTAGATAAGCAGATATTTTTCTTAGTGTAAATAAAATAAATATATAAGGGTGGGATATTTAGAAGACTTTATATTTGATGTACTCTTAAACTTTTGGGGGCAATATTTAGTGGCATTTTAGATTCTTCCTTTGCTATGTCAGATGGGAATTTGTTCAGAAATAGTTGAAATCACTTTTTGTCTATAAATTCCAAGTGCATTGCAGAAAAGTTATTTGGAGTCTGTTGAATCATCAACAAATAAAGGTTATTGTTCCTCTCTGATTTTAGTTCTTTGCTAGTGTTGACATGAAAGCAGTTTTTGCTGATTTTCATACCATTCATGTATATATAACACACACACATGAACACATTCAAGAATAAGTGAATATTTTTATGTTCTTGTTACTTTTAGTCTCTTTTCTGTCCTTTGTTCATTTACATACATAATTTTGAGCGAGATTTCCAGGAATATACTCATTTGTCAGCTAAATTTTGTCAGATGAATATTATTTAGTAACCAATATTTTCCATCTGTATTATACATTTCCTTACAATAAATGAGACAGAAAAAGGTTAAAAATATAATACTGCAAAATGTACCCACAAGTCGACTAAGGCCCTAAGTCTGTATCTGTATTCCTCATTCTTCCATGTAAAAACCCATTAATAAATTTCCATTTAAGTGAAGTTTAATTGAGAATGAAAATCACACATTCTGCATTGTCCTAGTGTCACTAAGCCACCCAGACATTAATGTAATATACTCATACTCCACTTTTGTGTGGCAAGCCTTTTTTTAGTAATCCCTGGTTCCTTTTAATAGGTAAAGAGGAAGAATGTTCAAATATTTCCATTACCTCACCAATATAATCACCATGCATTTGCAATGGCTTCAAGTTAAAAGCAATAAAATTACAACCAAGTATAAATATGTGTGGCTGAAGTGCTTGAGATATCCATTATCTCCATTTTTTTTTTTTTGTTTTTTGTTTTTTAAATGTAGATCTAACTGACCTTCAAGCATTAAGGCAATGAGGAATTACCCTGAACACCAACATGTTTGTTTCATAAACTAATTTATGGTCAGGCTAGTATTCTTCTCAGAGTCCTTTAATTTGCTGTTTCTGAAGGGTTGTTCTTAGGAGAAAAAGACTGAACCCATACCCATTTGTAGGACAGGATTCAGACATGGTTCCATCCAGGCCTGGATTATTTTCTCAATATCTTCTTCAGTTCTGTCCTCTGCGTGTTAGCATCATCTTTGAGTTGGTTTCCACGACTGTTGGAAGATGGAAACTAGCAGCCATATGGTTCACATCTAAGAGAAGCAACATTTCTTCCTATAAGTTTCAAAGTCCTGAAATTCACACTGATCAGACTGTCCCTGAGTCATTCCTTATGATCAAGCAATTGTAAGGTACTAAATTGCTAGCCCTGAATTATCTGAACCTTTGTGGCAAGTTAGGTAGGAATACCCTGTCTTAGATAAACACTCTGGTACTGAGTGTTGAGCCTATCTCACCAAAAGAAATGCTACAACATCATGGGATAGGGATAGAGTAGATGTTGATGTGAAAACTTGTGATGGCTACTGCCATAGGTGAGTTACCTGGAAGCAAATCCTGAGAGGGGGTTTGGTATTCAGGCTGTTTATTAGGCTGTACCTTTAGATCAACACCTGTGGACGAAGGAGAAAGAGACCAGTAATGGGCAGAGTAGCAGAGCCAAAGACAGGTTTCACTGACCCTCTTAAAAGTTCTCAAGCTAGAATAGTTCTTTAGAGTTGTTCTCAGTTGGATCGAAATGGCCAGGGTTTTGCTCTTCCATACAGATCGTTAAACATGGCCACTTGGGAAAGAGACATGACTCTGGTGCTCCTCTGCAGGTGAGGCATTTCCTAAAGGGGTTGAAAGCTAAAGGCACCTGAAGACAGAATTCCCAGCAGCTGAGCCAAAAGTTTTTCACATCCGGGATCTGCCACATTCACTACAGGCCCTACAAAGTAACATGTGAAACTCTATCCATGAATATCCTGTGTGTACTGGTTAACACTGAAAGTGAATCATGTTCCAAGTTGACCAAAGAGTCCAAGATTGGTTTGAGTAATTCTGTGTTCTTCCAGATAATCAAGAGTTAGACTGAAACAAAATGTAACTTCTTTCGTTTCCTAATTTTTCCATATCGATCTCAAATCCTGAAGAGGCAGACCATGGGGTCAAAATTCTTTGGAAACATCAATCCACATCATATTTAGCCTTATAGACCAAATGCAGGCTTTTGGGTTCCTAGCTGAGTTACACAGCAGCATAGAATCACCCTTCTCCCTACTAATAAAATGAACAAATAGTTTTTAAATGAAGAGAGGAAGGAAAAGGGATAAAATTCCTTCACAAGCAGCCATACATAAGGAAATGTGAACAAATGAAAGCCATATACTTCAAAAAAACAAAGCTAAGGAAAGAAACAGAGGATTCTGATATGACAGGTGTTATAGTCTAGGGGTCCGTGAGCCAGCTTCCTTGCCCCCCAGAATAAACCTTGAAAAAAGAAAATGACTTTACAAAATTCTTGAACTCTCATTAAAATCTTCCATATGGGAAAAATGAGGACTTGGGGAGAAGTAGACTTTTGACTTTTTGACTTTTTCCCCTCTACTATTTTTCTATAAAGTTTGATTTTTAAAATAATGAGTAAGCATGGGACACTTGGGTGGCTCAGTCAGTTAAATGTCTGCCTTCGGCTCAGGTCATGATCTCAGGACCCTGGGATCGAGCCCCACATTGGGCTCCTTGCTCAGCTGGGACCCTGCTTCTCCTTCTCCCTCTGCCTGCTGTTCTTCCTGCTTGTGCTCTAATTCTGACAAATAAATAAAATCTTTAATTTCTAAATGAGCATATATTATTTTTATTTAAACAAGGATTATCTATATGAAAAATAAAAATAAGAAATAAAAAATTGGTTCATGTATCATATAAGCAAAACCTACTTAAAAGCATCAGGACAATGAACTGGAATCTGAGTTGAATTCAGCCAGTATCTTTTCTGCTCAACAAATCTTCAATAAACATACATCCAAAAAAGAACTATTTGATTCAAAACAAGTAATAGAAATTATACTACATCAATTTTCTGTATGAATTTATTCTAAAGAGATGACGATATCTCTCAAACATTACCTATTTTTAAGCAGTATACATTAAAATAATAACTCTTCTCTTCCTAAGTCCTTTATGTTATACCTTTCTTTCTATAGGTTTATAGTGTAGATAGTATTAGTGACAAATGAAAAGCATGTTTTTATTGTGTCTGCCAATAACAGATGCCCCATAGGGAACTACTAGCTGATGTCCACCCCTAGAGGCACCTCCTGAGGACCCATTATGTATTATGAATGCCTAACTTTCATGTCTCAAAATAATGCAACTAGAAGACTGCTTCTAGTGCACATCCCAGGGATAGATGAATATTGAGGTTCAGCAGATGATTCTCTCCCTCTACTCTTCCTCTTGCCTCCCACCATGCTTTAAGAGATTGACCTTAAAAAAGAAAAAAGGGGAGAAGAGGAGAAAGAAGAACAAAGAAGCCATTTGGCTAAAGGGAAGAAAGGAATGCATGTAAGTAAATCCGGTCCTTAGAGACCATTCTATGTTAACATCATCCCATTGTCATTGTTGGCTTTGTGTGGGGGTTCCAGGAGACCAGAGTTGAAATTGCAGATGTACCATGTATTAGTCAGGATTATCCAGAGAAACAGAACCAACAGAATATATTTGTTATGCCCAGATTTTGAGATCCCCAAATACTACCAGGGAGCCGAGTCCGATGCAAAAGCAAAAGAGCCCTTTATTCAAGCTAGCTTGAGCTCTCCCTCACACTCACCGACACAGCGGCGTGGTGTAGAGAAAGAGAGCGAGTTTCAAAAAGCACAACAGTTTTAGAGGGGTCAGTGGCCAATGAAATTGTAACACAG
>CM052800.1:93731377-93811551 GCA_028533885.1 Nasua narica | reverse complement strand
AGGCAGGGGTTCCACGTTCCTATTGACTAACCCAAACCCAACCCATAGGCCCTCTGGGCTAATTAGCTCAAGGGAGGGCTGAGCCACACTCAGACCCTCCCAGAGGCAGGTCCTGCGGGGGCCACACACAAGAAGGCGGGTGTAAGCAAAAGGAACCAGCCCTGCTCTGCTCCTTCATATTTAGATATAGATAATGTAGAAAGGGAAATTTCTTATATAGCAATTGGCCCACGTACTTATGGAAAAGACGAAGACTCCCAATTTGCCACCTAGAGAATCAAGAAAAGTTACTGGTATAATTCAGTCTGAGTCTGAAAGCCTGAAATTCAGGTGCTTATGGTGTAAGTTCTGGTCAGAGTATAAAAGCCCAAGTGCCAGGTTCTCTGACATCCCGTGCAGAAGATGGTATTTCAGCTTAAGCAGAGGGAAAGAATTTGCCCTTCCTAGGCCTTTTTGTTCTAGTCAGGCCCTCAGCAGATTCAATGCTGCTCAGTGCATTGGTGAGGGTGATCTTTACTCAGTTGACATATTCAAAGTCTAATCTCTTCCAGAAACACCCTCACAGATACACTCAGAAGTGGTTTACCAGCTATCTGGGCATCTCTTAGCCCAGTCAAGTTGACACACAGAATTAACCATTACACACTCTGGCAATCTTCTTGGTCTTTTTATACCTCACTTTCCTTATCTATACATTGGCTATAGATAAGGACTAGTATTCTTAGAGTTACTAAGAGAATTAAGTAGGTCAAACACCTTAAAAATGGTACCATACTATAAACATAAATGAGACAGGATCCTCTGTTTGTACCCAGTTGTATTCAGCATAAACTAATTTAGACTCAGTTTGTCAAATCAGAAGATCAAAACTACTCCGTGTCTCCATGTGTTATTGTGCAGGAGCTATTTTATTTTCAGGTTAAAGAAGAAAAGAGCGTGTGTGTGTGTGTGTGTGCGTGTGTGTGTGAGTATGTGTGTATCCAGCACTGGGGCTAGACTGGGGGAAGGAAGAAAAAGCAGAATTGAGTGAATAACGTGGTGGTGTCTGTTCTCACTCAGTATGAATAGGGACTATCCTCAGTAGGGTAGGGATTAAAGCAAATAACTGAGGAAGGTATTCACATAAAATTCTGTGCATTTCTAAGTGCTAACATGGCTTCTTGGCTCAGGTGACAAAATGCGACAGAATTAGGGAGAAGACTCACTATTTACCCAACCCATCATGGATTCCCCACAGGTGTCAAGGGCTACCTCAGCCAGCAGGAAAAAAACTGTTAAGCCTAGTAAGAATGCCAGGCAGATGATGGCCCCTGGTATACCAGCACTCCCATGCAAGGCACTGGTGGAAGTGGCAACCTACCTGCAAGGCAATCTGCAGAAAGCAGACTTCACAAGGAAGTTGAAGAAAAGCGTATGGACAGACTTGCTTCTGAGTATATAAAGAAATCTTCCGGGGCCTGAGGGTTTGCATTACCAAATGTCTAAAACTAGAGAACTTTAGGTATGGATTTTGATATTTGTACCCTCAAATGAGTGAAGCTTGAGAATTTATTTTGAATGGCATACCCAGGTGGTACCTGTATATTATATCCCTGTTTATGAACTTTTTATTTTATGAATTTAGTCTCTTACGGAAAACAGAGCTTCAACAACACAAACTAATCTATGTGAACAATGACATATTTTACTGTACCTTGCACAGCCCATACAACTGAAATTTTGCCCTATATAATTTCAAACTCCTAATCTATAACCCAAACTCCTAAAGCAGAGGTTTCAGATTTTAAAGCTATGAATCCCTTCTTCAAATCTCTTAAATCCCAACACGAGTTCCAACTGACAACCAACATACTGAGCAAAGAAAAAAATCATTAACTTTATATCTGACACTGGAGTTTTTCTTACAGAGATAAGTATGTTACCAAGAAATAAACTATAACCAATGTTGAGAAATTCTCAGCTCCCCTCACCCTTACAAAGGATTATATGTTGACTATGGTGTAGCATAAATCTAAGTGAAGAAAGAAGAGGTGTATGTTCCTAGGATAACTGGGGGAGGAAAACAGAGGGGCGATCTACTGCAGTCATAAATGCTTGGCTTCTCTGTGTGTGTGTGCTCTTTAAATGCAAAAATCAGCAAATGTTACTATGACATGGAGGTCAGAAACAACATACAGATACACAAGAGCCAAGAGATGGAGATGGCCCTGGGGATTTTAAAAAATATTTAGCAGATTTTAAATGACCCAGCATCTCTTGATTTGGTGTGGCCTTGGGCCAATTTTAGTTAGATTTCATGTAGGAGGTAAGCCTAAGCTAACATTCAAAATACATTGATGAAAGTTGACTTCTCGGTTGGAAATGTACGTAGGAGCATGGATATCCATACAGTGGTCAGACTCGGTCCATTCTGGGGACTCCTGAGCCATCTTCATAGATCCTCCAAGGAAAACAGTGTGAAAACCGTAAATCAAATAATCTTTAAGGTTTATTTCTAAAAGAAAGAGTTGAACTGAACATTATAGGTTTAACATAGAGGTTTATTTCTGTGCTGTGTTCCTTGGTTGTGATTTATGCCAAATTCAAGAATCGTGCCTTTGGGCTATTCCCCCACCCATGAATACATTTAAACTGAAGGAAATCTAGTATAACATCTGTCATTTTTCTGTTCCTTCTTCTTTTCCAGTCCTAAGGCTATGCAGGGAAGTACTATAGTTACTAAGTACTCTAACAAAACTAACCATTTTCCTACAGATGTGCAGAACTAGTCTTTGATCAGACATGCAAACTTGACTGTGAAATAATTATTCACTCAGTCATCACTTTGAGTGGTGGCTAGGTTCAAGATACAATGGGAAAAGCAGGAAATGACATGGCTTTATCTTTGATAAGTTTCCAGTCTAGTGAGGAAGAAAAGGAAAAAAAAGTATTATAGCATGATTTGATACCTTTTACAAAATAGGTATACAATACTATGTAACATAGTGGGGGAAAAAAATCATGAAGTCTGTTCAGAAAAGTTGTCACCTGCCAGAAGCAAATTTCCAGATCAGTCTTGAAGGATAAGTAGGACTTAATCACACAGAGAAAAAGGAAAGAGACGATGGGGAAGAAAAGGAGGTGTACAGGGTCTAGACAGAAAAACAAGTGTGGATAGGACATGAAGGAGTAATTAACCCAAGATATTAGCCTTTCAGTTGACAGTTGAGGAGGCTCTCAAGTGAGGAAAACACTAAGGCCTAGATGACAAGTTTTCTATTATTTTTACTAATAAAAGCAAATAAAAAGTGTCAACTCTTTGTTGTTACTCTTAAATTTTTATATTGCTTTCTTCTGGAGAACACAATGCACAATCTCATTATGTTTTCTTTCTTTTTTTTTAAATATTTTATTTATTTGACAGAGAGAGAGAGAGCACAAGCAGGGGGAGCAGCAGAGGGAGAGGGAGAAGCAGGGTCCCTACTGAGCCAGAAGCCCTATTCAGGGCTGGATCCCAGGATCCTGGGATCATGACCTAAGCCAAAGGCTGATTTTAACTGACTGAGCCACCCAGGTATCCCTCTCATTACATTTTCTTACTGTGGTCTCAGGGACAACTTTTGGACTTAGGTAGGTCTCTCATTGAAATTTTGCCAACTCTGGCCAGCAAACAGCAGAAGTAGACATGACAACAGAAATTTGACATTGTAAAATTTTCTGGCTATTTTCAATTGAATATAGACAGAAAATTCAAGAGAAATGGCTAAGTCAAGTCAGGTTTTAACCTGTGTATACAAAGTGAGCCTTCAACCATTTAAAATTTCCTTCGTCATCACTAATTATAATTCTATATGTTTTTGAAGGCTTTATAGTTCAACCCTAGCATTTTGCTCAAGGCTGACACTTGGGCTTTCCCTTAAAAACTTCTTAAGAACTAGAATCAGGTAAAACCAGTTTAGCAGATCTTATAGCGGGTGAGTTACAATGTCTTACACTATCCCATACTCCAAACACTTAAACCCAAATTGATGGGTGCTGTTGCTGGAATGTCAACATTCTCAGAAATACTGTCAACAAAAGCAGGGCTGGTCTCCAAGATATTCAAAACAAGTAACTGAATAAGGTACTATTTTGAAATATGACTTCTTTATAGCTGATTTTGAAATTATTGACCACATAGAATTTTACTTATCTGGCCTCCTTCAAAGAGAAAAACTTCAGAGCTTTGTGCATTGATAATGTTTTATTTGTGTGTGTGTGTGTGTGTGTGTGTGTGTGTGTGTGTGTGTGTGTTTTAATGGCAGGTCATGAAAAATTTTGAGGGCAGTGGAATTGCCTGGAAAGTCATATAAAATTATAATCATTTGTAATTCTAACAGTCAAAGAAAAAGCGTATTCATAAAAACCCACAGGCAATCATGAAATTAAAAACTGCAAAAACATAGGCATTTTGTTTCATTTTAAAGTGCCAATAAAAAGTGGCCCTGCAGAAGACTGAGTAATCTTAAATATATCATCACAGAAGCAAATGTTCAGAGGGAATTTTAATGTTCAGAGGGACTTAGACATCATCTACATCAACTGCATCATTTGATATGTGAGTGACTAAGTTTGCTAAAAAATAAGTGGCCAGGCTAAATTCACCAGAAAAGCAGCAATTAGGTAACAGAGCTCTTGACTATTAGCATTGGATTCTGATAGATGGTATGTAGAGGTATAGCTTTTGGAAATATTAAACTATATGTTTTCTTACTGTCTTATTTCTTTAAGGGACTCAATTCAGGTTGAAAAACATGAGTCCGCTCTGTCATAGAATCAAATTCTTGGTTTTTCACTCAAAAGCCATGGTCCAGATGAAAGACTAGGTTACAGAATATTGTATATTTAGAGGGAACCAGTAATTTCTTCTCTATTCCCTACCCTGCCTTTGTATATAAGTGAGAGAAAACAAATCCTTCAAGAGAGAGAAAAGTAATCACTGGAGAGAAGGACAATTAAAAAGTAGGCTTTATCAATGTACACTCCAAGGGGATGATAAATGAGCAGACAAGTTTGGAGATTTTAAGACAAAGAGGATCTAATGCCTGCTCACAGGGAGGCAATAGATTTGAAGGAGCTCCCTGGGCCAAAGTGCAAAAAGAGCTACTTGGAGTATTGCAGAGAGTCACTGCATCACTCCAGAGATAGAGCCCAATGATGAGCCCCAACAGGGCACAGAACTTTGAGGTTACCAATTAGCTAAATGGTGGTAACATTGGACACCTTCCCATCCAGGAAGCAACTGCAATTGGTTTTGATAAAATAGACTTATATTCTCATTGTGGATAAAATAGACTTATATTCTCATTGTGGAAAGAATAGTCTCTTTCTGACTACACAGTCTTAGCCAACAATACATTCCCAGGACTTGAAGACTATATAACCTACCAGCACAGGATACTACTTCATAGCACAAGAAGTGCAGGTATGAGCTTGAACATGGGATTCACTGATTCTATTACATTCTACACTATCCAGAGGTTTCTGACCTAATAAAACAACAGCAAAAAGTGGAGAAAACACATCTAAAGCCTCAGCTTGGAGAAGGTAACCTGACAGGATTTGGTGTCATCTTCTGAGATGCAGTGCCTACTCTAAATCAATGACTTTTATGTGCTTCTGTGTCTTCAATGGGTAGAATACTTGGATCCCCAATCTAAGTGGTGGAAAGAGAAAATACATTATTTGGGAATACATTATTAGGGAATTTGGGTCTTCCATTCCTACAACTCTGAACTGTGAAGGCTTAAGTCCTGTTTCCCAACAGGAAAACGCTTTAGTCAGAAGACACAAATGGGGTTCCATTTAAACCATAAAGATCAGTTACAACCTGGTCACTTTGGGCTCGTGTTGTGAGACCAGGAATGAGAAAGAAGACTTACCATCTTAGAAAGGACAATTGATCCTGACCACCATGTAGGGCTACTGTTACACAATGGGGCCGGTGTGAAGTAAGTTTCAATTGAGATAATCTACTTGGGTACCATTTTGCTAACTGTGTACAACCTTTATGGTAAAGAGAAAAAAATGAAGCATTAATGGTGGGCTAGTCTGTACAGGGCTCAAACTTCAGGGATGGACGTATAGTATCACTAAGGACCACCAAGAACAGCAGAGAAGCTAGCTTAAGAACAAAGAAATCTGAAAAGGATAATATAGCAGGGAAACACTATTAGTTGTGGCCCAGTGACCAACAGCAGTGGTAAGAGCTGTAGTTCTCACTAATTTCTCAAGAATATAAGCCCCAAGAAAGCTGAAAAAAAAAAAAAAAAACATTGGTAAATTTCATACAAAGGTGTGATTATGAATGGTGCAAGGGGTAGACTGTTGAGCGTGCTGTGATTGTCATTTCGTTCTCCCTTTTAGAACAAAGAACTTAACCTTCCATGTTCTCAAGGTGCTTCATGCAGAGATCCCTCAACTGTCAGCCTTCCTCTGAGGGTGCTTTGTAAAAGAGAGCTGCCTCACCAAGGACAGTTTCTTCCCCAGGAGCTCACATTCAAAGATGAATCAGCACAGGAGTATAAATCCCACATCTCCCTCACCCCAACTCATGGAAACACTGACGGACTTTTCAAGCTTTACACCTCCCCTCCAGATCTGCTGAGGCCTTTGTTGAGATTGCAGTAGAGATCACTTTGTCCTTTGCCCCGTCCCGCTTCCTCCTCTTCCTTTCTATATGTGTTAGTCCGGGGACCACCCCTTAGTAACTCTCCTGTGTGAACACCTCCATCTCAGAATTTGTTTCTGGAGAACTCAAACTCCACTAGATACTTAACTAGGGAACAGAAAAATCCAACCACTCTCAGAGAAACAGGACAAATAAGAAAAAAATGAAATACATATTTAGCAATCTACTAGCAGAATCAGGTGAGTAACCACGGAAGTCAAGCAGGGAATTGTTCCTACACATTATAAAAGGCCAACATATATACCAAAGGGGGATTCCATTTCAAATCCAAGACTAAAAAGCATTTTTCCATCTTCTTCCTTCTTGTTACATTGAATCAGAATTTATTGGTAGTGTTGGGAAAATATACTAGAGTCATATCTCACACAGGATTTCTTCTATATTCATTGAACTATCTGGGAGTCCTTTCATAAAACAAAACAAAACACCAATTCTGTGTTGCCCCAACAGGCAAAGGAATGTACAATTCAACACTGTGGTATTAAAAAATAATTGGAAATAGTTTCAGTTACTTTCCCTAAGCATTGTGTGTAGGATTAAAAAAAATAGTGCCTCTTATCTTGAGGCATTATTAAATGTATAAACATAATCCATTTTCAAAGTTTTCTATAAGTGAAAATAATTATAACTGTCCTATGGAAAGTTTCCATTTGATGAATATTAATTTCAACTAAGTAATAATGATCTGATCTGTAGAAACCAGCCCTCATGCATTTTCATGAATGCTCTAAGGTTTATTTTAGATTGCATTTGGATTCCAATGAAATAAATTCTAAAACATCAGTATAGAAAACTGATTTTTTTTCTTCAAATAGTTTACTTGTTAGTGGGTGCCTGGGTGGGTCAGTCAGTTAAGTGTCTGCCTTTGGCTCAGGTCATGATCCCAGGGTCCTGGAATCGAGCCCCATGTAGGATTTCCTGCTCAGCAGGTAGTCTGGTTCTCCCTCTACCCCCGTCCCTACCCCCTGCTCTTGCTTTCTCTCTGTCTCAAATAAACAAAATCTGAAAAAAAAAAAAAATGTTTATATGTTTGGTACCAAAAAATAAGTATTTTATAATTCAGCTAGTACCAAGTTTCATTGTTAACTATAGACTAAAACTTAAAAAGAGATTTCGTTATTTGATATTCGAAATTAGTTCATCAATATAGTAATACTTTATTTTATTAAAAAATTAGTTGAAGGGGTGCCTGTGTGGCTTGGTCATTAAGTGTCTGCCTTCAGCTCAGGTCATGATCCCAGGGTCCTGGGATAGAGCCGGTGTCAGGCTCCCTGCTGGGCAAGGAGCCTGATTCTCCCTCTCCCACCGCCCCCTCAGGTTTGTATTCCCTCTCTTGCTTTGTCTCTATTTGTCAGATAGATAGATAGATAGATAGATAGATAGATAGATAGATAGATATTTTTGGAACTAATTAATTAATTAAAAAATTAAAAAAAAATAAAAAGTTAGTTGAAGCAGAAATTTACAAAGTAATGAAGAATTTAATTAGCTTCCCATGTGCAAATCTGAGAAAAATTCCACGTGAAATCTGATTGCAAATTTCCTTTGGTATGTTAAGAAATGTTACACGCAAAATATATAACATTATTTAGTATGTGGGAATTAACATCCATGGTGCTCAAGTGCAGGAGGGTGTCTGTATAATCCTTTATATTTAACCTTCCAGGAAATCATTCTTAGACTTTGGTATAGAGATATAACGGTGACAAAAATTGTTTTACACTATATGCTTACACATCTGCAAATGTGTAAGAATTCTTGTTGCTCCACATTCTCTGCAACACTATTTTCTCCCACGTTTTTATTTAAATTCCAGCTAGTTTGCACACAGCGCAATAGTAGTTTCAGGTGTAAATGTAGTGATTCATCATTTACATTGCAACAGTATTTATTGTCAATTTTTAACCTTGCCAATTTGGTGGGTAAAGAATCATCACCATGTTTTATATTTCTTTCTCCTTGTACTGAGGTTGTACATATTTTTATGTTTGTTTTCGTTCACATTCATCTTTGAATGAACATTTTGAAAAATGTTCAAAAATGTTGAACATTTTTTCTTATCTCTTCACATTTTTCTCTTTTTTAACTTTTTAGTTATCAAATGATAGGACTTTTTGATATAGGCTGCTACTATTTTTTTGTTGGTTATATGTGGCTTGTCTTTATACTATTTCCTTAGCAGCATCATTTGATGGTAAGAAACATTTTATTTATTTTTTTAATGATTTATTTATTTGAGAGAGAGAGAAAGGGAGTGAGGGGAAGAAGGAGCAAACGGAGAGGGGAAAGAGAATGCCAAACAGATTTCATGCTCAGTGTGGAGCCCAACTCAGGGCTCAATCCCAGGACTTGGAAATCACAACCTGAGCTGAAACCAAGAGTTGGATGCTTAACCGACTATGCACCCCAGGTGCCCCAAGCAACATTTTATTTTAAAATAATTTCAAATTTACAGAAAAGTTACAGGGATAATACACTGAGCCCCTCTTATGTTTATCTAATTTTTCTTTAGCACTCTTTGTATTGATATACATATTATTACTGCCAAAATATTTGCAGCTGCAAAGCTATATAATAATGCATAACAGTGGGGTTCATTATTTACCCAGATCACAGTGAAAATAGTGCCTTTTCTAGATGTGAAATCAGTGTTGCTGAGTATGTTAAATTTCCTTCCCATGTCGAATCTTGTCTAGATTAGTAACTGCTTATTCTGATACAACAGAAAAATGAATGATTTGATGCAATGCCAGCCTGTCACCTAATGGGGAATTTGTACCTGCTCACATCCATGATCTGCTAGATACTCAGAAGAACAGCTAGAGGCAGGGTGACCATCCTGAGAAAGCATCCTTGGGGCACAGGCTAAAGGAGAGAAGCAAACAGCCATTGTAGGAAAGCATAGCGCCTACATCTTTGTCTATTTCTGCTATGGAACAAAGGCCTTAAACCACTGGAAGAAAGCCCAAAACACAGTCCCTTAGGAACCTGGTGAGAAACAATCCCAGTTATGGGAAGGAAGGAATAAAATACTCTCAGTCCCTGGGGGAGGGGCAGGAATATAGGTTGAACCAAGCCTTGCAGCCTGAGACAGGGCAGGATCACTGCGAAGGCCAACCCTCAAGGTTATATAGGGTCTGAGACTCAAGTTAATCAGAACAACAGAAAACAACTCCTCTACCACCACCACACATGCAAACTCTCCATCACCAACATAACAAGTGCCAAGTATCAAGTAACAGTGGTTCATACTGGGAAAGGGGCAAGAGCGTGGAGAGGAATTTTCTGAGGCACAGAGCCAAGGGAAGCCTGAAATCAGCGAGTTGAAGAGACATTCAGGAAACATCTCAGGACACCAGCCCCACAGCAAGCAGAAGGTAGTGCTAGACATCTGACATGTGTGGTGCACCAAGGAAACCACAGAAGCAAACAGACAAAAAAAAACCCAAGCCCAGCTTGACCACTAATTAGATTTCCTAAATACTCCAGCAAATGTTCAGAGAAGAAAAGGGGTACCCATATTTAGGCATAAAGGTTTTTGTCTCCATCTCTACTGCCCTGCATGAAATGTCTGACTTCATCAAAAGATTACAAGATGAACAAAGTAGTAAGCAACAAACAAACAAAGCAATCATCAGGACCAGATTCAGTTATGACACAAATAGATAGATCTTGGAATCATCAGGCACGTAATTTAAAATAACTACGATTAACATGTTAAGGCCTCTAGTAAAAAAGGTGGACAATATGGATAACAATATGGATAATATGGGAAATTTCAGCAGAGAGATAGAAACTCTAAGAAAGGATCAAATGAAAATGCGAGAATAAAAAAAGAAATACAAAACAGAATTAAAGATGAAGAATGCCTTTGATGGCTCATTAATAGATTGGCACAGCTGAGGACTTAAATCAATAAACTTGAAAGTAGGTCAATAAATCACTCAAGGGGAAACATAAAAAGAAAAAAAAAGTAAGCTCTTACCAAAGAAGAAGACAGCATCCAAGAACTGTGGGATAGAACTAAGTGACTTAACATTCATGTATTTGGAATCTCAGAGAAGAAAAAGACAGAAGAAATATTTGAAAAATAATGGCTGTGAATTTTGCAAAAATTAATGATAGATATTATACCACAACTCCCAGGATCTCAAAAGGTACAAATAAGACAAATACTCAAACATACAAAAAGCTAACAAAAAGAAATCTAGGTGTATATTCTCTAAACCAAAGAGAAAGAAACAAATCTTAAAAATAGAGAAAAAAGACTTATCCTACAGAGCAGTTCAGGAGATTTCAAATCAGAACAGTGCAAGCCAGAAAACAGTAAAATGATTTCTTTCAAGTGCTGCCAGAGAATAAATTGTCAATACAAAATTACATGCACAGTAAAAACATACTTCAGAATAAAAAAAAAAATAAAGCTGCTCTCAGATAAACAAAAACTAAAGGAAGTATTATCAGTACTATCTAGAGTTGATAGCACGTGTCAAACCAAACTATATGGTAATAGAGAGGGAGAAATTGGGGTTACAAATTTTCAACTTACAGTGGGGTTATAGCCCAATAAGCCCATTATTAAGTGGAAATATCATAAGTTGAAAATGCATTTAATACACTAACTTACTGAACATCCAGTTTAACTTCTCCCTTAAATGTGTTCAGAACACTTATATTAGCCTACAGTTGGGGAAAATCATCTAACATATAAGGCCTATTTTATAGTAAAGTGTTAGGTATCTCATGTAATTTATTGAATATTGTACTGAAGGTGAAAACAGAGTAGTCGTCTGGGTACAGAATGACTGTAGAGTATCAGGCGTTTAGCCTTGCAATCACGTGGCTGACCCGAGCTGTGGCTTTCCGCCACCGTCCAGCATGAGGAGAGTCTCCTACAGCTATGTAACCAGGTGGGAAAAGATCAAAATCAAAATCTGAGATATGGTTTCTACCGAGGGAGGATCACTTTGGCACCACCATAAAGTCAAAAAATGTCAAGTCAGACCATTCTAAGGTAGACATCATCTATAAACTGTTGTTTCTTCTACATATGAAGCTATATAACATGATTTGAATGTATACTCTAATTAAAGATAAACATTGTAAGCCTGAGAGCAACTAGTAGAAATACTATTTAAAGATATAAATAAGGGGTGCCTGGATGGCTCAGGTCATGATCCCAGGGTCCTGGTATCAGGTTCCCTGCTCAATGGAGAGCCTGCTTCTCTCTCTGCCTCCTGCTCCTCCTGCTCTCTCTTTCACTCTCTGGCAAATAAATAAAATCTTTTAAAAAAAATTTTAATAAAAAATATAGTTATAAATAATAGCGGAGATTAAATGGAATCCTAAAAATTACTAAAGTAAACTAAAAGATGACAGAAACAAAGATAAAAGAAACAAAGAGATGGAACAAATAGAAAATAAGTAGCATGATAATAAGTTTTACTTCAACTACATTAATAATAACATTAATTATAAATAATCTATACATACCAATTAAAATGCCCACATCAGGTTTAATGAAAAAGTAAAATTCAACCATATGCCATCTACAATGAATAAATGTTAAATGTAAAGACATAAATTAAAAGTAAAAGGGTGAAAAAAAGTGTACCATGCAAGCACTAAGCAAAATAAAGTGGCAAGACAATATCGATATATCACTTTATTTAAAAGAGGAAAACTGCAAAACGATAAAGGTATCAATTTTCAAAGAAGATCTAACCAACCCTAAATGTGTGTGAATCTAACAACAGAGCCTCAAAATTCATGAGATAGAAAAATATTGTAACTGAGCATAGGACTAGACAAATATGCAATTATAATATAGACTTCAAAAATCCTCCTTCAGTAACCGATGGGACGAGAAGTCAGATATGGGTAACAGCACGGAACCTGAACAGCACAATCAACCAAAATGATGTTACTGGCATCTGTAAAACTCCCTCAACAATGGCAAAACGCACAGTAGTCTCAAGAACACTCACCAGGCTAAAATTAATGATATATTGTGGGCTATCAAGACTCTTTAAAAATTAGAGATCATACAGAGTATTTTCTTGCACTACATGACATTCAACCAGGAATCAACAATAGAAAGATATCTGGGAAAGCTCAAAACATTTGGAAATTAAGTTTTATACTCTCGGTGGCCAATTTGTCAAAACAGAAATCACCAAGGAAATAAAATATTTTAAATTGAATAAAAATTATAGCAGAACTAGAATTTGTGGTTTGCAGGGAAATAATGCTTAGAGAAAAATTTAGAGCACTAAAGGATTGTAGGAGACAAGTAGGACGATGTAAAATCAGCAACCAACATTTCCAAATTAAGGAACTAGGAGACCAAATTAAAACCAAAGGAAGCAGAAGGAAAGAAACAATGAAAATAATAACAGAAATTAATGAAATTGAGAAAAGAAAAGCAATACAGAAAATCAAATGAAATCAAAGCTGATTCTTTGAAGTGAGTGATAAAATTGATAAATCCAGATTCGATGGGGAAAAAAGAGAGGAAACACAAAAATACGGTGTCACAAAAGAGAAAGAGAATATCACTACATACCCTACAGATATTAAAAAGATAATAAGGGAATATTATAGGCTATATATGTCATAAATTTGAGAACATGAAATGGAGAAATTCTTCAAAATCATGGTAAAGACAAAACTAACTTCCACTTCAGCAAATGTGGAATTGCAAGCAAATTGCAAAATTCAGTCAACAAGCCATTATTCTTTTCTGCTGTCTATGATCGATCTTTCAAGACAAACTGATAACATGAATAAGTGGAAAGTAGATGGCAAGAATGTTGACCTAGAGGGCTTGGAAGACTACTCCTTCAACAGAGTAACAATAAAATAAGCAGAGAAATATAATACAGATACAAAAAGAAGCAGAGCCAAGTAAATGTTGTGTATCAAGAGGGGTTTTACTAGTCAATATACACACAACTAAGTGTCCGAGGGCTTGTCTCAGACCCAACCACACTGATGCTAGAACCCAGTTTTTGTTTATAGTATGTCTATGTGCAATAAAACTGAGAGATAAATAGTGATTTGGCCATACTTATACGCACTTAGTTGTTGGAGTCCCAGTTATCATAAGAAAATGCAAAAAAGGTGATACTGACTTTATAGCAGCTTTAGTACATGGTAAATACCATAAAAATTATGTTTGCTATATCGTGCTTGATGCAGGAATAACTTAAAATAAATGTCCTGGGAATTGGTTGTACAAGACCATACACACATCTCACATCATTACTGATTCTGAGATGACATGTATGTGTCAAAAAAAAAAGCAAACATGTACAACAGAATAAATACCTATATACAAAAATTCTATGCTCAATAAACATTTTGTACAAAAGATTAAAAAATGTTTTACAGTAGAGTCTTACAGTTTGGGTCGGTTACATATTATGTGCATTAATTACCTAAAAAGTAGAAAAAAGCATGAAAAGCTACTTGAGCAATAATGAGGAGGAATCTATTTGAAATGTAATCCAAGAATTTCGCTAATTCTGTTTAAAATGTTTTCAAAGACACTTGGTGGTTTGGGGAATTCACACAAGGCAGCCAGTAGTTCAATCTCCCAGTTGCACAGCATCTTTTAAAATCTTTTTTATATCTTCTTCCAAGAAGTAAGATAGGAAAATAATTAGAAAGAATAACTTTGAGGCTAGCATTAATGGAAAGGAGCCTCCAACTGCTACAATGATAAATACTCAAGAACTTTGCTCCTCAAATAGCTACTTTAAATGGAACATACTAATATTTTATTGATAGTACAATTTGTATTTCACAAATTCAGGGATAGTATGTGTTTAAATGGAGTTAACACTCTGAAATATAAGGACTATTGGCATTATTTAAATATCTGAAAAGGAGGTGCCTGAGTGGCTCAGTGGTTAAAGTCTCTGCCTTCGGCTCAGGTCATGATCTCAGGGTCCTGGGATCAAGCCCTGCATCAGGGTCTCTGCTCGGCAGGGAACCTGCTTCTCCCTCTCTCTCTGTCTGCCTTTCTGCCTACTTGTGATCTCTCTCTCTCTGTCAAACAAATAAATAAAATCTTAAAAAAAAAAAAACCTGAAAAGGTGGAAGTGGTCATGCTAAAGTTATCTGCATCCTAAAACATTCAAATACATTAAATACTTGAAAATAACTTAATACAATACAATAATATATTATTTGTTATACTAAAGCTTAAGAAATGAGGTGAGAGAATTTTCACACACTAATATCTCTGACTGTCAGAATCAGTCACGGCAAAGAAAAGTAGTCTTCCATTTCAGCAAAAGTGGAATTCCAAGTGAATTCCAGAGTTTGGTCAATAATGTATTACTCTTCTTGCTGGTACATAAGCAGGAACACACACACACACACACACACACACACACACACACACACATCAGAATGTTCTGCTCTTTAAAAATATCAAATTGTGATTCATGGCAACTAAGTGATTTTATTCCTGAGAGCAATTCAATTTATATTCCATTTGGTAGAATTCATTTTGAGGTGTTGAAATAAAGCCAGTTTCAGTTTGGACTGCTTCTAAGCAAAAGCAAAGAAATCACAGCTATTAGTAAAGCATTTAAGATTAAGAAACAATAAACGATACTATTTTGCAAATTTAAAGATAATTTTTTGCAAACAATCTGTAATTTTACAAATTGGTTGTATTGAAATAACTATCATATACAGCACAACTATGCTATTATTTTTTCTAATCCTGTCAATAATAATAGAACAGAAATAACAATAATAATAATTTAATTCTCTATTGGAATGTTGCCAATGAAGTGTTCAGACAGTAGCAATGTTCCAAAGGTACTTGTGAATTGAAATTGACACATAGCCATGGAAAAAAAAGTAAAAAGGTTTTCTGTCATTTGTTGTATCTTAGCATTTTGTAAATAATGCTGAGCAGGAAGCCCAACATGGGGCTCAATCCTAGGGCCCAGGAATCATGACCTGAGCTGAAGGCAGACTTTTAATCAACTAAGCCACCCAGGTGCCCCTCAATTTGGTATTAAATCTTACAGAAACACAAAGGAGTACTATAGTAAAAACCTAAACTGGAGACAGTCTAAAATACATTGTTTTCTCAGATTAAAACACTCATGCCCATTCAATAGGTGAATAGATTTTTGGTCTCTAGCATTACTGCCATTCATCATCATCAAATATGATTATTCTTTGGAAAAATGAAAGCTATCAAAGATATTGAACAAGTTAATATTTTATTCTATAGAAAGCAATGCCATCAAAGGATTATATTAGTATTTATTTCTTAATTCAAGTGTAAAAAATTTGCAATATTGATTTAACCATATCAATCTTTAGCATTTTTGAAAGATGTGACAATGAAAAGAGATTGTTTTCATAACATACTATTGGAGAATATAAACTCCAGGAGGATATAAGACCTTAAAACTTAGACCCAATATCCCCAGATTCTTCCTTTCATGGCACCTGATTAAAGAGGTTGCAGATTTAGGAATACCGTACATTTGCCTCAGTAGACAGGGCTTTTGACATGCAAGATTCTGGGGCATTTTGATTGTTGCTGGCTAGACTTATTATTACTAAATTAATCTAATTTCCAGAATTTGTACTTTTCCTTACACCTCCCTTGACTGAAAACACATGGATTTAGGTTACTGCCTCCGATGCTCCCCAAATTATTGCTAAAAAATGACTGATGTTTCCATGATAGATTCCTTGTTGATTTTCAAAGATATCTTTGTATTTCTATATGTATGTATATAATCTATGTATAGATTTCTTGTTGTTTTTCAAAGATATGTTTCTTGTTTTAAGGTGTTTCACTATCCAAAGGTATTATCAAGTACCATATAAGCATATATTTAATATATAGTACATACCAAAATTATGCCATCAAATGTGATATATTTATATATACATAGAATTGATAAAAGACCTCTAAATTCTCTATAAAAATATACTGAAATATATTACATAAATAAATATATCTTCATTTGAGTCTAGAGATTATTTCTAGATCCCACAAATAGAAGTATGTCTATTTCCAGAAATACATAAGGCAAATTAAATAAATAAATAAAACGGAGTACTTCTCAGCCAAAGTCTCTAACCACCAATATAGAGCCCAATAAAATAATAATCTTAAAGTTCAGTATAAGAATAATATAAGACTATTCCAGGGAATACAGTTAAACCAGTGTTCAAATAAAATAACTCATATTGAATTTCTTATGTAACAGCACTTAAGAACAATAGTATATTAAATATGCAACAATGAAGTCAGAGGATATTTTCTAGTATTGTAGACTTAGTGGTAAAAGATATTTTATTACATCAAATTTAAGAATATTTGCTATTTTTTGTTTTACTAGGTTTCTGATTTATCTAGATTATTTCATTTTAATTTAAAATATAGCAAAATACTCACTTTACAGCTAGCAATAACAGACTTGCTGTAACACACAGGCATATGTAAGTCTGTCTATTAAGCTGCCTAATATCAAATTGAGAAATCCTTGGGTCCTTGGGTTTTTGGTTAGGTGATGTTTTTCACCACTCCCCTCAAAGGAAAGTCAATATTTATGTTTATATATACACATACAAAATTGACTACAGCATAAAGTGAGAAATATGAGAAAATATCCTAAAACATGCAGCAAATATTATAATAACCATTTCAAGCTCTTACCTAAAAATAGATCACAATTAACAATTAGTTCATAAAATTGTCTTCTCTATAATCTAAGCTACTAAATGTTCAATAACATGTTTAAAAATGAAAAAACTTTTGGGGCACCTCGCTGGCTCAGTCAGAAAAGCATGTGACTCTTGATCTCGGGGTCCTGAGTTTGAGCCCCACAATGCCTATAGAGATTACTTAACATAAATGCATTTTAAAAAAAAAAGAAAATATTTCTGGAATAAATCTAAGAATTAATTAAACTTAATGCTTATAATTATATATGTATAATGTTGAAATTTCCCTAGTTGAAATCAAACACCTTCAAATGATCTTTTTGTTAAATAAACAGCATAATGATCTCAACTCATTCTGCCTATTTAGAAGGCTAATTTCGGTTAATTGTGTTTGATTCAGTTACTCTTCAATTTCTCATTCCCACTGAACTACCTTCATGGGAGAATATGCTTTCCCACTCAACTAATATTAAGCTAGACTATGTGCTTTGGCCACTGAAATATGGACAGAAGTGACAGTGTATATGACATGTGTGTGCCAGCTCAGAGCATGGCCTGTTTCCATTCAGCCATCTGGGAGCTTCTGACTTCTACCATGAGAAGTCTAAAACCTTGGGATCCCCTGCCTCTCCACTGAGTGAGTGACCCAAGCAAATGCAATATAGGAGTGGAAAATACTTACTGCTCTATCTCCTAGATATTTTTCTAATTGTTCCTTATGTAGCAAATGGTGACCAGTACACTAACCAGAAAGTATGACAATAATTAAGATACTGCTCACAATATCCTAATATATAGTATTTATAAAATAGCTGAGCAGGGGTGCCAGGACCCTGAGATCATGACCCAAGCCAAAATCAAGAGTTGGCTGCTCAATTGACTGAGCCATCCAGGCGACTCAATTTTTTTTTTTTAAATATAAGATGAAAGATGATGTTATGAATAAATAAACAAAACTGCACACTCTTGACTTAAAATTGCAAAGGTGTCAATTCATCCCAAATTAAAATGTAAACTCAATAAAATCCAAAAAAAATTCCAGTTAATTTTTTTAAGAAAGAAGATAAACATACTCTAAAGTTTATACAAAGAAATATCATTCTGGCAATAGCTAAATCAACCTTTAAAAAAAAGAATAAAGAACAGAAAAAATATGTTAATGGGGAGAACAGATTTTAGAGGTATACTGTTGTATATAACTTACTGTAAGATAAAAGTGTCATCGCACATTGAGGAAAGGACACATTGTTTAGTAGATTTTGTGTGGGGGGGTGATGAAATAAGGGGAAGGGTTCCCTATATGGAGAAAAAGAAAATGATTCCAGTCCAACACCACATATAAGAATTCATCCAAAGCAGAAAAAATATTGAAGTGAGATAAGTAAAAATACAAAGTTATAGAAGGCGTGCAGATAAATATCTTTGTGACTCAGCAGCAGTGAAAGAATACTTAAACTTCAAAAGTACATCTGGAAGGAAATTAACTAATTAATTAGACTAAAAAAAAAATCTATTCAAGAATAGACACCGTGAAGAAAATGAACACAAATGAAGGAATAAACAAAGTTATCTATAATGTCTAAAACAAGGGATTAATCTGTATAAATACAACCAGCTGCTGAAAAATAAGAGGTCAGCAAACCTAATTAAAAAGCGGCATCAAGGGGCTCCTGGGTGGCTCAGTCTGTTAAGTGTCTGCCTTCGGCTCAGGTCATGATCTCAGGGTCCTGGGTTCCAGCCCTGCATCGGGCTCCCTGCTCAGTGGGAGCCTGCTTCTCCCTCTCCCTCTGCCTGCTGCTCCCCATGCTTGTACTCTCTGTCAGATTAAATAAATAAAATCTTAAAAAAAAAAAAAAAAAAAACTTAAAAAAAAGTGGCATCAAGTGTGAACAGGTAATTTAAAATCAAGAACAAAAATACACATTAAATACAATAGGATGGTGTTGTGCCAGTTATCTTTTGTCAAGTAACAAACCATGCTAAAACCTAGTGGCTAAAAACAGCAATCATTTATTTTGTTCACAACTCTGTGAGTCAGGAATTCAGACATGGCTGGAGTAGGTTACCATACCATATAAGCATATATTTAATATATAGTACAGTCAAATACACTGTACACAGTGTATACAAAGTGTATACAAAGTATACACAATGTATACAAAGGCAGTGTATTTGACTATACTCAAATACAGGTATGTTCATGCGGTGTCCAGAGAAGGTATCTGATATTTTATATTGGTGGCTAATGGGGGTCCGTAGTGTGCAAGACTTCTCTGTTCACATTTCTGAAATGTAGGTAGGAACAGTAGAAGGCTTGGCTCGGCTGGAATGCTCTTCCACTCGTGGTAACCCAAGAGACTGTGTGGTTTCTCCAGCAAGGTAGTCAAATCACAAGATCAGTACAGAAGCTTCCAGTACTCCTAAGATGAGTCCTAGAGTTTACACAGCACCACTTCCATCATAACTGGAATCACATAATTGGTCATAGGCTAACTCAGATGCAAGGTAAGGAGAGAGGACCTCATCTTTTAATAAGAGGTGACAAAGGTATTCGCGGTCATCTTTTAGTGGTGGTTGCCTATATAGGAAGAGAAATGTGAGAAGAGGTAAACGTGAATATATTTATTAGTAATAGAGGGTCTAGAAAAAAAGGAGATAATGTGCAATGAACTGAGGGGTAAGTACCTGATATTTTAAAAAAAATCAGATTCAGATGTTACAGGATGGAGAATCCTATAATGCTGCGACTGTCTTTTGTCTAATCATTTTTTTAAAGACTTTATTTATTTGACAGAGAGAGAGATCACAAGTAGGCAGAGAGGCAGAGAGAGAGAGAGAGAGAGGAAGCAGGCTCCCCGCTGAGCAGAGAGCCCCATGTGGGACTCGATCCCAGGACCCTGAGATCATGACCTGAGCCAAAGGCAGAGGCTTAACCCACTGAGCTATCCAGGTGCCCTGTCTAATCATTTTTTTAGGTGCTTTTTTTTCTGCCTAAACATTATAACCAATATTTCCATGATAATTATAATGCATGTTTCAGTAGGATGGTATTGGTTAGGATGACATTGTTCCCTTAAAGTCTCCAGATTGAAACAAATATTTTTTAAAATCTTATCTTATGTTAAATCTGAATTTAGTCACCTGGGGAAAAATTAAGTAGTATTTTGAATGGATAAACAACTTCAAAATTCTGAAAGAAAAATGGTTCCTCCAATGGAAACTGCCTCTAAAACTTGAAAAGAGGCACAGCTGCATCTTATAAACAAAAGCAATTTGCACTCATTTTCCTTGGCTTAACGTGGAATGCAAACATAGACTATTGTTTTGGGTGTTTCTTTTTTTTCTTTTTTTAAGAAATAAAAACAACCCATTTTTGAGGAGAAGATTATAGTTTATAGATAACTCTCTACAAAATATGATTTCATTGCTGAATCCAGAATTTTGTGTTTAAATGTTAAGAACTTAAAACAAAAGTCTAAAGAGGCATTTATTACAATGACACACATTTTTTAATCAATCAAATACGTGTATCCAATACCTACCATACTCAAGGCAAATTTAAAAAGCCTCCGGATTCTTTAACCAACTAACAAGATGATGCTGGGGATTTACTTACCATTTCCAAGTCTTTACATATTGAGGGACTGGATTATAAATCTTCTAAGATATTTTCCACAATAGTTTCATCTCTAATAAAAAATCTTGGCAGGACTAACGAGAAAATGAAAAGTAATATATGATAAAGGCATACATTAGATCATTAGTTAATAAATACACATTATCCCAGCAAAGAGTGATATTGAGGCAGGAGCGACAGGAAAGAGGGCGTCAAAATTGACCTAGAACTTGAAGAATGGTATATTTGAATAGGTACAAAGAAAAGAGAAGCACTTAGAGGTAAAAAAAACATCATGAGAGAGGCTAAGGAAACAAGACTGAGGAGTTGCCTAGGGCAGAGTCAATAAACCAACTTGGACTGAGCAGGCAGAGGCTGCAACTGGTGCAGAATCCTACCCTTGGGTTTTGTTTGGCAAGCAGAGTAGTTTTCAAATACTTGCTAGTTGCCCACATTTGAAAAAAAAGAGACAGAGAGACTTTACCTAGCTCTCAAAGTATCTGACAAAATTGGCCCATACGCCCACAGGGCAAAAATTTGCCGGCACTAAGTGGAGCTGGCCCACTTTCAGATGGAACATTCATTCTGCAGTTGTCCACAGTTGCCACTAATTTCTATCAAACTCAGTGGGTTTTACTTATCTCTATTCCCCACTCAGCCTGTTCTGTCAAGAGCCACAGAATAGGCACATTTTTCAGAAGTGGGACATCGTACAATTTTCAGGCTATAAAAGTTGAATTTCATCCTGAGGTTTTACGATACACAGTTTTTAACAAACGTTTATACTTTCAAAATGCGTTTTCTGAATATTAAAAATAGTTTCAATTAAGTGACTGAAGATGCTAGAACCAAAGAAGAGCCTTCAGGAGTTGGGAAAAGATAGAATCATGAACCAAGTAAAAAGTCGATGTTAGAGGATCATTGCTTTATTGAGAGGGCAGAGAGAACTATAAGAAAATAGGGTAATTTAAAAAAATGTTAGGTTTTGGGCTGAGTAGATCTAACGATTTCGCTCCTCATAGGCCTAGGTTAGAGATTGGGCTTTTCACCCACCATTTCTGTGATTATTGCATGTCACTGTCTCTGTCGATTGCCCAAAAGGCCACCAGAAAAGCAAGGCTATGAAACAGGTTGGCAGGGAGGTGGGGAGGTGAGAACCACCTTGACAGTCCCATAGAGTGTCTCAATATGGAAAATGAGGATGTAGCCTCTGTGATTTTAAGATAAGCCTTACAAAGAGAATACTGATGGAGCTTTGGTAGATTTTATGATTTAATAGCTTAGGATAGATGAGTACAGAAAGCAAGCATTTTTGAAGCAAATCCTGATGAGAAAGATGTCTGGTAAGTAAGAAGTTCCTTGGTTCATAGTCTTTTCTTCCAGAAGCAGCTAACTTCTGGAGTTGAGTCTGTAAATTAGCTTTGCTTGGTGTCAGCATTTTCAACACAGAGAAAGGAAAATATGTTCCTGGTACTGTTTCACATAGTAACAGTGTATCTGGTCTCAGTGTATTGGTTTCAGTTCTCCTCACTCAGCCCCTCAGAACTTCATTTTTCTCCTGCATAAAAAAAATGTTAATAATATCTACAGAGAGATCCTGCCTGACCACTCCATATGAAATGGATCTTCACTCCCTACTTCTATCAGTCCATCTTTGTGTCTATTTGTTTCCTTCATGGTATTTAGCTTTTTAACATCTTTGTTGTTTATTTTTTTATATATATTTAACACTTTATTTTTCACTGAATTAAAAGCACCATGAAGTCAGAGTCCTTCTCTATCTTGCTCACTTTTTACTAACAAACTTTAGCAATGTATATAGCCCACAGTGGAAATTTCCTGCATTGAATTAATTAAGGAGGCACCTGGGTGTCTCAGTCAGTTAATAAAACCACCTTTTTGCACGGAAGATGTCTCAAGAATTCTTTCTCAACCGTCGGCTCCGGACATCAACTCACTGCCCTCCATTCTAAAACTGCATCACCAGGACCCTGAGATCATGGCTCAAGTCATGATCCCTGGGTCCTGGGATAGAGCCCCCTAGCTGTTGAGCTCCCTGCTTAACAGGGAGCTTGCTTCTCCCCCTCCCGTCACCCTCTCCCCCTGCTTGTGCCCTCTCTCTTCCTCTCTCTCTCTCTCAAAAAAAAAAGAAAAAGGGGGAGAAAGAAGGAATAGTGGAGAATAGTGGAACAAAGAATAACTTTTATTACTATAATCTTTATAGAAACATTTTCATTTAAAGTCACTTATATATGTAACTAATAAAAGATTAAAGTCATAAAATTAAAAAAAACCATAACATAATAACTACTTATACAGATAATTTGGTCAAAAGACCTTACTGATGAGAGATAAGTCAAGTATAATCTCAAAAGGTCTATGCTACTTTCCCACCACCCTCCCACCCACAGACTGTCAGCTTTGGTGAGCTTTCTTTAAACACACCTTGCTCTTTCATGATGTCATGTCGCTGCAACATGCTTTTCTTTTATGTCCTTCCATAATACACGTGCTGGAGGACTCCTATTCGATCTTGAAGACCCACTTTGGAGAGCTGCTTCCTTATGAATCGCTTTCCTCCTGCTTGACAACTGCAAGGAACATATTCTTTATGCACTTTGTGTACTTTGAACTTGTAGGGGAGATGAAATCTTTTTTTCCTCCACCCTCTTAGTTTCAGTGTCTGGGGCCTGAGAATTAAACTGAAAAAAGATTAACAAAAGAGGAAAAGTTTAACTATGTACATACGCATGGCAGTTCCAAAAAGAGATAGAAGACTCAAGGAGGAGGCCAGATGATTGAGACTTTTTTTTATCATCTTAGCTACACAAGGGGAAAAAGGTTTTGGGCTGCTGGGAGGGAGGGGCAAGTTATGGGGAAGTGAGAGGAGGAAATGTGTGGTAAATAAGGGTTATCTACTTCACAGAATCTCTCAGGTGGTAAGAGCTGTTTCCAGAAATAGCCGTCTTCTTGTTACAAAGATAGCCTTACAAATGGAAATTTATTTAATTAATACAAATTTCCTTTACAAAGGAGAAAATTTATACTTTATTTTTACAAAGTTTGTGGAGAGGTAAAGAGCTTTTCTTGCATCTGTGGTTTTGAATGGCCTTTTAGCTCAAAATAATTCTTATGCCAAAGTGGCATATTTTGGTTTCCTTCAAACTGTTGATGCTCTCCCTTGTCCACTAGGAGATTTTATCCACAGCCAGTGTTCTTGAAAATGAGGGAAACAGGTTGACATTGACGATGATTTAAGGCAAATTCATCACCTCTACTGGGCAAACAATGAAAAGATATTCTTACTGAGAGAATCAAAGCATCCTTTTTACTGGTAAAAACAGTGTTTGTTTTAAAAGATAAAGGAACCGAGTTTTGTTTGCTGAAATTTAAGAGAATTATTCTCATTTCTTGAATTATTACAATTTTAAATCTGTTTCCCCATCTGAATTTTTTCCATGCCAAGGTTAACTTTCTTTGATTGGTCCAAACCCAATTATCCTACTTGGAAGCACATTTATTAAGATTACTTAAAAAAAAAAAAGATATTTTAAATTCAGCTATTTTCATTCTTAGCCAGCTGAGTCTGAATGTTAACATACTTCATCTGGCCCTTCAAATGACTTTGTTTCAGTAATGTGTTGATGACAGCTATTCGCTGGTTCACATTTGAATTCTTTTTGCCTGGGCTGTTTAAATTGTAATTGGCACTGACAGCCAGTGGTCACAAGGAGACCGTACTTACTCAGTGTGTAGTCTTAGCAACAGAAAAATAATGGGAAAAAAAGTCACTATGGCAGAAACACTAGGGAAAGACTTAATACAGTTTGATGAACATCTAGAATAGTAGTGCATTTAACACTACAAAAATTATACTTTGTCGCCACAGCACAATTCATCAGTCTCATTACTCCTACCAGTAAAAGGACAGTTAAAAACTGTCCTACCAGTGACACCTGGCTGGCTCAGTCTGTAGAGCATGCAACTCTTGATCTTGAGGTTATGAGTTTGAAGCCCACACTGGGTGCAGAGATAATTAAAAAAAAAAAAAAAAAACCTGCAGTAGTAACAGCTACCTGTGAAGTGTCATTCTCTTGTGATGATCTAAATATGACTTATTGCTTTTGTTTTTCTTTATATGGTTTTGGGCACTACTCACTAAGCACCTACGTTATTCGGAATATATTTTCATAAAATAAACTTTCAGTATTGCAATAGAAACCGTCAAGGTTTGTTTCCTTTCGTTCGTCAAATACACTTCTACTATGCCATAGGTCATTTTAACACTAAATATTCAGCTGCAGTTTGCTACATCCAGTCAGCTCTATAGATTCAAACTGCTCCCTTCACTTTTAAGTGATGCAGGTACACTGAAAGGACACGACACATACATATAAGATTGAGTTTAAAAATCCTTTACCTCTCGGGGAGCCTGGGAGGTTCCGTCAGTTAAGTACCTGACTTTGGCTCAGGCCACGATCTCAGGGTCCTGGGTGATGCAGTTTTAGAATGGAGGGCAGTGAGTTGATGTCCGGAGCCGAAGGTCGAGAAAGAATTCTTGAGACATATTCCGTGCAAAAAGGTGGTTTTATTAAAGTGAGGGGTCAGGACCCGTGGGTAGAAAGAGCTGCTGCCTTGAGATTGTGAGGAGCTACTGATTATATACTTTGGGGTTGGGAGAAGTAAAGATAAGGGAAGTTCCAAAAGGATTTTCATATGCTAAAGAAGTCTCTCTGAATACCTGTGGCCTTATTATGGTCAAACTAAGGTTGTTTTTCCCTCTAACGAGGCATTAACATTAAGACAGTCTGCCTGCCTCAAGTATTTGTCTATGGGCTGTAGGTTATATGGATATTTAATTTTATCTACATTTCCTTCTGCCTGGTTTCCCACTGGGATCGAGCTGCAGTGCACCAGGCTCCCCTCTCAGCAGGGAGTCTGCTTGTCCCTCTGCCCCTCCCCCTGTTTGTGTGCATGCTCCCTCTCTCTTCCTCTCTTCCTCTCCCTCTCTCTCAAATAAATAAAATCTTTTAAAAAAATCTTTTACTTCCTGTGAATATAAAGGTTAAAAAAAAATGAACTCTAATGATGAGCAGTGTTTGGGCCACAGTTAGGCCCCTTTATTACAAACTAGTGAGTAACTCTACCAGTTGCACGTGAAATGTACCAGAATATGTCACCCTAAAATATGCCTTTTTGGCATATGGATTATTTTTAACCAAAGACCATTAAGAACCAGCAGATGCAAGAAAAGCTCTAAAAATGGGGCAGAAGTTTTCCTTTTGTAAAGGAAATTTACATTTATAAAGATAATTCAATTCATAAACCATGTCTGCCTCCTTCTCCTATACCTGAAAGGAAGCTTCTTAATGACTTATCAATGATGACAGCACCAGCTCGAATCTGTGTAAGCAGCCTTACTAATAAGACTTGCTTACCATATTTTTCTTTATCACCTCCATAACTTGCCTTCTCCACCTGGAAGTGAAAAACCCATTTTCTTTGTTTAGCTGAAGATGCTAAAGTTCAAACCTCCCCTCTGGGTTACTCAACACCTCAAGCTTCCATATGCATGCACAGTGCAGTTTGTAATAGAATTCTGTAGTTTTTCCTTGTTTCCCTTGTTAATCTATCTTTTGACAGTCTAATTTGCAGGATCCCAAGCAGAGAACCTAAGCTGGGTAGAAGAAAAAGCTATTTTTCCCCCTTACCTACACATATTCCTGGTTGCTAAAACTCACCTCCCTCCAACATTTGTCTAAGCCTTTACCTACCCCAGATAGCAATCGCACAATTTCAGTAAGAATTTACCTTTTCGTAATTGGATGCTGAGTGAAGACAGATGTATTTTGGCAGAATAAATTTGGCAGCTCCTTATATGAAGGGAATAGATCTTTATCTTTACTCTAAATGCCTAACACAATAGAATAAATATCTGTTAATGACCGCGGTAGAAGTTCTCTAAAATGCTACCGCATGATGCATCCCCTCAGAAGAATTTGGGGAATTGTTAAAATGGTATTTTACAACTAGCTATTGACGCGGACATTTCTAAAATTAAGTTCTTGTAGAGTGAGAAAAGATACTATAATGAAGATTTTTCAACACAGGTCTAGTTACAAAGCCATTTCAGTGAAAGAATAGATGGGTATTTCCAAGACACCAGCTACAAGGTCATTTCAGAAGACCAGGACCAGGAATTCAGTCCTAAATCGACTGTGGCTCTTGGAAATAAGGAAAAGAAGCTTAATAAAAAAGGTATACCCTCCACCATTTGCTTATAGATGCAGACACAAAGCTATCTACTGAACATTAAAGGAATTCTTTTTCTTAGCTAAAACAATAGGTGAGTTTATCTTACTGTGTTCCTTTCTACTTAACACTTTTAAGGACCTAAAAGCTACTGTTGTACATATGAATGTCATCCTTTGAATTCTGTCTTTACATGAAATTTTGAGCAAATATGACACTGTTTTGACATTGTAAGTTCACTGCCTCCTAATAACTACTATTACTACATTTTGTTTCTGTGAAAGCATCATTAGGTTAATGTACAATTATGCATAAGACATATGGTTCAATAACTACAATATTTCCAACTTCAATCCTTTGACATAGGCAAAATAATAAAATAGCAATAGGACAGCCTCAAATTTAAATATATTCCAAAATGCAAAGTTATAAATAAAATAATTTCAGTACAGTAAGAAATTAAAAGCCATAACTTTTAGAAGTCTGGTAATATACCCAAAGAGATAATTGTCTCTCTCTTTTTTTCAAGACTTATTTATTTGACAGAGAGAGCACAAGCAGACAGTGGGAGAGGGAGAAGCAGGTGCCTTGCTGAGCAAGGAGTCCAATATAGGGCTTGATCCCAGGACCCTGAACTGAAGGCAAACACTTAACCGACTGAGGCACCCAGGGGTCCCAAGAGAATTGTTTCTAACAGACCGAGTTAGTGATCATACAGTCAGAAAAAATTTTAAGTATCTATCACAATAAAAAGTTAGTTCTTCCTTCTTTTGCAGGCCATTACTTTAAAATGAGCCATCTGCTTTAAATTACAGGTTAAGCATTGTTTCTTTTACTTGTATTCTGATGATATAACATTCAGAAAAATGAAAGGGAGGTTGATGAAGGAGAGAAAAGTAGAAGAAAAATACAGGTTTCCCCATTATCTGCTTTTGACTAAGATATTAATAAAGGTTAGTTACAATTAAATTAATCAGTCTTTTTTTTCTTTGAAGATTTTATGTATTTGAGAGAGAGAGAAAGAGAAAGCAAGCTGCCCACTGAGCAAGAAGCCTGATTGAGGTGGGACTCTCTCTATTCTAGGATCCTGGGATCATGACCTGAGCTGAAGGCAGATAGTAACGACCTCAACCACTCAGGTACCTCTCTTTTTTTTTCTTCTCTTTTTTACTTTCTTTCTTTCCTTAAGTAAACTCTACTTAAGGAAACTCTACTTTCCTTAAGTAAACTCTACCCCCAACATGGGGCTCAAGTTCAGGATCCCAAGGTCAAGAGTAACATGTTCTACCAACTGAGCCAGCCAGATGCCCCCTGAGCCTTTATTTTAAACAAAATGTAAATATTTGTAGATATATTTGAATTTGTTAATTAAAAAGTCCTGATTTTGGGATGCCTGGGTAGCTCAGTCACTTAAGTGTCTGCCTTCGACTCAGGTCATGATCTCAGCATTCTGGGATTCAGTTCCACTGCTTCTCCTTTTGCCTGCTGATCCTCCTGCTTGTATTCTCTCTCTCTCTGACAAATAAATAAAATCTTTAAAAATCTTTAAAAATAAAATAAAATAAAAATATTTATTTTTAAATATTTTAAATATTTTCATATTTATTTAAAATAATATTATTTAATAGATAATTTATTAAAATATTTTAAATAAATATTTGTTTTAAAATAAAAATATTTAAAAATAAATAAGTAATAAATAAAAAATAAAATAAAGAAATCCTGATTTCCCTTGCCTAAAAGTTTTTCCTCTCTCATATTTCTCTGTTGTGCTCATATACACAGCTGGTTGAGTATTAGTTTGCCTCTTGTAATTTATTTTTTAATTTTTTTTTCTCAAAACTGTTTTCAAAGACATGACAGAGCTTATGTCCTATTTAAAAGAAAATCTCATATGATCACACTGAACCATTACTCAGGAGAATGAAGTCTCATAAGAAATTTTATCCCAATACCAAAGAACAGCTTTAAACCAATTTATACTCAGTCTCATCTGTAATCACTTAAGTCATAAGTAGTATACCCTCCAGCCCCTCTTGTATCTCCTGGTGATTCTATATAGCAACAGCAAGCTGTTTTCAGGAGGACAAAAGCTCATTTGAAGGGTTTCATAATTAATGCATGCCTTTGAGAGTTTATTTCATTCACAAAATGACAAGATTACCCAGTCCTTGGGTGCATCAACCACTGCCATGAAATTTTATCTTATCTGTGCAGAAGGAAAAAAAAAAATCTGATTTGGTTATCCATTTAAAATTTACTGGGCACTTACTATGTGTCAGGTAATGTTCTAGGCAAATGAGAAGAAAGTGCACCGTGTAAAATTTGGAGCCCAAAAGACTTAGGATTAAATATTGATTCTGCTATTTATAAACTGAGCATGTAATAAAGAATTTGGCTGACCTTTGTCTCTGGTTCCTGGGAGCTAGCTCTAAATCCTTGGAATTTCACGAGTGATAGGATTGTCTTTGTTATTCATGCTCAGCCCCTGGGACGCACCTGGACAGTTTATGCTAACAAGGGCCTCTAGAGAGCGTATACTAATGAGATGCCTCAGGATGGGGGCAGGCAATGGCAAAAAGACCAAGGCAATGATTAGATGCTTAGGGCTTTGAGCCACTGTAATATCAGCCTGAACTCCAGGGGGAATGGATACTGAGTTCAACCACCTGGACAAAGATTCAACCAATCTGTCTACATAATGAAGCTTCAATTAAAATTCAAGACACCAAAGTTCAAATGAGTTTCTTGAGTTGGCAATATTCTCTGCACACATTGATGTCAGGAGGATATATAATCCCCAATTGGTGATTTCTGTGAGTCTAGCAAACTATAGAAAGTTGGGGTGGTTTTGCGGAACTGCTAAATTTGCAGTTGATGTTAGAAGTCTTGGGGAGACTTGGTGATCTGGAAGACTGCGCCCTAAACCCCAAGTTTGGCTAATTCTGGGTACTAAGCAATCTTCTTTGGCAAATTACTTATCTTTTTTTAAGTCTTAGTTTTCGTATCTTTAAAATAGGTAAAACAATATTATCTAAGTCACTGGGTTGTTGTGAAGTTGAAATAGTTTTTTGAAGTATTTATCATATGTCTTACATATAATAGGTTCTCACTTATTATTGGCTAGGAATTTCAAAAATGCATTATCTTATGATTGAAAGATTCTTAATAAAAAGTTCTCTTAGAGCACACAAAGCAAAGGATGTATCAATTTCCACGCATTCGGTCTTTGACTTGTTTATCTTGTCTGTCAGATATGAGAACTCCATCTGGAAACATCACATCACCAGGGTCAGTGCCTTAAATATCATTAAGAGTCTTAGGCCTATGACTAGTTCTTTCAAATACAAACAACAACAACAACAATAATAATAAAAAAAAAACATGAGAATTACAGGAGAGAGCTCCATCAAAAATTTCTAAGATTTCATAAAAGGTCAAATTACTTTGGAAAGTAACAACTGAGAAACTACAGTGACAAACAAACTCAGTGGATCAGAAACAAAAGACTGCTCAGAGCCTCAATTCGGACAGGACATTTTTACTACTTTCGGCTCTGTGGCACTGGAAGTGGCCCTTACCTACCTAAAAATGCAACTGAGGTGCCTGTTATTAGAGTTGAAGTGAATATTAAGTGAAGTGGTGCATACAAAAGAGCATCAGAAACTATGTTTTATTTAGTGTGTGTAATCATTGATTTGGACACATAAATGCTATTCTAATATGGAGGTAAAAATGCATTTGAGCAGTGAGATGAAAACCCCATTGCCTACTTAATTAGTGTAAGTGTAAGAGTATTAGGAAAAAAATGTTGCCATTGAGAAGTAAATCCCTAGGGTTGTGATTGATGTCATTTAAGGATGAATCCCAGAGTATCATATTAAGAAAAAAGAAAGAAGAAAGAAAGAAAGAAAGAAAGAAAGAAAGAAAGAAAGAAAAGAAAAGAAAGGTGGAAGGAAGGAAGAAAGGAAGGAAGGAAGGAAGGAAGGAAGGAAGGAAGGAAGGAAGGAAGGAAGGAAGGAGAAAGAAAGAAAGAAAGAAAGAAAGAAAGAAAGAAAGAAAGAAAGAAAAAAAAGAAAGAAAGAAAAAAAATGAAAAGAAAAGAAAGAAAAACAGGCTTGCAGGCTGTTGTGCCCACAAAGATGTTCTAATTAGTCTGCAGGGTTTAAATAAATAAATAAATACCTGTTTTATTTTCAGCTATATTTGACCCATATTCCCCAGTGACAACTATCAATTGGGAAAAAGTGGAGTCATTTTTCCGCTGTTGTCCCTCAGGTCCCATCTCCATTTTCATCACTGACCTAATACCTATGGGCATGTGTGCCTCTGACTCATTTCATAAAGTTGAGCAACTTCTAGAATGAGGGTGTTTATGAATGGTAAAAACCAAGATAGACATGGACAAAGAGGACAGGAGATCAAAGGATCTTTGTTAAGAACAAAATGATTCACAAGTCAGGGTAAGGCAAAGCAGGGAGGAGAAGGAATTAGAGTTCAAGCACCTAGAAAGCCTTGCAACATAATGCCCTCTTGGCCCCAAATTCTTGCTCTATCTGTGGAAGAATCCAATAGCCATGAGTTCAGCCTGGCCTTCCAGGAAGAATTCCACATAGAGGAAGCTGCAGCTGTGCTTCCCCCTCCATGCAGAACTATGAAATGTAATGTATCTGATTTTACATTGGTTAACCCATCTGTCTGCAAAGACTCCGTCTTAATTCTTACTAAAATACAGGAAATAATTTCCAACTTAGGCTGATCATGGGTGCTGTGACAATCACGAAAACTTCGACAATCAAAATGAATACATTCACACCATAAAGGAGGCCAAGAAATGTGCCTTCTTTTGTTCAGGATATTCCGTGTGAATTGAATTCCTGTTCCTACCTCAAAAATATGCTAGCCCTCTGACATCTTGGGAAATTATAAGCTAGGGCGTCTACTGTGATAGAGAAACAAAGACCTGACTGTTCGGTGGAATAGTGGCAGCTGAATATACATGAGTACTCTTCAGCCTGACTGTTAGGATCACATTGGGACACTGAGGGAGTGGAGTAATTCATAGCCCTGGGTTGGCAGCTCTTGTTAACAGTCATATTTCTGAGGGTGACTCATATCCATAAGGTTATATTATATTGTAAGAAAAAAATAGCAGAAGCCAACATCTGAGTTCCTTCCCTCATGTGTTCATTAAATAATTTATCCAAGGGATGCCTGGATGGCTCATTCAATTAAGCCTATGCCTTCAGCTAAGGTCATGGTCCCAGGATCCTGGGATCAAGTACCACATCGGGTTTCCTGCTCAGCGGGGAACCTGCTTCTCCCTCTGCCTCTGCTTGTGTTCTCTCTCTCTCTCTGACAAATAAATAAATAAACAAAATCTAAAATAAATAAATAACTTATCCAAAACTGTCAGTCAGTAAACTCATATGAATTCAGTGACCATTTTAAGAATTACAAACTTCACGCAACTTCACATTCACTGAGAAAATCTATGCAAGCTTTTTGTAGTTAAATATCTAAAGAGCATTATTGACAACAACAAGCTGCTCTAAATTTCCAGATGAGGAAAGGTCTGTAGTATTTTGCAGGCGTATGCTAGAGAAAGTGCAACTTGAGCAATGTAGTACTTGGGTAGCCAAATGCTGCAAAGATTGTGATAATGCAGGCCTTTGTTTCAAGCTCCTTCAAGATTTCCCATACCAAGTGCTAAGGAACCTTTTAAGACATACCAGACACTGAAAAATCAGGTTCCAAACTCAATTCCAGCCTTATTTGTGACTGCTTCCTGGCCATGCCAATCATTCCAGACTGTTCCCATTACCCAGACAGGATGTATATCTGCAAACCTCCTCGTCATCTTTGGTGCTGCTCCTGCTGCTTTTCCCTATTCTGTATGCTTCGTGAAGGCTAGCGTACCCTTCGGGGTGCAACTCAAATACCAGAAAAGTGGAAACCTGTTCCTAGCTCCTTCTTTCTGAAGAAAGTGTCGATTAGCCTCTTTTCTGTGGTCACGCTGAGCTGCTGCTACAGGAGTTAAGGTTTCCGGTGGGACATCAGCACCCCAATCATCTCCATCAATAACCCCTAATTCTTTATAAGAACAACTGATTTCTTTTAGTTTTATTTTACTAGCTATGCAATGACACTTCATGTTGTTGCCACTGAGCGTTTTAGTACAACATATGCATTAATAATGTAATACTTTCTTATTTATTACTAATAGTCTTCACTTCGCTCTTCCTTCTTACATGGTGAACTCTTCTAATTCAACAAGTATTTTTCAGTGCTTACTCTTGGGCCAGGTAATGCACCTGAGGTAAGCAACTGCATTTTTCCCTAGATCTACAATATGGTTTATAGCCTTCAGATGGAGCCCTCAAGAACTAAAATTAAAAAAAAAAAAATCCTGCATACTTTCATATAATCTAAGTCAAAAACTCTGGAGAATTATTTGCTTCCCGATAATTAACTCTTTCCTTTCTACAGTTATTTGCCTTTCTTTTCTTTCTTTCTTTCTCTTTCTTTCTGATTTTATTTATTTATTTATTTATTTATTTATTTATTTATTTATTTATTTATTTGACAGAGAGAGAGACCGTGAGCAGAAGCAGGGGAAGCAGCAGACAGAGGGAAAAGCAAGCTCCCTGTCGAGCAAAAAACCCAGTGTGGGACTCCATCTCAGAACTTCGGGATCATGACCTGAACCAAAGGCAGATGCTTAACTGACTGAGTCACCCAGGCGTCCCTTGTCTTTATTTTCAGTGTAATTTTTTATCTTCTTCTGGGTTAAAGACTCTATCCTGGATAGACAACATTCTCACAAGTCTGAACACTAGAATAATACTATTTCCTTGTCCTTAAGGGCTAAAAATATGTACATCTTGGCCTACAAATTCCCACTAAAGCCTACCTGATTTCCTGAATTTCCTTTTTCAAGAGTCTTTTTTTTTTAAGATTTATTTATTTATTTAATTGACACAGAGAGAGAGATCACAAGCAGGCAGAGAGGCAGGCAGGGACGGGGGGGAAGTAGGCTCCCTGCTGAGCAGAGAGCCCGATGTGGGGCTTGATCCTAGGACCCTGAGATCATGACCTCAACCAAAGGCAGAGGCTTCAACCCACTGAGCCACCCAGGCGCCCCTCAAGATTCTAATTAAAGTTGTTTAAAAGTTTTTCTCCATTCAGCATGATTAAAAATAACTTCTAATTTGATAGTACAGTACAGGCAAAGCACTAGAGAAATTAGGGGTTGGGCACCCGGGTGACTCGGGGGGTAAGCACCTGCCTTGAGCTCAAGTCAGGGATCATGCGCCAGACTTCAGGCTCCTTGCTCACTTGGGAGCCTGCTTCTCTCTCTGCCTGCAGCTCCCCCTGCTTGTGCTCCCTCTCTCTGTCTCTGACAAATAAATAAAATCTTAAAAAAAAAAATTAGGGGAAAAAAAAGGGATCAATAAAGTTAAGTTGGGAAAAAAAGGGATCAATAAAGCCTCGGGGTTTAAAACGATTCCAGCAGAATGGGGAGAAAAATAAGAAAGTAATTCCTCATAGGAAAAAGAGCATGGACGTTAAGAAAAATATTTTCTAAGTCAATGGAAAAATAACATAAATTCAGAACATAATTTAACTGGAGAATATATGACTAATTTTAGCAAGCACTACAAATTTCAAAACACACTTCTTTGCTGATCATCTAAAATATTCTAATTCGTGTAGACATAAAATGAATCTTTGAATATGAATTTTTTTTAGGTTTGGATTACACAATCCCAATCAGTAACAAGAAATCATCGTTGATTAAGACTGACAGAAATAGAAGTTTGAATTATATATGTATGATATATGAGCTGTCATCAACTTTTACCAAGTGAATGCTAAATCACTCAGAATATTTCAGAGCAGATTTTTTTTTTACATATGGTATATCATTTGCAATAAACAGATTGATATACAAATTTTCCCTGATGGTATGTGTGTGAAAACGATCCCAGTGATCTTAAAATTATTTTGCTAGAAAGGAAACTACGCACAAGAAATAGACAAATTGGCAGAAGCCTACATATTCAGACCAACAAGAAACCTGGCTTTGGACAAGTAAGAATTTTAGCTAAAATTTCAAAATATAATTGCAATTGCTACTCTGTTTCTTCCAGCTATGTTGACTCATTGTCATCACATGTAGTTTTGAGATTATTCTAGGATTCTTCATTTCTTATCCTGACTGTTGCTTCATTTCCTTACTAAGCAACTCTTAAAAAAAAAATTGCTCATATAATTAGATCATTACAAAAAATTAAAATCTGAATAGTTTACATTATAAACCTAGGACACCAGACTTTAAAATCTATTCAAGGTTCTAACTGCAAGTTGCCATTATTAAAGTTTTTGTGTCAATCTTACATTCTAGGTAATGTATTATTTTTTTAAAAAATAATGCATTTAAGCCTCATGATCTATTAATAAGTATAAGCTTGTTAATGACTCAGATATTCATTTACATTTCAAGGAGCTAACTTGGTATACTTCAAAGAACAAGAATCTTAGAAACAAAAAGGACCTGAGTTTCACTCCTGGCTCTGCCAATTATTAGCTGTGATTACTCATACAAATGATGAGAACTCTAACAACTGAGACTTCAGGGGAAGGGATGGGGGGCAGTGGGGGGTGGGGCATGGAGGTAAAGTCATCTTTTGTAATTAAAAGAAAAACTATTTGTAAAGCAAACGGCACATTAGGATCATTAACATAATTGGCACACATTTAATATTGGCTATTCTTTTCTATAAAGATTTAAGTTTAATTTTCTTTAAAGATTTTATTTATTTATTTGACAGAGGGAGAGAGATCACAAGTAGGCAGAGAGGCAGGCAGAGAGAGGGGGGGAAGCAGGCTCCCTGCTGAGCAGAGAGCCCAACACGGGGCTTGATCCCAGGACCTTGAGATCATGACCTGAGCTGAAGGCAGAGGCTTTAACCCACTGAGCCACCCAGGTGCCCTAAGTTGTTTAATTTTTAAATAGACTCTTTTGGCTTCCTATCGTTCACATTTCAAGCTGGAAATGATTGGATTTAAATTTTAAGCAGCATAAAAATACCCATACAAAAGGTGATAAAACTCAACATACACATAAACACCTCTTCCGTCTACCTTCAGTTATCACATTAGGACATTAGTCACATAGTCCAATGACATTGACGTTTGCAAATAACTTTGAAAATTCTCACTTAAAATTTTCTTCACAATATTTTCTCTTGAAATTGTTCAATAGTGTTAAAAATGTTCCCACTTTATGAGAAGCTTTTTTTATGAGTTTTTTTTAACAAGAAATATTAGAAGTAATTCAGAAAAAAAAGGAGAGAATTTGATGAAAACTAAATCCTACTAATTTTGTTAAATATAAAATCTCTAAAATAATAAAGTTGCACTGTATGGAGAACGAATTCACTTCACTTACTAATTAGATAAATCTATTTCTTTAACCATACAAAATCATACTAGATGTATTTGCTTTTATAAAAGGACAGATCTAATGATGTGAAGTTTATTTCACACATCAGCATATAGTTATATCATACAGTTACCACCGTATAGTTTCCACACATCATATAGTTACCTTAAGAACATCTGGGGATATGTTATTATATGTACTAATTGGAGGGATATAAAGAATCCATGCCTTACTCTGGCATTTGGGTTTTTATTGAGAGACTCTTCAAGTCTCTGAACACCCCCTAATTTTGAGTGTATGCCTGAGTCATAACTATGGTTGTAACCAAGTAAAAACAGATGATAGAAGAGGTAAAACACAGTTGTTGGGACCATATTGGGGAAAATTCTCCTTGTAAATGTAAAAGGGAATTATTTGCAGTCTCTTTCAACAAGTATTTATGGAGCATCTGCTCAGTGTTCAGAACTGTGCTATTTGGCACTATATCTTTTTCTAAACTTGGATATTCCAGTTAGAGATCTTTAACTGTCAAGGAGAAATATTTAGTCTTTCTTTGGGAGTGTCAAGTCATTGCCAAATTGCTTAAAATGGTATTTGAACTTAAGAAGAGTTTCATTTTGGGACGCCTGGGTGGCTCAGTTGGTTGAGCAGCTGCCTTTGGCTCAGGTCATGATCCCAGCGTCCTGGGATCGAGTCCCGCATCGGGCTCCTTGCTCCGCGGGAAGCCTGCTCCTCTCTCTGCCTCTGCCTGCCTCTCTGCCTGCTTGTGTTCTCTCTCTGTTAAATAAATAAATAAAATCTTTAAAAAAAAAAAAAAAGAAGAGTTTCATTTCTGCTGAGTTTGAGTAAACTTCTATTTTAAAAAGTAGTCAATTATCAATTTTTCGAAGCTCTTTCTATACTACTTATAAATCATAAACTATAGCAAATAAGTCATGAGCATGATGTTCTATGGAATAATTTTTTAAATGTTCAAATACATACTTGTTTAGATAGAATGGGCAGAAATTTCATCTTCCTAGTACACTTAATACCTTGAACAAAACCTTGTACATAAATAAAGGCATTCAATAAATATTTCTTGAACCGTTCTGAATTTACCATCAATTCAGAATGAGTTTGAAATAAATGACAAATGTAAGAAAGTGAAATGCTGTTTTCTACAATAATATTTAAAGTGTAGAAGACAGGGGGAATAATAGAAACACCAACCATAGCTAGGGTACTGAGTATATGATGGAAAAAATCATGTATATACACAAAAAATAAAAGTTTTATTTTCCTTTTACTGTAGGAATTCTTCAAGAAAAGCCTTCTCTCTTCATCTGACTAGGTATTTACAACATATTTATTATCCTTACAGTTTGGGAAAAAAACTTTTTTCTTTTTCTTTCTTTTTTTGAGAGGTTCTCTTAAAAGCGCAAGTTGAGGATGTGTTTCATAAAAAGCAAAGCAAAATATCTCAAAAAAAAGAAAGAAAGATGGAAAGAGAGAAAGAAAAAGAGAGGAAAGAAGGAAAGGAAAAGAAAAAAGTCACATAAACATTATTTGAAGAAAATCTGGATGGACCTATGTAACTCTTGATTTATTCAATAACTTAAAGCAATGGAATAAAATTCAAATTTTATATTGCTGCCATTTTGGAAGTATAATAAAGTCCAATATCCAAGCCAAGTAAAGGAAATTATTTTACTGGTCAGCAGATCACTGAACTTAGTAAGGGGCACTAAATTTAAGCACCCAAAAGATGACTAGGTAATTTAATGTAGTGAAAAATGAACACACAGTTGACCATTATTTGACTTCTCTTATCAAACAGAAAGGACTGTCTTTTGCTGTGTGCCACAGCTTGATTCACATAGAGATTAAGCTCTCATGTAATCAACTTTGCTTTTGAGGATTTAATCACACAGTGGCATGAAACACATTCTGTCTCACTACCTCAAAATGAAGGGAACACTGTTATTTCTGTTCCATATAATGGAAATGAGACTACAGTACAAAAGACTAACAAGTCAAATGACATTTCTGCTTTTAAAAAAAATAGCACAATAAAAAGCACTATAATGTCATTTCTTACCCACATTTTAGTTAGAACACAACTTAAAATAACTTGATCTGAATTTAGAAAAGGGTGGTGAACACTATAAAACTAAACTCTTATGTTCAGTATAGAGTACTGAATCCTACAAGATTCAGTCTTTTTGAACAGAAATCATGAGTGGTGAATCGCTATTTTTTTCAAATACAATACATATGACATAATATTTACAAAAAGTACAAACTAATCCAGTAGTATTTTGAGATTTTTAACAGAACAGTTAAACTATTTTGTTAGGTGCTACAATAATTAGCTATCACTATTGGTAAGCAATTGTCAATATGAGTGATATATTAACAGCTATAGCATAAATAGGACAAGATGTAAATTATACTACATTCTTTGTTTTTATTGATTATTCTCTCAGTCTCAAGAAAGAAGATTTATTTATTTCTTTATTTTTTTTAAAGATTTTATTTATTTGTCAGAGAGTGAGAGAGCACAACCAGGGGGAATGACAGAGGAAGAAAGAGAAGTAGGCTCCCTGCTGAGCAGAGAGCCCAATGTGGGCTCCATCCTAGGACCCTGGGATCATGACCCGAACCAAAGACAGATGCCCAACCAACTGAGCCACTCAGATGCCCCTCAAGAAAGAACATTTAAATGAAAGTAAAGGTGACATTATTTTAGGGGAAAGTCTTAAGTTGTTAACTAGTACTTGTAAATAATTTAATTTCTATTAATAACATTACTTGTGACACATTTCACAAGAGATAGTAATATGCAAGAGCGCTATGCCATAATGAGAACGTGGAAAGCCAATGCATTTCAGTCACATTTTTAATTAAATAGAAAAAAAGGTTTTCATTACATACATAAATTATATACAACTGGGAGAGAAGTGTCATTCTGTGTGTCCCAATTAGTTGGTCCATGTAAAGAAATTTTGATCATCGTATTGTGGGATACTAAATTTTTTACCTGGAAGAAAATTCTATATGATATTAGTCCATATTAGCCTAAATTAGCCTGAAATTGCTTTTAAATTATTTTGAACATAAAGAAGAAGCAGATTCAAATATTGGTTTTATGCTGTCAAATAACATTTCTAATACTGAGATTTCCTTTTGTTACCTAGGCTAATATAAGGTCAATCAGTTAATCTGTGGATGGTAGGATTATGTATGAATTATTTTAACTGTCATGGTTTTCAGAACTTTCCAAATTTTCTATAAGGAAAATAAATATTCATTACATAAAAGATATAATAAAATCAATTTATACATATAGGTGTATATACCAACTTATACATATACGTGCCTACACCTATTTACATCATGTATGTATATATAAATTGTAATCAGATGAAACACTAGCTAAGACCATTTTTAAAAACGTATGTTGAATGCTGATAATTATTCTTAAAATTTGTTCAAGTGAAATAAGCACATATTTTTCTTATTTGGAGTTTGAGGCTTATTGATATTAGTGAAACTATTGAATACAATGTAAAATCAAAGGATAAGACCAGGAAAACTGAACAGCAATTATGTCTTTTACACCCAGATGAATGAATGCAATATATTTGTTCTTTAGGTAGTTATAATATTGGAGTTAGTAACAATTTATGACCCATTAGATAAAATAGGAATTTGGGAAATGTCAAATAAAAACTGTTATGCAATAATTATTATAATAATTATGCAATATTTATTATATGCAATAATTATATGACTTATTTACTTATAATTTAATATGTATTTAATTATGTATATTGCACATAAAATATTTCACAACATAAATAAATAATAAATAAATTATATGATATAATAAGTATAACTAATAAATAAGACTACTTAAAAATCAGGGAGACATGAGTTCTGAAGGTAAGAGAAGTACACAAAAATTATCTTGACCAAATAACATACTTATTTTATATGGAAAGGATTCTTATAGAGTAACTTGTTAGAAGCTACACTCTTTTCTGCTTAATAGACTGCACACAGTAAAAATACACTGGCTTGAATAAAATTTTTATCTAAAGGCTTAAAACATAATTAGACGAAGGCATTCCACATTATCCACCATTGTACTGCATAGGTAATGCTCATTCTGGTTGGCATTCAGTAGACAGGCAGAAAATTGTGGCAATTATCGAAAATTATTGGGTTTTAAACACAGTGTACTCAACTCTCTCCTCTCATCCTCCCAACCTCATGCAAATTCTTTTTATTAGGAAAATAATGAATTCTGCTGCTTCAGCACCAAGGAAGCTACATTTTGAAAAGCAATGATTTACATTTTTTATTGCTATTTGTCCCACACAAAGAATACACATGCACTTGGGTGTTTTGTTTTATTTTTTTTTTTCAGTCTGAATCATGGTTTTCACTTTTCATCAATTTCTCTATGCTTACCATACTTTCTATTTGACTACCCTTACAAAAAGCTCTAACTCTGTCCTATCTCCTTCAAAAAGCTTTTTCTAATTTCACTAAAACAACTTCATATTTTTCTCTATCACATTTTTGCAGTATTTTTTGTGGCCCCATCAAGGCTTTAAAGTCTGCCTGCTAATACAGTTATGTGTGTGTTGAGTCTACCAACGTTGCTGTGAGCTCCCAGTGGAACAAGCATATTCATCTCTATTCCCCACACCACCCTCCTCAATCACCTGCACATTACTGAAATTCTCGGAAAAACAAAGATACCTTAAGATAATGAATCTTTCTTTTTTTTTAAGCAATTATTTTTTTTAATTTTTTTAAAGACTTCATTTATTTATTTGACAGAGAGAGAGAGAGCACAAGCAGGGGCAGCAGCAGGCAGTGGGAGAGGGTAAAGCAGGCTCCCCAATGAGCAAGGAGCCTGATGCAGGACTTGATCCCAGATCTTGGGATCGGTGATCTGAGGTGAAGGTGGGCTCTTAATCAACTGAGCCACCCAGGCTTAATGATTATTAAAACAATTTTACCTTTTTCTCCTTATTAATTCCACAAGAACAATTTGTCTTTCTTGCTGTTTGTTTTGTTTGAGTCGAATATAAGGATCCATCGTTAGATGAGTAAAATTTTGAACTCAAAGAATATTACTATCATTTGGTATAGGTAAACTTTTATCTTTTTTCTTATTTTTGAGGACAGATTGTCTTTTGAAATGACTTGGCATATCATTTCAAAAAATAATAATTCTAAGCAAATGTCTATCTATTAAACTTGACTAATCACAATCACATGCTATTTGAAACATGGTACAAGCTATAGTAATAAAGTAAGCTTTGGGTGAAATTAGATTTTAAAGTTCTTTAATAAATTAAAAACAAAAATAATCCTGTGTTGCACAGATGCAGAATTGTTTTTTCACGAGTACCATATGTTTATAATAAGGATTATTAATCCTAGAGAATTATCTTCCAATTTATGTCACTCTCTGAGAAATGAATAATTGATTATATTAAACTATTGATAATTTGTCAAAGATTTTCATTGCCAAGATCAGGCTCTTATCCAGTATAAAAATTTACTAAACCCAACTTTTAGAGAATCTCACTGCTGCTACTTGAAATAGAAGAAAATTTATTTTCTCTAAGTGAGTCTTTGAAATGGAGTAACATAAGGAACAGAAAACATTAAAATACCTTATTTGTGAAACAAAGACTTGAACTTACATCTAAAAAGATTTCTTTCTAGATTACCTAATAATGACTTCATAATTATACATCACATTAGTAAGACAACTGCCAGCTTTGTCCTGAGCCTATATGGGTTCAGAAATACTATGAAATAAGCTAAACATGTGTGCCTCTGCTATTTTGAGTATTCCAATTGGTGCTTCCAATGTTTCAGGCCTTGTGCTTAGCACTGAATCACAAAGACGAATAAGACTTCAACTTTGTCCTAGGGAACACCACAATGTTAGCTAATAATATACAAACTGATGTTTCATAACTAAAATTATGTCTACTAAATTAATTAATTTTACCCTGGATATCCTGGGAACTACAGACTCAGTCTTTATAATCTCACAAATAATAGCTTCTCTAACTAGTAACAATGAACAAAAGAGAAGGGATAGCAACTTACCTTGTATTAGCTGCAATTCTGGAAAAGGAGATGGTAGAGGTAGAGTGCTGTCTATTCAATATAAATTGAACCCGAATCTTTGCAATATAAAATTTCAGGTAGAATTATGGTTTGTGACATATATTATATTGCAATGTTTTCAGAAGATTCTATTTCCTGATTAGATTACATGTGATCTGAATCATATTGTTTTTGCATGAGAAGAATCTGTCAGGAATGGATATGCCATTTTGCAAACATACATATCCCTGATGTTAACTAGGTTAGATATTATAAGCAAGGACTCATGGATCCTCATGCCAATTAATTTAATGTCCAGTCCATTGAAGTGAGGTGGTCACTAGATAATCTGAATGTAGCCTAATGATTTTTGTCATTTCAAATTGAGTTCTTTATTTCCACATTTGAGAAACGCATAATTCCTAAACCCAAATGGATTTTTCCTGGAGAAGTTTGGATGAGGCAAAATTCAAAGACATTATCCGATAGAGGTTGCTAATTTACCACTTAGAGAAACATAAGCCTCACTTTTATCTACACAGCTAGAGCATAACAGATTAATGTTGTCTAGCATAAAATAATTCACAGTAGACCTTGGTGAAAAGGCATAGTGAGTGTGAAATCTTTGTTAAACTATGGAATTCTAAACAAATTGTTTTTTCAAAAACTTGAAAAACCTCGTCTGGGATGGATGTGTATGTAAAGTACTATGTCCATCTTCGTAAGTTTAACAAAAACTGAATGGAAGCTTTATGTTATTACTAACACGTCTTGATTATACAGAATTGATTATGTAATAGCTGTTCTATGTCAAACGGTTTTAAAAACACACAGGTAGACTACAATTATTAATATTTATACTTGATGGATAATTCTTTATTTGCATATCCCTTATGCACTACAAACTCTCTTGCATGAGCTATGTTACCTCTTCTCTAGATTGGAAACCACATCAGTGCTTGACTTGTGATACTGGTCACAATATATAGCAGTATCTGGTATAAAATATGTGCTTGATGGATATATATAAATAACATATTATTTGAAGTCTTGCTTGAAAAATTAATTATAACAATCTAAACGTGGATTTTACTCTAGTAGGATTTTTGTTTTCTTTGATGCTACATAATGGACATTAAAGTACTCCGTATACAGATTATTATAGTAGCAATCAATATTAAACATATCTCCTACAAATCACAATTGAGGGTGTTTGACTACTCTGGGAAAAAATGGTAATGTGAAAAGTAAGTCAATAAACTATTTAATATCCATTACCAGGATACGATATTTTAATTTAGCATGTGATTTGAACAGTCTGACTCACATGATATTATTTTCAAAGGAGAAAACTAGAGGTATTCACACTGATCCCTTTATTGTTTAAAAATGTAATCCTCATGGTCTGGTCGAGAGTCTTCTACATATATATAAAATAAATCATGGCACAGAAGGCCCTTCATATTAAAGGCAAGATAAAATATGCATCTCTATATTTAACTAATAAAGCAGGAAAGAAGGAAACAATTTTTTTTTTACTGGATAGGCTATCAGATGTTGGTAAGTATCAAAAAGAAAAATAGTATTAAAAAATGTCATCAATAAAACAATGACAGCCATAAAAACAAGATATGTAATTCTTATTTATCTTACAGCCTCAAACACTTGACACTTCAGAACATTAAGATTATTTTTCAAATATTACAAAGTTAATATGTGGGAAAAGGAATTCTTTGTAATGAAGTTTTTATTTAATTCTGGTTTAACATGCCCTTTCCAGACCTGACTGATGTGAAATACCATCAGTTAGTCACTGCATGGAAAATTGTTCATTCTGCATAAATAACAAAGAATATAAGTTTTTCCCCTTACATTTTACAAAAGGAGTATGCCATTATTATTTTCTAATGTGAATTAACCACTTGACTAATTTAATAGCCCTGTAATTTCTAACTACCAGGAGAAAAATTACAAGCCTAACTCAATATTTCTATCCCTAATTATGCTAGTTAATTTCTGTATTCTTTATTATTAAGCCACCATCATAGTATCATTGAGATGTTGTAACCAAAATCATAGTTTATTGAAAGCATTCTAGATACATTCTGATTAGATAGGTCATTTACAATATTTTCTAGCGGTAATTCCAGGAAATGTTCAAGAAAGACAATTCAAAAGGATTATTCTGGATAAAAGTCCTGATAAATGGAGATCTTCAGAGATGCAAATTACTTATTAAGATAAAAAGACACTTATTGATCCATCTTAATTTCTTTTGGAAAAAGGAAAAAAATATGAATTAGTACATCCTTATCTTTGAAGTCAGTATTTCAAGGATGAATGTTTTATTCAGTCTTGTCCCTAGGAATAGACCCAAAAGTTAGAAATGCAAAGGAGCCTAGAAGGAGAACTTCTGGAAGTTCCAATTATTATTTCAAAAGGGAACTAATTAGTAAATTTTGATCGTGGATTATGACTGCAGGGACTACGTAAATTAGACTGCCTCCATTTTACAACATTCCAACTTGTGTTACTGTTGATGGTTGCCTTTTTATAAAAAAATGATGTAAAGGGGCACCTACATGGCTCACTTGGTTAGGCAGTTGTCTTTGGCTTGGGTCATGGTCCTGGGGTCCTAAGATGGAGCCCCTCATTGGGCTATCTGCTCAGCAGAAAGCCTGCTTCTCTCTCTCTCTCTGCCTGCCGCTCTGCTTACTTGTGCTCTCTCTCTATCTCTCTGTCAAATAAATAAATAAAATCTTAAAAAAAGTAAAAAGAAAAAAAAAGAAAAGAAAATGATGTATGGACATACTTTTTGTGAGAGAAATGTATGCTATCTCAGTGGGGAGAACACCAAAGAACAAGGTGGATGTAAGAAACTTTACAGAAAAGGATAAAAGCCCCTCTCCCCCCCCGAGGCTGTAAGGAAATAGAGTGGAGAATAAGAACTGGTCTGAGCCTTAGGGGTCACCTTAGGACACAGAATCGAAAAGATCCTGTGATTCACCGCCAAACCTCTGTTTTGTGGTCCTAGTTATTGGCAAATTTAGTCTCTATTTTCTCAAATTCAGCCTCTATTTTATAGTAAGCCATTTATTTATTCATGAAACAGATAACTAATGAGCCTTAACTCTGGGTCAGATTTGCTTTCGAGCAAGATGGACATGATCTTTTCTCTCATGGTTCATTGACTCTAGTGAGAATAGACAGTTAAATCAGCAATTATCATGATGTATGGAAGAATTATGACAGAAATAAATAAGAGAGGATGTCTCCAAAGTCCTAGGTCAGAAACAACTTCCCAGAAATGTCCAATTTAAACTGGAATTTAAATTTATGAATAAGAATTAGCTAACAAAAGAAAGGAGGATATTAGGGAAGGAGAAGCAGCCAGAGGAGAAAATTCTAAGTGTAAAGCAGAATATGTGCCAAGACTTGGAGAGGGGAAGTAGGATGTTTTATTCAAGAAGCTAAAAGAAGGTCAGCAGTCCAAGAAATCTAGGTAAGGGTCAATGAGTGAAAGGTATTGCTAAGAGTTTTGGCTTAGTCCTGGGGAAAATGAAAAGTCATTAAAAAGCTTTTTTTTTTTTTTTTTTTTTGGCTTAGAAGTAATCTGATCACATATTTTAGTACTGTGTAACAAATTATCATAAATTTAGCAGTTTAAAACAATGTACATCATTATCTTGCAGTTCTATGGCTCAAAAACTCTAGGCAATGGCTTCGATAGTCCTCTGCTTAGGGTCTCGCAAGGCTTCAGTCAAAGTATCTCCCAAAACTGTGTTTTCATCAGAAGCTTGGCTGGGGAAAACTTTCCCGGGTTACTGGCAGAATTCGTTTCTTTGTGACTATAAGAAACAGGCAACTAGCTTCTTCAAAACCCGAGCAAAAGAGAGTGTGAGTTGTGAGTCTGAAAGATATTCTTATACCATGTGGCACAATCCTGGCAGTGACATCGCATCACACTTGCCATGTTCTATTAAAATTAAAGCACAGAGCTCATCCACACCCAAAGGGAGAGAACTATGCAAGGTGTGATCATTGGTGGGTAGAAATCATGAGACAACCTTATGATCAGTCTACCCTAATCTCACTCAGTTGCAGGGAGAAAATAATGGCATGGAGTTGAAAGGTATTGTTGATATTAACCTACACTAAGACAGGGGAGGTGGAAAAAATTTGTTGAATTCCAGACATTTCTACCATGTACAATGGATAAAGTATAGTGATTGAATTTGGGGATTGAAAAGAGGTAAGAATCTAGGATGATGTTGTTCAGAGTACAAGTCAGGACAGCTAGGTGGGGTGTGATAATGGAGGTATGAAATACCAGGGGAGGAGTAGGTTTTGCAGGTCTTTACAATAAGTTTAGTTTTTAACACTGTGAATTTGAGATAACTATAAGACGTCCAAGAAGTAAAGTCTATAGGCAGTTGGGAATATAAAAATAATAGGTAAAGGGGAACAATTTAGTTTTTTGTTGAAAAAAACTAATCGTAGTTGCATATGCTTTCTAAAAGAGTGGCAATAATTTATCTTCAAAAGAGATGATTCTTTCAACAAGCAATGTCTTAATCTTAGCAATCAACTAAGAGAGATCAGGACCATAAGATCTATAGGCACATGGGCCCCATTTGGATGACTGATAACAATGGGAAATTTAGAGATGCCTGCTGGACCTAGGGAAAGAGGCGATCTTCTGGCATAGAAGATAACAAAGAGATCCAGAAATAATAGAATCGCAACAGCATAGCTGGGGGTTAGAGCTCCTGAGAAATTCCATAACAAAAAGTATATTTAGAGATCTGTAGTATGCTTTTTTGAATTTTAATTACTTTAATTGATTTGCTTTACCTCAAAAACTTTATTAAAGCACGTTTTATGTTAGGCTTATTTCATCACTGCTTTGTGCTGGAAATGGTAGAAAGGGCTCTATCTTTCATATGTAGAAAACAATAATCTCAAAACCCACAAGCGAGCAGGTGACAACTGAGAAGTTATAACAATGTGAAGTGAACAAAATATGTGTGCTCTAAAAATAATTTATGCCCTTCCATCTGGAAGGAAAGGGGGAGTTTTGCAGCTTTAGTCTAGTATGTGAAATGGGATTTGGAGCCATTTTCTTTTGCTGTTACAGGAAAAGGATGACTTAATCATGTAGAGGACTGAAGCTATACAAGAAGCAGTTATTTATATACATGTAATCAATGCCAAGTGCAACACAACTGCCCACTGCTCAACGGTTTTTTCTAGCTTTATTGAAATATAATTGACAATGACATCATGTAAGTTTAAGGTATTACATGTGTTGATTTGATAAATTTATACCTTGTAAACAGATAGCATTAGTTAACATCTCCAACAGCTCACATAATTACCCTTTTTTTTTTTTTGGTAAGAATACTTAAGATCTACTTTTTTCTTTTCTTTTTTGGCAATTTGGAATTGTAAATTATAGTATTGTTGATTATAACCACTACTCTGTACATTAAATTCCCATAACTTACTCATCTTGTAACTGGAAGTTGGTAGCTTTTGATCAGCCTCTCCCTATTTTCCCGACCTCCACCCCAGCCCCTGGCAAAAACCATTCCACTCACCAATTCTATAAGTGAAGCTTTTTGAGATTCCTTATTTCAGTGACATCATATGATGTTTGTTTCTGTCTGACTTCAGTTTCAGACAGTTTCAGACATTATGTTTCACTTAGCATAATGCCAAGTTCCATCCATGCAAATGGCAGGAGTTCCTTCTTTCTCACAGCTGTATAGTATTCCATTGTGTGTATATATACCACATTTTTATCCATTCATCCATAGCTAGCACTCAGGTTATTTCTACATCTTAGTTATTGTGAATAATGCTGCAATGAACTTGGGAGTGAAAACATCTCTCAGGATCCTAGTTTTATTTCCTTTTGATATTTACCCAGAAGTGGGATTGCTGGATCATATGGCACTTTTAATTTAGTTTTTTGAGGGACCTCCATGCTATTTTCCATAATGACTGTACCACTTTGCGTTTCCACCAACAGTGCAGAAGAGAGTTCTCTTTTCTCGATATTTGCACTAATTGTTATCAGTTATCTTTTTAACAATAGCAGTTCTAACAGGTGTTATCTCACTGTGGATTTGATTTGCATTTCTGAAAAGTGATGTTGAGTGTCTTTTTGTCTACCCAGTAGTCATTTTTATGTCTTCTTTGGAAAAATATCTGCTCAGGCCCTCTGCCTATTTTTTAATTGGATTATTTGATTTTTTGGTTTAGTATTGAGTTGCATGAGTTCATTATATATTTTGGATATTAACCCCTTATCAGGAACATGGTATGTATGTATATATTTATTTATTTATTTATTTATTAAGATTTTATTTATTTATTTGTCAGAGAGAGAGAGAGAGCACAAGCAGGGAAGCAGCAGGCAGAGGTAGAGGAAGAAGTAGGCTCCCCTCTGAGCGAGAAGCCTGATGTAAGACTTGATCCCAGGACCCTGGGATCATGACCTGAACCAAAGGCAGCAGCTTAACTGACTGACCCACCCACGCATCCCGGGAACATGATTTTTAAATGTTCTCTATCATTTTCTAAGATTTCTTTTCATTTTGTTGATTGCTTCTTTTGCTACGCAGAAGTTTTTCACTTGATGTAGTTCCACTTTTTTGCTTTTGTTACTTGTGCTCTTAGTGTCATACTCAAAAAATCATTTCCAAGACCAAGCTCAAGGGGTTTCTTCCCTGTTTTCTTCTAAGAGTTTTATGCTATCAGGTCTTTGTTTAAGTCTTTAATCCACTACAAATTAATATTTGTAAGTAGTATAAGATAGAGGTCTAATTTCATTCTTCTGCATGTGATTATCCAGTTTTCCCAACTAAAAAAATTGCTTAAAGGAGATACATTAAACAACAGTGAACATGTATATAAAATTATTATACATAAAACTGAGCATTGAAATAAAAAAAATACATGTTGGTGAATTTGAAGATTTTATTTATTTATTTCACCGACAGAGAGAGAGAGATCACAAGCAAGCAGAGAGGCAGGGAGAAAGAGAGGGGGAAGCAGGCTCCCCACTGAGCAGAGAGCCCGATGTGGGGCTTGATCCCAGGACCCTGAGATCATGACCTGAGCCAAAGGCAGAGACCTCAACCCACTGAGCCACCCAGGCACCCCCATGTCAGTGAATTTGATTACTAACAATAATAAAACAGAAAATTAACATTCACACAAAGAATGAATCAGAGTATGTTTCTGCATTCATAATATTAAAATGCCTATTCCCTTGCTAAACATTTCCCCACTTTTTATCACCATGTCATGTTTTTCTCTCTCACATTCTTTTCCTTCCCTTTCAATTCTTATGAAATTTACTGCTTCAGGTAGGAAGCAAACCTGGGTTTCTTTTGGAAGTCAAGAAATGAATATAAAGGCCATGATATCTGGTTTCCTCTACTCAGGGACATAATATTCATATTTAAACTTTTGGCCTGAGTAAGTAATCCAGCCCTTGGTATAAGATAATGACACACTATCAAGGAGGTCAAGACCAAAAGCAAAAACAGTAAACTTCTGGCCACAACAGATGCTCCTTCCCTTGTATTGTCAATGCCAACACAGAGTTTAATGCTTATGTTTTATAAAAATTGGCCAATTGCTTTCCAAACAAAGATGTTTTCTTTTTTTTTTATCTTATGTGTTTCTCATAATTATATGATAATGCATAGTTTGAGGGTTTATTCTATTTTTATTCCTTTTGCAAAAATGAGCTGAAATTGGTATCTTTAAAACTACTACTAACTGAAAAATAAGAAAATTAGCATTCACTGAAGTTTATTATTTCAGTCTACATAGACTTTATAAATTCAGTATTGTCTTTAGGGGGATTCAGTTTCAGGACAACATACTCACTTGTTTAGATCCCAAACTAGGACATAAAATTATGAACCCAACTTACAAACTCTTCATGACAAATTAGAATTCATTAATAATTATAATTCACTAGCTCCAGATCCAAATCACTGCTCCACTGGACTAATGTTGGTATTATCTTTTTTTTTAATTTACTTATTTATTTACTTAATTTTTAATTTTCATTTTTAAAAAAATTTTTTTAATTTATTTTTTATTGTTAACATGTAATGTGTTATTTGTTTCAGGGGTATAGGTCTGTGATTCATCAGTCTTACACTTTACACAGTGCTTACCACAACACAACCGTCCCTAGTGTCCATCACCCAGCCACCACATTCCTCCTACCCCTCTCGACTTCAGCAACCCTCAATTTGAGATTAAGAGTCTCTTATGATTTGTCTCCTTCTCCAGTTTTGTCTTGTTTCATTTTTTCCTCTCTTCCCCTATAATCTTCTGCCTTGTTTCTCAAATTCCACTTATCAGTGAGATCATATGTTAATTGTCTTTCTCTGATTGACTTATTGCACTTAGCATAATAGCCTCTAGTTCACATCCACATCATTGCAAATGGCAAGATCTCGTTTTTGATGGCTGCATAATATTGCAGTGTGTGTGTATGTGTGTGTGTGTGGTCTTCTTTATCCATTCATCTGTCAATGGACATCTGGGCTCTTTGCATAGTTTGGCTATTGTGGACATTGCTGTTATAAACATTGGGGTGCAATTACCCCTTTGGATTACTACATTTGTATCTGGGGGGTAAATACCCAGTAGTGCAATTGCTGGGTCATAGGGTAGCTCTATTTTCATCTTTTTGAAGAACCTCCATATTGTTTTCCAGAGTGGTTGCACCAACTTGCATTTCCACCAACAGTGTAGAAGGGTTCCCCTTTCTCCACATTCTCACCAACACCTGTCATTCCCTGACATGTTAATTTTAGTCATCCTGACTGGGGTGAGATGGTATCTCATTATGGTTTTGATTTGTATTTTGGTATGTACTTGTATTTCTCAACATGCCAAGTGATGTTGAGCACTTTTTCATGTGCCTGTTGGACATTTGGATGTCTTCTTTGCAAAAATGTCTGTTCATATCTTCTGCCCATTTCTTGATTGGGTTATTTGTTCTTTAAGGGTTGAGTTTGATAACTTCTTTATAGATTTTGAATACTAGCCCTTTATCTAATATGTCGTTTGAAAATATCTTCTCCCATTCTGTCAGTTGTCTTTTGGTTTTGTTGACTGTTTCCTTTGCTGTGCAAAAGATTTTGATCTTTTTGAAGTCTCAATAATTCATTTTTGCCTTTGTTTCCCTTGTCTTTGGCAATGTGTCTAGGAAGAAGTTGTTGCAGCTGAAGTCAAAGAGGTTGCCATCTGCGTTCTCCTCAAGGATTTTGATGGATTCCTGTCTCACATTGAGGACTTTCATCCATTTTGAGTCTATTTCTGTGTATGGTGTAAGGAAATGGTCCAGTTTCATTCTTCTGCATGTGGCTGTCCAATTTTCCTAACACTATTTGTTGAAGAGACTGTCTTTTTTCAATTGGACATTCTTTCCTGCTTTATCAAAGATTAGTTGACCATAGCATTGAGAGTCCATTTCTGGGTTCTCTATTCTGTTCGATTGATCTATGTGTCTGTTTTTGTACCAGTACCATACTGTCTTGATGATTACAGCTTTGTAATAGAGCTTGAAGTCTAGAATTGCGATGCCACTGCTTTGGTTTTCTTTTTCAACATTCCTTTGGCTTTTGGGGGTCTTTTCTGATTCCATACAAATTTGAGGATTATTTGTACCATTTCTGTGAAAAAAGTTGATTGTATTTTGATAGGGATTGCATTGAACGTGTAAATTGGTCTAGGTAGCATAGACATTTTCACAATATTTGTTCTTCCAATCCATGAGCATGAAATGTTTTTCCATGTCTTCCTCAATTTTTTGTGAATATTCTATAGTTTTCTGAGTACAGATCCTTTGCCTATTTGGTTAGATTTATCCCTAGATATCTTATGGTTTGGGTGAAATTGTAAATGGGATCAACTCCTTAATTTCTCTTTCTTCTCTCTCATTGTTGATGTGTAGAAATGGACCTGACTTGTGTGCATTATTTTTTATATCCTGCCACTTTCCTGAATTGCTGTATGAGTTCTAGTAGTTTTGGGGTTGACTCTTTGGAGTTTTCCACATAAAGTATCATATCGTCTGTGAAAAGTGAGAGTTTGACTTTTTATTTCTTTTTGTTGTCTGATTGCTGAGGCCAGGATTTCTCATACTATGTTGAAAAATGGTGCTGATAGTGTTCCTAATCTTAGGGGAAAATCTTTCCAGTTTTTCCACATTGAGAATGATATTTGCTGTGGGTTTTTCATAGATGGCTTTTATGATATTGAGGTCTGTACCTTCTATCCCTACATTGTGAAGAGTTTTAATAAAGAAAGGATGCTGTACTTTGTCAAATGCTTTTTCTGCATCTATTGGGAGTATCATATGGTTCTTGTCCTTTCTTTTATTAATGTAGTGTATCACATTGATTGATTTGCAGATATTTAACCAACCTTGCCTCCCAGGAATAAATCTCACTTGCTCCTGGTGAATAATCCTTTTAATGTACTGTTCGATCCTATTGGCTAGTATTTAGTGAGAATTTTTGCATCCATGTTCTTCAGGGATATTGGTCAGTAATTCTCCTTTTTGGTAGAGTCTTTGTCTAGTTTTGGGATCAAGGTAATGCTAGGTACTGAAATGAATTTGGAAGTTTTCCTTCCATTTCTATTTTTTGGAACAGTTTCAAAAAATATTAATATTAATATTATATAAAAAATAAAAATATTAATACCTAGGAGACTAGGTATTAATTCTTCTTTAAATGTTTGGTAGAATTCCTCCTGGGAAGCCATCTGGCCTTGGGCTTTTGTTTGTTGGGAGATTTTTTATTACTGCTTTAATTTCCTTGGTCGTCATGGGTCTGTTCAGGTTTTCTATTTTTTCCTGGTTCAGCTTTGGTAGTTTATACATCTCTAGGAATGCATCCATTTCTTCCAGATTGTCTAATTTGTTGGCATTTAGTTGCTCATAATATGTTCTTATAATTGTTTGCATTTCTTTGGTGTTGATTGTGATTTCTCCTCTTTCATTCATGATTTTATTTATTTGGGTCCTTTCTCTTTTCTTTTTGATAAGTCTGGCCAAGGGTTTATCAATCTTATTAATTCTTTCAAAGTACCAGCTCCTAGTTTCATTGATCTGTTCTATTGTTCTTTTCATTTCTATTTCATTGATTTCTGCTCCAATCTTTATTATTTCTCTTCTCCTGGTGGATTTAAGCTTTATTTACTGTTCTTTCTCCAGTTCCTTTAGGCGTAGGGTTAGGTTGTGTATTTGAGATCTTTCTTGCTTCTTGAGAAAGGTTTGTATTGTATATATTTCCCTTTTAGGACTGCCTGTGCTGCATCCCAACGATTTTGAACAGTTGTGTTTTCATTTTAATTTGTTCCACAAATTATTTTTTAATTCTTTTTTAATTTCCTGGTTGACCCATTCATTTTTTAGTAGGATGCTCTTTAGCTTCCATGTATTTAGCTCTTTAGTAGGATGCTCTTTAGCTTCCAAGCTCTTTCCAGCTTCTTTCTTGCAATTGAGCTTGAGTTTCAAAGCACTGTGGTCCAAAAATATGCAGGGAATGATCCCAATCTTTTGGTTGAGACCTGATTTGTGTCCCAGGATGTGATCTATTCTGGAGAATGTTCCATGTGCACTAGAGAAGAATGTGTATTCTGTTGCTTTGGGATGGAATGTTCTGAATATATCTGTGAAGTCTATCTAGTCCAGTGTGTCATTTGAAGCCTTTTATTTTCGTGTTGATCTTTTGTTTAGATGATCTGTCCATTTCAGTGAGGGGGGTGTTAAAGTCTCCTACTATTATTGTATTATCATTGATGTATTTCTTTGATTTTGTTATTAATTGGCTTATATAATTGGCTGTTTCCATGTTAAGGGAATAAATATTTATAATTATTAGATCTTGTTGGATAGATTCTTTAATAAGTCTGATATAGTGTTCTCCTCATCTCTTATTATTGGTATTATGTTTTTTCTCCTAATATCAATGATAAGAAAACTAATATATTCCAGTTCTCTTAAGTTGTAATAAATGCATGTATGGTTAACATAAAGTGGAATATAATGAGAAAGTCTCCCTAGCCAGTTGTTGAAATGAACCTGGTAATGATAAGCAAACTAATAACCAGTGTTCTGTGTTGATACCAAAATACTGATAGTGAAAGATCCTTCCAAGTGTCAGCAGGAATAAAAGAACATTTTTAAGAGCAGACTAAATTTAAAGATTATTTCAGTAAGATTAATGTCAAACTAATTTCAAAATGTATGGTAAAATGAAAAGTTAAGAATGAATAATTGCAATAAGTCTTATATGTGCCTGAGGCTCTATAAGAGAGAAAGGAAGACATTTAGCTAGAATGAACAGTTTATGACTTTACCAGAGAACATGTACACACACCACAGAAATTAAATCTTTGCATCATTCCCAATAGTCTTTTAGAAAGTCTGGTTCACAAGTCACACATAATCCCCTCATACTTACAATAGTTTCTTGTTAAAGAAAATCATAGTCTCCCCTATTATGTCTTAAAGTTCTCTTCTTTGTTAAATACTGTTCATAAGTTATCTACATAAGACATGTGTGTAATATTTAAAATGTTTAGTCAGTTGACCCACTAGTTGCAGATCAACTCTAAAAAACCATTGATGGAAGTCAGACATCAAAAGCAACATAAAGGAAAAGAAACATAAGTGAAGAGTTCTAATATACAAACAGAAATACAGTAGAAGCCAAATTACGCTAAAAGACTAATAATAAACAGAAATGTAAATGCCAATAATTCATTCTAACTGTTCAAAAGCTCCCCACGCAAAATGTCTGATGTACCTTTCATATGGCACCAAAGTGACAGCTCCATATGGAAATTAGAATGACAACTTAACAATGTGCTATGTGCTCAGATTTAGATGGATGGTGCAGTTATTAGCAAAGCTGGTGAGCTCTGAAAAAGAATAAAAATGAGAAGCATTTTTTTTGCTTTCTTTATGTGCAAGTGCTTTTGAAGAGTATTGAAACAGTTGTAACACAACTTATCTCTCTCAGAAAGGAGAGTTCCAAAAGCTCTCAAATGTAGGGTACAAAGATATCAATAGTTCATCTGTCACTTATGCTATGAAATATTTACACTTTGTTGAACCTATTATAGTGGGCAGAAATAAACTCTAGGTCAGTTAGCAAAATAATAATGAACTAGGCCTGGCTTTTGTGGATATTAAAAAAACATACAAAATCCTATGCATTTAATAAAAGAGGCCATTGAATAGTTTGTCCTTCAGGGATTTTCATTTTCTTGGCTTTCGTTACAAGTCTCAATCTTAAAATCATCATTTTGTCACTTAATTCAATATGCTGAGAAGTCTAATTGGATGTACATCTAAGAAGAGTGAAGTAAGCTTCATCGCTGGGCATTTTTCTCTCCCAAAGGCTCTGAGGAATTGGTTGGTGAGCTCCATTTTCTCCATTTGCTATGTGATTTTAAGCATGGGGATGGACACACACCTGCATCCAATTTGAGTCACACGAACACATGGCTTATCTGGCAGAAGAAGTAAGAGAAACTGGAATGCGTAGAAGGGTTTTTCTTTTCTCTATGATGCCAGTTTCCTATTTTTCTTTTCTCCTCTTTTTTGGAATGAAAGAATACTTAATATTACAAGGCAGACAAGTTTTTGTTGTTGTTTTTTTTTTCAAGTCCAACTAAAACCTGAAAATAATGATGATAATAATAATTTATATTTACATAACTGCTATCCATCCTATTAAATCTTTAAATGTTAGAGTCTGATTTTAAAATAGCCATATATGGTTGGTATACACCAGCTCTTATTTTATAATAGGTGAACTAATGCACACAAAGAGGTTAAATGTTACGCCAGGAGATGTATATATACAAATTGTTATTTTTTCAATATTTCAGAAGCCAACTGGAAAAGCTAAAAATTAAGGATTCTTAAAAATGTTCAACATGTCGTTTTCTAACAAACAAAACAAAAAAGCTTCTAATTTGCTAATGAATATAAGTTGATAATTGGAAAATGTATGTCTATAAATTGGAAGATGAAAACTATAGGTAGATAATATAGTACTTTTGTGAAAAGTGGTAATATTTTACTGTTAGCTGTTATGGATCAGAGTTCACACTTAATTCATTGTAATTCAACTTAACATGTTTCTGGAATGTCAAGCTCTAAATCCTGTATTCCACATAGCAAATGTGAGCCTTGTATAACCTAGTATACATATACATGTACGTGTATAAAATATACACATATATGTATATACTATACACGTACATGTATTTACAAAGATATATCATTTACAAATATATTATATACATATATACACATTATAAATATGTATATGTATATTTTATATATGTAAAGAGAGAAAAAATATATAAAGTTGACCCTTGAAAAATGGAGGGCAGGGGTACTAGGGGTGCTGACTCTCTGAAAAGTGAAAAATCCATGTATAGTTTTTGATTCCCCCAAAACTTACTACTAATAGCCTATTGTTGATCAAAAGCCTTACCAATAATATAAACAGTTAATCAACATGAATTTTGTATGCTATAGTCATTATACACCGCATTCTTACAATAAAGTAAGCTAGAGAAAAGAAAATGTTATAGAGAAAATACATTTACGGTATCACATTTACTGAAAAAAATCTGCATATAAGTAGACCTGTGCAGTTTTAACCAATGTTATTCATATATATTTCTCCTTTCTATTCTCACATAGCAAATATGAGCCTTCAAGAAATAGCTGTGTGTGCACAAAACTATAGAACTTCAAGCATTTAATAGATTTTGTAACTTCTACATGGCTCTGTTTTGGAGAATCTTTAACTTCTAGGACCTGAATTCTTTCACTGGCTGTGTAATTGGCACATGTCTGTGATTATAACATTTTTTAATGTTAAATTATAAAATAAAATTGCCCATGAATTTTTTTTCACATCTAACCTTTTCATGATTTTAGTAAAAGACGAGCAAAATTGTCGCCTACTTAAATTACTAATATAAAAATCATTATCATTTCTTTTGGAAAAAGAGACAATATTGATTTAGCCTAAGGATAGTCTAATAATATGGAAACAGTAAATGGTAGGTGCCCCTACCATTAGTCTCTTGAGGAGAACATCATGAAGTCAGCCTGGCTTGGGCTTATTCCAGATTTCACCACATATAACACATAGCAAATTCTGTTTCCTCTACTATAAAAGGGACATATTTTTCAAACCCCTCCAAATCTAAGTTACCTTTCTAAAACAGTAATAATTTATGAAGTCCCTGTTCACATTATTCTAAATATTATAACGCTGGAAAAGAAATACTAGTTATGTTCTCAACTTTCCATTATTATTGAGGAAGCAATGTGTACATGCATGCAATGTTTAAAAAACACAATATAGCACCATTAACATTTTTATTTTTTCAAAGATTTTAGGGGCACCTGGGTGGCTCAGTGGGTTAAAGCCTCTGCCTTCGGCTCAGGTCATGGTCTCAGAGTCCTGGGATCGAGTCCCGCATCGGGCTCTCTCCTCAGCGGGGAGCCTGCTTCCCCCTTTCCCTCTGCCTGCCTCTCTGCCTACTTGTATTTTCTCTCTCTCTGTCAAATGGATAAATAAAATCTTTAAAAATATTATTTATTTATGTGAAAGAGAAATAGAGAAGGAGCATGATTGGGGGAATGGGGGAAGGCCAAGGAAGAGGGAGAACCAAACTCCCCACTAAGCAGGGAACCCTACCTGACCCAGGGTTTGATCCCAGCACCCTAATATCATGACCTGAGCCAAACGCAGACACTTAACCAACTGAGCCACCAGGCACTCCCTATTAACATTTTTAAATTCAACAGATATGGCAAGGAAATATATGACCATCAGTAATGGGGAAAAAATTAGAATGAACTAGAAGTTGCTGGGAAATCCTAAGTCAGCATTGGCTAGACACTTGAGACAGCTTATTTTTTCAATATCATCTCACCACAGACCTGAATTCCTTCACTTTTGGATTATTACATTAATTATTAGTTTCCTTTTGTCCTATAAAATCTATCATGAACTCTAGAAAGCTTGAGTTTCCCCCAAACATTTCTCTGCTTAAAACCTTGATCTAGCTCTTTGTGCATCTAAGTTACTTTTTCTCACTAAAGTGAAACCAACAACACCCAGACCACAATTTTTGGAGATGGCCTAAACTTATAAGAACAGTTCCATTTCTAACGATGATGTAACCATTAAACTCTTGGCCTTATCAGTGGTGTATGGTATCCAGCAGTATTAAAATAAAGAAAGAATATTAGTAAAAAATGTGCCCCCTTCTCCCATAGGGCTGGCAGGGGAAAGAAGGGACGACTAGCTTAACATCAATCTCTAGTTGAATATGGAACTAATGACATTAGCTGATGTAGTTCTCCATCATAGCTTTATTATCAGTCTTGGGGCTGATCCAATGAAAGATCACTCTCTAACATGCTTCTACCTTTTTACAGTGAAAAGTGGTTCAATCATACAACGAAAACTATTTCTCGTGAGTGAATGCTAGATACAAATTCATCTAAAATGAAAAAGGATGCAAAAATGTACTATTGTCATGTGAATTAGAATCATCCCAATCTGTAAGATGACATCGTAGACCCTAGAGGAAATACAAAGCTGAGTAAGACTCAGGTCTCTGTCCACATTGCAGTAAGGAGTTACAATTATAAAATAATAAGTTAAGCCACAATATGAAAATGAGTACTGGTGCATAAAAAGTGTTAAAGAGATGCGATGGGAAAATAATCATTCTTGCTTTAGGAAGAGTGAAAAGATCTCTGTGTTAATTGCCTTCTCTTCACCCTGTTGGTAAGGAAGGGATTCCCACCCCGGGTTACAGAGATAAGCAAACGCACAACCCCTATAAGTAAGATAGATAGCAGTTGATTGGTCACGCACACTCACTGACAGAGGGAGAAGGAGACTGCACAACAGAATGGGTCATACAGGAGTTACACTTAAGAAGTAGTAAATAACCAGGGGCTGTGGGACGCAAGCTTTATAGTATCAAGAGGGTAAGATGCTTCATGGTCCTCATGGGAGGATGTGATTGGCTTGTTGGACTAGTTCCATGAGCTGGCAGGTAACTGAAGCCAGCTTACTCAGGGACAAACAAGAACTAGGCCTGGTTGCACTGATAAGGAAGGTTGTTTGGCTAAAGGACCTTATCTGCAGAAGCAGAGTGGGGAGGAAAACTTGCAGTCACGCCATTTGAGGCTCTTTCTATTTCACCAGATGTTAAAGCAGCAAATAATATTGGGCCTTCATTTTAGGCCACACATCATAATCAAGGGGGGAGAATCAAAGAAGGCTGCATTCAGGGGGTTACATTTGAATTCTCAAGTTAGACCTTGTTGTTGGATAGTAATTCAACAAACAGAGATGGGAGAAGGTAAAAAACTACCGTAAGCAAATGCATGGAAAGTAGAAAGAGCTGGAAATGTTCAAGAAAGTTAATTTTTTTTATGAAAGCAGCTCTCATCCTTGTCCAAGGGGCCCTGATAACGTTCTGTGTATTCTAATTTTAGTAGTTGTGCTGCTTATACAAAGATCTCCTTTTTATGAAATAATGAGGTATAAAATCGTAGGATACAAAATCATATTATGTGATTTCAAGCCAACATTTGAACTACAGCACAAGTCCAATGAAGGCAAAATCATTTACCTGGGAAGTGTGAAATGAAAACCCATGTCTGACTTACAATATGTTAAAAATTCTTTAGCCATGTCTGTCTCTTCTAACTGAGCCCTACTTCTTTATGATTATGGCAACTAACTTTGTGGATTAGACCTATAAGCATAAAAAGTTAGCACATGAGACTATGTTTGTTCTCATCATCCTCTTACCAAGGGATCTTGATTTGCAGATCATTTTGGTAGCAGGAAATGCACAGCTCTGAGAGACAATCCACTTCATTCTCAGATGCCCATATTTGTCCCATATTGAACTAGAATGTTTCTTTTTACAACTTCATCTGTTGGTTCAAATGTACTTTCTGAATCAACATCGTCTGGCCTATATGTGACTGAGAAAATGAAAAATGGCTCTGGCGGCTAACAGCTAAATCACGATTTCCCAACTGAACATAAACATTATTGCAGGATATAAATAACATAAACAATGACCAAACAATGCATGCCATGACTGTGATGGAACAGGACAGAGACAATGTCGCTCAGGGAACATGTCTGAAATAAGATAGAGACAAAGACTTTGCAACCACAGGACTAAAGAAACATACCCTTCTTTTTACTAACACAAGTGATTACTGCTTCTTTATCAAAGATGACTCTAGCTGCATTTCAGTACCCTCCCCTTTTCTAGATAAAATTTACCAAGATATCTAATTACCAAGATCTCTCTACTTCCAGGCAGCATCCAACACAGAATGGACACAACTTCCTTTCCCCCTCTTTAGAATCAGCAGTATAACCCCCAACCCTGTAATAGGCCCCTCCCCACTACCTCTGAGCATGACATCCCATAGTCCCTATGTTGTACCTTCTCTCCTGCTATAGAAATTTCCTTGACTGCTGGTGTATTCTTTGTGGTCCTTGACATTACATTATTTGACTCAGCAGTCTTGGTACATTGCTAGGAGTCAAAGAAACCTGGGTTCTAGCCCAGTTAATTAGATGGGATACCTTGGATAGATCACCAAATCCCTCTAAGCCTCAGTTTTTACCAAATGAGAAAGTTAGACTAGGTCAATGATTTCTGATCCTTGAAGTTTTGAATGTCAGGGACCATGAGTTATAAGAGATTCTTGAATCCATATGGACATATGAATTTCTACAGTCAGTGCAGTCATTGTATATTAAAAACACAACTACTCTTCTATGAAGACATTTTAAAGATTTCGACTTTAAAAGAGATTTTTATATGTTAGTATTGAAAAATCACCAGACTTCTTATACAATTGTAACTTTCCTAGTGAACTCTGTCACGCTGATGCAGCCTTCAGAAATTTTCAATATCATCTTGGAAAGTAAAGAGAATATGGAGGAGCCTGCAGAGTTGCTTAGTGGGGTGGAAGGGGAAATTCCACTAGTCGTTTAAATACCTATTATAAAGCATAAAGCAACCTGAGAACAAATGATACAATGCCCATAGGAGCTTGAGAGCCTGCCATAGTGCACACTGCACAGAATTCCACTTGTTTCCCATCATGTTTGGGAAAAAGAATACTGAGACTAATAGGTTGATGAGTTCTGTGATTACATGCAAAATTCTGCCCTGGATTGCTAAGATATGGAATGGAGTTATTTCAGAATAGTAATGAGTTGCAATTTGTGATAGGCATTTGTTAAATCATTAAGATGTAGAATTCTAAAAAAAATCCCCATTTTAGCCTTGAATTAACCACTACATACAATACCCTATTTTTTCTCCAGATTCTTAAGCTTTCAGCCTTCATTTGTTGTGTACTATATTATGAACCTAAAAATTGTCTCCTGAATACAGTTTTTGTGCTATATTTAGCAGAGGGATGCTTCCTGTTCTCCCTCTATAGATATTCCTCAATGAGTGCAGTCTTCACTCATTGACACTATGAATAGTCTTTCTTCAAATACAGCATCAGAAAAAGCTTCCTATTCTGTTAAGGGAAATGGAAATTTATTTGATTTATGTGAATATATAAAGAGAACTTGAATGTAAGTGTCTGTCCTTGAGGCCATTATGAGTTTATCCTGATTATTGTCAATCATTTAAATGCTTCTGCAATGCAATCTATGCTGGCCATAGCCTTGATTTGGTTAAAAACAAAATATGTAGGATTTTAAATGTTTAAGTGGAAATATATTATGTTTGAGATTTAAAAAAATAGTTCATTTACGGTTTCATAAAAATTCAAGAGACAGGCCTGAGGTTAAGCCTACTACTATACTGAGTAAAATTATCATTAATGATAATAAGTAACCATTTTTTAAGAAATCATAGCAAGAATTAATGAACTGATATTTGCACAGTATTCTGAGTCTTCAAGAAAGAAGACTCAGAAGTATATTAGAATATACTTTAACTGAATATTTCAAAAATCAAATTATTAGATTATTAGATCAAATATCATGCATAGGTATGTTGATTATATACATATGTATAGTATCATTTCTATGTGTCTGTATGTGTGTGTGTGTTCATGTATGTGTAATTTTGAAGAGGATATACTGAATTGCAACCTGACAAGAAGCCTACCTGAAATAGTGAATAGCAACTTAAACATTAAATATATATGAATATAAGTTACATATTATATTACATATAATATAATTATATATATATGTATGTGTATATATATAAGTTGATTTTATTCTTTGTGAGACTATGCCTAGCACTATTTATGGGATTTATTAGCAGAAAAATGGATGAATGAATAAATGACCCCCTGGTTAAAAGCTTTCTTTCCCTTCAACTTCACATTTGTAGAAAGTTTATATGCACTAAATTTCTTCTAGCTCTAGGCAAATTTCTCTTCTCTCATTATTTTGCTGAAACTGTTTCATTCACTATCTACATTCTAGTTACCAAATTCAAAGTTCTCTTTTATCATTATTCATCACACTGTACCCCTTAGGATAGGTGGAATAATTTACCATGATTAAAAAATTTACCATGATTAAAAAAAATCTCTTGTTGCTCAGTCATGATAACTGTTCTTACATAGCCTCATAAAATTTATAGATTTTGAAAACTTTTTCTCTTAGCTTTCTGTCTTCTGAATGTGTTTTCATCCCCTCCACATTCTACCTTCTTTCCCTGGAAAGGGCACCTACCATAATCTTATAGTCTGAAAACTTCAGATCTATTTCTGCAACAACAACCTACATTGGAGTCTTTGTCCATTTCCCATTGTTTGTCCATCCTATCATTTGGATGATCTTCTAGTATCTCAAATTCGATTTATCCCCACTAAATTCATCATCCTCACCCTAAAACTTGTAATTTTGTGACTTACATACATTTGTCAATGGCACTACACTCAGCATAATTACATTCAGGCTTAAAACTACAATGTTAGACCACAAAATCAAGTATCTATTCTATTATCTTCATAAAGGCTCAAAATCTAACATGGCCTATGACAAATAGCTTCACGGTCCACTCCCAATCTCAGCTGCACACTGCTAGATGAGCAATCTTCCTGCCGCTCCTTCTAACCAGCCTCCCCACCCACTCAAAAGAGTTCTGTGGCCTACCTTACCACTGAATAATATACAAGCTGTGCTGTTGGTTGTCTTTGACATGATCATAAACTGCTATTTTTTTTAAATTTTCATTAGTGCTCACAACTACTATCTTTCAAATACCTTATATAACAACTTAAGGAGACCACCTGGTGAACTTTAAATATATTCCATGCTTTTTTATTTCTGTGCATTTTTTCATAAGGTATGAAATTACTATGGGTAGAGCTGAAATTGGAAGAAATTACCTTGCACATTTTAGGCAGAAATTCTAAAAAATGTGAAGCAGCTGAAATTTATTATCCCTTCTCTTAATGTATCTAATAATTTGATTGTTAGATTGATTATATGCATGTTGTATTAGTTTGCATTAAAAGGCATGTGCTGTGTAACAAATGACCAAAAACTTACCAGCATAAAACAATACAAATTTAACACCCCCACCTTCTATAGCTCAGAATCTAGAGTGCCATGGATGGATCCTCTGTTTAGGATTTCACCAGGCTGAAATCAAGGTATGTGTTGGCACTGTGGCTTTCATCTGAAAGTCCAGGTCTTCTTCCAAGCTCACAGTGTCTTGGCAAATTCATTTCTTTGTGGTTGTAGAAATGAAGGCCATATTTTCCTTTTAGCTATTGACCATGGACCACTCCCTTCTCCTAGATATCTCTTGCAGTTTCTTGCCAGGGACTGCCATTGCCCATCATAGTATGGATGTTTGCTTTATCTGCTAGGCCATTTCAAGTGTGTCTGTCTTTTTCTAATGCAACCAATTAGAGAAAACTTTCTGCTTTTACAGATTTCATGTGATTAGATCAAGTCTTCGTGAATAATCTCCCTATAATAAAATCGGCTTATATGGGACCTAAATTATATCTATAAAATCAATTAATAGCAGTACTTACTTAGTCTTAAATTGAGTAACTAGGAGAAGGTATGTAAACACCAAAAGTCTTAGGGAGCCATTTAGAATTTGTCTGCCACACATGCCCACATATTTTTTCAGTGCTGTTGACGACAGTTTACCATTAGAAGCCAATAGTCTTCAGAAGCAGTCAAATCTGTTGACTATTTGCTGGAAAAGAGACAGTAACAAAAATTGTTGACTTTGGCTGTATAGTCTCCAAATTTCAAGTACCAACATTAAATCCAGGAATTGAAGTCAAATGTGGATATGTATATGCTCCTACTAACTTGTTTTGGTTAAGATCACATATGATATGATATTCAAAGGCAAATCACTTTGGGAGCCATGCTGAAGATCTTTAATGATTGAAAGTGCCAATTGATAACACCTGCTGTTAACTTATCTAGGCCAACTTCTCTCTTTGCTATGGAACAGACTTTGGGATCAAAACCAAGAATTCAAGCAGTTTCATTTCTTTGTGGACAATATTGGACTTACAGGCATAGCCTTCTGTGCAGAATTTGGGTAGCACTCTCAGTCTGGTCGCAATACGTGTTAAGCTTGGTTAACAAAATAACAGATACAAACTATTTTCCCTTATCTTTAGTCAAGCCTCTCCAGAATGTCAACATATCAAAGCTTATCAGAGAAGCCAATCACAAATTAGTTGCCTTGTGAATTCCTAGAATGCAAGGACCAGATCCAAAACATATAAATCTTCAAAGCTTTAACCAATCCTAACAATAAATAAATATTCAACTGAAATATTATATTTGATTAAGGATTTCTTAGACCATGCTTAGCTCCTTAAAGAAATGGCGTTCGTAAGATTAAATTCTATATGCTATACATGAGAAACTCCTCTACAAAGAACATTTTTGCATTTTCTCAAACCTACATTGAAATATCTGACTTGTTACATTTATCGGTTTCCTTTACATCAGTAGCCGTGCAATATCTTTCTGTTAATTGCCATATGAATTATAGTTTTGGTGACAGTTCAGGTCAATTCAACAAACATGTATTTAGGGACTAAAATCCAAGAACCTAAGCCAGGTGAGAGGCATACTAACCTGTGAGAATAATTAATTCCCCACCCTAAAAGAGTTTAAAGATATATATGTATTTCTTTTTATAGGAATATTAAGAGAATATTAGTTATCTGACTCATTGCTCCTTTTTTCCCCCTTTAATTACTAAGAAACACAGAACTAGATTTTATATTCTCTTCCAGTAACAAATTTTATGGGGCATTCATGTCTATTTTTTCTCTAAATTGTCTCTGATTTTCTGTGTTCAAATTCTAAAAGATGTTGTTACTATTTATTCCTTTTAAAGAAAGATTTTATTTAATATTTGAGAGAGAGCATGAGTGAATGAGAGAGAGGGAGAGAGCACAAGCAGCAGAAGGGGCAGAGGAAGAGGGAGAAGCAGATTCCCAGATGAACAAGGGGCCCAACAAGGGCCTCAATCCCAGGACCCCAGGAACATGACCTGAGCCAAAGGCAGATGCTTAACTGACTGAGCCACCCTGGCATCCTTTATTATTTATTCTTATTGTGAGCTGTTTTAATTTTTTCTTTTTTTTTGCAAATAGGTGACATTTTTTAAAAGTACCTAAACATATGCAATGGTTAATATTTATAGTAATATTTTCTTTCCAAATTATTTATCAAATTAGTTTAGGCATTGAAAACATTCAGAAATATTATCACATAGAATAAAGGACCTTTTGTAAAATTTCAATTTTGTAGTTTTTAAATAAATCTTATTGTAAAAAAATTATTTTCACCTTACATAGTATCAGAAGATCAACAGATTAGTGTTGATTTTTCTCTAATGATACAATTAGGGTTATAAATACTTATAAAATTAAATAACTGTTTAAGAATATACTATAAATCTTCTTTTTTATGATGTGAGCATCATAAAAAACGCAGTATGTCTTCTAAAATGGCATGATATATAAAAATGAAAGGGACAGGAAATTGACATATACTATACTGTTTCTATAGACCAGATCCTGAGTTGAGCATTTTATTTATTTCATCTTATTTAACAACTCTGTAGCTGATTAGACAGGAGAGTAACATTTGCCTTCCACATGGCAACTACTAAGCTATGCATTTATGTCATGATTTATAATCAGAAATATGTATTTGGCCTTCTACTATTCCTGACACATAGCTCCTAAAACCCTTATAATTTTCTACATAAGAAGCATAGGGCATCTTTTGTCATAATATTTAGTTTTGCTTCCTGTTCCTGAAATAGTTCGAGAACACAAACGTGAAATGAATTTCTTTTTGTTGTTCATAACAGACCCCTTTCAACCATACTAGAGTTTATGTTAATGAGGTGACTTTTGGAAAGCCTCTAAGGATGGGGGCTGGGTGCCAAGGGGGCCACCTACATGATTAGAGGGTTGGAACTTTCAGCCCCAGACTCACTACCCCCAACATATTTGAAGTAGCATATTTGTAGCAGTTAATGCTTATGCAATCCCATAAGTTAATTGACCCCATTTCATAGATGAAAAAGATGAACTTTGAGGAAGAAACTAGGTAATGTTTACACAGATATAAGTAATGGGATTAAAGTATAAATCCAGGTGCAGTATGGAGACTTCTGAGATGATCTCCATTGATCCACATCTTGTGCAATCCCATCTCCTTAAATGAGAAAGGGACCTATAACTGGCTTTTAACCAGTAATGTGAAAAAAGTGCTGATAAATCACTTTATAATTTTCTTATGTTATATGGCAAAGGTAAAAAAATTGGACAGATATAACTGGAGTCCTTAATTGGTTGACTTTAAGTTAGTTATAAGGGAGACAACTCTGGATGAATGTGACCTAATAAGGAGAGGCCTTTAAAGAGAGTCTAGAAGTAAGAGACAGGAAGAAGCAGCAGCAGGTAGTCTCTGGTTAGTCTTCGAGAAGCAAATGCCATGTGTGGACAGAGCCATGTGACAGGGAACTTAATTCTTATAACCACAAGGAATTAAATTCTGCCAAAATCCCATGAACTTGGAAGAGGACCTCAAGTTGAGGATGAGCTTGCAGCCCAGTCCACATCTTGACTTTAGCTCATGAAACCCAAGTAGGGAAGACTACTTGGTTAAGCTCTGCTCATACTTCTGATCCACACAAAATGTGAGGTCATAAATCTATGCTGTTTAGGCCACCGTATTTGTGGTTATGCAGTGATAAAATCTAATACACCAAGTTTGACTCATCTAGAATCAACCCTACACTCTTTCCCATTGTGTTGTGATATACATTCTTATGACACATGATCAATGCCATAGTTGCTTACTAAGAACTATTTTACCACCACTCCTTCTTGCTATCACAGGATTTCCCAGCTTCCCTTGCCATCAAGATACAGAAAAGTGAATAAATTGAAGTCAATAAAACCTGACAAAGATTTTTCTTCTTGGTCAAAGAGAAAAATGTGAGAAGTGCCATTTGTTTCTTTCTACCTTTAATATGGTTGTTTGAGTACTCAATTGTTTGGAAGTGCACTGTCAGGCTGTCACTATGAAGGAAAAGTCAAGACTGGCAGAGAGGCTAACCCAAAGACCTGCCATCCCTGAGCTGCCAAGCAACACATTGCATTATGAGAAAACATTCCCAAGGTATTACTCATGATGATAATAGACATAATAGATACTAGATGGTAAAGTGCACTTTGCAGCTGAAAACATGCATATTAGTCAAGGTTCTCCAGAAAAACAGAACCAGTAGGATGTGTGTGTGTGTATAGAAGGGGATTTATTTTAAGAAATTGGCAGATGAGCTTGTATAGTTTTGGTGAATGCCATCTCTGATGGGGGAGGCCAGCAAGCTGGAGACTCAGGGAAGAGTGACAGTTCCAGTTCAGAGGATGTCTGCTGTAAAACTAGGAAGAGTTGAATTTGCAGCTGTAGTCCAAGGGCAATCTGCTGGAGAATTCTCTTTTGTTCAGGGGAGGTTATCCTTTTTGTTTCAGGCTTTCAACTGATTGGATGAAATCCACCCACATTATGGATGACCATCTGCTTCGCTCCAAGTTTATGGATTTAAATGTAAATCTCATCCAAAAACAACCTCACAAAAACACTAAAAAATGTTTGACAAATATCTGAGTACTTCCCAGACAAGTCGATACACAAAATTAATCGTCACAACATCCTGATAGGAGGAAAAAATATGTCTCATATATTTCATCATAATGATACCTAAGCACTGCATGGGAAAATAAAATTCAGCTTAAACAATAAAAGTAATTGTCATTTATTAAATGCTGATTTTGTTCCAAGCACCATGACAGATACTTTTATTGTATTTAATCCACATATCAAATTTTTTTTTAGTATTCAGTCAACAACTATCACTTATAATGTATCAGGTGTGGTATGGTGGCTACAAACGAAACAGTAAACAAGAGAAAATTCTTGCCTTCGTGAAATTTACTTCTAGTGAAATAGGACAAATGATAGACTAATTAACAAACAATTATGTGACACAATGTTAGCAGTAAGTGCTAAGAAGAAATTAAAACAGGTAAGGAATAAAGAGTGAAGGAAGTGGTAATGTATTTTAAGACAGTGGGATTTTACCAGATAAGGAAATGACATGAAGGACTGAGCTATGCAAATATCTGGGAGAAAATGAAACACATGGAAAGAAGAGGAAGGACCCCAAAGTGAGAATGAGCTCAGAGCATTCAAGGAACATTAAGGAAAGTGAAGAGGCCCAGGAATTACTAGAATGGAATGAGTCAGGGTGAGTGAGTTAGGAGATGATGGTAGACGTACCCCAAACTAAATCATACACAAACACACTGATTGGAAAGTTTTGTGGTTGCTTTTTTTTTTTAAGATTTTATTTATTTATTTGAGCAGGTTACGTGGAGGAGAGAGAGCACAAGCAGGGGGAGAGTATAGGGAGAGGAACGAGCAATTCCGCACTGAGCACAGAGCCCAAGGTAAGGCTGGATCCCATGATCATGACCTGAACCGAAATCAAGAGTCAGACACTTAACCAACTGAGCCACACGGGCACCCCAGGAAAGTTTTGAATAGAAAACTGGTGTGATTTGATTAAAGGTTTTAAAGGTTCACTCTGCTTCTTGAGTGGAGCCAGCCTGGAAGGGAGCAAGGGTGGTAGCCGGGAGGCCACCAGGGGGCCAGTGCAGTGATGCAGGGATTGGGGTGGGACAGGTGGCAGTGTGAGGATGATTATTACCCACCCCCCACCCCCCCACCGCTTCCCTGGATTAAGGAACTGGGCTTGAGGAGTTTCAGAAAGTTGGGTAAGGTGACATAGCTAGTAAGTACAATAGATACTCGGAAACAAAGCATCCCAGTCTCCAATATTCGTGCTACTTCTCTGTATTGTTTTCTTGCTTAAAGATGAAGAATTAGTAAGATTTCTATTGTACAAGATTAGTGATGTTTGGGGGAAGTCGTGCTATGTGTTATCACACTTTGGGGGAAAAATGACAGCAAAAAAGAGAAAAATACCAAACAATAAAGAATCTCTCTTCAAAGCAAAATGGAATAGAAGGACACTGACAGTTTTAGATCTTCCTACAGATCCAGTTGGTAGGAGAATAATAATGCTTTGTTTTCTCTTGGCGAAGATTATTGAAATGACTTCATTTAAGGAACAACTTACATCTAGGTGGAGAAGATATAATTGTTTCACATTTAAACTCTTACAATGTGTAAATAGAACTTGCTAATCACCTTGTAAAATATGCTGAGCCTGACTTTCACACTCTTCCCCCTTCAACCTTAAAGAGAGACAGTTTCCAAACTTTTCTGAATATTATCTACAATGAGAAATATCTTTTATATTATAACTGAATAAAAATACACAAACGCTCCTGAAAAAAACATTTAAAAATATTTATCTTTACTCTTTATGATGAACTCTGAAATTTTTTATTCTATTCTACTTTTTTTTAATGCTGATTGCAAACCAGTAAATTGATTTAAAGTCTACTAGTAGGTCAATATCCCAGAGTTTCAAAAGCATCAGAGGTACAAAATGGGCTGGAAGAAAATTGTAAATATTTAGTTTCGGCTCCCATTCATGTCTTTCCCAACTTAGGTGCAGGATTATTGCACAGTTGTTCTAAGGCCAACCCAGAGCCCAAGAGCAACTGAGGCTATAGTTATGAAAGCAGAAACTGTCTATGAGGCACTCTCCTCAACCTTTTTGACCTCTTAAAACTTTCCCCATTGCCAACACATAGCCATGTGTGGGTGTGACAGAGTTAAGGATCTCTGGCTGAAATCTAAGATGGATAGAGGCCCTTCTCCTGGCTATGGTCGCCCTTTGCCCACCTGCCCTCCAGGCTGGCAAGGTGCCCACTGGCTAACAATTAAGAGAATGCGTTCTGTAACCAGATGTCAAGTGCAGCCCTGCTTTAACAATGATTGTGTAAGCTTAGCAGGAATGCTTAACTTTGTGCTTCAGTTTACTTAGTTTTGTAATAACCCTAATAGGATCTCACTGAGGGCACTGGGATAGTAAATGAGTTGATCTAAACAAAGGGCTCAGCTCAGAGCTTGGCACAAAATGAGCAACCAGTTGATAACTACTATAATAATAATTACTATTATTACTCTCATCATCATTATTATTATTATCATTAGTATCAGGGCAAGGCATGAATTTAGAGGGAAAGGGGACAGAAGAGAGTGACTGAAACACGGTTCCTTATTCTTTCACTACTCCTAACTTTAGGCACTCACCAGAAGCAAGTAAATGCGAAGTGTAGAGCTGAAGTCTTAGAATTTTTCAGTCTGACACCTTCACAGATAGGGAACATGACCCAGAGCAGTTCAGTGACTCCCCAACTCACACAGTGGTCATGAAGCAGAGTTAGGATTGCATTTCGGTTTTTATGAAACTTAAGTAGTTGCTCCTTCCATTTCATGGTATTGTCATTCTTGGCAAGAATTCGTAAGTAATTGTCTCCCAAAATTTTTAATTTCCAAAACCCTCTGCCAATTAGTATTTCACCATGAAGAGCTAAATATGAACAACTGTAAATATTTTAAAAGATTAAGGGACCCTGGTTTTTCAGATATTTAAATAGTTTATTTGTGACAGTTTTATATATTTTAATGATTTATTGATAATATAAATACAAACTGTCATATCCCCTTTGATTCATTATACAGATAGGACCTACATAATATTTTGCTAATTTTAACATTGCTTTTTGATATTTGATATATTTTAATGGGTAGATATTGAAAATGATTTTTCAATGTTAAGGTAATCGTACCTAGTAAAAATGACTAAAAAGGATGCATGCACAAATAATACATTATATGTTAATAAAAGAATGCATGCACACACACACAGAGGAGGTAACTGAATAGTCTCTGGGATTAAATTGTTTTTTTCTCATGTAAGAAAAAGTTGGAGAACTGTTTCTGTGTGTCCCACTAAATGTTCCTGTTTCGCATCATATCAGTAGCTGGGAAGGTAAAAGGTGGTGATAGTAATCTCTAGAGGGTCAGCAAATCAACACTCAAACAATGTAGCTAAATCTTTCATCTAGTCATTAGTAGAGTTAATGGTTTTCCAAGTGTATGTTTGTAGATCATATAAATACACACACAGAATTTACACATACTGAGAGAGGGGAATAGAGAGAGAGAATGAAAAAGAGAAATGGGGCAAGTAAGCACTGGGATAGTTTAAAATTTGGGACATAGATTTAATAGTAACTAGCATCATTTAAATATTCTGTGGAATAATGGATATTTTTGCTAATAGTGCCAACTATTAACAAGAGAATACTTTTCTGGGGTGCCTGGGTGGCTTGGTTGGTTGAGCATCAGCCTTCAGCTCAGGTCGTGATCCCCGGGTCTGGGATCAAGTCACACATTGGGCTCCTTGTTCAGTGGGGAGCCTCCTTTTCCCTCTACCTGCCGCTCCCTCTCCTTGTACTCTCTCTCTCCCTCTCTCTGACAAATAAATAAATAAAATCTTTGGAAAAAGATAAATACTTGCCTAAAATTATAACAATGAGGCTTTTAGTCCTGAATATAGTGGTTTATTTATTATATCCTAACTAAATTCAACAATTAAAAAATAAATTTCTAAAATATATAGGCGTATGTATTGATGAGACTACTTGATAATGTATGTTCCTGAATACAGATACAAACAAACAAAATGTCAAGACTTTTAAGAGCAGAGAGGCTGTTTTTAGTCAATCATTGAAACATTACCCCTCCCTGGAAAACTTTCTCTGAGCCTGAATCAGAAGTGTTTGACCAATACTACACTTAAAGAGAAATCACATTTTTTTTTCACTTAACTCAGAGTAAGATGACTTTATTCATTCGTGTAATCTAGTGAAAGGAAAAGACTGATACACACAAACTAATTTTAAAGCAACCTAATTTAAAAGCCCTAAGAAAGTTTTACTATTTTTCTAATGGGAGTTAGAGCAACGGAACTTGAATCTATTTAGTTTGTATATTAGTAATTAGGAGTTACCCATTTAATCTAGACATCTTTCGTTTCACACCATTTGTTTAGTTTAATACTCTTTGTCTTATCTTTTGATGTTTTCTTGTTAGAGGGCTGTTTTTAGTGAACATTGTAAAAACCTACTCCTTGGGATGGGACTGAGATGCCTACAGAAAAGGACACTTTTTTTTTTTTTCAAAAGGACATCTTTTTGTAATTCATCCACCCAACAGGAGCAATTTCTGTAATTCATTGAAAAATACTGCATATGCTAGCAGCGCCCCTAATTATGTCATGTGACTATTTGTCTAAAGAGTCCAGCTAAATATAAGGATATGTGATGTAAGGGAATGGAAGGGGAGTGGCAGCCTAGAATTACATGGTAATTTCAGCTCGTGTTTTGCTAAGTGTCTGCGAATTGCCTGCCTCATGTGCCTCTTCAGATCCTCACAGCTCCACCTCATTGCGGCCCCAGCTGCAGCACCGGGGCCCACGCAGAGTCCAGCAAGCTCTGAACAGCCCCTGGCCGGAGCAACTTCAAAAGTGAACCACGTGGGGCGCCTGGGTGGCTCAGTAGGTTTCGGCTAGGGTCATGATCCCGGACTCCCGGGAACGAGTCCCTTATTGGGCTCCCAGCTCTTCGGGGAGTCTGCTTCTCCCTCTGACCTTCTCCCCTCTCATGCTCTCTCTCTCAAATGAATAAAATCTTAAAAAAAAAAAAAAAAAAAAGTGAACCACATACCTCTTGCTTTCTGTCCTGAGCTTTTTGAACACTCTGGCATGGACTAAATCATCACTCATGGACTCACAACGTCAGCGTGAGGGAACTCGAGCACCTCTAGGCCACCCCTTGCTGACGGAAGGAGGAGCTGATGGGCAGATCTTCATTTCTGAGATGCGTTTCATACGTCTCCATGGAAGGTTCTGTGGTGCTGGGCACCAGTTTTTACAGCAGTGGCCAACTTATTATATCCCTTTATAGTCTGCCTTTTCTTTCTAGATTCACTCCCTCCCCTACCCATCCCTTAATCCTGCTCCCCAGTATCACTTCCCAAAACAGCACGGCATGAAAGCCTTTGTTTCGGGCTTTGCTTCTGGTAGAACTTACACTAATACTCAGTCCTTCCATGAGCACACATCCTTGATGGGACTTCAAAGAGGACAGTTGATAGAAAGTGCCAATATATACATACACAGAGTAATATAAGTGTGCATGTGTCTGTGTGATATCCCAACTTTAAAAGAAATTCTGAATACTTTTATCAAATGGTCACTATTTATTCTATTACACACTACATACTTTGGAATAGGAAGCTGGAGTCATGTCCTCTTGGCTTCTCAGAGTCTAGACCATGCCTTACTCAGCTCACTATTGTAAAAATCACTCCCACATGTGGCCCATGGCATTCAGCTTTCCTACCCTTGTACCTGATGGTTACCGTCATGTATCACATCACCGTAACTCAGCTCATTTCAGAGGACTGAGACCTAGCAAGTCTCTTTGTCTTTGTCTTTCTTTAAATACTTGATTTCAGGCAGATGTATTTATCAATTAAAATGTTACAGTGTTTAAAAATAAAATAAAATATTATGTTTGTTATCTTAATACAAAGATGATATAGTCTTATTAAAGACAATTTAAGGATTATAGGTAGGGAAATTGACAGTAAATGCAAAATTTAACAATAAATGTAAGCCTATAATACAACCAATGCTATCTTTCTGGTAATTAAACTTCTTAATTTTTATGCACATATCTTTTTTCCTATGGTAGGAACACATTGGAAATGCTGTTTTATCATTGTTTTTAAACAACTGAAGACGTCATTAACTTTCCGAGAAAATAAATATCTTTCTATAATATTTTCTGACCATATGGTTCCTCTTTATCAATCAACACATTTTTTTTAGAGTTACTTGTTTTTCAAACTCTAAGTATTACAGATATAATAACTCAGTCTCTGTCACTCTGGGGTTTATAATATAATGGAATAAAACAAATATAAACAAAGACTAATTATGTATACTGAGAACTAAGAAGCACACAGTGCTAAGACGGTATAAAATACAGCCTATTCCAAGGTCAGGAAAGAGAAGTCTAGTGTTACGGCATATTTCCTTTAATCAAATGCTTGAACGTTCACATTATTTCCAACGTTTCATTTATTATTAAAAACCACTCTAGAGTACATATTTCTAGGTGAATCATTAGAAGAGGAATTGAGGGGTCAAAATGCATGTGGCATTTTAAGGATTTTCATTTGCTTTTATATGTCCTCCAGAAAGGTTATGCCGAGGAATAGCAGATAGTAGAGGACCAACTCTGCTGGAGCTTAAGGATGTTTTCCTTCCCCCTCCTAATAATGGGTGTATTCTCAATCTCTCTCTCTCTTCCTCCACTCTCTTCCCCATAAACAGATGCCAATTACCTCCTAAGAAGTTACATTTAAAACACAAAAGAAACAGGTCTTTAAAAATTAATTAATTATTTTTCAGAGAGAGAGAGAGAGACAGAGACAGAGAGATTGAGAGTGTGAGTTGGGGGATTGGGAGAGGGAGAGGGAGGGAGAATTCCAAGCAGACTCTGTGCTGCCCAGGGACCCCATCGAGGGGCTCGGTCTCAGGAACATGAGACCACAACCTGAGCCCAAACCAAGAGTCAAAAGCTTAACCGACTGAGCCACCCTGGTGCGCCAAGGGAAATAGTTTTAAATCAATTTGTCCGGGGTTTATTAAGCTTGCCTAAAATAAGAATCATCTAGGGGGCTTGTAAAAATCCAAAGTTTTGGTCGTCCAAAAAGACTTTAAGGAAACTTTTTTTTTTAAGTGCCAAGTTATTCTTTTTATAAAGCAGAAGAGGAAAAAGCCAACATTATCCATGGAAATATCTTTTAAAATGCTTATAGAGCCAACCAAGGCATGGCTCGTGCACTCCATTGCTATCAGAGAAACCAAGAATAATATTTATATGCCGTCTTAAGGTCATCAATGAAGGAAGTTTACTGTTCTGCAAGAAATGTAAGGTTTCCTGGTCCTAATACTTAAAGACTGTAGAACTACTGCTTCAAGGACCTGCTTTGTCTAAAGTTTGAGAGTAGCATTTATTAGAAAGTTCAAGAAAAAGCAGGTCAAACTGGTATCAGTATTTCCTTTATGTATTTTACTTTCTTTGACACAAATTAATGGGTGACATAATATCAAATTTAAATCAGTGAAGCAATTAATGAAGTTTTCTCTTTTTTCCTCAGTATATGTGTATTTGAGCAGGGAGTCGCTGTGCTCTGCAAGGTAATATGTATTCACATTTACGAAGCATGTAGCATTTCTCCAGTGTACTAGATCTTATGCAAAATTGAAAATAAAGAGGTGAGTTTACAGTTCCCTGTAACAGAAAGCCCACCTCTCTAATCTGGTAGCAGATTTATTTAAGAAAATTATAAGCTGATAATATGCTGTAATGGAAACAAATGCAAAGTACTATAGGATTATTGACAGTTTAGATCAAAGATATGATGGCACTTAGATTACTTACGATAAAAAGAAGCTGAGTTTAGTTTAAAAATCTACATGCACATTTTTTAAATCGGCAATTCAGTAAGTCTATCGGTATATTCGAGTAACATTTCTAAAGAAAAATATAAAATCATAAAGCCAAGGTTATTATTGCCCTTATGCAGATAAATGGCACTCCGTTATGGAGACAGCATCTCTTAGCGGCACTTTGTTCTGACCAAGCAGCAAGCATTAAATTACTTCTTTAGCAAACTTTGTTGGCAATGCAAAGGAAAGGGCGCCAGAATTAAAATATAATGCGGATAATATATTATTTAGTGCTTGTAGATAAATGTCTGTATGCTCACTGCTGTTTTAAAATGTGTGTGTAATTAAGTATCTTTAACGCAGTTAGACATGATCTTCTGTCCTCAGAGCAGAAGTTTCTTTAGTATGTAAATCTTTCATGCAGCAACGCTACCTAAACCAGTTCAAACCTAATCAGACACTTGCAGTTCGTCTATGTGAATTACACATGCACTTGGCAGATAATGTACTTAGCACTTGTCTATTGTATTAACCCAGAATATGAAAGAAAATGTTATATAAAACATGTTGTCCTTTCTTCCACACAATAAATCTACAATATAAATGGTCTATCTACAGAATGCCTACGAATATTGGCTTTGTGCTACTGGTAAGATAACTGCGTTTGAAGCAATAGGCCCTTCATTAAAACATGACCCACTACATTTGTGCTAAGTTTTCAACTATTTTAACATCATGGTCATAGGCACCTAAATAGCCAATTTTTGTCATTCTTTTACAATTATTCAACATCGTTCCAAGTAGCCCTTATCAGGCACGACTTTAGGAAACCTTCAGAAAAGCATTCCAAGAACTAATTCAGAAAAGCAGCATGTTGTAGTGTGTTTCAAAGGGAAATTTATGAAGAAACCAGAACACTTTCAAATGGGCAAGATTCCTTCTGTTTGTACAACTCACAGTAAGTTGGCTAATCTTGTTTTAACAGAGACCAGTAAGGGTGCTTTCACGGCCTCCTCTCCTAAATGAGGCTGGGTCTATACCACCATCCAAAGGAAATGGTTTTGTAAATAGACAATACATTGGAAATAATATGAAAGATTCAAGCCAGAGGATTTGGGGGCTTCATGCAAATATTTGACTACCAGAATATTCCAAATGAAGCAAATGCTTGGGCAGCCCTCCGCTTTGCTGGAACTAAATTTGGCAAAGGCTGGCTTTGTACTGGCAAATAGCACACAGTGAAAAGGGACTACTCCCTCTAATACTTGTACAGAAGCATATCACTGCTAGGAATACATGACCAAACACAGATTTGCGAAAATGCGTGTATCACTATAACTACACAAAAGTTTTTATAAACATTTTCAGTTGAAAGCCACTAAAAACCCACGAGAATTCCTAGCTGATAGGAAGGTTTGGAGGAGAAAGAGGTGGGGCAGGAAGAGATGGTGGGAACTTTGGGACATGGGGAGATAGCTAATAAACATTTTCATGGGCCTGTTGCCAAAGAATTGGGGAATTACTACTGCACTAACAAAACCTTTCGGAAAGTTTTTACATGAAATTCATATCTATTTCTGAATTCTGTGGTTGAGCTGGCAGAAAAAGATTCAACTAAGAAATTGATTTACCGAACATTCATTTTATTTATAAAAGACTTCAGGAGGAATGTGCTTTAAAGTCAGGAATTTAGAAATTTTCATAATATGTAATCTAATCAATGAAATCCAAGCAAATAATGAAACCTTTCCTTTAGTAGTTTTACCTAATCAGGAATATTAATCTTGTATTTCAAATAATTAAAGGACTAAGTGTATGCCTGGAACATGCATTCCAAATTTTTGAAGGCCGTATCATCCATCCAATGCTAAATGCAGACATTGTCTTAACATCACAGTTGACTAATCCAGTAGTAGCTATATTTTTTGATTCAGATTATCAGAACTATTAACATAAAACAAAAACCCAAAGGGATGGAGACTGTGCTCATGATCCCTAAGATAATTCTCAAAAGACTGGGAGTTTCTTTCTGAGATCAAAAGTCACCCCTTGAAAACAAAATTCTCCTTTAGTTTTACCCTCTACCCCTCTGACCCTCATTGAATTGCTTTCTTCTTTGACCACATGTCCCAGGGAAACCATCATACTTCTCTACGTGATTTCTTGCCTAACTGAGCCATTGTACTTCTGTAGAGCTTCCTCTCCCACCTTTAAACCATATCCCATGCAATTCAACTCACTTTCATCTGTACTAAACGTGGGCTGATTTGGCATTTTCTGCCATCTCTAACTGTATGATCTGGTTTACTAGATATCAAAAGGAAAGATAAGGACGGCTGGGTGGTTCAGTTGGTTAAGCACCTGCCTTCAGCCCAGGTTATGATCCCAGGGTCCTCGGATAGAGTCCCAGGTTGGTTCCTTGCTTGGCAGGGAGCTCTCTGCCTGCTGCACTCCTGCTTGTGCATGCTCTCTTTCTCTCACACAGATGAATAAATAAAATCTTAAAAAAATAAATTAAAAAAAGGAAAGGTAAGATAGGGATGTATAATTATAAGAAAGAAAATGCATAGGAAAATACGAAATGCCACAGGGGTTCACAGAAGAGATTATATCCAATTCATTTAGAACTGGGCTAAGAAAAGACTTGGCGGTAAAAGGAGACTTGAACTGGCCTTAAATATGGAGAGATTCCCTCAAATTAGAGAGAGAATAGTTTAAAGCACAAAAAAGTAGCACATCACTCTCTAGTTGAAAATCCTCCCCATAAACCTCTGAATCGCATGCCACTGTGACAACAGAACATGAGGTCCCGCATCATCTAAGCATCTAAGCTCCGGCTGCGTCTCTGTCCCTTCCCCCCACCACAACTTCACTTGAACTCTCTGCTGCCAGGATGCCGAGCCCATCTTAAAACTTTCCTTCTGTCGGGAACCCTCCTACACTGTTGGTGGGAATGCAAGCTGGTACAGCCACTCTGGAAAACTGTATGGAGGTTCCTCAAAATGTTGAAAATAGAGCTACCCTATGACCCAGCAATCGCACTACTGGGTATTTACCCTCAAGATACAAATGTAGTGATCCGAAGGGTCACATGCACCCGAATGTTTATAGCAGCAATGTCCACA
>CM052800.1:93694371-93730877 GCA_028533885.1 Nasua narica | reverse complement strand
GATGTCTGTACTAACTAGGTCTCTAGCCGTCGGTACTGTCTCTTGTTCTTTTTTTTGTGGTGAGTTTTTCCGCGTTGTCATTTTATCGAGCTAAGAATAGATGAGTGAGAGAGAAAAGTACTCTGGAGTTCTTCAGTTCTCACTGATTGATGAACTTGGTCTTGGCTGGATATTCTCACTGATCTTCTGGGGAGGGGCCTTTACAATTTGATTCTCATATGTCTTTGCCTGAGGCGGAATTGCCCCACCCTTGCCCAGGGAGGGGCCAAGCAATTCACTCAGGTTCGCTCTCGGAAGTCTTTGTTCCCTTTGCGCTTTCCGTACCGCCCTGGAGGCCGGGAATGCAAATGGCGGCTCCCAGTCTCCCCTGGAGGAGCTGAGCGCTGGAGTCCCCACTCCTCAGCGTGCTCTCAGAGGAAAGCAGTCAATCACTCCCATTTCCCGGGTCCGCACAAGCTCTGAGCTCAGTCACCGGTGGCAGTGCGCCTCTATCTCTGGCGCACGGCCCCGTCTGGAATCTCCAAACCCATCAGATTCCTGCTGCGTGCTGCTGTGCCGCTCCTCCCCAAGAAGGAAGGAGGGGGTTTCTCCGGAGTGCCTTATGTGGTCCCCGCTCGAAGGACCGCGGCCACGGTCTAGGGTAAGCCCCAGCTGAAAACGCACTGCGCGGCTCTTTCTCTGCTGCCGGCTTCTCCGCCCCAATAACTGGGAGCTCTGCCTCACTCAGACACCGGTCTCTTTATGATCTCGTGGGTCCTGAAACCACTCTGTTCCCGGGAGGGCCAGACCTCTGGCCTAGCCTCTGGAGCAATGTCCCTCAGCGGAGAAGACTCTAAAAGTTCCGATTTTGTGCTCCGTGGCTCTGCGGCTGCAGGGAGCCGGCCCCTCCTGCCACGGTCTCTCTTCCTGTCGCTTTGGAATCACTTTTCCAAACGTCCTAACTTTCCAAAAGTGGTCGATTTTCTGCTCCTAGAATTGCTCTTCTTCCTCTCTTCTCTCTCCTGTTGAGTATGCTGGCTTTTAGAATGATTTAATAACTATCTAGATGAACTTCTGGGATCCGACTCTATCTCAACCTCCTACTTCTCTGCCATCTTGCTCCTCCTCCTCCTCTTAATCAATCTTATTGTGTCAAAACAACACCGTTGAGCTTGCACTTATTTTCAGGTCACAGTTCTTTTTTTCCTCATAAACTTTTGACTATCTCTTCCAGTCTTCTTTTGTTCATTAATTTTCATCCATGTTTCCCTTAAATGAGGTTATTCTGCATGTTTCTATTCATTGTCCTCCTTTTCTTTTTCCAAATTCTCATTCAAGGCTTCAACTTCTGCTAGTGTCTGTATTTGAGGGATCTCCCAAATAGATATTCCTGGTCCAACTTCTCTGTACTATGCTCACTACTACAGATTTCCATTTGGATTTCACACAGGATTTAAAACTCATTATGTTCAAAATTGAATGCCAATGATAATTTCAAAATAGAGGAAATTGTGCACTGAGAAAATAGAAGGGAGGTAATGTAAATCTTAGAGACGGAGTAAATATTTTTCCAGTGCAAACTTGCTAGAGATAAGAAAGCTAAAGCAAAATACAGCAAGCCCTCAAGTCTGTATTTCTGAGAAAAAAGCAGAAGTGTTCAATGACTATCAGTTACTGTGACCTCTAGATTTTGTTATGCTCCTGTTTTCAAGGGCAGTACTAAAATTATGAAATTCTTCATTATAAAGACAGGTTAGAGAAATATCTTTAGCTATTCTGAAGTAAACTATAATGGAAGTTGTTAATAGCCCCTATATCGGTCATATATTTTTTTCTTTCTAAAACATTTATGTCCATTCTTAATTTTTTTGTCTCAAGATACCTTTACACTTTTAACAATTTCTGAGGAAGCTAAGGAACAGTGTTTATGTAGATTGTATCTATTGATATTTACTATATTTGAAATTAAAACAAAACTATAATTATGATGTTTAAATAGCCATAAGCCCATTATAATTTTATAAAAAATAATTATATCTTCCAAAACAAAAAAGATTGTGCAAGGAAGGTCAATGTTTTACATTTTGCAAATGTCTTTAATGTCTAGCTTAATAAAAGATAGCTGGATTCTCTTAAACCTGTGCATGCACTCTGTTTTGATGTGCTATTTTGGTTGAAGTATGTAAAAAAAATCTAGCCTCCCACAGGTAGGTAATTGGGAAAAGAACAGTATTTTAATAGACTTTCAGACAATATATAATATTCTCTTTTATACTACACCAAAACTTGGCAAACAGTGATGTCTTAATGCTTTAAAGCTTTAGCTTCAATATGGAATTGGAATCCATATCAATGAACTTTTCATACTCTGTTACAAAAAATTTAATTGGTCTTTTAGTCTGCTGGGCTGCTATAACCATAGTATGGAATGCCGTAGATTGAGTGACTGATAAACTACAGAAATTTATTTCTAATATTTCTGGAGTCTGAGAAGTCCAAGATCAAGATACCAAGAGATTTGATGTCTCGTGAAAGCCTGCTTTCTGTTTCATAGGTGACAATCTTCTTAGTGTCTTCACATGGTATAAAGGACATAGAAGCTCCATAGAGAGGGCATTATCATCTTGCAAAGGCCCCAGTCCAATTACCAACACATTAAAGTTCCAACATATGAATTTGGAGGGACACATTTAGTTTATAACAACTGGCCTATCTTGAACTTTCTTTCTTTCTTTCTTTCTTTTTTAATTTTGAACTTTCAATTGACTTTTATCCATGTCTGATTTTGTTACATCATACATTGGTCATTTGAAAAATATTAGTTCACAGAGTTATGCAAATGCAAATATATTTCATTTTACAAAGTCAAAAACACTTCACGTTTGTTCATATTCCACAAATTGAATCAGAAAAGTTGGTCAAGTTCACAGAGATGGAAGCTGATATTTCAAAAATTTAACTTCAGTTCGAAAGCATAAAAGTTGTCATTGGCAATAAATATTATCAGTTTTATTCTTAAAGTGACAGGATCGCTTCATTCATTTTTTGAGAAAATATTTGCCTGATAGCCAAGTCTAAATAATCATAGTTTGTCCATCAGTTGTTCTTTCAATTAAAAATGGTGTTTCATGAAAAAAGTGGACAGTTTAACTCACAATTCACATCACACACAAGTGCTTTTCACTGAGTCAGTCATAGTTTGGTATGCAGCAGGATATGTACTCAACCATGAAATTGAATAAAAATAATATTTTTGATTGCTTAGTCACCTGTATTCTTAGGTGAAACTGGCTTTAAAAAAATACAAAACTGTGAGTGTATGGCAATGAAAATGCAGTGACTACTAGCACAGTGCACTACTTTTGAATCCTGTCAAGGTGCCAGCAATTTTATTCATTATTGCTTTTGTACCTATTACTGCAAATGTCAACACAGTGAAAAAAGTCAAAAGATTTTTAATGTTTTTTTTAAGATTTTAAGATTTTATTTTATTATTTATTTGACAGAGAGAGAGGGAACATAATCAAGGGGAATGGGAGAAGGAGAAGCAGGCTTCCCACCAACCAGGGAGCCCAATTCGGGGCTCGATCCCAGGAACGCAGGATCATGAGCTGAGCCAAAGGCAGCCGCTTAATGACTCAGCCACTCAGGCGCCCCGATTTTTAGTGTTTTTATGAAAGTAATTTTGACCTCATGGATCCCTGAAAGGGCTTTAGGGATCCTTCCTTAGTGATCTAAAGATCACATTTGAGAAGAGCTGATTTACATTACACTAGAAAATGGATCACAGTAGAAAATAGGAAGAGAGAGCATATTTATTTTATTTTTCTTTAAACTGGCTCCTCTGTCCATATTCCCTGTCTTGTTTAATGGCACTACCTGGCAGGTCCGTGAAGGTCCTGGCAGGACCCTTCAGTGAAGGTCCTGGCAGGAAAAAGAATGGGCATATTCAATCTAAAGATCATACTAAGGGCACCTGGGTGGTTCAGTTGGTTAAGGGACTGCTTTGGGCTGGGGTCATGATCCTGGAGTCCTGGGATGGAGTCCCATATTAGCTTCCTGCTCAGGGGGTGTCTGCTTCTCCCTCTCACCTCTCCCTCTCATGCTCTCTCTCTCTCATTCTCTCTCTCTCTCTTTCAAAAAAATAAATAAAATCTTAAAAAAATAAAGATAAAAATAAAGATCATACTATATAAACTAAAGAGAGATGTGTAAGTTTTATGGAAACAAAGAAAGGACAAGTGCCGCACCCTGAGGTTAGCCACAGCAGAAAGTGTTACCACCCAAGGCCTGAAGGGACAAGTGGAGAGAGTAATTACTGGAAACTAGAGGGAGGAGCACAGAAAGAGGGCTTCCTGAAGCTGGCCTTCAGTTAGAGGGCAGAGTCAACCTGTGGTGAACCCTCAGGAAACGAACTGGAAGAACTTCTCGACCTCCCATCCCTGCCTTCTCCCATCTCTTCTCCTCACCTCCCACTTGCCTAACTCACAGTGAAACCAGAGGGCAAGGGTGGAATCCACAGATTAACCTCTGGGTGAAATTCTAGTGACTAGTGAGGAACAGATCTCAAAGGACAGAAGGAAGACATCCAGGGATTCAGATCAGACTTGGAAGGCATTTTATACCTCCTTCAGTAAACCCATATTTCGAGCATTCACAGGACCTGCTGTTTTGCCTTCCTAATTTAACTCAACATTTTTCGTATTTGATTCCTCTTATCACTGTTTCTGTTCAGGATTTCCCAGGGCTTATCTAGGCATTGTAATTGTCTCCTAACAGGTCTTTGTTTATCTATAGTCTTCTCCAATCCATCTTCGGTATTGCCAGCATAATGCTCATTTTAAATACATATCTAATCATAATATTTAGCTGTTTAAACATATTGGTATTTTATGAGGCCATATTACCGTAAGATAAAGCCCCAAATCCTTTTTGGGGTATACAGATCCCTCCATGATTCTACTCCTGCCTACTGATACTGCTCTCATCTTCTACTTTTCCCACCCTTCCATCACATGTTCCAATCATCTTCCAATCAAAGGAAGCATTACCTAAATGCTTTCATTCCTCTGTGTATTTGCATGTTGTTCCTACCACCTGAGACTCTCTTTCCCTCCTCATATCCTTTGAACTCTTACTCATTTTGTTTTGTTTTTCTTCTTTCCTCCCCCTCTTCCTTCTCTTCTTTCTTACATAATGAAGCTGATAAACTAGTTTTCATTATGTTTTTAAAATGTATTTAATTTATTTGAATAGGTAATACATATACAAAATTATATTGTGTGGAAATCCTTTTCATCCTTCATAATTCAACTTAACAGAATATCCTCTATAAAGCTTTTGTTTAGCTTTGCTCCATCCATCACTACCAACCCAATTTTGGTGGCAATAACTCCCTCTCTTTGCATTTCCTGAAGTCTGTATATATATCTAAGGTGGGATTCATTCTTGATTATCAATGGATGTATTTTCTGTTCCTAGTAATTCTTTTTATCCATATAGCCTATTTTCTATTCAATATAGACAGTAAGTATCCATTGTCTCAGGGAACAGATAATTCCAAAACAAAAAGGAAGAAAAAGTCATTTTCATTTCTGAAGCAAAAGCTTTTGATTTATAACATCTTGGGTATTTTGAGTTTCTAAAACCTTGGAAGATGAAGAGTATACATTTTATCCTGTTAAATCTTGGAGTTGGAAGAATGTATGATGATATAAAAGCAAAATGTTCTCATTCTAGGGGAAAAAGAGAAAAAAAACAAACATTCCATGAGCTGGGAAGAAAAGGGAGACTGAGAGTGGTGGTAGAGAGAAGGTGACACCAGGGACTCCCTGAGAATGTACCCTGAGCCCCACATTCTCAGCTTCATCTCATAGAAAATACAATGGAAATCCTAGGTCACTTGCAGAAGATGGAACATGAGAGCAGAGACTTCCAGAGTGGAGCTGTGCAATTAGAGTACCAGAGACTTGATAAACAAATAGTGTCTGAGCAAAAGTGCCTGAGACAGACTGCAGAGTTTTCTTGTACCCAGGATGGTGTGAATGAAAATCAGTTGTTTATTATATGCCTCTGAAGGACTCATAAGTACCCTAGAGAGTTGGTGTTCCAGATTAGGGTTTAAGTACGATTAAAAAGGGAAAAACAGAGGCTTGCATGGACTAATAACTAGAGAACCAATGGGAATCTGAACATTTTAGCAGGGACCAGTGTAATTGGAGGTTAACAACCATTACTAGACTGTTCCCATTCTATTCCCCATGTTTCTTCCTCCATTCTATCTGGGCACTGAGAGATCCCTTAGAACATTGAGATAATTCTAAGGATCAGGAAGAGTGTGAAGTATGAATCGACCAAGGGAATTCAAATGTTTTCCTGAGGCTATTCCAAATTAACTGATTCTGAGATTAAATTTCTATTATCAGGCAGAATGGAAGTCACAATAGAAATAGGTTGAATTACAGAAAAAGCAAAATCACAATTCCTGCACCATGTGTTTGAAAACTAAGTTTTTTTACATGCTGAGCTTCTAATATGGGATTTATAACACTTAATTTCATTTACCTGTTTGCAAATCTGTCTTCTGCACCTAGATTATAAACGTTTGAAAGACAGGAAATTGTTTTTATTCATTTCAGTATTACCAGAGCCTTGCATAATACCTGCTCACAGTGGTTCTTCAAGAGGTGTGGAAATATCACAAGATCATTGACTCTTTCATAAATTTCCAAGTGGCCACTAAAATGGTTTAAAAGTATGTTTATTTCTTTACTTATTCATTTCTCAAGACTATACTTTCAGGAATCATTTCTATAGTTTGTTATTTATTCATTTCTCTCTTCCTTTTTTTGTACTGCTACCATGAAGAAAGTGAAAGTGAAAGAATAGGAAGAAACAATTATATCTTAATAACACAAAAATTGGATTCTAATCTTCAATATCCACATATACATATTGAAAGTAGACAATGAAACTCTGGCTATCTTTATGAGTGGGCAATTAGCCCTTCAGAGTTAATTAACAGCAACATAAACTGACTCCACAAAAATGAAAAAGAAAAAAGATAATTACAAATGTAATTAGATCCTTTCATGCTATTATGAATGAGTCAGCAAAAATGTCTAAAGGCTTTTACTCTTACTTCTATTATTTATATATTTTAATATTTTTAAGTATAAAACAAGAATAAATGCCAAATAGTATGAGATAGGAAAGAGCAATTCCATATACACACTTAACTATGAAATTTCCCTACAATTCTCTTACTTTTTATGTGGACTGATGGGTAAAGACATTAGTTATAAGGTACGGGCATTTGATAATGTGTGTGTGTGCTTGCACACACATGCACATGGGTGTATGTGGGGACGCATGCATGTGCATGCCGATAACCATATACACAAAAATAACAAGTCTCTTAAAGTTTAAATTTCAAACTTTTTAAACTTTAAATTGAAAGGTATGAATTTATAGAACCTGAAATCAATCAGTTATCCAACAACATTCCTTTAATAGTCTACTCTCAATTCTATTAAACTTTGAGGGAGCATAAAATGTTAATTGAAAACATACTGCTTGATTTAAAGCAGCTTTTCTTGCAAATGAAAAAAGAAAACACGTACTGATAAAATAATAAAAGAATATTGGTAGAATATGTCATGAAATAAAGCCCCCTCCGTAACAAAGACTATGCTACAACTTGCAGGTTGAAATCAAACAAAATGCCTTACCACCAGAGGTGCCTGGGTGGCTCAGTCAGTTAAGCTTCTGCCTTCAACTCAGGTCATGATGATCCCAGCATCCTAGGATAAAGCCCCCCATCTAGCCCCCCATTAAGCCCCACATTGAGCCCCCATGGAGCCCCCATCAAGTCTCCCATCAAGTCCCCCTAATTGAACCCTGCATCAAGGAGTCTGCTTCTCCCTGTCCCTCTGCCCCTCCCCACTTCCGTTCTCTCTCTTGCTCACTCTTTCTCAAATAAATAAATAAAATCTTTAAAAAAAAGTTTTACCACCGATTGCATCCAATTTAACTTTATAAATTTAATATGAGCACAGCAGTTTATTAAGAGTAATCATTTGTTACTCTGAAATGTTTCAAATGTACACAATGAAGAACTTTTTTATTTTGATAAATTCATTTATTTTTCATAGCACTTAATAGAGTTATAGTCCTGCTTCTACATTGGTTTCAGTGAAATATTTATATGATAAATCATTTTGAGTTAAACATAAGTACTATTAACAATTCACATCTAATGGGATAAACTGTGTTTATATTAAATACCTCAGTGACATGCATAGCTTATAATAAAAACATAGCACTAGGTGGCTGTATTTTCTATCAGGAACCCCCCACCATCCACCTTACATAAGACTTCAACTGACTGGACCAGGAATGAACAGCTAACCCAGGTAAGGAAATTTATAGATTGGCCAGAAAGCCTAAAGGTGAGCAAGACTGAAAAGTCTGCAAAAACTAGGATGAATTGGGTCAACATTGCTATATATTCTGGAACAATCTTCAGATCTACAGAGAAATTCAGGCAGGTACAGCAGGAGCTATAAATGAAAGGATGCAGAGAGACCACAAATTCCAATAAGAGCCATGATGGGTCATGTTAAAGCAGAAGTATAAGAACATAGAAAGTATCAATAATCATAAAGTAGAGAAAAAAAGACATTTAAATCAGTTTGTAGTTGCAACAAAAGAGAGAAGACTCAAAAAGGAGGAATGGGAAAGCAAGTAGAGGGATTATATTCCTTGCTAGTCTCTAAAGGGAAGAATCAAATTCTCACTTCTGAGGTCCCTATTCTTGCCTTGAATCTAGTTCCAATCCCCACATATACTGATTCTATTCTGGATCTTTCACATATATTTCTATGTAAGTCTCATCTCTCTTACTGAGTCTTAATATTAAACCTCCATTACTGGAGCTTGTTTAAGTGACTATGCTCCTTGCAACCAAAAGAGCCTGAACAGACATTCGACGATGAGTCCAGATTATGTTCTAGGCGCTTGGGATGCAGAGATACCTCTGCATCTACAGAATTCAGTCACCAGAAGTAGGACAAACATTATAAATAGATGACTCAAAACACATCAAAAGACCAAATCTTCATTTTTGCAACAAAGATCCTATATCACTGGTTTTTATCAGCCTACAAATCCGTAAATCCAGACCTAACCTCTTTCTTGACTTTCAGTGTTTTGTTTGCAAAAGGCTGCTAGGCAACATTATTCATCCATAGAATTCATTATTTTCTCCTAAAATAAGAACCTTTTGGTCTTCCTAATTTTAACGCCACTGCAATACATCCAGTAATATTGTTTTTGTTTTCAAGATTTTATTTATTTATTTATTTATTTATTTATTTATTTATTTATTTATTTATTTGACAGAGGGAGAGAGAGAGATCACAAGTAAGCAGAGAGACAGGCAGAGAGAGGGGGAAGCAGGCTCCCTGCTGAGCAGAGAGCCTGATGTGGGGCTCAATCCCAGGACTCTGAGATCATGACCTGAGCGGAAGGCAGAGGCTTTAACCCACTGAGCCACCCAGGTGCCCCAGTAATATTGGTTTAAAACTTCAATACCATCATTTATTTCAGTTCTGTCAATTCCAACAATTAGACAAATTCCATGGATTGGTCTTCACATTGTCTGTTTTTCCCCCATACCAGCTGATTTTTTTCTAGGTAAGCCCTGATAACCTTTAAATTGTTTTCCCACTAAGCCAGCTTGAAAATTAATCTTAGTAAGAATAGTTCTGATAGATCATTCATTTCCTTCCCAGAAATTCTCAGGAGACTCCTATTACTACTAAGTCAAATCGTGATTCCCTGGCTTCTTCTGAGGTCAGATGATAGTTTTCCAACATTACTGCTCATTACTATTTTAAATACAATTGCCATATCGATCAACCTAATACCACATGATGTTTCTGTATGGTTTGCCCTCTCTGTCCACTCTCTTCTCTACTCTTGGAGTGCCCTCCCCATATTTTCCATCAAAATCTTTTTCTTTCTTTCAGATATAATTCAAATTCCATTTTTTTAAAGAAGAATATTTACTAAGACTTGCCACTGTATACAATTTCTCTCTTATCTGAATTCTCATAGTAATATTTTATGATACAAAGTAACTGCACAATTTACTGCCACTCCGCTGTTCAGTTGTAAGTTCCTGAAGGTCAGGGACCATGCACATCCATTACTAGTCATTACCACCCACCCTCACCCATTACCCTCCCTTGACATTGTTATTCTTCAACAAGAATGTTGAATAAATAAATGTACTGTGACTAATACAGAGAGCCACAGAGCCACTTTTATAAAAAGCAACTTCACTTAATATACCCACAACATGATATTTTCATTTTAATTCAAATGAACATATCTTTCCATCCCACACAAATCTGTTCCTTCTCTTGCATTCCCTCTTACTGTTTAGCTACATTATCCACTTGGTTGCCCCAAGTCAAAAACCTAGGAATCACCTCACACTTCTTTTTCTTTACTCTTCATATTAAATTCTATTTTTTTCCTAAATATTTTTTATACATGATTTCTCCTTTTTGACATTACTATTTAGTTCAGATTCTCACCTCTTTCTTCTGGTCTTCCTACTTTCAGTCTCAACCTTCAGCAATTCATCGTCCATGCTATTGCAAGAGTGGTATTTTGAATACAAAAAAACAAATCATCATATCCTTTGTTGAAGTTTGTTTTCCCTCTTGGCTGCTCTGAACCCATCTGTGTGGGATTTAGGCTCCTTTGTATAGTCCTTCATGATATGGCACCCAACTAGCAATCTAAATTTTCTCCTGACTTTTTCCCCCATATACACTTTGCCCCTAGTGAATTGCTTGAACTCTTTATACTTCCATACTTTTGAAAAGATTCTATTTAGAATACTTCTTTTCATAACTTCCGTTCACCAGGAAAACTATATAAACTTTACCTTTAAGTTTCTTTATGGAACTTTTCTTGATTTCCTCCAGCTATCTCCACTATATTCATTTTTCTCCCTCCACATTATATGTGTTAATGCTTATTTCATTAAAACAGTTCATTGTGTTTGCCTACTTTGCCATTAGATTCTTTGGGGATACAGATTTTTTTAACATGTACCTTTTAGAACCTAGTGGAATATATTTCACAAAGTCATTCAATGGGCACGTGATAAAGTCTTATGAAAAAGGATTAAGGAATAAATTAATATTCATTATAAGAAAGGAAACCTCTGTATTTCTTAACTCTTAAGTCATATATCCCATTGTTGGTAATTATTAAATCATCCCTTGAAGTGTAAAAGGGGCATTAAACATTACCTTTGATCAGTACAAATGAATAATCATGAATAAAAATTATGACATGAATTAATAATAACATAGCCAGGCTTTTTATTTCCTTAGTAAGAAAAAGTAAAATTAGTAACCAACACTAAACACAGAATGCTAGATTATGCCGAAATTTATTGTTTCATGAAAATAAAAAAAATGCACCCACACATTCTGTACTTTCTTTTTTTCACATACTGTACTTTCTAAATATGACAGTTTAAAAAATGTTTATATCTATTTTCAATGATGAGAATAATTGAGTTGGCTTTTTAAATAATGACTATCATCATTTTTGCTCACCCAATGTGCTTAAAGTTTATATCTATTAAAGAGAAAGATGAGATTATGTGTCCCTGGAATGACAAGTAAATTTTAATGCACTTAACAAAAATTATATCATAGTAGTAAGAAGTATTATACTTCAATAAAAAAATGAATGTATTTCATGCCATCACAGTTGAATTAAACAACATTGTATCTGTGGCTCCCACCTTAGAGACCAGAAATACTCTTGAGTAATTTTACATCATTAATAAACTTACAAATCTTACTATTATCAAGTCATAAACTTTATTTCTCCATAGTAGCTAGATTTATATTCATTTTACATTCTATTTTGGAGATATGTCAGAATTTTAAATACAATTAATACAATTAACTTTGAAGGCTATATTAACTATCCAAATTAAGGCAGATTCTTTGGCATCCAAATATATTATATCTTAGTGTCAAAACTTTTTTTGGTCAAGGACACTAGAATAAAAATATAAACAACATGAAAAAAATGTATATATAAATGATATGATTTTTTAATAGAAGAAAGTCCCTTGGTTTTAGTCTCTTAAAATAAAGGATCCCATAGAGTATATCGTAAAATATTCACTTTATCCTAAAATAATTATGAAATAATATGATGCTGAAATGATTCAAATGTTTGCTTTAGTTTTTTATAAATCAAACTTCATCATTTATTAATATAAAATCTAATTCTCGAGTCTTAACTGCTAGGAATTGTACTAGATCCTAAAAGTACATTATTTTAGTTAATCATCACAACAATTCTCTGAAGTAGGTACTAGTTTCACTATTTTACCAACGAGAAATGGAGGCATGGATAGGTTATGGAACTTCCTCATGATTATGCAAGATGCCAGTGGATTTGAAACCAGATAGTCTGAATCCAGTCTGGGTACTTTATTGCTCCATTATAATAGTCTACATATACCTTTGTTTTAGATCAACATTGGAAAGTGTTCAAGAGGAGAAGTACATAGCAACCTGGCAGTGATTTATGGATTAAATTTTAATTTACATTTACATTGTAAATTAAATTTTACTTTAATTTACATTTATTTACATAAGATTAAACTTTAGATTGGAAGGGCAACTGAACAAAGTTTAAGTGATTCTCTCCTTGTGATTTCATGAGGCTGCTTCTGCCTTTGTTGCCACCATAATCTCCCAACTGCACAACTGCCCTAACTGCTTACCTGCTGTCCCTGATTTCACTCTGTACCACCTCCACTCTGTTCTCCACACTACAGTTAGAATGATCTTTCTAAATCTGTGTGACTTCACAATTTAAAATTTTGAAATAAACAATAATACTTAAGATGATTTATAAACTCAATATAGGTTAACTCCTGTCTATCATTCCAACCTTTCCCTGTACTGTGGTCATTCTTTTTAGTCCTGCCTGCAGAGCCATCAGCAGCAGCCATGAAAGGTGGCCAATGAATAATTCCAAGGGCAGCATTCATAGAGGCTATGAAAGGGTCCTGAGCACCAATTAAGGTAAGCACCATAACTCATTCTGTTAAAGAGCCTTTGCAAAGGTTTTTTTCACGAGTAGATAGTTATCTCCCATTATCTACCAATTTACTTGTTATTTGCCACCGTCAGCCTTCCTTGAGGCAGAAGTTTAGGACAGGTTCTTTTCCTTCAATATGTTACTATATAATCAGTAATGTAATTATCTGATTAACATCATTCCTCTGAAATAGACTCATGAGAACATGTTGAAATTTGCCACTGTTGTATCCTCTATACCTAGCAGTACGGAACATAGTAATTGCTCAATAAATATGTCGAATAAATGAAGATATTACATGAATTTAGGTCCCTTCCTCTATAAGTTATGGAGACCAAACCAAAGCATTCTTTGAAGAATAATCTAACACAAAAGGATAGGTAAAAGGGACAAATTGGCTAGAATAACATACATCTTGAATAACACACACCTTGAATAGTATGTATTCTGAATATTTCTAAATGTAAAAGAATTTATAAAAATATCCCTCAAAATTATTTATACCCAATAGTCACCTTTATTTAAAATTTGTATTTCAAAGTTATACACAATACTGTTTTCAGAAGATTGGGAAAGAGCAGGTGATAATACTGTTAAAACATGAAATATTACTGTAAAAATCATTGTATAACAAATTTGATAATTAATGTTACCTAAGAAACGAGATACTGCTGATGACAAGGTGACATTTTTCCCTCTCTAAGCTTAACTTCTCACTTAAACCCTTACACAGGGGAAAAATTAAAAATATTTACAAACCTCTGCACTATGGGCATTGGCCAATCAGGATAAATACTGTCATACTTATAATGAAGGGCAATTGAAAATAATTGCCTTAAGTGTACTCATGCATCATTGCTGTTTCTCAGCCCTGCCTATACTTCCTATCTTCGTGGTCAAGGTAGAATATTTGGAAGTAGATTTTCTGGGGTTTTCTTTTTTGACATTGTTTCTTTAATCCATTCATTCAGTGAGTATTATGTCAGGCTTTGTGCTAGGATTACAATGGTAAAGGAAACCATGAGTAATTCTTGTCTTCCTGGAGCCTATAGTCCTTATAGGCACAGTGGGTACAATTGTACTTCCATGATTCCCTGCATTCTAGAGGACAGGCTGACCATTCTTTAAGTCTGGTAAAGAGACAGGAAGATCCAGGTGCACTCTTTCTCCCTCTTTCTCTCTCTGTCTCTTTGTGTCCTGCTGGTTCTTAACTTATCATGCTCTCTTACCCTTACTAACTCTCCCTACACCCTACCTCACCCCCATGTACTGTTAAAGGACTGCAAGTTCTAGAACACATTCAGTTATAAGGATAGGAGGCTTCATTTCAGCCTGAGGTGAAGTCGTTTTCTCCTGTTGAGCTTTTTACCAAACAGTCCCACTTTGCTGATCATATGCTTGCACAGATTAGTAAAATTAGTTGTCTTTTTCCTTTAGTTAATGATACTGCATAGGTCTAAACTTCAGGGGAGATTGAATGAGATTTCAAAATATGTTTCCAGAAGTAGAAGTTATGAATCAAACAGTTCGCATAGTTTGGGGCCTCACTTTCTGAATTTACCTCTGTACTCCCATTTTTCCCACTGTTACTCCTAAATCTATTACAGTTTGCCTTCCACCCTTACTGAAATGGTTGTCAAGATCATCAATGACTTTTTAATTGCAAATCCCAGTTAATATTCAGATCTCAAGTGAAATGACTCACTCTTTGTTATAGAAATTCAGTCTTCATACTGTTATTTAGGACTTTGAAATCATGTCCCAATGCATTTTTAGTCTGTTTAAAATCTTTTCCACTCTTCTTATGACATTTTATTACTTCATCCTCCCTCATTTTTAGTTGGCAAGAATGTCAAGAAAAAAGAATCCTTTTACACCACTGGTAGGAATATAAATTGGTACAGCCATTATGGAAAACAGTATGGACTTTCCTCAGAAAATGAAAAGTAGAGCTACCATATGATCCAGCAATCCCACTTGAGTATATATATTAAAAGGAAATAAAGTCACTATCCCAAATGAAGAAATTGAGAGGCAGGGTGGGGGGTGGTGGGGTGTGGGGGAGGGAAATGAAACAAGATGAAATCAGGAGGAAGACAATCCATAAGAGACTCTTAAACTCAGGAAACAAACTGAGGGTGGCTGGGGGGTAGGGGGGTAGGGATAGGGTGGCTGGATTATGACATTGGGGAGGGTATGTGCTACGGTAAGTGCTATGAAATGTGGAAGCCTGATGATTCACAGACATATACCCTGGGGCAAATAATACATTATATGTTAATTTAAAAAATTTTTAAAAATTAAAAAAAATAAAATGTACACTTAAAATGGTAAAAAAAAAAAAATACAAAAGTCACTATCCCAAAGAGAATCTGCATTCCATGTCACCGCAACATTATTCATAATAGCCAAGATATGGAAACAATTTGTGTCCATTGAAGGATTAATGGGTAAAAAATGTACACATGTGAACATGTGTATGCACGCACGCACACACACACACACACACGCGCACACACACACACACAAAACATACGCCGGAAAATTATTTAGCCTTAAAAAAGGAAATCCTGATATTTGTTCATTTGTTTCAACATTAATGAACCTGGACCACATTATGCTAACTGAAGTAGCCCAGACAGAGAAAAACAATATTACATGGTCTCACTTATCTGTGGAATCTAAAAAATGTCAGACTCATAGAAAAAGATAGTAGAAAGGAAATTACCAGGAGATGGGTGGTGGGGAGTGGTGACGGTGGTCAAAGAGTACGAACTTTCACAGTTATAAGATGAATTAAGTTCTAAAAACCTAATGTACAGCATGGTGACTATAGTTAATGTATTGTGTACTTGAAGTTGCTAAGAGTGTAGATCTTAAGAATTCTTCCACACACACACATACACAAATGCCACTATGTGAGATGATGGATATATTAATTAGCTTGACTGTGGTAATCACTTTACAGTGTATATATACATGAAAACATCACCTTGTACACTCCAAATATATATACTTTTGTCAATTTTACCTTGTTAAAGCTGAAAAATTTTTAAAAGAATAAGCTAACTTCATATTTCACAGAAAAAATAAAAGCTGTCAGATAGATGCCACATCAACTCTTTTTTCCCCTTTTCTGTACCACCCCTCCGCCCTCAACAAATTCACCTGCCAATGTGTCAAGATTTACCTCCATCCACTACAGAGCAGAAATAGGTATTCCTCTTTCTTTATAAAGCCAGCTCTTCCACCGTCTTTTCAGGAACTTCACTACATCATCTCCCAACTTTTACCCAAGTAGCTTCAACATTTCTTTCATTAGTACATTTACATTTTCTCAAATCTATCAGGGCAAGGGGTGTCTGAGACCCACCCAAGATTTCTTAGGAATCCTTCTAGAATCAGCGCATGAAGAAGGTATAGGACAGGCAAATGTTGGTGTACCAATATATTGAACATATTTATGTCAAGCATCTTCTATGCAGAAGGTGCTGGTCTTGGTTTTTACTTGAGATTAACTACAGAAACCAACCAAATCAAGTCTGTGATTCTCTGCCCTAGAAAAGACATGATGGGCATGTCCTTCTGGTGAAATATTTTAGTGTAACTTGTAAGGCAGAGTTGTAGCAACAACCCTTCCCTACTTCTATGCAAAAACCTGCTGTTACTTTACTTGCACGTGAGCCAGCTCCTCTCTGCTAAGGAGAAAGAGGTTTTCCATAATAACCCAAAATACCTTAAAAATTCTCACTGAGGGAAGAGATGCCTGCAATGAAAATCATTTATAACTATAATTTTATAGGGTAAGTCTGACTAATGAGATCCTTTATGGTGCCTAAAAAACATGTTCGAATAAGCTGGTTTTGAAAGAAATAGAGTTAAAGTACTTATTTTAAAGAATCTATCAGTGTTCTTGCATTTTGTAAAGAGAAATGTATTCATTTATTTTACAAGGACATGGCGTATAGAATTTGATCCCTCATTTTTCACAATTAATATTATTTGAGGAAAAACAGTTTTGATATGTAGGAGGCAATGTTTTTTGTTTTCTTTTGTGACACTTCCTATTGGATTTCTGATTACTAGTTTGCACTTTTCACAGCATAAAGTAGCCATCTTACTAGACTGTCCCCTGTAGGAAAGAGCGGCACAGTGTGGGTCAGGACTGGCCTGTTCAGGGTAGAGAATTCTTGGGCACATCGCTATGCCGATTGCTACAAGATTTTTTTTAAAGAAAGACTATCGATCTTCTCAAAAAATCCCATTTAGCAAATAAAAATGCTGGAGTCAGTGAACTGTGTTGACGCAGGAAAAATTAAAATCTAGTAATTCTTCTGGACCAGAGAGCAAGGACATCTTGTAAGAACTGTTTCAGTGACCTGTTTCATATTGGTGCTAAGCTGTATTGTCCCAGTTTCAAACAGAGTACATGCCAAAAGAATATGCTATTACATATTTTCTTACGAAATGTGTGGTTGTATTGTGTAAAGAGAAGAAAAGATAATTTCTCAATAAGTCTTTAAAAGATGAATCACCCAGATGTAGTTTCTTTTCATGAGCCTACCATGTGGGGGGAAATGGCAGAAGATGCCTGATGAGCAAGTGGATTTCTCAGCATTCTGTGTATTTATAATTTTGAAGTTCCTTTTAGTGTGGCAGATGCATTTAATTAAATCAGTGGATCAGAAATTAAAACAATGAAAGCTGCTTTTCACATTAAAGGCTCTGGATAAGAAAATGTATGCAAGGCCCTGTTTGTTTTCAGTTACAATCACATTTTAAATATATTGTGGCTTAACCCGTTACCTTTTCTTGACTCCTTTGGAAGGTCTCTGACTTTTGTTTTCTTAATAAGATAATTTAAAAAATCATTTTTTTCTTTCATTTGAATCTCTTTTCTATGTGGTCAATAAGCATTCTTTGCCTCCTAAAGAAAAAAATCAAGTTAAATATGGTCCACACGCTGTAAGCTCAACTAAAAATTCAAAAACACATTTAAAGTGATGTCATCTGCAAACGTTTAGCACAGTAACTCAGAGATAAAAACATGATGTGGATCCATTTGGTCTTCATGACTCTCCTTCCTCTTGGCCAAAGCAACTTCCTAGGGTGCTCTAATGTCTACAATCTTATCTTCTTATTCTAGGTCTGACTAGACTAGACGTAATTTTAACCTAGTGTTGTAAACTATTTGCTTTGTAATTAATTAAGGTCTGGGTGTCAACAGTAAGAATAATATTTAAACTGCTAAATATGTTGCTGCCAATGTATTAAAAATCAAGGACCATAGTGTATCTCCAGTTTTACCATATTCTATTTCTCTCTACCCAGTAAAATGTATCCATTTTTCTGGTTTTTTTCTTTTTTTTTTTGGTTTTTGGTTTTTTGTTTGTTTGTTTTGTTTTGTTTTTGCAAATGAAAGATGAAAATGAAACAGTTACTTTGAGGTTCTGGGCCAACCTCCATTCAAATACATCGATGTTGGCAACCCAATACAAGGACTTTTCAGACATCTAAGTTGTTTGGGGAAGCCAGGAAAGAGAATGGGGAAAACATTTTGAGGTAGGTGGGATCTATAGAAGATTGTAATGTAGATTACCATCCACTTTTCCAAGAGAACAATTTCGTTTATTTTCCAAATTTAACAGTAACTGCTTTAAAGTTTAATAGTAATTATAATCAATGATTCCTTTTCTTAAGTTGTATATATATATATGTATATATATATATGTATTATTCAATGTAGTTCAGCATTTTATTTTCAAGGTCTGTGTTAGAAAACATTAGTCCACATCTCAAACTTACCAATGCTCAATTCCTGGCTTCCAATACTTTTTTTCACTTTTTTACGAGTGATATGTCATTGAGATCACTTTTTATTTCCTTTTTAGTTGACTTGAACTCATAGTAGTAACTAAGATAGTGGTTTGTGTTCTCTTATTTTTCCCTAGCTCACATTTCACTGCACACAATTTCTATGCTATCAGAGAAATGCCTTAATATAAGGATGATCCTGTTGTGTAAAATAGTGCTCCATTTATTTCACCATATTTTAGAATTTCATTGAAAATATTTCAATTATGTCATGTTAAAGAACTTTTATTCCCTAGATTAGAAAAGAGTCCTTTGTGCATCACATCAAGGAAAAACTTTAAACAAGATTAGCAATGGGGTTAAATAAATGATGCAATGTGTTTGGAAAAGGAAAAAAAATTACAAACCTGTTCCCACTGATTTCTCTTTTTAATTCTTAGGCTACAACACTGCAAATTGGCTTGAGGAAACTTCTTCTTTCTCCCTATTTTTAACTCTTTTTTCATTTGCAAATAAAATTAAACTTAAAATCATTATTTGAAATCATTCTCATTGTACCACAAATAGGGCCATAAGCACATTTTAAATAGAAGCCTGAACTAGGTGAAGTCCATTATATTAGATTTCACAGAATAGAGCTTTATGGAATTCTTATTTCCACTCACAAAAAAAAAAAAATATCAGATTGATTTAACATGGAGCTGATAATCATAAGCTTCAGGGCTTTCCACTGTACATTCCCCTTCTAAAACTCAATTCCTCTTTATTTTTGAGTAATATTGCCTATTTCTGGGAAGAGAGCCATGATACTGAAAACATGGTCAAAAAAAAAATATTGAAAACATGGTTGGTACCACTATGAAATGTCCTACTTTTTCACCAGTCCCTATCCTTTTTTCATTTTCTGTCGATTTTATACCATACATTCAAAGAGCATCCACCTCTCTTATCTCACAGAAGCTATTATAATTTTTCTTGATTTGGCAATTACATTTTTCTACTTTAAAAAATCAACTTTAATGAAATATAATTTGTGTATTATAAAATGCACAAATCTGAATTGTACCACACTGACAGATGCATATACCCAGGGAACCCTCAGCACAATTAAAATATAGGACATTTCCATCACTTGGAAACTCTGTCATGCCCCTCAACATAACACCCTATGTCAGGCAAACAATTCGATATATCATTTTATTATTTCAACTTATTTTTTACAAGTCTATTTTTTAGAGGAGGTTTAGGTTCACAGCAAATTTGACAGGGAGGTAGAGAGATTTCACACATAACTCTTCTTCCTACACATGCATGTTCTTCCGCATTATCAACCTCCCCCACCAGAATGCCACATTTGTCACAATTGGAAGAACCTACCTCAGCACATCAATATCACCTAAAGTCATAGTTTATGTTAGAGTTCACTCTGGGTGTGTGGTACATTCTGTGGATTTAGGAAAATATATGATGAGATGTGTCCATTGTTGTGGTAACACACAGAATAGTTTCATTCTCCTAAAATGCCACTATAACCTGCCTATCCATTTTTCCCACCCCACCCAATGGCAATCACTATTTTTTTTGCTATTTCCATAGTTTTGCCTTTTAATGAACCATATAGCCTTTTATATAGGCTTCTTTAACTTAGTAATATGCATTTAAGTTTCCTCTGGTCTTTTCATGGCTTGAAAGCTCATTTCTTTTTAGCACTGAACAATATTCTATTATCTGGATGTACTGCAGTTTATTTATCCATTCACCTACTGAAGGACATGTTGGTTTCTTCTAACTTTTGGCAATTATGAATAAAGCTGCTGCAAACATCTGTGTGCAGGTTTTTATGAGATCATAAGTTTTCAACTAATTTGATTAAATATCTAGGAGCATGATTATCGAATTGTATGGTAAGACTGTGCTTGTCTTTCTAAGAAAACTTCAAACTGTCTTCCAAAATGACTGTACTATTTTGTATTCCCAGAGGCAGTGAATAAGCATTCCAGTTGCTCCATATTCTTGTCGGCATTTGATGTTGTCCATGTTTCAGATTATGGCCACCCTGATAGGTATGTAGCAATATCGCATTGTTTCAATTTACATTTCCCTGATGGCATTTGATGCAGAATATCTTTTCACATATTTATTTGCTGTCTATCTTCTTTGGTGAGATTTCTGTCAAAGTCTTTAGCCCATTTTTAAATCAAGTTGTTAGTTTTTATTATTATTTAATATGAGTTCTTTGTATATTTGCTTAACAGTCCTTTATCGGATGTGTCTTGTGCAAATATTTTCTCCCAGTCTGTGACTTGTCTTTTCACTCTCTTGACGTTTTCTTTTGCAGAGAAGGAGTTTTTAATGAATTAATTCTAATGAAAGAAAACTTATCATTTGAGAACCATGCTTTTGGTGTTGAATCTTAGAAGTGATCGCCTTACCCAAAGTTATCAGGGCTTTCTCCTATATTATCTTCTAAGAGTTCTATTGTTTTGTATTTTACATTTAGGTCTGTCACTCACTGTGAGTTACTTTTATGCCTAGTTTCTTTTTTTTTTATTTTTTGACATTTGATGTCCAGTTGTTCCAGAACCATTTGTTTAAAAAAACTATCTTTCCCCCCTTTTATCGTTTGTCAAAGATCAGTTGAATATGCTTGTGCAGTTCTATTTCTGGGTTCTCTATTCTGTTCTACTAGTTTCCCCCTTTTTTTGCTAATACTGAACAGTCCTGATTTCTGGGGCTTTATATTGTCCACATTGTGTTGGATATCTGGGTCTTTTCCTTCTTCCGTATAAACTTTAGAATCATCTTGTTGATATTCAGAAAACAACCTTTGGGGATTTTTATAGTGATCTCATTCTATCTGTATAATCTAGTACAATCTTAAATAGAAGTGATGAGTTCAGACATCCATGACTTATTCTCAATCTTAGAGGAATACATAAAAAGTTTTTCACCACTAAGTATAGTGTTCATAGTAGATTTTTTTCATAGATGACCTTTGTTCAGTTGTAGATGTATCATTCTGCTTCAGTGTCACCGAAATTTTTTTGTCATTAGTGTTCAATTTTTTCCCACCATTTTTCTGAATCTGTTGGAAAAATCAAATGACTTTTTTTTAGTTTTTTATTTTTTTTAAGATTTTATTTATTTATTTGACACAGAGAGAGAGAGAGACAGATCACAAGTAGGCAGAGAGGCAGGCAGAGGGAGAGGGAGAAGCAGGTTCCTCGCTGAGCAGAGAGCCTGATGCGGGGTTTGATCCCAGGACCCTGAGATCATGACCTGAGCCGAAGGCGGAGGCTTTAACCAACTGAGCCACCCAGGCACCGCAGAATCAAATGACTTAATATTTATTCTCATAATGTGGTGAAATCTGATGATTAAATTTTGAAAGTTAAATCAACCTTCTATTTCTGGGCTAAACTCTGTTAATGATGTGATGTATATCTATAAACATGTTTGATTTCTGTTGGCTAATATTTTGTCAAGAATATTTTGTTCTTGAAGAATATTTGTGATTTTTTTGTCTTGTAATATGTTTGTCTGGTTTTTATATCAGGATAATCCAGGTTTTAAAAAATTATTTGGGAAATGTTTCCTTCTCTATTTTCTGAAACAATTTGTATAAGATTGACTTACTGGTTCTGGAGTTTTCATTATGAGAGAGTTTCAATTTATGAATTCATTTTTAAGATTAGGTGTAAATCATTTATATTTTTTCTTGGCAAACTGTGATGACAACAATAGGAATACAAAAACTCATAACTGAACTGTGTTCATCATCTTTATTGAGTAAAATAGATGAGGAAAAGACTCTTATTTTCTTAAAGCTACAAATCATCATATGAAAAATACACTGTGATTAGGTTAAAATAGTAAAAAAACAATAATATCGTACTAAGGTTTTTTAAAAATACAACTTAAAAATGTTTATATGTATTTACTTTTTGAAACTACTTTTCTAGGTTCTATTAAGGTAAAAGATTATTGAACTTATTTCTTATTTTATATTCAGCATTACATACAGAACTTTGATGTAAATATTTTGCTGTTTTAATACACAGTTCCATTATTTTGAAATAAAAAATGCTGCTGTTTCACATATTTTCATACCTATAACCACGAATCTGTTATAAAAACCCTACCTAATGGTACTTTATCATAACTGTAGGCAAAATGTACTATGGAAAACAAATGCTAGACTTGCAAATATACATATTACCACAGTAGATATTATGATTATTGCCAATTTAAACTCAAAAATATCTTTGCAGGTTTAAAATTCAGATGACAGTACGAAATGACAAAGATTATACATCTTTTTAAGAGTAGTTCTTTAGGGACACCTGGGTGGCTCAGTTGGTTAAGTGACTACCTTTGGCTCAAGTCATGATCCCAGGGTACTGGGATCGAGTCCCACATCAAGCTTATGAAAGTCTTTGTGAAAGAATTAATGGCAAATATTTGCATTTGGAATCATATACTATTATATATTTCAAATATTATATTAGTGTTACTATTTTTTTTCAGGATAAGAGGATTTAGTAAAGGTGCTATTACAAAGATGTGGGAAGGTTTGAGGGAACCAATAAGAGACCAATGACTAAGGGATCAACAATACGAGAAACTATTTCTAAGCCTGAAATGACACCTGACCTCAGCTGTAACCAAACATGCAGCCACTATACTATTAACTATGTTTAAGGCTTTTTATTTCTGTACACTACAATTTTTTTTAAGTTTTTTATTTAAATTTCAACTTAACATTGAAATTTAACATACAGTGTTGTATTAGTTTCAGGTGTACAATATAGTAATTCAGCACTTCCATACATCAACCAGTGCTCATTGCAAGTGTGCTCCCTAATCCCCATCACTTCTTTCATCCATCCCGCCACCCCCCTCTTCTCTGGTAACCATTAGTTTGTTCCCTGTAGTTAGGAGTCTGTTTCTTGGTTTGGCTTTCTTTTCTTTTCTCCTTTTGCTAATTTTGTTTTGTTTCTTTAATTCCACATATGAGTGAAATTGTATGGTATTTGTCTTTCTCTGACTGACTTATTTCACCTAATATAATACTCTCTAGCTCCATCCATGTCATTGCAAATGGCAAGATTTCATTCTTTTTGGTTCTGAGTAATATTCTATTGTCTATACCCTGTAATTTTCTAAAAAAAACTTTTTAAAAATGAATCAATTTGGAGACTCCAGATTAATTAACTTCTTTTAAGAGTATCCAGAAAATTAACGGAGAAATGAGAAACTATTCACCTTAGTGGTGTATACCACTCAGTTAGGAAATTCTGAAACTTTTCATCAGATTTTTAAAAATGCCTTCTAAGCACTACAGTAATTTGTTCAACATAGGGCACAACTTCAAAACTTAACGAGAGAAACGTGTATAAGGAATCATGTGTAAGGTTTGTGCCTTCAAATGAAATACAGTAATTTTTATTTGTCATCAGAGGTAGAGGGTGGTATGGATATTAGTCCAAAATTTGTCACAAAGTAGCTGTGAATCACTCTTTGACAGTTAGTTCATTTTTCTAGGCTTTGATCCGATAGAGTGAGGTGTGGTGTCAAATCATCTTTATGGTCTCTTCCAACTATCATGTTTCTGCCTTTCGGATGGTGACTTTGGTGAGCAGACCCTTCTGTCTCTAGGGGAGCAAGCTGGTGCCCCTGCTCAGTCCTCTGTCTTAAAAGTGGATGGAAGGGCTAGACCAGCTTTGTGGGTGAGTCCGGGAAAACCAGATGACTTCCCCATCTGATCTGGGAAGAGTCTCAATAGGCTTTGATTTCATAACCCTTTCGTAAAAGCTGTTCTTTCTGCAAAAGGTGACCTTCACTTTCTCTCTTTCTGCCCTTTCCCTTTAGGCAAAAATTTGTCAGTGAATGTCATTTCTATATTTCTTTCTCTGAACTTGGTTTCACTCACACCAAAGTGCTGCCTATCCACTCCCTTGCACTGCTGGAAGGAGGTTAGGCAAGATGACCCAGCAGTTTTGGAAAACATTTTGGCAGGAAGGATCACAATGCTTAAAAATATTCATAACCTCCTATCTTATAATCCTACTTCCAGAAATCCATCTTAAGAGAGTAATTCTAAATGTCATCAAAGATTCAGACAAAAAGATGTTTATCATCAAGTTGTATAATTTATAATTGCAAAAAAAAAAAAAAACAAAAACAAAAACTGGAAGCAATCTAAATGTCCAGAACAGAGCAATGACTAAATCACAGTTCATTGAGATGATGAAATATTGTGTTAACAAATGACATTAAGGAGTTTGAAACAAAATGAACTGCTTATTTCACAAAATAGTAAGTGGATAAAGTGAGATGCGAAATTGACTGTATGGCGATTCCATGCCTATTAACAAAAAAATGAATAGAAAGATATTTGAAAAGGAATACACTAAAAATGTTAACAGTGGTGAGTTGAGATTCTTTCTTGCTCATATCCATCCATTTTTTCATCAATAAGCTTTTATTATTATCAGATTAAAAATAGAATTCAAAAAATTAAGATCTTATTCATTTCAGTGTTCATAGTGATGTTGCTTCAAAAGCTGATAATGATCATGGTTTGTCGAGCTGTACTAATATGCTTTTCAAGTTTCCTGCCCAAGATTTCTTCAGATGCATCAGCTTCTTTCTCCTCAAGACAATGGAGCTAACTAGAGCTTTCCCTATAGTAACTGAAAACAGCCATCAGCTCTTAAAATTTTAATTAATTTTTAACAACTTGCAGTTATAACATGCAGCTCTTTCAAGCTTCAGTGTATCCTTTATCCATGATTATCCATGCCTCTATCATTACAATTTTTTTGCAGTTACTATCACTCTACTCTTTCATATTTTTCCAGCTTTATTGAAGTATAGTTGACAAAATTTTATATAGTGTATGATGTGATGATTTGATGCGCATATTCTTTGCGAAATGATTACCACAACCAGGTTAATGAACACATCCATCACCTCATAAGGTTAAATTCAGAGTGAACTCTAAGAAAAAGTGTGATTTGAGTGGTTTGTCTTCTTTAGTACCCTACCAGGAAGCTGGTTTGGGCAATACTTAGGGTGAATCTTCTCCCTTTCTGTCCTTTCTGACAACTAGCTCTCAAATACTTAAGTTCTAGAGAAGAGATTATATTTTCAGTGGCCCTCTTTACTCTCTTTCCTGTATTTCTTTAAGACTTCATCCATGACTATCCATGCCTATATCATAACAATTTTTTTGCGGTTACTATCACTCTATTCTTTCATATTTTTCCAGCTTTACTGAAGTATAGTTGACAAATAAAATTTTATCTAGTGTATGTTGTGATGATTTGATGCACATGTACTTTGTGAAATGATTACCACAATCAGGTTAATTAACACATCCATCACCTCATAAGGTTAACTTGTATATGTGTGCATGTATGTGTGTTAAAAACAGTTAATATTTACTTTCTTAGCAAATTTTGAGTACATAATATTGTATTATTAACTGTAGTCTCCATGCTATACATTAGGTCCCCAGAACATACTCATCTTATAACTGAAGGCTTCCTTTGACCAACATCTCCTCAATTTGCCCTACTCCTGAGGAGTAGGGCAAATTGCTTACCACCCTTTTACTCTCTTCCTATGATTCCACATATAAAAGAGATCATACAGTATTTGTCTTTCTCTGACTTACTTCACTTAGCATAATATCCTCCACATTCATCAGTGTTTTTGCAAATGACAGGATTTCTTCTTTCCTAAGGCTGATTAATATTCTGTTCTATATATACATACACATACTATACCACACTAAGGTTGTTTCCTTGAATATCTACTGTGAATAATGCTGCAAGGAACATGGGAATGCAGATATCTCTTGGAGATGGTAATGTCATTTACTTTGGATACACACCCAGAAGTGGGACTGCTTGTTCCTATGGTATTTCCATTTTTAATTTTTTGAGGAATTTCCATACCATTTTCCATAGTGGATGTATTGATTTACAATCCCACAAACAGTGCAAGGGGATTTTCTTTCTTCACATCCTGGTCAAAATTTGTTATTGCTTGTGATTTTTTCATACTCATCCTAACAGATATGAGGTGATGCCTCACTATGGTTTTGATTTGCATTTTCCCAATGATTGGAGATGTTGAGGCTGTACTCCCAGGTTCTCCCTGCCCCTCTGTCATGCAAGATCACTTCAGTATTCTGGATGGGATGAGAAAGAAGTGGGCCTCTTTGTCAATATTCCACACAGCTGGAGAAACCAGATGCTAACACAGTCCCCTGTCTGTGAAAGAAACTGTGAGCCTAAGGAATGTCTCTTGCCACTGAATTGTGCTGTCTTGAGAAAGGGTTGACAGAGAAAAGCAAAACTCTTTTCTACCCACTTCAAGCATCCAGTCTCATATTTTTTTGTTCCAGTGGTGTGCTAGAACTTCTTAGCTGGATTTCTGGACTCCTGGACTCCTAAAAGGTATTCCTGCCCATGGGTGATTTCAAAATTGGCATTCTTGGGGAAAGAGGGTGGAAAACTATTATTCTATCATCTTGCTGATGTCACTCCACATCTTAATTATTCAGAGATAGATGAACTAGCTTTTAGGTTACACAGAGTCAAAAGAATAGACAATATATCAATGCAAAATCTCAAACTCTCGTGAATCAATAAAAACCTTTTTAAAAATTTCTATTATTTTGAACTATAATGAGCAAAAGATACCATATTGTAGCTAATACAGGATGGGAAACCTAACCTCTTTTTCCTATCAGATATGTGGTTCAATAATTCATATGCTTGAGTCCATAAAAAATCTAATGTTTTATTTCAGTGAAGAATATTTTAATAATTTAATTATTAAATTAAATATTCAATAGTTAATATCTAATCATTTAATATTTAATTATTAAATTAAAAATATTTAATTAGTAATAATTTAAAACAATTTTAAAAAGAAGAAACTATTGAACAATTCAAATTAGAATATGAATAAGGCATTGTTTGATTTATTCATTATTTTAAAATGACAATCGATTTATTTCTTTTGCATTTTTTTCCAGATTTGCAAACAATTTAAACAGGTGAAAAATAATTCTTCCTCATAAGTTGACTTTAAGAAGGTAATTCTGGTTGGTTTGTCAAAAAATAAGGACAAGAAATTCCAACGTCTGAGTTAATCCGTGATGGAAAAAGCAAACTTCTCTTTATACTCAGAATATTAGATAACATCTCTAATACCTCTTTTGGCCAACAGAGGAAAATAACATATGTGAATAACTTGACCCATAGTGAATCAGAGTCTGACGAAGTTGAGACTAACCATTGTCAATATAATTGGATGATTTTGTAAGTCCTGATAATAATATCAAACAATAATATAGTCCTAGGCACTATTCTAAATACTTAATACCTACTAACTCATTTAATTCTCAAATAATCCCATTTCACAGTTGAGGAAACAAGCATAGAAAGTTTAAGTACGTAGCCTAAAATCACACAAGTCCCAAGAGGCAGAGCCAAGACAGAAACTGAGACAGTCTGGCTCCGGAGTCTATGCTGTTTATCAGTACGCTTTGTTCTTCAAGTAGGGTTATCATCAATGAAGTAATGCATTAGGATGGACTTACTCGAATATGCTGTCTCCATGTAGAATGTAATTCTAATTAAATATAGTGAATCAGTTTATACTTGCTGAAATCTTCTCTTCCTGCCCTCATACTTCATTAACAAGCGCATTGAAATTCGATATTATATGATATTATTTAGTAGTTTTTAATAGTTCTACCTTTCTTTATGAGACTATGGAAATTTCAATTTCAGTGAAAATTCTTATCCGAGTTCTAATTCTTTTGGTATTCAAAACTTTTGCACAGTGCTTAGAATTTAGTAGATATATAATAGAATGCTTGTTGAATAGATGGATACATTATAAAAATGAGAAGCACAATAGGATGTTTGAGAGGACTCAGTAACTAGAATCAAACTCTCCTGCTCAAGTTCTGAAGTAATGACAACAGAAGACAAAAGATTTAGTGTTTGGAAGGTAAAATTTCACCTCTGATATTTCAAGCTGATATTGGAGAATGTAGTTTATATGTGTTAACAGATGTAAGGCTAAGAGCAGTTAATCCCTTATATTAATCATCTATTGCTGTGTAAGAATTATCTCAAGATTTAGCAGCTTAAACAGGAATAAACTCTTATTAGATCACATTTTCTACAGATGAGGAATCCAGAAGTGGCTTAGCTGGATGGTGCTGGCTATGAGGTTGCAGTCAAGATGTTGGCTTGGGCTGTGGTTGGAAGCTTGATTGGGGTTAGAGGGTCTGCTTCCAAGAAGTTGATACTAGCTGCTGGCAGGAGGCCTCGGTTTCTTTCCACTGGACTTTTTTTTTTTTTGAAAGATTTTATTTATTTATTTGAGAGAGAGAGATCACAAGTAGGCAGAGAGGCAGGCAGAGAGAGAGGAGGAAGCAGGCTCCCTGCCGAGCAGAGAGCCCGACGCAGGGCTCGATCCCAAGACCCTGAGATCATGACCTGAGCCGAAGGCAGAGGCTTTAATCCACTGAGCCACTCAGGTGCCCCTCCACTGGACTTTTTGAATGTCTTCAGGACATTGGCAGCTGGCTTCCCCCAGAAGGAGTAACCCAAGAAAGAGCAAGTGAGAAATCACAATATCTTTTACAGCTTTACCTTAGAAGTTATATGCTGTCATTTCTGCATTGTGTTATTGGTTTTTTATATCAGCCAGATTCAATGTCGGAGGGGACTACACTATGGCAGGAATACAAGGAGGCATTATTGGTGGCCTTGTTGGGTATTGACTACCAAACGTCCTGTCACTAGTAGTCTTGAATTGGAGCAGGCCTCCTCCATCAGTTGTTGAACCTACCCGTGGGGAGAACACAGTAGAGGAAATGCAGGACTTTCTGTAGGCTAACTACCAAAACAGAGAGGAAAGAGGGGCTAAACTCTGTGGGGGAATTTCTTTCTTCAAACTCAATAATCTGATTAGTGGCTCCAATTCGCCTTAAGCAGAGAGAATGACAGATGGCAAGAAGTCAGGAGTGTCATAATGGAAAGAAACATTAAAAGTGGAATATCATAATTCCACCACGAATTCCATCGTACGAATTTATGAGCACAGATTCTTTAAGATAATGCTTTAATTAGTGGAATTTTGATAAAGATGATCACAACAATCATCTAATTTTACAAAAATTTTTGCAGTTAAAAAGCTCTTTATGTTAATTTCATTTAATTCTAACAATGTATTACTATCCTCTTTTTTTAGATGCATAGAAAGAGTAACAGTAAAACTCTTGTAACTACAGAAGACAAAGTGGGGTTTATCCGAGAGGAGGTGGGTGGAGTGATGTGTTAAATGGGTGATGGGGATTAAGGAGAGCACTTGTGATGAGCACTGGGTGACATAGGTAAGTGATGAGTCACTAAATGCTACCCTTGAATAATACACTGTATATTAACTAACTAGAATTTAATAAAAACTTGAAAAAGAAGAGTAACATTAAAATAACAGATTTAGTTTATAAGATATGGTAATACTAAGGATGAAATCCATGTCAATTTAACTTAGTACCATTGTCATTATATCTGAATGTCTCACAACCTTGGAAATAGATTTTTTCCTCTCAGCATGAGTAATGCATGCTGTCTGACATATACGTGAAAAAAAAGGAGCTTTGATATTTTTGGTGGAACTGAATAAAAATTCACTATTGAATTTCAAAACACATTAGATTAAAATTTTAGAGTGGAATGGGGGGAAAATGGCCAGCCACTACAGTGTCTTCTTAAGCCAGTACTAGTTATAATCAATGCCAAAAATCCTACTCTTCAGATACTGCTTAAATCATTTCTCCACTCTGAGGCTAAACAATCTGAGAAAAATAGAGGGTTTATTTTTATTGAGATATTAATTCAATCATTATAGTTAACTTTCCATGTTCCCCTTTATAAAAATTATTTTAAGATTTTTTAAAACATGAGTTTCTGTCCTTTAATTGACAATGCATTTTTATCAGCTCTTGTTTCTTTGTCTGTACTTCTTTTTTTCAGAACATCTTTCAAATGAAAGAGATTTAAGTTGGACATTAATAAGGATGACATTATAAAATAATCCCTCAAAGATAGTGCTTGAATTATTAATTGCAGTAATTATATTGTTTTACAAGGTTTAAATGGGGAAAATTAACATATGCATACAAGTGTGTTAGAATATAAGACCTGAAGCTACTGAAGAGAATATTTTGCATCAACAGATGGATTTCAAAAATTTTGTGTCAAGATTCAGATCATGACCATATTAATTTGTTCATTCAAGATTCAACTAGAATGTGTTGTGTCAGGTACTATGCTGAGCACTGGACATTCAGTGGTGCCCAAAGCAAATGTATCTCTGATCCCTACAGTTTTTAATTGAGTTTATATGGCTTGTAATTTGGGGAGGAAGACATCCAATAAGTGAACAAGTTATTAAGTGATGAAAAATTGTGTTTAAGTGCTCACTATGAACTGACTCATGACCCCCCTGCAAATTCATAAGTTGAAGCCTTAATGCCCACCCCCTCCATGTCTATCTTGGAGATAGAGCCTCTAAGCAATTGATTAAATGAATCATATTGTTGACTGATAGAACTGGTGCCCTTATAAGGAGAGAAAGAGACACCAGAATTCTTTCTTCTCTAAGAGAGCACAGAGAGAAGATGAAAATCTGTGAGCCAGGGAAAGCCCTCACCAGAACTAGACCATACTGGCCCTCTGATTCCTGACTTTCAGCCTCCAAGACTGTAAGAAAATAAATTTCTGTTAAGCCCTCCAAATTATGATATTTTGTTATGGCAGCCTGAGCTAATTAATACAGTATCATACTAGAAAAGTATAGATTGGCATGCCTGGATGGCTCAGTGGGTTAAAGCCTCTGCCTTCAACCCAGGTCATGATCTCAGAGTCCTGGGATCGAGCCCCGCATCGGGCTCTCTGCTCAGCGGGGAGCCTGCTTCCCTCTCTCTCTGCCTGCTTCTCTGCCTACTTGTGATCTCTCTCTCTCTCAAATAAATAAATAAAAAATCTTAAAAAAAAAAAGAAGAGTATAGATTTATTTGAGAGGATATAAAAGGCCTACTTTAGATTGAGTGATCAGGGAAGGCCTTTCCAAAGAGATGTTAAGGCTGGATCTGAAGAGTGAGTAATAACCGGCTTTGAGCCTGGTAGACTGAGGTCATGGGGTTAATAAAGATTTTCCTCCATTAGATTTGACTCAGTAACTGTTAATATATGGGTTAGACAGAATAACATGTTTGTTATCTCTGTTTTGAAAGCCTTTCTAGTTCTTACCATGACATCACTACATTATTCCTGTTTTAGAGATGTTGTTACACTGAAGAATCATCTGGGTGTTTAAATAGGCACAAAATCATAACATAAATCTATCAGAAACATCCCCAAAATGCATTGTTTCCGACATATTTTCTAGGCCAAAAATTGGATGGTTTCCCATAGATTCTTTTATTTGAATTAATTGTTCAAATGTGTTAATTTGGTTACTGAAGTTGTTTTTCAAAATGTCTTTAACCTGACCTTGGCAAGCATTGTAAATCTACACGCCCATTTTATTTTCATTTATACAAGACTTAAAAGAGAGTCTCTGTGTATACATTCTTCATTAAAATAAAATCTTATGATAATTATGTTATTTTATAAATATCTTCAATTAAGCTGATGTTTAATACAAATTAAGCTGGTGCTTTTAATACAAATAAGCTTTTAACAAAAACAAAAACAAACCTTTTACGTTGTTTATAACATTTCCACCAGGTATTCATTTTTCTGATTTCTGTATATATAAATATTTTATATATATAAAATATATATATATTTCAGAGGCATGTTCATCCCAGTATTTCTAGTTTCTAACATGGTAATGGATATATGATGAGTGTTTCATAAAGGTGTATTGACATGTTCTTGTTAACTTAAAAAAGTAAATGGTATGTGATTGTCTTTTTAACTCAAATATATTGATGGTGGAAAGGTGAGTTTTTGGCTTTAATACCAAGTAATTGAGTGGCAAATAAGCTTTAATGCCTTGATTACTAGATTTGGTCAATTTTCCCTGAGATGAAATTTGAAGAAGTACTTTTAATTAATGCAACAATACTTTCTTGTTATGTGGTGGTATTTGTGGTTCAAAGAGTGTGAGGGACAGTGGCATTTAGAAAGAGAGGCAGGGAAGAGAGGGATATGGGAGTTTGTCCAATTTGCTCTGTATGATCCATGAAACACACCTGGGAGATTGTTGGAATAAAACTTCTTAATCGGGAAAGTGAAGAGAGCCACATCATATGATCTGGATATTTGTAGAGTAGTATCTCTCTTCCTATTCACAGAATAAACTTTTCCTGTTACATACACAGTGATAATAGTGCTACATAATCTAACTAAAAACTATTAAAATCATGTCATGCTTACGACCTTCAGTAGGAAACATGTCGGGACCACGGACCGTGTAGCTAGACCGCCAGGGTCAGAATTGGGGCTTTGGTTCTGACAAGCCGTAGAAGTCAGCTACCTTCTCTGGACCTCAGTCTCTTCACTTGTAAAGCGAAGAGAATACTAGTGCCTGCTTAATAGAATTTATTGGGGATTCAAGCACTTTATAAAACACTAAGAATAGTACCTTGCACATAGCTAGCTCTATAAGAAGAATTTGTTCAATAAGTAATCATGAACACTCACATTAAAACACAAGTGTATTACTGTAAGTTACAGAGAAGGGAATCCAAGAATCTTTATCAAGTGCTTCAGATCATAGAGTGGAGTTCACAGGAAAATAGTTCCCATGCAAAGCTTCTGATTTCCAAGCCTGTCAGCCATATGTGTGCCTGCTTCTTTCTAATTAAGCTGCCCAGATTTAGAAATCCTCTGCTTCACAGGGCTGGAGTGTAAAAAGAATTATATATAGTTTTCCAAAGAGTAAAATCAAAGATCTTTGAGAAAAGCTGATCTGTATGTGTAACATAAGGGAGCGTCCCAAGAATAAGATGTGCTGCTTAGCTGTGAGCCACATAGAAATGCATGTGGCCTTTTCCCTAAGAAGGAACAAAAAGCGTCAGGGAAAAAAAAATGTCCAGCTCACAAGAAAAGGACATAAAATGAGATATGCCATTGAAATAAAAAGTGATAAACTTTTTGCCACTGAAAATTCCTTTCAGGATGAGCAAAATATAAATCAATGACAAATGGATTCACTTATTTATTACAAAATACTTCCAAGAATACTTTTCAAATATATAAATTAATAAAGACTTCGAAAAGGTCAGAACAAAGCAAAGAATTCCTTGGGCAATCTTGCCCTATGTGAATTAGTAGTCTCTGCTGCCGTTTAGCCCGTGTCCTGAGGCTTAGAGCAGGGGTCTAGAACCTGCGGATCCAGACGGAGCCACAGAGGCTGAAACCTCCTGCTGAGAGGCTTGTCTGCCAGACGCAGAAGAAGCTTCCCAACAGCTTGTCCTGACTTGGACTTCCCGTCGATGACATTGTGAAAAGCGTACCACGCCATTTCAGAGATGTATTAAAATTAGTGAGAAACCTCAAGGGCCTTGAGGTATATAGACTCCTGTCTGTCACCAAAAGAGCGAACTATGTAGAAAAAAAAAGAAGTGAGGATTGTTGACACAAGGTACACACGTTACCTTCTGATATGTGAAAATGAGCATGGAATTGACATTAGAGCCAGTCACCCTAGCCAGTTCTTGGTTTAATACATTTGGATATTAGTCTCTTTTTCATTCCTGCCTTGCTTTTTTAAAAAAAAAAAGTATTTGAGTATAGTTGGTACACAATGTTACACTAGTTTCAGGTGTACAACATAGTGATCGGCCTCTGTATATGTTACGTTATGCTCACCATAAGTGTAGCTACCGTCTGTCACCATACAACGGTATTACAATAGCATTGACTGTATTCCCTCTGTTGTGCCTTTTATTCCCAACACTTATTCATTGCATAACTAGAAGCCTTGCTTTCTTGAAATCTTTATTCTTCAAATATGTTTTAGTGCCATGGCATTTAAATGGCCTCCACCATTTTACAGGCTGGCGTAGGCTAGCCAGACAAAAACAAAAAAAACAAAACCCAAAACCTAAAAAAGATATGATTGAGCTTAAGTGTTGAGGAGTTGTTTCATTAAAGGCATCTCACACATTATTAGACTGGAAGCATTGCAAAGCTGAATAATGCCAAGTTCCGGCAGAGCTGTGTGGATACGGGAACCCTCAGCCATTCTAGAGTTCAGTCTAGAACTCTTCAGAAAGATTAAGTATAAACATATCTTATAACTTAGCTGTTCCACTCCAGGGTCCATATTCCAAAGTTCTTACATATTTATGATGGGGCATTTAGGAGCCTTGTCACTGTAGCATTTGCACATGTGTGAGGTGAGTGTGTATGTGCGACAGTGTATGCAAAAGTGTCCGTGTGAGTACGTGTGTGGAAGTGAATGTGTGTGATGTGTGAGTATGAGTGTGAGTGTGTGTGCATGTGATCGAGATTGGCATCCCAAATGGCCAGTATCAGGGGAGTGGACACACACCGCGGACTACACAGAATCATTAAATATGATGGTTACACAAAGGCTGAGCCCCATAGGTGGATCTTAAATACATAATATTTAGTGAAGGGTAAGAAATGAGAACTTCAGGGGCACCTGGGTGGCTCAGTGGGTTAAAGCCTCTGCCTTTGGCTCATGATCCCAGGGTCCTGGGATCGAGCCCCGCATCAGGCTCTCTGCTCAGCGGGGAGCCTGCTTCCTCCTCTCTCTCTGCCTGCCTCTCTGCCTGCTTGTGATCTCTCTCTGTCAAATAAATAAATAAATCTTTAAAAAAAAAAGAAATGAGAACTTCAAAACAATATACTTACATATATTTGAAAGTACATGTGCTCACACAACACACATTTGGTAAAAACATGCAAATGAAGACAAGTCCCATTAAACAGGATGAGGATCTACGATAGTTGCTTATGGTAGAAGTCAAGACATGAGTGGCTGGGGAGCTAACAATTAATGAATAAATACCTCCATCGAGAGGGGAACTTTGTTTGGACCCATGATGATAATGTGGCATGAACTGAGAAGTATAATTAACTCAACAATTTTGCTCCTAAGTTCCAGGGAATAGAAGCATTTGACAGAGGGAACGTTTTTTTTTTTTTGTTCATGTTTTCATTTTCCTTTTTTTTTTCCTTTTTTTTTAAATTTTTTTATTAACATATAATGTATTATTTACCCCAGGGTAAATGTCTGTGAATCATCAGGCTTACACATTTCACAGCATTTGCCATAGCACACACCCTCCCCAATGTCCATATCCCTATACCCCACCCCCAGCTCCCAGCAACCCTTAGTTTGTTTCGTGAGTTTAGGAGTCTCTTATGGTTTGTCTCCTTCCCTATCCCATCTTGTTTCATTTCTCTGCCCCACCCCCCCATTACCCCCTGCCCTGCCTCTCAAATTCTTCATATAAGAGCGATCATGTGATAATTGTCTTT
>CM052800.1:93571807-93693871 GCA_028533885.1 Nasua narica | reverse complement strand
TTTTGATTTGTATTTCTCTGATGCCGAGTGATGTTGAGCATTTTTTCATGTGTCTGTTGGCCATTTGGATGTCCTCTTTACTGAAATGTCTGTTCATATCTTCTGCCCATTTCTTGATTGGATTATTTGTTCTTTGAGGGGACACATTTTATGTGTATTGTTGAGGTACTGAGAGCTTCTCATTGCTTATGATTAAAATGGGCTCATACACTCAAATACCAGAACAAAGTCTGAAATCAAGAAGAGAAAGAGCGATTCAAAGCATAAGAAGGATTCAGTGTGCCTTTGCTAACTCTGAAGAAAGTGGGGGTGGGCGGAGGCACATGCAAAGGAAGGTAGGTGGTCTGTAGGAGATAAGACTAGACCCCAGTCAATATCCAGCTAGGAAATGGAGGGCTATATGAACTGAATTAAGCCAATGAACTTAAAGACAGATTCTTCCTCAGAACCCCAACATAAGAATCCAGCCTGGCTGACATCTTGATTTTGTCTTTCTAAGAGTCTGAGAAGCCAGATAAGCCATAATAAACTGACCTGGAGAACTGAGAGACAATAAATTTGCATTGTTTTAAGTTACCATATTTGTGGTAATTCGTTACACAGCAATAGAAAACTAATGTAGTTATGAACATTCTGGCCCCAAGACAAGTAAAATGAAGTCAGTTTTAGATCCAGCTAGGAAGGCCCCATTAGATTTCGGGACTTAAGGATATTCCTGGGGCTTTAACCTCTGCCTTCCAGGATCCTAGCTCTGAGTCATCTTTCCTTTTCCATGAAAAATAGATCCTTTTGTATCTGACTAGTATTATCAGACCCTGCTTCCTGCCAGGAGAATTTGGGAATGCTGAGAGTCTCCTTTATTTCATATTCTTTCTGCCACTTTCGGTCCCAGCTGGCAGTGTTCCTGCTAATGAAATATTCCCAAGTACCTTGTGGCTACATGTGGATTCCTGGAGGGTTTACTCCATCAGACAAAAGACTCACTCATAAATTTTTTTCTGAGATAATTCCTTTTCTATTTTTGGCTTGAACTGAGATGTCTAAGGGACATTGCCAATAAGTTTCTTAGAGAGGCCATCAGGTCTAATTGAGACCTATGAGGCACACCTTTAATCTCTGGTGATTGAACACTCTGACCTTTTGATCTTTCCAGGGTGGCCACAAAATGTTGTATAGACATACCCACACCTTTTATTCAGTGCCACATTTTCAGGAGTAATTTCTTAATTTTAGCATCTTTTGCCATCTCTATAGGCTGAGAATTTCTCAAACCATCATATCATGGGTCCTTTTTGGTTAATGGTTCCTTCTTCAATGTCTTTCCCTTCTTCTTACTATATTTCATTTTATCATATACTTATTATATATAATATATATAATAAATAATAATAATAATATAATAATAATAATAATAATAATATATACACTTATTTTATTATAAGCAGAAAAAAGGAACCAGGCCTCACCTTCAACACTTTGTTTAGAGATCTCCTCAACTCAATATCCAAGTTAATTAGTTACAAGTTCTGTTTTCTATGTAACAGCCTGAAGCCACTTTTCTAAACTTTCCACTACTATATAGCAAGGATCTCCCTTCCTCTAGTGTTCAGTAGCAAGTTCATTGCTTCTTGCTGAGCCCTCAGCAGCAGCATTTTTTTTAAGATTTTATTTATTTATTTATTTGAGAGAGAGCAAGCACACACACACAAGGTGGGGAGAGGCAGAGGGAGAAGCAGACTTCCCACTGAGCAGGGACCCCCAAGGCAGACCTGAGCCAACCAGGCGCCCCCATCAGCAGCATTTTTCATGTCCATATTTCTACTAATGGTCTTCTCAAAGCAATGGAGGCGTTTTCTATCATGTTTCTCAACCTCAACTCATTATCTGATTCTAAATCCCCTTCTACATTTGTGGGCATTTGTTCTGGTGGCATCGTGAATACCAAAATCTACTACATAATAAATTACCACAAATTTAGGAGCTTAAAACAACATACACTAAATATCTCACAGTTTCTGTACATCAGAACTCCGCCAGGCTTGAGAGGGTTCCAAGTATTCAAGGCTTAAATAAAGGTGCCCACAAGTTGTGTTTTCATCTGGAATTCAAGTTCTTCTTCCAGGTTCATTCTTTCTATTAGCGGAATTTTGTTCCTTGAAACTCTAGGACTAAGATCCCCATTTCTTTGTTGACAATTAGTCAGGGGTTACTGTTAGCTCCTTGCAGCCACTATCCACTCCTTGCACATTGCCCCCTTACATCTTCAAAGTCAGCAGTGGTGTATCAAATCTTTCTTGAGCTTTGAGTCTCTTTGTTTCAAAAAAAAAAAAAAAAAAAGATTCTACCTGAAAGAATCACTTAGAGTTGGGTTTAGTCCAACTGTGAGGCTTGAACTGTAGATTTTCCACTTCTATTTAACATATAATTTGTGGGCTTTAGTTTTAATATAAACTTCCCACAATGAATTCTTCAATAATCTTTTCTGCCTTGGTCTGAGAGCATATCTTAAGGCATTTTCCTCTTTCCTACCTCTACCTTTCCCTATTGAATGGTAGCCTCTGTTCCTCTCCTTTCAAGAATCATGTGAAACTTTCCTTTATGTAACCTGTGTACCTATCTGAAAGTATTGCTTTTATCTTATCAATTACAGATTATAGACTGAAATGCCAGGCACTTACTTATGTGACATTTTTAAATTCTTCTGGATGCAAATAATAGATGTATATAAATAAATGAAAGAAATGAAAGTAATAAAATAAGTATTTTAATTGGGATTTAGTCAAATTGAACTACCATGTGTTATAATACTTGTTCATTTCACAAAGATTATATTAAATAAGAACTATGTCTTCAGAAGCTATTACTAATGTCAGTTACTACATATGAAATTATTTTTGAAAAAAGTTCATGTTGTATGTTCCAACATACATTTAGTTATTTTTTTAACTATTAACTAAAATTATGCAAAAATTCTACTTCACTTGTCTGTTTGAGAGAAGATCCTTCAACCACCAATAACTAAAGAAGATAAAAATAGGCTGCTTTTAACCTCCTTAAATTAAAAGAATTTAATCAGAGATAGAGTGGCAATTTGATTTAATCGGAGATAGAGTGACAACTTGATTAAAATCAGAAGATTTTTAAAAAACGAGAAAAAAAATTGTCTTTTGTTATGTATTAACTTATATAAGTAATAATTTCATCCAGAGTCAAGTGAATTATCAGTCTCTGTTCAACTATAAGTTTTCTGTGCCTTAACTCTTCAAAGCCCTGTTAAGTAAAAATATAATTTTTAAGATAGAATATAGAATCTAACATTGAAAAAAATGTCATTACAGATGGGCATATTTTAACCTTTTTCTAATACTTTTGACTGTATTTCTTTTTATTCATGTTAAGCTGCACACTGACTTTAAGGGGAGCTGTTTAAATCAGGAACTCTTAACCTGGAGTCCCATGACATAGCAGGGCATTATTGCTTTAAAATTAACACAGCCTTTGTGTTCATTTGCCTTTTTTTCCTCCTCTGGTGGAGAGTTTAAATTATTTGTTAAATTCTCAAACTTTTCTATTTGTAGTACTTACAAATCTTAACAAAAATATTCAGCATTCACCTTTTGAAAAAAGGTGAGGTCAGTCTATTTTTCCATCCCTTGAATCCGGTCTGTCCTCCTGAATCCCTTTGACCTGTAAAACATGGCAGAAGTGACAAAATGTGAACTCCAGACCAAGGCCTCAAGAGACTTTCTTAATTCTGCTTTTGCCCTCGTGGAACTTGGAGACCACCTTGTTGTGAAAAAGCCATGGGAAGAAAGCCCAACCACCTCCTGGCCAACCCAACTGGTGACCCAAACGTGGCAGGGAAGCCAGCTGAAAACTACATGAGGGATCCCAGGTAAGACCAGCAGAACCGCCAAGTCAATCCATATCAGTGTTGTTCTAAGCCAGCAAGCTTTATTATGGTATGTGATGTAGCAACAGATAATTGATCCACCAAAAATCCAATATGTCTCAAAAAGCTGGATTAGAGGAAAATAGCAAGTTTCCCTTCAAATACTTTTTCCTTTACTACAGAGCCATTTTGACCAATGTGCCCCAAATGGAGACTCCTTATCAATATTTTCATGCTATCTTCTCCTAAGTCAAAAGGAGGCGATATTGATTTTCAGAAAAATATATTACTTTTTAATGCTTCCATAATTTTAGAAAATACTTCTGAAAGCATTTTATTATAAATGTTTTCTTCGAGGTAGTCAAAATTTCCAAGATCTTTGTATCGATACAAGAGCTCACAGGCCTAAATCCACATTCAATTTCTCAGGCTAGGCAGCCACTTTTGCAGGTAATATCTGCTCTACTCTATTATTGTCTGATTTTTTTCCTTTTTTTTTTTTTTGATTTTTTTCCTTTTTCTTGATTTTTCCTCCTTGACTTAGAGAAGTTAGGAACCCTTTGGGGGTGAAATTGACCTATGCCATTGTAGGAAGTAGAGCCCATGTCTGGGAAATCTTGATCTCTAGACTGAGAAGCACAAGAATTCTCTGCCTCTTCAGACTGTCAACAAGAAGGCAGCTTTTGCACATTAACCAGCAGCAGCTTTCTTTTTGCTGCCTCGTAAGCTTATCTCATTAGTTTTCTTCACTCCTAATTCTTACAGATGCAATGTAAGACTTTCTCTATATTCTCTGTGCAGATACAGGAAATCTCCAATTTGAAGTTTTTTAAAAGCTGTCATGGAGGAGGAATCTCCCTCTGAGAAATTGTCCATTTTATGTTCACTGTGTCTTGCCTCAAAAGTAATTATATATCGGGCGCCTGGGTGGCTCAGTTGGTTAAACAACTGCCTAAGGCTCAGGTTATGATCCCGGAGCCCCAAGATCAAGTACCACAGCGGGCTCCCAGCTCCATGGGGAGTCCGCTTCTCACTCTGACCTTCTCCCTTCTCATGCTCTCTCTCACTCTCTCTCTTTCCTAATAAATAAATAAACAAAATCTTTTAAAAAAAAAGTAGTTATATAGTTATATGTCTAGATCACCTATTCTAGATCTTTGCCCTGTTTATTTCCCATCTGAATAAATGCATATGATGTGAATTTAAATGTGATCTAATTTAAACAGAAGGTGATCTCAGTTCAGTTGTCATTTATGATTTAAAGATAAATGATGTTGCTTTTCTTTTCCTTTTTTTAAAATTAATTTATTTATTTTAGAGAGAGAGGGAGCACAAGCGAGGGGAGAGGCAGAAAAACAGAAGCAGAGAGTCTTTTTTTAATTTAATTTTATTTAAATTCAATTAATCAACATAAAGGGTATTATTAGTTTCAGAGGTAGAGTTCAGTGATTCATCGGTTGCGTATAACACCCAGCGCTCATTACATCACATACTCTCCTTAATACCCATCACCCACTTACTCCATCCCCCCACCCGTCCCCTCCAGCAACACTCAGTTTGTTTCCTATAGTTAGGAGTCTTTTATGGTTTGTCTCCCTTTCTGATTTTGTCTTATTTTATTTTTCCCTCCTTTCCATTATGATCCTCTGTTTTGTTTCTTAAATTCTACATGTGAGTGAAAATATATGACAATTGTCTTTCTCTGATTGACTTATTTCACTTAGCATAATACTCTCCAGTCCCATCAATGTAGTTGCAAATGGCAAGATTTCATTTTTTTTAAGATTTTATTTATTTATGAGAGAGAGAGAGAGTATAAGCAGGGGGTGTGGCAGAGGGAGAGGGAGAAGCAGACTCCCCGCCGAGCAAGGAGCCCAATGTGGGGCTCGATCCCAGGACCCTGGGACCAAGATCTGAGCTAGAGGCAACACTTAACTGACTAAGCCACCCAGGTACCCCATGAGATTTCTTTTTTTTTTTTTTTTTGATGGCTGAGTAATATTCCATTATGTATATGTACCATATCTTCTTTACCCATTCATCTGTCAATGGACATCTGGGGTCTTTCCATAGTTTGGCTACTGTGGACATTGCTGCTATAGACTTTAGGATGCAGGCGTCCCTTTGGATTGCTATATTTATATCCTTTGGGTAAATACCTGATAATGCAATTGCTGGGTCATAGAGTAGCTCTATTTTTAACTTCTTGAGAAACCTCCATACTGTTTTGCAGAGTGGCTGTACCAGCTTGCATTCCCACCAAGAGTGTAAAAGGGTTCCCTGTAGGGAAAAAGAGTCTTCAGCAGACTCTGAACTTAGACATTTAGTGTGGAGCCTGAGGGGAACTCAGTCTCATGACCTGGAGATCATGACCTAAACCCAAATCAAGAATCAGATGCTCAACCAAGTGCACCATCCAGACACCCCTGGTGTTGATTTTCAATCAATGATTTATTCAATTGTTATGTGACCTTAAAATACTTAGCTTAGCTTTGCACACACATTTTCATTAAAATATATTTTTTAAATGCTGCAGTTAACTCAGCACCTGTTTTTCTATTAGGTTTTCATTATCAATGTCATTACTGGTTTATTATCAATGTTAACAGAAATGTTATATTTTTAAGACAAATTTAAATAAAATTTTCTCTCTAAAATTTAGAATGTTAAGATAACAAAACAGAAGTTCTTGGTGGATATTAAGTTGAAGGTAAATAATTTAATACCAATAAAATGAAAGAAATAATTGACTTTCTCAAATAGGGTGTCTCCCAGGATTTAAAAGGAATCTTAATATTTTATTCTAAATTTCTAATCCTTCTATTATTTTTCTTTGTAGGTGACACTCTTCCTAGTTTTATTGAACTTTCCCCTCAGTATACATAGCATGATGAATGATTCCAATAATGATATGCATATCCCAAAATAATGTGTTTCTTTACCTTTCTGAAATTCTTCTTTTGACAATCTCCAGCCCTGGTTTGCCCTCCTTGTTTGCTATCTCCATTTTTGTCCTACAGATACTGAGCATTCCTAGAGAAAGTCACAAAATTATGCATATACTGCTGTCTTCCTAATGCACTCTCTCTGTTTCTTCTTACAAATGGAGCCCTGAGTTTTTCAGGGTAGCAGTGCGTCTAGCTAATATAATCCATTTCCCAGCTTATCTTGATAGTTCTGGTAAGTTAGATGCGTGCTGAGAATTACTGGGAAAGTTTTACTTTTCTGACATAGGTTCTACATACCTCTTATTCTCTACTTCCACTTCATCTTCTTCCTGTCTCCAAGATATGAGAAGAATATGAGATATGAACCTAAGAAACTAGAGGAAGAATGACATATTGACATCGTGTAAGGTGACCAGCTATCCTGGTTTACCAGGGACTAAGGAGGTTTCTTAGATGTGTGACTTCCAGTTTTAAAGCCAGGATAAATTGGTCATCCCTCCATGATGTGACAATGAAAATGAAAGATATATACTTAGAATGCCAGAAAAGGAAGAAGAGAAAGATAGAAGGGTGATTCCTGATGGCTCTTTAGAGGTACTGTATGAGCCATGCCATTTAGGCTTTTTATTATAAGAGAAATAAGTCTTTATGTATCAAACAATTGGATGTGGGTTTGTTACACCTGCTCAAATATGACCTCTAACTGTCCTCACTACCTTGAGGTTTTACATGATTTTTACATGGTTTTACGTGAAGTGCATGACAATCTATCTGAAGAGTGTCACCTGATGTTGTACAGCACGCAGCCCATGTGTGTCAAAACTGTGCCTTCTTAAAGCCAGGAAACTCCTAATGTTCCAACGATGACTATTCCTTACAGAGAATGTTGTTTCTTAGATATACCCCCTCTAGAAATTTCCCCAAACTGTATTCCATTTCTTTCCTCCATGTGGTCTTTTAGAAAAAAGAATTCGTTCTCTTTTTCAAACCTCTCCTAGTGTGTAGTTAATTGCTTCCTTTCCCATCTCCTCTAGGGTCCTAATTTATCTAATTTGATTGAAAAATATTTAGTTTATCTTTTTGTGTTTGTAACAATAAATTTGACAGAGTTCTCATATAAATACATGATCCTGGGTGAACTAGTTTACCTCCATGTTAAATATCCTAGCTAAAAAGTGAAATTTTGAGTAAGTTATTAATGAGCTTGCTCACCTGAATCATCCAAAATTTAGACATATCTTTTATTTATATGTATTTCTTAGTAATACATTATTAGCAAATATAAAATCCTCTATGGAAGAAAAACACACAGAAATTAAACAAAAGCTCTTATTTAAGGTTAATGCTAAACAAATTTTTTTCTTTTTATAAAATTTTGAAGTAGCTACAAACATTTAGAAGTTAAATCAACATTATTGAAATAATGTACTTCTAGATTTCCCCACTACTTTCCCCAACATGCCACCCTAGTTGTATGTAAAACTTCGATGGTAAATTGAGAGGATAACTTCTGATTCTCATTTATTATTAAGCAGTATGCTAGAACCTGCTGTTTTTATATATTTGCAGATATCATATGGTTATCTGATAGGCTACAGGGAGAAACATCTTTGTTGAATAAAGGTTTCTAATGTGTTAAGAAATAGTCAATGGAAAGAAAAGACACTTGGAAATAAATATAAATCCTCAATCTATATGATCTTAAAAAAGTTCACTTAACTTCTGTCTCATTTTTCTTTATTTTTAAGATTTTATTTATTTGTCGGAGAGAGAGAAACAAGCGAGCACAAGCAAGGGGAGACAGACAGAGGGAGAAGTAGGCTTTCCACTGAGCAAGAAGCCTGATGTAGGACTTGATCCCAGGACCTTGGAATCCTGACCTGAGCTGAAGGCAGACACTTAACAACTGAGCCACCTAGGTAACCCTTCTGTCTCATTTTTCTAATTATTTCTCAAATGGATAGTGTATATACCACAGAAAAGTAGGATGTTATAAATAAAGGTAAGGTGTTTCAGTTCTCCAGAGCTATTTAAATTGCCCAAGAAACTAGACGAAGAGAAGGACAATAGGAATTATATGTAGTATTTGTGAAATACTAAGAGATTTATTTCTATCATATGTTTTAGTTACTTACTGCTATATAACAAACAGTTCTACAACTTAGATGCTTAAAATAGCAATCATGTTGACATCTCTTATAGTTTGTGGTTCCACCGGACTCAGCTAGACAAATCTTGCAGTGGACCTACTTGGTATTCTTTTTTTTTTTTTTAAAGATTTATTTATTTATTTATTAGAGACAGAGACTGAGAATGAGAGGGGAGAAGATCAGAGGGAGAAGCAGACTTCCCGCAGAGCCGGGAGTCCGATATGGGACTCGATCCCGGGACTCCAGGATCATGACCTGAGCCAAAGGCAGTCGCTTAACCAACTGAGCCACCCAGGCGCCCTCCTACTTGGTATTCTTCATGAAGTTGTAGTAAATGGTGACTGGGGCTGGAGTCATCAGAAGGCCCACCTGGGATGATGGGCTGGTTGGGCCTTTCCACTTCTCCAGAGGATCTCAGGGCCTCTCCATGTGTGGTTTCTCCACATGGTCTCTTTAGCGGGCTAGCCAGACTTCTCTAATGGTGGTTTCCAAAGGCGACCATTCCAAGACATGAAACAGAAGCTGCCAGCCCTCCTCAAATCTAGATCAGGAGACTGTATAGTGCCACTTCTGCCTCATTCTATTGGTTAACGGAAGTCACGGGCCAGACTAGATACACTGTGAGGCAACTGCTGAAGGGTGTAGGGTCCAGAAATCATGATTCCTTGAGGGCATCTTTGGAGTCTACCTAGGGCAGAAATTGAAAGAAAGGCATAAAAACACTGCTTCCTTTTTTTGGTCTGGGAATCTATAGATATGCCTTTTAGAAAATAATTTTTGGGTGGTATTTTCATTATGTTTCTAGTTCACCAATCATTTCTGACAGAATGCTATGTTTCATACTTTAAAGACTTGACATCAGGCACTCTTCAACCAATTCAGTTCTAGACTTGGGATTTCAGTCATGTTTTTCCATTAGAAGAATTTTAAAAAAAATAGAGGGGCTTAATCAAAATTAAATGAAAATAAAAGAAATGATCTAAAGAAACAATCATGTATTAGACTAACTGAAGAGTTTTAATAAGAAATATAGGCACCTAGATAAAACTGACTAGGAAGAAAATTATGAATTGCCTCGTGGAGGTCATTTAACATCTAGCTTAATGGAGAAAAAACAAAACAAACTTTCTGAGAAGTTAACCACCTGCCATAGGCCTCTTGGCTCTGCTACATTATATGACCATCCCTGCCTCCACCATCACCACAGTGACATATAAATGAGTTCCCTGGCAACATGTATGGGATGGGAAGCGTGGGATTCACAGGAGCCTTTGTGACCTTAGGAAAATGTTTTCTGAGATGAGTTACTCCCACAGATCCTTCGTTCAGTTTATTTTTATGCTTTCTAGTGTCTTATATTAATCTTCCAAATTAATATAACCTACCTCTCAGAGGTTGCTGATGCCAGCGTGTACTGGTGTAGCAAATAGCAGAGACTTAGAAAAAGAAAAAAGAAAAAAAAAACAAAACGATATGGTATCTAGAAGAGCAGGGAGACTAAAGACAATAAATAAAATAATATATCTCATTTACGTGGGACCTGTCAAGTGAACAAATTACGTGCAGCAAATCAAGAGATTAATTATAGCTCATATTTCACTGACATTTTATCAAAGAATGCATAGTACATAGACATAATGAAGTTAGAGAAGTCCACCTTGACAAATGACATTTTGCACTATATAATTATATGTGATTATTACTGTTTTTACATATGATCAAATGACATAGGAGTCAGGAATGTAACTTATTACTAAGTCAGTTTCAGCATTTCTCAGATATTTAAAATGTGGTTCAGAGAATACACAAATGACATTTATCAGGTAAAAGATTTGGGAAAAGGGTGACGGCGACTTCATGTTTGGAACTGGGCTTTTAAACTATATATAAGCCTATATAAGAAAAACTAGGAAAAAACAGTTATGAGAATCCAATGGAAGGACATATTTTAGAAGATTCTAGTTTTCTGCTTTAAATTCCTTGCTGTCTTTGGGCCTTTGACAAGTATATGAGTTTCAGACTCATACTATCATGTGTACTAGAGGTATAATTTTAGAGTCTACTGAGTTTCTGCTCTATCTAGGAGCCTGTAGGATAAGGTAGAGCATTGTAGCCAGTTACTTGGTAAACTCAGCTGGTTGCCTCTTTATTCTGGTTAGCTGGTAACTCTGTAAAATGTATCTTATTTTGGAGTTCGTTTAATTGTTTGAAGGAAAGAAAAGGACCTTGCACATTTTATAAGCAAGAACAATTTTTAGCTTGTTTTCAAGAACAGAAACAAATAAAGCTGGCAACAGTACTTTTAAAATGGAAAACTTGAATAAGTATTCTTTTAAAAAGAGTATTTAGACAGATAGCCACAGCTGGATGTTTCTATCATTACACCTACTGCATCAAAGACTTCTATAGTCTAGGGCCACATCGGGTCCAATTAACTAACGTAACTTGTGCAGGTTTGTGTAAACAAAGCACTGTTATCAACAGCAGTATTAAAATAATCCGGAAGGTGTTTGACGGACCTTCATATTTATTTGCAGCTTCTGCTATGGTCTTGTTTAATAGTGTGTGAGATGCATTAGCAGTGAACAGAGTTCTTTAAATTTGTGGGGAAATTTGAAAGACTGCCAGCAGTAACTCTTTTCCGGACTCTTTCCAGATGCAAAGTAACTAACCCCTTCCTTTCAGGAATGGTGTGAAGGATAGCAGTTAGGGGAAAGAAGTACAGTTCGATATGAGAAACTGGGTACAGCCAACTGCTGGTCTTCATAACAGAGAAACTTTCAAGCTTGTTGAGCCCCCCAGGAGTTTGGTATACCAGTCAAGTGTCCTGTGGTCAGCTGCTGCTGCCGCCTTTGACATACATGAACTCACCAGGCTGCCCTGTCAGAGAATCAGGGGTAAATGTTGAAAAACCAAAGGGAAGGTACAGCTGAAATCAAGACTGAGTTACCTTGTAGTAGAGTATACAGCAAGTACACTGAATGCTCTTGTGTAGTAAATGGAGTCCTTTTAAATTTGTGGCATAATCTGCAAGGCTGCCAGTGATATTTATTTAAACAATTACTTTGTAAACAAATCTGAGCGATCTACACTAGTTAGAGTTAAATTACAACCCTTTGCATTTTCATAGCACTTCATTTAAAATCACCAAAACTTTAAAATTAAAATATTAGAATTTGCAGTTTTCAGTGATTGTAATTATTGAAAACAAAAGTTGCAAACAGGAAGATATTGAAATATACCTCTATCAATCAAGGAAAGAGCTGAATATTCTATGTATTCTATGTATTCTATGATAAGGGCAACTATCAAAATAAATGGAAAGAAAATTTATATGATGAGCTTTGTCTTGTAAAAATATCTGTTGAATGATGTTACTCTGAGTGAGGTTAAAAAAAGAATATACCTATGGAAAGATTTGGGCTGAAAACTGTGCATTTCGATATAAAGAAATTTAAACTGAGAATATATTTTATTTATTAGAGTTTTCTTTCAACTTACTAGGTACCTCAGCACTTAGAGAGAAAATTTTCAATTAAAAATACCATGGTCTAGCTGAGAGAGTCAATTATCTTATGGTCTCACTTACGTATGGAGTATAAAGAAAATCATGGAGGGCATCGTGAGAAGGAAGGGAAGGGTGAATGGGGGGAAATCGGAGGGGGTGATGAACCAGGAGAGACTGTGGACTCTGAGCAACAAACTGAGGGTTTTGGAGGGGAGAGGGTGAGGGGGTGGGTGAGCCTGGTGGTGGGTATCGAGAAGGGCACGTACTGCACGGAGCACTGGGTGTGGTGCATGAACAATCAATCTTGTAACACTGAAAAATTAAAATAAACATATTTGGGGAGAAAAAAAAATTTAAAAATAAATAAATAAATAAAAATACCATGGTCTAAAGAGAAGCATTAACAGCGTCAGTAATTTAAAATTTATTCAAATGTGAGGAAAATTTCAGGTAATTTTTATGAACAGATTAAAAATAAGGAAAACTATGTTTCATAAAAAAAATGCATTCTTTGAAAAAATGTCAGTATGTGGTGCTAGAGAAAATATACTGAGATTGATTAACGTATGTGAATATGTAATAAGAGTGAGTATGCTGCTTATGACATTTTTAGCATTCATGTAATTGATAATAAAAGTCATAACATTTTGTATATAAATGTGTATTTATGTCTTATATACATGTAATTGTTATATTTTTGGAAAATAATGCTGGAATAGAACTATTTGATATCTCCACTAAATATAATACAATCAAGTTTCCAGTCAGTAAAGAAATATATCTAAGAATTACACAATTTTAATTAATTTTATTGTCTCTTTTTGTTTTTTGTTCTCAAAAAATGTACTGGTTAGGGGTGCCTGGGTGGCTCAGTTGGTTGGGCATCTGCCTTTAGCTTAGTCATGGTCCCAGGGTCTTGGGATCAAGCCCTGCATTGGGCTCCCTGCTCAGCAGGGGAGTCTACTTCCCCCTCTGCCCCTGCTCCTGCTCTCTCTTTCTCACTCACTCTCTCTCAAATAAATAAAATCTTAAAAAATGTCCTGGTTAGGTTGATAAATAGGCCCATTAAGTGTACACACACAAACATATACACACATATATTAGATATATACATGCACATGTCTCATATACATGTGTATGTATATATGTGCATACACACACACACACACACACACACACATATATTTCCCAACAATGGAGATTTCAGCTTTTGGTGTGAGAGAGATTTAAAGGCAGCAATATAGTTTAGAAGAGGTGGAAAAAACAAAAAACATCATCGCTTCATACAAAAAATTGGGGAGATAAACGGGTATTCCAAAAAGAAAAGAAGGCTAAAGTAATGCCAAGTTTCCTTTGCCCTGCAACAGTCCCCCAGACTTTAAGAAACTGTGTTCATCCTGCCACAATTGTGAATAACCTATCACTAAGCTCAACATAATGTCAGGCACATTGGAAGTCTCTAAGTAAGTAATTGTGGAATGAAAAAACAGACAGGCTTTACATGCTGGGAACCATGCTAAGTGTTGGAAATACAAGGCTGTGTAGGGCATAGCCCCTGCTCTTCAGAGATTTTTCTTTTAGGGAAAGCAAAAAGCCATAAAAATGAATGCGAAATAAATTTTAAAGCCAAAAAAAATTCTAAACGAGTGAAAGATTAATTACAGCTCAGTTATCCCTGATGCTATTTTGAACAGTATTCTAGGATGGTTAGTTGTCATAAAAAAAAAAAAAAATAGGCCCACTAAACCAAGTTTCCGTAACTTCTCTCTCTATTGGTCAGAAATTATTTTAATTATTGTATTAGCAAAGAGTTTAATGGAAATGATAACGTGATGTAATACTTATTTATAATATTTTCTAAACATATAATATTACAGCCATGAAATTGAAGGACTCAATGACTATAAAGCTGCATAGCAAACAGAGTGGTAATTAAAATTGCTTAAGCAAATGCAAATCAAAATTGTATTTTTTTAAAAATCAACTTTCAACTATTTAATTCTGGAGAATTTGTATATTCTGCCTTTTTTGCTTGTGCTTTGGAAAAGAACCTCAGAATTCACAAAAAAATGAATTAAATACTAAGCTCAACAAGCTTCAAACGCCATGAATAGGATAGGAATAACAGAATGGAAGGGTAAGCACAAGCACAGTCTATTTGGTTTTATTTTCTAGTTATGTGTGATAGCTGTACATTGAAATTCCAGAGAAAACAGATGGGAGGCTGGTTTAATATTTGAGAAATAAACATTCAAATTAATGATGAATGGAAGATGGAGAACTCACGGCTTTAGCATAAATAATAAAACAATAAAGATAGCACATTTTCTACTCTCTCAGTTGACAGTACATTTACCTTCTCAGCAGAAATGTGGAATCTCATAAAAGAAACCAGGTTCAAGTGAGTGCAAACGACTGGCTTCTTTAGTTCAACAGTAACTGCCCATAGTCAGGCCCTCTAGGCAGTTTATCTGATCCTACAATCTGACGTCAACTATGGACTTTTTCCCTATAGTGGCCCCTGTAGGTCATCCGACTGTCCAGGAAAGCAAGAGCCGGAGACCAAATCATGACTGCTTTCAACCTCCATCCGGTGGGAGGCCACGTCATGAGGTAGATGGGAATGTCTTCCTATACCCCTAATATTTTTAACTTTTACAATATTCTTCCCAGTTCTTTCCTTGCTTCTCTCAGTCTCAGACTGAGAAAGTAAAAGCACCACAGGAATTTAATGGATTGAAAGGGAATCCGGACGACTGAAGAATAGGACGGATCTGGAGTTGTCTTTTGGAACAAGGGGTTTAAGGGAGAGGCAAGGGCGAACTCTTCCAGCTCAACTGCCCTTCCTAGGAGCGGATATGGCCCCCAAAGCAGGCGAGTCCCTCCGGCCTGGAAGACAAAGAAAGGCTCAGGGCCGGGTGGTGACGGGGTGGGTGGGGGCAGTGACTCGCGTGAGCTCCGGGACGTGAGAACGCAGCTCCCGCCCCTTTCTCCGCCCCTCCGAAAGGCGGGGCCCCAAGGCCACCCCCTGAAAGGCTCCCCAGCGACGCGGGCAGCGGGGTCTAGGCGCCAGGACACGCTCAGGCACGGGCGGCGACCGGTCGGTGCAGCTGGGGGAGAGGAGGGGCAGGGGGAGGAGCCAGCGGGCGAAGAAAGGGCGAGCGGTCGGGTGGAGGCGGGGCCTGGGCCTGGGGGCGGGGCCGAGGAGTGGGGCGGGGCGGAGCCGGCTGAGTCCCGGGCTGCCTGAGACAGTCACTGCCCTGGCGGCGGCGGCGGCGGCGGCGGTTGGCCGGAGGGGGTTGGGAGGAACACGATCGTGGCTGCTGGGGCAGCTGGAATTGGCAGTTGCCGGGGGCTAACGGGAGAATCTGGACCTGAGAGCGAACCCCAGGCCGGGCGGAGGAGGCGGCTGCAGTTGGAGTCCAGGGAGCGCTGGCGGCCGCGGATTCTCAGAGGAGCAAGTGTCTGGGGCTTAGAGTCCGCCGCGGCGGCAACGGCCACGGCGGCGGCTGGGGCCGAGGTAACCGAAGGGCGGCAGCGGGAGTAGAAGCGAGGCCCCTCTCCTGGTCGGAAGCTCGGGGACTGTGGCTAGGCTCGAACCTGACTCACCCGCCCACCCTTTCCAGTCTCCGGCCCCAGACCGACTTCTCCCCACGTTCCGCCGTGAGTCGGGCGGGGGCGGGAGCGGCGCGTGGGGCGTGGGGGCGCAGAGCTGGGCACCGTCAGGAAGGCGACCCCTCATCTAGGATTGGCAGGGACGTCGGGCACCCCCTCCCCCTTCAAAAGACACACCCCAAAATCGCGGAGCGGGGCGGGGTGTTGGGTGTTCCCAGCCTTTTGGAAGGGAAGACCTCAGCGCAGAAGCTGCAACCTCAGTCCGTGGCTTCTCCGAGGTGGCCCTCCTGTGGCTCCTGGAGGCTGCTCAGACCCAAGGTGGTTCCCGTTTCTGGGAATCCCGGAGTTCCTTTTGTCTATCAGCTGAAACTAGAGGCCGGAACTGTAGGCAAACACCCACCAGCCCTGGAGCACTCTACTCCTTATCCCTTTTCTGTCTCGGAAGGAATTCTCCCCAGCAGCCTTTTGCCGGGCCACAGTAGTAGATTCCATTCCTCACCGCCTTCCGAAACGTTTATCTTTAGCGCAGAAGAAGGAAGAATTCTCCGTTGTACTTGTGTTTAGATTTATCATTCAAGATCATCCCCATCCTCCCCTCAATTTTTTTTAACCGTTTCCCATCCAGCCACAACCCTGGTAATCATCCCCTAGGTTTTGCAAACTATCAACAAAGAAGTGTGACTAGTCGAATAAACAGAGTCCTTGACTGGCTGGACTGTGCAGTTTAATAGAGCTTCCTTTAACTGGCGCTGTTCTACCAAGCTAGTCGGAAAGACCTTTTTGGCCAGAGTTAAGGATGTTAATGTGTGTGCATAAAGCCTTTTTTTTTCCTTTCTACACAAAGTTTTGTGTTTTTTGTTTTGTTTTGTTTTGTTTTTAAATCTAGGGTAACTTGATTAAAATGTAGCTCTTTGGAAAGCATAACGATAGAGGAAGTAAAATACAGAAAGGAAAATGTAATTATGATTCTGGGGGTAATTGTCCAACTTTTTGGAAGTGCCAAAGATGAAGTATATGGATTTTTGAGATTATTTTAACTGGCAAATTGTATTCTCTTTAAGGTTTTAAGTAAACGAGCTCTTACTACACGATATTTTGCACTAAGATATTGTTTTATTTTAGTTACTTGTGGAAATTGTTGATTTGTCAGATATCTTGAGCCTAGAAAACTGTGAACAGGTTCATTAAGAATCTACTCTTGAAAATGCATTTTATGAATGCTTTGGATTAAGAAGGTGTTAACAGTGGCCTGTCATTTCTGCCACATAAAAGACCATAATCTGAAACAGTTCCCATCCTAGCAATTGCCCAAATGCCTGAAACTGGTAAGGTCTAGTTACTTTGAGTGACTATCCTTTCAACAAGAAATATAGAGCTACCTATCTACTGTATACATGTAACCTCTTTGATGGCATTTACTATAATGGACATCTTTTTTCTGCATCTAATTTTCAGATACAGAATTAACACTTCGAATCTGGAGAAGCATTTTGTACAAATTGAAAGATTGGGCATTCTCTTTAGTTTTCCAGATGTATTGCCTCATCTGCACACTTGAAACATCCACAATCACATAAACTCCAAGCTATAACCATGGAGTTATGTGACCCATCAAGATTTAGGGAAAGTATTGCCACGCTTTGGAACCAGGCAATTTTCCACCAGTTCAACAGTTAAACTAATAGATTCTCTGCTGATAATCAAGAGTAAAGAGCCAAATAAAGTCGTGCACAGTCTATTGGCAAATGGCATCTGTGACTGTTGAGTTTTACTGTAACTCGTTACTGTATCATTCAAAGTCAACTTAATTTGCAAGTTATGTCCTAATGGATGTAAAGACCTGTGTTGATGTATCCAGGATCTAGCAAATGTTGAAGATAAGGAACCTATTATGACTAATCCTTGGGAAGAGAAAGTCTGCAAAATGGCTCAAACGAGTTTACTGCAGGGGAAGCAGTTTTACTGTAGGGAGTGGGTTTTCCACAAGCTTCAGCATTGCCTCCAGGAGAAAACTAACTGCTGCAATAGTGCTGTCAACACACCATCCCTTGTAATGAATTCTGGGAATAATGCTAGTGTTGTCTCTGGAAAAGGAGCTGCCTGGGGTGTGTTGTTGGTAGGAGGGCCTGGCAGTGGCAAGACAGCCCTATGTACTGAGCTGTTGTGGCCAAGTTCACCTACAAGCTTGCAGAGAGGTTTACATCGCCAGGCTTTGGCCTTTCATTTCTGCAAAGCCCAAGACTCTGATACTTTGTGTGTTGGAGGGTTTATTAGAGGTCTAGTTGCCCAGATCTGCCGCAGTGGACTACTCCAAGGATATGAGGATAAGCTAAGGGATCCAGCAGTCCAAAGCCTCTTACAGCCTGGAGAATGTGAAAGGAACCCAGCTGAAGCATTTAAAAGGTAACAGTAAGAATGCCATGATGTTCTGGTTTCTTAGCAAAAATTAACCTGTTTTCTAGATTTTTGTTGTTCTTTTTTTGGTCTGTTTTTTAATTTTTGTGGGGTACCTGTACTACTCTGTACATTTGGGGATAATCTGTAATTGTAAATACACATGTTTACTTTGAGTATTGAAGGAAACAAAATTTAAGCTTCATGTTGCAGGGGATATGGATTAAAAGTATGTTTTTTATTTTACTTGTTTAATAACAGAATGTGAAGCACTGCAGAACCTTAATTTTTTTTCAAACTTAATGGCAATCGTTTATTTACTTTTCTAATGTTATCTATAACTGGTAAGGGATATTTGTTCTTATGGTAGAGAAAACCACTTAACTGCCTGGAAAAGAGGCTACATTTTCAGGGAGGGTGAACTATATATGGTGCTGACTTTAAAGGAACTCTCAGCATAGAATCTACTATCTTTTTTGCTTATAGTATTCTTATTTCCCTAAGTTAGGCAAATTCTTTTTGAAAGAGATCATTAGCCATTGAGAATCTGAAGAAAATCTGTGTTTTCGGATTCATTCCCCTATTGAGTAAACAAAAAGTTTAAGTGGTGCTTTTAAATACGGGATATTTATAAAATAATGAAATTATGGCATAATCTTAGTACTTTTAATGAGCAGTATGAAAAACAACTTTTTCCTAACCTCAGGTAAGCTTTTTTCCATTGGTAAATGGATTGGTCTAAGAAGAGAGCAAGTGAGCAAAGAAAACGTGATTCCTTGAAAATAATTTTTTTCATGTTACCCCTCTGCTCATTGTAAAAGAAGCGGGCAGATTGTTATTTTTCTGTTTGCTATTGCCTCAAAGCTGCTTGAATTACTCGTTTTGCATGATTGTTATTTTTCTGTTTGCTATTGCCTCAAAGCTGCTTGAATTACTCGTTTTGCATATACTTTTATCCCTACACCTTAAGTAGTTCTTAGCAGGCAAAAGTTTGTTCCCCAAAGCTGCAGGGATACTGTGTGGTATAGATTAGTGTACATGTATGTATGTGTGACCGTATGTCTATCTGTTTCTCTATTTGTCTCTAGGAGTCATTTAAGCAGGATTTGAATTGTTATGAAAGGAGTGATGTTTGTTTTTTATGATGTCCCCATAGCTAATGGTATGAAAACTATTAATTTTTAAGTGATATTGAAAATATTAATAATACAGCAAACACTATGTGTCAGTGTTCTAAATGATTTACAAATACTAAATTATTTTCACAGCAATCCTGTGAAATAGATACTATTGTTATTCCCATTTCATGGATGAGGAAACCAAGTCACAGAAAGCAAGTAACTTGTCCAAGGTTAAAGGCTAGTAAGTTGCAGAGCTGGGATTTGAAGTATGTGTGTTTGTATACAGGTTTGTAATCATAGAAATTCTTTGAAGGACTTGAGGGGGAGAGTAGATTAGAAGTTTGTGGAGGACAAGGGTGTGTGTGTCACGGTTGTGATTTGAGTGTAGGTTTCAGATAACCCATGTAAATGATATAGTAGTAGTCCGGAATTACCTTTATGAATAGTGGTATGTAATTCAAACATGGGACAGGTATATTAAAGTCACCCAAAAGAATGTGTCTTTGAGAGATGTGATATTATTGCCGAGTTTTTAATGTGTAAGTTCAGTCCAGTAAAACTCAGGACAAATCTGTTATCTTTTGCTTTTAGCCACCAACATCAGGGTTAAAACTATTAGATCATTTTTAAATAAAAAGTAAATCTGTTAGGTGATACTGGTGCACAAATGTGAAATACCAGGTTCAGTAGACAGTTTTAAATATGGAATCACTATGTCTGGAATCAATAATGTCTTTAATATATAAATCTCTACTTTTTAAGAGACTTAAAGTCTCTGTACATAAACAACTCTTTTCCTGTTTACTTCCTACTTTTTGTGAAGATCCTATCAGTGGTTGAAGAGCTGAATTTTCATTTTTTATAATTTCATTTCTTATAAGTTATTTGCATTTAATACCTTAGGAAATAAATTTCAAAGAACTTAGCTAACTAAGTTGAACTTAGTCCAACTATAGTAGGTAATTATACAGCTTATGTTGTTGGAATTTATATGTAAATTTCCAATGTCTTTAAATATTTGAAATCATGTTTGATAACTATATTTTTGCTATATTCTGATTTTGAGCAGATTTTTCTGTATGCTATCATAGATTTTTCTGAAAAAATGTCCTTCTACTCAGATGGTCCTCCTATTTTTTTTCTCTGTGTGAATTTTAGTTATTAACTAATTGAAGGGAAATAAGAAGCAGTTAGAGCTAATTGTAAAAACCACACCAGTCCTGATTTTCTGACTGACAGAAGGAACTAATCACTTTGTATTCCCAATCTGTACTGTGATAAAGGAGGCGTAGTCTTTCTATTTGGAACATTTTGGTGCTTTTAATTTCCTCCTGGATCTTTCAGAAACCTGGGTCACTTTCTTCATCATTAAAGTAATTAATCATTAAATAAATTAGGTAACTCTGGTATTGTAACAACTGTTTCTGATAAATCATAGAATACATTTCCTCTAAGACTGTGAAGCTCTAATATAATCATAGTTAAATGCAAATATGAGAATACAATTCATAGTTAAAGAGAAATATTTTTGTGTAGTCTGTGGCATGAGATGATCTAAGCCTTTACTTTTGGAACAGAGTCAAGATTTTATTTTAGGTTTATTGGTGATTGATTTGTTAAATAAGTCCTTTAGAGAATTTTAATAGGAATCTATTTTATTTAAGCAGGGAGAAATGTAATTCAACAGGTAGGCAATCATTGTTTTCTTTTTTTTTTTTTGCAATCATTGTTTTCAAGAAGTTACAGTATTTTAAGGGAGACAGAGATCAAAGCTTATTATAACATGGTAGGAGATGAAATATAAGCAAAGTAAAATTTTTTTTCACTTTTGAAAAAAAAAAACTCAAAACCAGTTTTGTATTGTTACTTTTTTAACATTGAACACTTGGTAATATTGATGGTTTCATATGTTCATGTGTGAAACAATTTAATAGTATTTAATATTGGAAAATTGATAAAAATGTTACTTCACAAATCCACAAAGTTGGGGAAATTGCCGAGAGGCCATTCGGTATCAAATTTGTTTTATACACTTTTCTTCAGTTTACTTCCTAATTTTTTCCCTAGTATTTATCTTCGATGATACTAGATAAAATATGTAATACCACAAAAAATCTTCTTACATAAAGTCTTACACCTGAGTGGTATTGTTAATTACTGGTCTTTTTCTATATGATAATAAAAATAAGAGGAACAATATTTTAATCTAGTTAAATGTTGCTGCTTTCTTTCCTTTCTGACAAGATGTACTATCTTGATTTTTAGATTTAGTTGTCACAAGATTTCTTCTGACATTCATTCATTCTTACGGCAAATATTTGAGTCTTATGTTTTAAGCACAGTTCAGCTGGAAATATTTACTGAGATCCTTCTCTGTGTTAAGTAGAGTCTAGCTGTAGATAAGTTAGTGAACAGAAGAAACAAAATGCCCTGCCTTCATGGAGCTTAAATTCTTAGAGTAATATCTTATTTCTATAAAGAAATAATATTTGGGGTAAATACTTGTTACAGTGTTCATGCAACACATGAATGTTTTAACACTAGTTGGAAGGAATTATATGATCTGCTAAAGGGAATGATGAATGAATACACATTAATTTTTTACCTTTTTCATTTTTCTCTCTTAATTAGTTAAGTTGCAAAGCTGTTGTTACTGTGTTTAGAATTTTTTTTTTCTCATTTCTGTTGTTGGAACTAAGTTGATGACGATTACATTTTTCTTAAGAATTAGAGGCTGATTTCTTTTATTTTGCTTTTTCCCCTTCGGGCTCTTATTGCAAAACTTCATGTATTTTGTGTGTTTTCTAGAGTTTGTGTCAGAATTTCCTGGTAGTCATAAAATTGTAAAACAAATCCCAGTTATTTTTGACAGAAATGTCAAGGTATCTAAGTCAGGGAATGTGAGAAAGAGAGTAGTAGTTTCAGATCTTGTGACTGACTTAGAAACACAACTGAACATGGTTATTTGACTCAACCAGAATCTCCTTTCTGGTCCTTACTGTCATAGTCCTTGAACCCAAAGATATTCTTGGAGATTTAGACAGATGTGGTGCTGGGAAATACAAATTTTTGTTCCTGGTAGATACCATTCTCTAATTTTTATTTCTAGTTAATAATCTGCAGGACCAGGTATGAGTTTTCTGTGTGTGATATTCATTTTCCTTAGTAAAAAGATTTTGTTCTGTGTAATGTGTAAATGGAATAAAATTGTGAAGAGTTAGGATGACTGACTGAACCTTGAGAGTTTAGCAAGAAAATGTGTTAGTTGTGAAGTGCTTTGTTAGAAAAGAATTGGAGGGGCGCCTGGATGGCTCAGTGGGTTAAAGCCTCAGGTCATGATCTCGGGGTCCTGGGATCGAGCCCCACATCGGGCTCTCTGCTCAGCAGGGAGCCTGCTTCCCCCTCTCCCTTTGCCTGCCTCTCTGCCTACTTGTGATCTCTCTCTCTCTCTGTCAAATAAATAAAATTTTTTAAAAAAAAGAAAAGAATTGGAAACTGGAAGATCAAACTGACATTTGTTTTTTATGTCAGTTAGGAATCCTCAAATGGTTGAATCTTTTTTCTTGTCTTTTTATTTCCTTCTCCTTGAACATTTATCATTTTTCACTTGTATCTCTTTAGATTTTTAGCTTCTTTTCTGGTTGTTTATGCATATCTTTTCTGTTATCTCCTCTATTAGGCATATGCTTCTTCATGACATTATTCATGACTGATTAATTTTTTATATTTACCATAGTGCTTTGAACAGCACTTTGCATATAGTAAGTGCTAAATGATTATCATCTGAATGAGTGAATAACGCTACCTACCTATCTAGAATATGTTTGAACCTAATTAAAGGACAACTGAAGTTCTTGCATAAGAAAGGGAATTGAAATGTTATATTATTTAAGTCAGTTTTCAATGCAGACCAGACTGGTATAGTGATTATTAATTTATTAACCTGCTGTGTCTGCTCTTTAGCATACATGCTCATTTAGCATGTATGAATATGGCATTAGTCCAGATAGTTTTAAGTGGCCAGATGTCTATCTTCTGTCTTAACTGGCTCCAAGTATTTTTGGCATACTCAACAAAGGGACTAAGAACAGAATGAGACTGGAATGTGTACTTCCCTCTTACCCTCAGTTTTGGGGTATTTTCAAGGCAAAATATTCCCTTTCCCTATCTGTCTTGTATAACTAATACTACTTAGAATAACTGTCATTATCCATTCTTAGATGTTATCAGATTAAAAGATCTTGTAAAGTGTCTTTACTGTTCATTTTTTAAATAAAATAAATAGATGAATGTAATTTTCATAATTAAAATTCTATATTCCTTATAGTCTAAGGTAGTCATTTTTCACTGAATTGTCTGTTTCCAATTTTTAACCATGTTATTTATTTACTTTAAGGTGGACTTCCATTCATTCAAACCCTTCCACTTTCGCTTCCTAAAACTTTTTCTTTTTACCCTTGATGGGTTTTTTCTCTTTTATATTCATATCTTAAGAGCCTAGTACCTTTGGTTCCCATTCCTGGTACACTTTTCATTTACTGAACCATTCCTCTACCTTTAATCACTTCTGCTATAATGAAATAACATATTGCTCTATATTTATACTGTTTGAGTTCAGTCACATTTTTAGTTCTGCGTCACTCTTCTTTCATTTACTTCTTAATAATTCAGATTTTTTTTAGACCAGAGAGAGTAAAGTTATGCCCTACAAGTAGAATATTTTTTACCCAATTCAGAAAATTTCATGCACACCCAGATTTTTAGTTTTTCTTGACAAAAAAAAAAAAAAGGAAATTTGACAATACTAGGTTCTCATTCTTTTAATCAGTATTCTGTAAGAACTGAGTTAGCTGATGTCTTTAGATGGGACCTACATGTCCTAATTTGATCCAGTTCCCCCAACTCTGTTATTCTATTCCAAGACCATTTCCTTTGTTTATATATCCAGCCTGGCTCCTACTGGCATTTTCAAACATGAACATGTTTCCTATTTCTCTGAAAAAAAAATGTATTCTTAAAAATTTCCCACCAAATCTTTATATCTCTAATTTCTATATGCAAGTACTCATTCATTCTGTGACCTCATTTTTTAACTTATTGATGTTTGACTTTTATATATACATATTCACAGAAAGATATTTATGTAGTGTAGTTTGCTCACTCTATCTTAGCCTTAGCTGATATATCCTAGAACTTTTTTTCATTATTTGTAATTTCTTCCTTTCAAAATCCCCTGTGTGCTTTAGTCACCCTCCCTCTAGGTTGTCTCTGAGTGTTTGTCCAACAAAACTTACTTAGTTCTTCCCTCTTTATACATACTCCTTTAATAATTTTATTTACCTACGTGGCTACCAATGGTCATATCTTATATGATAGCAATGAAATCTACATCAATAGTCTTTATCCTCACTCTGATCAATATGTATCTTTTCACTGGAGTATTCATCACAAACCTTTCTGTCTTTTTCAAATCAGCATCTCTTTCAGCATTTCTATTCATTGGCTCATTCATTTATTTCTGAAACAAATATTCTGCACCTGCTGGTGCCAGAAATACACTCAGTGTTAGGGCTAGAGCTCTGAGCCAAACAGGACACTGGGTTAAGTGTGTGTGGGGGGATACACATTGAACAATATTCACAAAAATAAATGTAAAACTGCAACTTTAGCAACTGTCATAATGGAAGGATACAGGATGAAAGCATATAATATGAAACTTGATCATTATCTGGAATTCTGGGAAAACGGACTCTTATTATCTAAGTTGTTCCTTAATTCTTATTTCCTAGACTCTTCTACTTAAAAGTGTGACCTTAAGATCAATATTATTGACATATCTTGGAAGTTATTAGAAATGCAAAATCTCAGCTCTTTTGAATCTAAATCTGCCTTTTAACCCATTTCCTAAGTGAATCTGGTACACATTGAAATTTAAGAAGCACTGCCCTCAGCTTGTTTCTAGAGTTTTCTTTGATTATTTTCTATTAGTTTATTCTAAGGTATTTAATCGTTTTGTAGAATGTTTCTTGAATCTTTTATCCTAAGAGTACTTATTCATCTATACCTAGTTGATCTTCTTAATTTTAGCCTCTGTGTTCTAATTCATTTCGTAGTTGGCCAATTAGCCATAGTAAAACAGTGCTTTCTTTAGGTCATTTCTCAGAGATTGTGATAACCTAACCTATACTGCAAATTCAAATTTCTCTGTTTACATTTATTAAAAGTTCTTGATAATTTCATTCTGTTCCATCTGAAGTATGTATCATGTTTCCAAAACTTTATCAGAGCACACAAGCTCATTAGTTGTTTCAAGAAATATTTTAAGCATAGAAGAGGGTGTTAAGTGAGTAAGAGATGTGAAGAGTAGGAATATTTTTATTTTTCTCAGTGTTTAGTAAGAACTTCATATACATATACATATATACACACTTCATATATATGTGTATATATATATACACACACACATATATAATAAGGATATGGATTTTTTGTTATGTATGTTGCAGAATTTTTTTGATTTTTGTTTTTGGTTTTGTTTTGCTTCACTTTGTTTTTAGGATTTTTGATGTTTTAAAATTTTTTTGAAATAAAATTGTTTCCATATGATAAAATGGTTTGATTTTATGAAGTAAAATAAGTAAATACTTTTCTGCCCTTAAAAATACCTTTTAAGGGGCACCTGACCGAGTTGGTCAGTAGAGCATGTGACTTTTGGTATCACAGTTGTTGAGTTCAAGTCCCATGTTGGGCGTAGAGTTTACATTAAAAAAAAAAAAGAAAAAAAAGCACCTTGAAGTATATTCTGATTGGTTGCCTATTTACCCTACAGCTGTTCTAGTTTTGTCTTTGACCATACTATATATAAATGTCTTAAATTATAAGTCAATTTCTCTCTTTCATGTTATTCTAATACGAGAAATATATTTTTAAATTGTATTTATTTATTTGAGAAAGAGAGTGAGAGAGAGCACGAGTAGGGAAGAGGGGGAGAGGCAGGCTCCCCACAAGCAGGGAGCCCGATATGGGGATTGATTCTAAGATCCCAAGATCATGACCTGACCCAAAGGCAGATACTTAACCAACTGAGCTGCCCAGGTGTCCTTCTAATCTAAGATATATGATAATGTTATTTTTTCTACTATATACATGCATAGTTAAATGTAGTCATTGGAGGGGCGTCTGGGTGGCTCAGTCAGTTAAGTGTCTGCCTTTGGTTCAGGTCATGATCTCGGTCCTGGGATCAAGCCCTGCATCGGGCTCCTTGCCTAGTGGGGAGTCTGCTTCTCTCTCTGATCCTTCTCCCCAGTTGTGCTCATTTCCTTCTCAAATAAATGAATAAAATCTTTTTTAAAAATCAAAAATAATAAATATAGTCATTGGTAATAAAATAGAATTTTAAGTGCTCACGTAATTGCTTAATAAAAAATAAGTATTAATTAAGAAAACTAATTATATCTTACTTGTTGTTATCTGGAAAAAAGATTTGGAGCTTTCCAAAAGCTGCTGACTTTTTACAGTTATGACTCATGATTTGAATACATAGAAACTGTGATACATTGGGGCGCCTGGGTGGCTCAGTCGGTTTAACATCTGCCCCCGGCTTAGGACATGATCCTAGGGTCCTGGGATCCGGACCCAATTTGTGCTACCTGCTCAGTGGGGAGTCTGCTTTTTCCTTTCCCTTTGCCTGCCTCTCCCCTTGCTTGTGCTCACTCTCTATCAAACAGATAAATAAAAATCTTAAAAAAAAAAGATTGTGATAGATTGAATTATTTGTTTTTGATCTTCATCTTTCTATATATTCTTGATCTTTGCCATATGATATCACAGGTCCTTCTACTAGAGGAGAAATATGCTTCTCTGTCTTTTTCCATTTGGCTCAACCATGTGATTTGCTTTGGCCAGTGGGATGTCAGTAGACATGATCCAAACAGGCTTAAAATGTGCATGAGTAGTTGGGCTTATCCTCTTTGCTTCTACTATCACCATGAGAAGGACATCCTCTTCAGTTCAAAGAGGATGAGAAAGATGTGGAACCAATAATATACCACTATTGTAAAAATAGCTAACGATAAAAAAGCTAAGGAAATAATATTTCATATAGGAAATCCATAATTTTCATCAAAAATTTAGAAATCATTGATTCTTTAATTTCATTCATCCCCTGCACTCAATCCATTAACTGCTTTTGTTTTATTTTGGCTAAAACAAATACCTTCATTTCTCTGCAGCCCCATTTCATCTACTTTTATTATTTCCTGTGTAGATTCCTGCACTGGCCTCCAAACATGGTCTTCCTTTTGCTATTGTCATCCCTCTTACCTTCACAAAGCAGTTAGAGTATCAAATCATATTACTTACCTGCTTAAAATCTGCCAATGGCTTCTCACTAGCTTTAGAATAAAATCTAAGCTTTACATGGTCCCGTCTTTGCCTAGCCTTTGACCTCAGCTTGTACTACTTTCATCCTTGTTCATTGTTTTTATCCACATCATTACCCTTATTATGTTTTGAACTGTCAGGTTCCAGCCAGCAGATTTTTATATGACTACTTGATCTGATATAACGTAGATGCCAATTTTAATGTTATCGCCTCCGAGAGCCTTTCCTTTCTATGGAGTCTTTAAGAAGTCCCCCACCCAGTCAGTTTTTTAAATCAGACCATCCCACTTTGTTTTCCTTATTTCTTAATTTTCAGTGTCTATCATGATCTGAAATTATTTTGTACATTTGTTTACTTTGACTTTATGCCTATCTACTGGAATGAGCAGATAGCTTGCCTGTCTTGTTCCCTTTCTATCTCCAGGGCATAGAATATAGTAGAGACTCAATAACTATTTCTTGAATTGAGGAATAACTATATTTTAATTTAACACATTATAAATTTACTCATATTGATAATTTGTTTTGCTCTACCATATTCAGTTTTGAAATAGTACATGTTTTTCTGCAGAGCAATTTATGTAGAGTGATTATATAGTTTAGATGACAAGAATCCATTTGAACCAGTATTTTAAAATTTTATTTGTAGTCTCTTATAATGCATGTTGAAATTAGTTTTTATAAAATGGAAGACTCTTTAACAGCACCAGACTGATGTTATATGATGTGAATCATGAGGCCAACTTTTGCCTCTCTCCTGTAAATCTGTAGTTTCATCTGTGTTTCATAGTTTCATTCTTATAAATCTTTCTGAGATTATTATATCTAAAATTCATATTTATTGGAAGGAGAAAAAAAACTTGTAGCTTCAATCTCAATTATTATGTTTATTAATTGCTAATTTAGAGAGAGAAGCAGCTGCAAACCATGGACTTCACAGGACTTGAAACATCAAAATTAATGGCACCAAGTATAAGAAATGGCTGCAGAAAAAGAATTTGTGGAGAAAAGGACAGATTGTTCCTACCCCTGAAGTTTTTCAGTTATACAAGAAAGTAAATAAAATAGGAAAACAAATATGCATCTTCCTACTTATTTTGCCATATTTGCTTTAAGTCTGAGTTTTCTGTTTTGTTTTAAAGAAAAAAATAATACACATTTGAAGCCTTCCCAGGTGTCCCTTACTAATTTTGATCTCACACCCCATAAGATGATCCCTCTTATGTATTTACTTTCTATATCTATGTAGTTTGACTAACTTATATGCAGTTTGACTACATAGGAAGATACATATCTATATTTACATACTAGTTGTATGCTCAAGTTTTATACATTTTTGATTCCATATCAACAGTTCTCAAAATTTTTTTATTTTAGGTTTTATTTGCACTCTTAAAAATTATTAAGGACCTCAAATGACCTTTGTTTATGTGGATTATATATCAATATTTGCTGTATTTGAAATTTAAACTGATAAGTTTTAAAAATGTATACTAATAAATATTTAATAATAAATTCATAACATATTAACATACGTAACATTTCAATGAAAGAATATGTACTGTCAAGGACCAAAAAAAAATCCCAAAAACAAAAAACCCAAATCCAAAACCACATACTTAAAAGAAGAGCATTGTTTTGCATTTTTTGCAACTCTTTCTAATATTAGGCTTAGTAAAAGACAGTTGGATTATCATGTCTGCTTTTGAATGCAGCCTCTGGAAAATTCCACTATATCTTTGAGAGTGAACTAGAGTGAAAAGGCAAATCACATCTTTGTTTTATTCTTACCCAGAAAGGTTCTAGGGTATAGGAAACCCTTAGAGATCCTCAGACCACACTTCTATATAAATGGCATTGTGTTGCTGGCAGTATTCTGCAATATTTTCTGTGTAACTTTTTTTTTAATCTGTGTTTTATAAGTGGTTCTGCATGATTCCTTTTAACTACTATACAGTTTATAATTCCAGTCTTTATGCTGTAATTCATTTGTTGTTGTGATATTGATACTCATTTAAGGTGTTCTCAGCTTTTTATGGGGAGCCTGAGTGGCTCAATGAGTTAAGTGTCTGACTCTTGATTTCTGCTGGGGTCATAGGATCGAGCCCCGCATTGGGCTCTGTGCTGAGCATGGACCCTGCTTAAGATTCTCTCTCTGTTTCCCTCTCTCCCCACCAGACTCACTTGTATGGGTGCACCCTCACTCTCCACCCCCATCCCCAATCCCCGCCCCCCAAAAGATGTGTTGAGCTTTTAAACTTTTACAAAACTGTGCTGCTAAGAACTCTCTTGGGCATCTATACTAGAAATGAAGTAGTGAAGGGTGACTCCAAAATGCATAGATAAAAGTGAAATTTGGGATCATAGGGTATGTATATTCATCTTCAACTCTGAGATAGCACCAAACTAACCTGTAAAATTTTATCCGTTTATCCTCTTAAAGTGTTGTGTATTTGAGTTTCCGTTCCTCTTTTAGGTCACTGACACTGTATTCTCATAGTTCTTTGTGTTTCGAAAAGTGAATGTGAAGTGGTATCTTATTATTTTAAATATCTTTGATCCTGTGGCTTGTCATTTTGTTTGTAAAATTTTTGTTTTGAAATGTAAAAAATGAGTATTTTTTATTATTTCCTTTACGTTTTACCTTTTGGGGGTCTTAATATTTTAAAAAACTTGTTCTCTACTTGATTGTTTTACTGGCATTTGTTGGGTGGCTTGTATTCCTCTATTAATCTATAATACTACCAGTGTGAGATATAGACATGTATGTATGTATTTTTGAGTTCTCACTTTTACTTGGTTCTATTCATTCATTCATTCACTTAACAGTTATATACTGGATACTAGGAATGCACCAGATGCCATTCTTAATACTGGGATATATTAGTAAAAGTGGAAGTGTCATCCATGTTTATTGAGCTTACATTTTTTTTGGGTTGGAGTGGGTGGTTGGTAGAAAAATAATATAAGAAAATAATAAAAGAAAAATAATAATAAGATATGATATAGCATATCAATTGACAATAAATGTTGTGTGGAAAATCAAGACTAAAGAGGGATAGTAGTGATATACCGGGAGACTGTGGGAGAAGGATTGCTGTTTTACATAGGTGAGACTAGGGCATTGTGAAAGAAGTTTCTGACAAGAACATTCCAGACTGAGGAAATATCAAGTGCAAAGTCCTGATGTGGAACTTGGTTTAATTTAATCCAAGAAAAAGAAGGGAGCCTGTGTGGCTAGAACAGAGTAGGTAAGGGGGTTTGTGTAGGATACTAGTAGAGAACAGGATCCATACAATGCATGGACTTAAGGCTGTTGTTAGGACATTTATTTTTACTTTCAGTAGTTTGGAAGACATCGGGTCTTTTAAACAGAGTAGTATCATTGTCTGGTTTAAGATTTTAAAGGATCACATAGGCTACTTTGTTGAGAACTGGGTTGGGGAAAGTGTAAACAAGGAAATCAGTACCTGGCTGTTGCAGAAATGGAGGTTAGAGGCAGTGGTGCTTGGACTTGGGTAAAGTGGTGGAGGTGGTGAAAATTGTTCTATTTTGATTATTTTTAAGATTGATCTGAAGGCACATTGGATGTGGATGGAGTATGAGGAAAACAAAGAGGACTTTCTAAACAAAGGACAAATCTAAAATTTTTGGTCTGAGAAACTGGGAGGATGGGATTGCTCTTTACTGAAACAGAGAAGACTAAGAGAAGCACAAGATGAGGGTTAGAGGTCTGAGGTTTAGGTTTTGATATGTTTAACATTAGATACCTAAGCAGAGAAGTTGAGTAAGTAGTTAGATTCACAAGTCTAGATTCAGAAAAGAGGTGCTGGCTATGTATATAAATTTCAGTCGAATATAGGTGGTACTTAAGGCCATCAATAAACTTATGTAAAAAGTTAATGTAAATAGAGAAAGAGAAGATCTGAGATCTGAATGTTGTTATATTTCCAAGTTGAAAGGTTGAGAAGATGTGAAGAAGGGTGGCTAGCATGGTAGGAGGAGAGAGCCAAGTCCTAGAGGAGGGGAGTGGAGGTGGATGAGCTTCATTTCAGCCTTACAACAACATTACATGAATAATGTAATAAATTAATATGAGAATAAGAAAGCAGTTGAGATGGAGTGTTTAGGGTAATAGCAATAAGTGATGATGAAGTCTTCTTAAGACATGGTGATCAAGGAACATGTCTTTCAGGAGCAAAATTAGTGTTGAAACATAAAGGATAAGAAATTCTATATGGGAGAACTTTCTAGGCAGAGGGAGTACCAAGTGCATTGGCCTGAAAAAAAAAAAAAGCCATGTTTCATGTTAGAAATGAAAGGAGAGCATTGTGACTGGAGCAAAACGGAGGACTCAGGAATGACACCCAAGATTTTGGCTTAAGGACTTTGGCTTAACTTGGTTAAGTTTTGCCTTCAGCTCAGGTCACGATCCCAGGGACTTGGGATTGAGTCCCACATTGGTTTCCCTGCTGAGCGGGGAGTCTGCTGCTCCCTGTGCTTGTCTCCTCTTGCTTACACATGCTCTCTCTCTCTTTCAAATAAATAAAATCTTAAAAAAAAAAAAAGAAAAGAAACTAGGGAGATACATTAAGTGATATGGGAAAGGCAGATGGAGAGGAACTTATTTGGGTGAGATCATATGATAATTGTCTTTCTCTGATTGACTTATTTCACTTAGCATAATACCCTCTAGTTCCATCCACATCGTTGCAAATGGCAAGATGGAATAATATTCCAGTGTGTGTGTGTGTGTGTGTGTGTGTGTGTGTATCTTCTTTATGTATATACCTTATCTTCTTTATCTATTCATCTGTTGATGGACATCTGGGCTCTTTCCATGTTTTGACTATTGTGGACATTGCTGCTCTAAACATTGGGGTGCAGGTGGACCCTTCAGATCACTTCTTTAAACATATGAAATTTGAGGTGCCTATGGGGCATCTGCTCAGGAGATAGATAGCAGATATTGTGGGGGATTTTTACTTTTGAGTTTAGGGTGAGGCCAGGGCTAGAAAAAATAGCTCAACATTTTTAAATCCATAGATTGGCTTCTGGTTATAGTATGACTGAGTAAGGCATGAAAAATAGTACAAAAGCAAAAAGTAAAACTGAGAGAACTATAAGCCCAAAGTTCAATATAATGTGGATGTTGATATCAAATTGAGATGCAGACAAAACTGGCAGTGCATTTATGCTTTAGAATAAGTGCATACCCTGGTTATCATCAAGAGTATATAAAGGCTCTTATTTGGAAACATGGAGACGGGTTATAGACTTATGCTAGAAGTTCCCCTGGACCGAGTTAGGCAGAAAGGAAGAACAAAGAGGGCTGGGAAGAATGAGTCAGACATCTTGGGGTAGTTCAGGAGGGGGTTGTGGTGAGAAACCCTGCTTTATGTGTATCCCCACAGCTTCTGATCTTAATTGGCTGGGGAGAAGGAGAAGCTCAAAAGAAATTTTTCATGCCTGTAACTCTGAGTCATAAGGAGAATTCTTACAAGCCTGGACACCGGATACTAACCTGCAATTGCTGGTCCAAAGGGAACTTACGTTTTAAAGAAGGGCTGTCACAAATATATAAAATATATCTCAAGAACACAAGAGGAAGGAATCTGAGAAGCAGAGCACAAGAAACTCCCCAGAGAAGTGTTGCCGTGCAACAAAAGAAATCTATGGCCAAATATATAGCCTTAAATGAAAATATAATTGATAAGCAATTGCCCGAGTTAAACAGTTGCATGAAGCAGAAATAAAAGTGCTTGGAGCCTGGGTGGCTCAGTCGCTTTAAGTGTCTGCCTTGAGCTCAGTTTGGGACTGAGTTCCGCATCAGGCTTCTTTCTTGGAGCAAAGCCTGCTTCTCCCTCTGCCTCTGCCACTCCCCCTGCTTGTGCTCTCCCTCGCTCTCTCTCTGAAAAAAAATAAAATCTTAAAAAAAAAAAGTGCTTGGAGAAAAGATAGTAAGTCAACAGAATGAGATGAAACATACCCAATATGTATATGAAGGTTTACTCTGTGAAAAGGGAGAGATTTCAAATCAATAGGAGAAAGATAATTTCATAAATAGTTTTGGGATATCTGTGGGGCCATGTGGAAAACAATATCGGAACCCTAGGTCACATCTTTATGTCAGAATTAATTTGATTAAAAAGAAAATTAAAATGTTTAAAACTTGGGACGCCTGGGTGGCGCAGTTGGTTAGGCAACTGCCTTTGGCTCGGGTCATGATCCCAGCGTCTTGGGATCGAGTCCCGCATCGGGCTCCTTGCTCCGCGGGGAGCCTGCTCCTCTCTCTGCCTCTGCCTGCCTCTCTGCCTGCTTGTGTTCTCTCTCTGTTAAATGAATAAATAAAAAATCTTTAAAAAAATATTTTAAAAAATGTTTAAAACTTTTTTTGTTGTTGTTTAAAGATTTTATTTATTTATTTATTAGGAAAGAGAGAGAGAGAGAGAGAGTAGGTCAGAGTGAGAAGCGGACTCCCCATGGAGCTGGGAGCCCGATGTGGGACTCAATCCCTGGACTCCGGGATCATGACCTGAGCCGAAGGCAGTCGCTCAACCAACTGCGCCACCCAGGGGCCCCTGTTTAAAACTTTTTTTTTTTTTTTTTTTTTTAAAGATTTTATTTATTTATTAGGAAAGAGAGAGAGAGAGCGAGAGAGCGAGAGCAGGTCAGAGGGAGAAGCAGACTCCCCATGGAGCTGGGAGCCCGATGTGGGACTCGATCCCGGGACTCCGGGACCCTGACCTGAGCCGAAGGCAGCCGCTCAACCAACTGCGCCACCCAGGGGCCCCTGTTTAAAACTTTTTAAGAAAACATGAGGAAATGTTTTTTAAGCTTCGAGTTAGGAAGGCCCCCCAGAAATGTGACATAAAACTCAGGAATCATGAAAGAAAAAAAGACTCTCATGTATTATTATCTGTATAAAAATAAAAGAAACTGCATGTCAAATAATGCATTTAAAAAGCCAAAAGGAAAAATAAATAGTGGAAAAATTAGCAGCAAATGTATTTTCTTAATACTAAGGAGTCTCAAAAAGAGAAAAATTGACAATCTTTTGTAAAATGGGCAAAGGGATATAAAGACACAGTTTAAAGAAAAGAAATATGACTCCTAGGCATATGTAAATGTGATTTGCCTCATGATAAGCAAAATGTAAATTAAAACTACAATGATGCCATTTTTTTTTTGTATCTGTAAGAAATAAACAAGCACCCTTACATAGCTGTTGGGAATATATTCATATTTATGTAATTTTTAAGGAGAGTGTTTTGTCAATTACTACGAAAGTATACACAGGTATGCCCCTTAACCTAGCAACTGTAATCCTAGTAATATATATTACGAAGTGCTTATACATTACAAAATGATATGTACAAGAATCTGGTAGACTTAGACTGAACCATATCAATAATCATTTTAAACGTAAATGGTAAATATTGTAATTAAATGGCAGTTTGCTTGGAGAAAAAGGTAAGATCTAATTGTATGTAGCCTATAGTGTACTTTGTATATAAAGAGACATTTAGTTTAAATGGAAAAGAATGAGGAAATATATACTGTGCTAACCCTAATCAGAAGAAAAAGCTTACAGTACTATCAGGTGATGTAAATTTTGAAGAAAAAATACTACCAGGGATCAGAGAGGATCATTTCATAATGATAAAGGAACCAATTCCCGAAGAATATAAGAACCATAATTGTTTCTTATTAATAACACAACTTCAAAATATCAAAAACTAATACAATTGCAATAAGACATGGACAAATCCACACATACATTCTGATATTTTAACACTCTCCTTTCAATAACTGATAGAGCAAATAAACAGCAGAATAGATCTGATTGACATTTGTAGAACAGTCTACCCAACAATAGCAGAGTACACATTCTTTTCAAGTGTCCATACAACATTTAGTAAGACAGATATAATCTGGGCCACAAAACATGTCTTAATAAATTTAAGGGTATGCAACTTATATAAAGTATGTTATCTGATCACAGTTGAATTAAATAATGATTATAGCACAGTAACGTAAAAAATCTGGGAAATCCCCACATACTTGAAAGCTATACAACTCACTTCTAAATAACCTGTAATTCAAAGAAGGAATCAAAGGGAAATTATTTTGAACCAGATGATATTGAAAATACTTCAGGGAATTCATAGTATTAAAGGATTACATCAGAAGAAAAGTATGAAACAGGTATTTCAGTTTCTATTATAAGAAACTAGGAAAAGAAGAGCAAACAAGTAAGCAAAAGCAATGAAATAATCATCAAATCCTATCAATTTCACCCACCAGATTTCCCTCAAATCCTCATAATATTTGCTATAATATAATTAGTAGACCCTAGCAGTTAAGAGTATAAACTAGGGTGACCAACCACCTGGTTTGCCTGGGAGTCAGGGGTGGGAAGGAGGTGCAGCTAGTTTCTCAAATCAGTGTTTAAAACTTTGACAGTCCCAGGCAAACCAGGATTAATGGTCCATCCTTGTATAGGTTCTGGAGTCAGACCTTAGCCCTGAATCCTTTCTTTTAACTTTGGACAAATGACTTCTCTCGTGTGCCTGATTTCCTCATCTAGAAATGGGTATTATAATAGTATCTATCTTAAAGAGTTTATGTGAGAATCAAATGAGTTAATGGATATGCAAAGTATTTAAAGCATGTAAAACACTGAATTAAAGTTAGCAGTGGTGCCCCCCCCCCTTTTTTTTACAAGCAGTGGCCTCCCATCTCACTCCCATCTCACTCTTCCCTTATAGACTTACCCTTCTTTGGGCTTTCCTTCAAATATAGCCAGTTATCTTTATAAATACAAATGTAAACATAGCAAATTCCTGCTTAAAATACTTCAGTGACTTCTTAGGACCCATAGGTCATAGTCCAAATTTCATAATAAGTTTATAAGACCCATTAGTTATGCATTTTCCTAACTTTTCTTCCATACTCTGTTTAGTGGTTTTTCTCTTCAAGACTTTGCAGGTGAGGTTGCCACAGCTAGATTTGTGTGTGTGTGTGTGTGTGTGTGTGTGTGTGCGCGCGCGCGTGTTGTCCTCGCCCTAGCTCTTTCTCCTGACTAAGCTCCTTTTTTTTTGGTTTCCCTGAGCTCTCCCTCTCCCAGTCCCTATCAAAGGTAAGGGAAGTTGGCCCTCTGTGTACTCCCATAGCACTGTATGTTATTTCTCAAGTGACAGTGATTATGATACATTACTATAGTATGCTATATACTATGGCATATATATTACTATAGTACCTGTTAATTCATCAACCTTCTTTGTTCTCATAATAGAGGAAATATATACATAAGGTACAGTAAATTTCCCCAAATTTAGCATATTCCGTCTGGCAGGATTGCCCTTCTTCCTCTTAATTATAATTTACTATAAAATTTATTAGAAATTTATTAAACTCCTGAGAATTGTAATTGGGTCTTCAAAACTTAATTCATTTGAGCACCTAATATTTGAATATTTCTTTGACATCCTCTGCCTTTCCTACTTTCCTTGAGTTGGTCATTTATCAATCACATTAATAGTTACTGCTTTTTATCATAGCACTGAGCACAGTGCATTGAAGTTACTTGTTTTCCATTCTAGACACAACAATGTCAAGTCTTTATTTAGGATCTGTTATGGTCACAGCACTATACTAAGTCCTGGGGTACACTCATGAGCAAAACTGACATGGTCCCTGTTTCTTGATGCTTAGAGTGTAAAGGAAAAAATAAGGATTATTGACATTAAATTAGTAAGTCTAACATTGCAAATTTGATAGTGTTATGAAAGAAATATTTAGTACTATGAAAGCATAAGGATTCAGCCTTGGAAAATTGACTCTCAGGCTTAAAATTGAAGATTAAGGAGGAGTTAATTACATTAGAGAAAAGAAGCACATTTCGGGCAGAGAAAACTGCAAATGAAAAGGTCCTTGTGTGGATGCCTGGGTGGCTCAGTCAGTTAAGCCTTTCGTCATGATCCCAGGGTCTTGGGATTGAGTCCCACATCAAGCTCCTTGCTTATCGGGGATCCTGCTTCTCCAGTGCTTGTGCACACACTCTCTCTCTCTCACAAATAAATAAAACCTTTTAAAAAAATGAAAAGGTCCTTGTGTAATTATATTTAATAAAAGTCATTGAAAGAAGGCCAGTGTGGCTGGAGCAGTAATGTAAAAAGGTTGCTGTGGCTGCGGTAGGAACTCTGGGGAAGCGGTTGGAGACACGTAGCATACAGAACATACACGTGATTGTGGTGGTCCAGGTGAGAGAGATGATGGTAGTGGAGTAGGGTGGTGATGTTACAGGCTCAGGGGGGTTTGAGAGATTTTTATAAGGAAATATTGGTAGGCCATAATGATAAATTAGATCTTGTTTGTTATGGGATTGAAAGTTTGAGAGTTGTGGAAAGGATTATCTGTAAATTTTTGGTATTCATAACTAACTGGATTATGTCCCTTTCAGTGCCTTTTTCAGCACATGACATGCTTAAGTAAATATTTGTTGAAAATGAATGAACATTGTTTCAGTTATGAAAAAGTTATATTCAACTGCAGTATAAATTATGAGTAGGAATTGTTCTGTGGGATTAAATGTAGTAATTTGTTCTTTAACACTGAAATGGGAACATACACCAAATGGGACCTAGATTATAGTAATTTATCATTGTACCATCTTTTAAAATAAAATTTGTGTGTGACAAGCTAGTATAGCAGCAGTCATTTTGTAAGAGAAATAATAATGAAACATTTCTAAATTATATGGGACATTGATGTTTTCTTTTTATTAAAGTGGGCCCAAAAGGTTTTTTGTTTTGTTTTGTTTTGTTTTTGCAACACATTTTAACTTGATTATAAGCTGTTCAAGCTTTTTACTGATGATTCAAAAAATCAGGATGGGAATATTGAAACGTGGTTTCCTAAAGTTCCTACTGTCCTCAATTATGCTGAATTACTAATATACACACACATACACTCTCTCACACACTTTATTGTGGAAAATGTTGTTACTAAAAATGTGAACTATTTAGGACTACTATTCTTAAAGTAAGGAATTGAAATTTGAACAATATTTGTATTAGAAAACCTTTATTTATTCTTAAAACATTTATAACCTATATTATTAATGTTCAAATGATAAACTAAACGTCATAGCCAGTAACATTCAAAATGTTCATGTGGGTGTGTTTTTCAGATGTGTTCTGCTCCCTCTTTTGGGAATGAAGCCTCCCCAGCAAAGCTTATATCTGCTCGTTGATTCTGTTGATGAAGGCTGTAACATTACCGAAGGTGAACAAACGTCTACCAGCTTATCCGGGACTGTTGCAGAGCTTCTAGCTGGTCACCATGAGTTCTTTCCACCATGGCTATTGCTTCTGTGTTCTGCCCGAAAACAGAGCAAGGCTGTTACTAAAATGTTTACCGGTAAGTGTAATTACTGCCGTGTACGTATATTGATGTGTTATTGATATATTTCTAAATTATCTGTCTTATCTTCTAAACTGTTGGCATTTTTGTGCAAATGCCACATTGGTTTAATATTTTTTATTTTTTTGTACACTTACTTCCCAGCCCTCATTGTCACCAACGTCATTATTCTGAATTATATATTTTTACTTTTATTCCTCCAGATTGACTTTAATAGCATACTTTTAAAAATTATAACTATTAATGATGTAAGCAAAAAATAGTAAATTTGGTTAAAACTTAGAAGTTTGAAATATAAAATATGCTTTCTTTCCATCCATGAGCATACTGTATATTTTCATTTACTCAGCTTTTTTCCAAGACTTTTTTCAGTTTCCCTTGCCTATGTCCTCCATATTTCTTGCTACTTTTTGCTATTGTTTTACGTTGAAGTATATGGGTTTTGAATTGAAATGAGTGCATTCAGAATTAAAATTGGCAGGTGTATCACCTTAAGGAAAGAACATTAGTATTTTTATGGATCTAAATAAGTTTCATCCACTCATATCTGAGGATTTAACGTTGTTGGAAAGAGATTTTCTCTTTCCTGATGTATTCACTACACTAACCAGTAGCATTTTTATTAATGACTTCAGATTAGAGTCAATTTAATGAAAATTACTTTGGCCCTTAAGCAGAATCTTGACTGCCTATGAGGGTATTCTTGTGAGCTAATGGCAATTGGTACGTGTTATGAGACTGAAGGAAATAGCCCATTTGAAACTATTTTATGCACAAACTAGTCCTCAAGTATTTTTGAAGATTTTCATACATATTTATTTATATCTATATAAAATAATACATGTTCCACATAGAAAATGTTTTAAATGACAACATACTCAAATATTAACATTTTCAGGGATAAAATATTAAGTAACCAGTCTTCAACATTATGTGTTAAATTTTTTGTATGTTATCCTACCTCGTTGACATCATACTTATATCAACTTGATTTCCTGCTTCTTAATAACGTTTAACATTCGTAAGCCTTTTAGCGTCACTGTATCGTCTTTTTAATAACTTTTAATGGCAACATAATTTACTAGTGTATTAATATGCCAGAATTTATTTGACTTATTGTTGTACTTTTAGGTTTAATTTGCCTAGTCCCTACCCTCATAGATTCTTCAGGATAATAAATAATTGCAATGAGCAACAGGTTATAAATACTGGCACACATCCTATTACTCTGTCATTCTACCGTCAGGAGCACTAAGAAGTTTTATACCCTGGGAAATACTTTCAGTAAGAATACAAAAATGGTTCACCAGAGTGTGGTCCAACATTTCAGTAAATCCTGTTTTTATTCCCCTAAAAATGATGAGCATTTTTCAGCCTTATAAAAATGTGTTAAAGTGCTTTGATAGTAGTGTATAAAATTGTGCATATTCGTAATAAGAGAACTGCATATATAATGATTAGAAGTTGTGATTTTAAAAAAGAATTATTTAAAAAAGTTATTTTCAGTAACTTTAACTTAAGATACTCAAATTATTAATAGGTATTCTCAGTTCTGTTTTACGAACTGATAACTATCATTACTGAACATAATAATTTATTCCATCTAAATTCATATTACTAAGCACTTAGATTTGGAAGAGCTTTATTTTTTCAACTGTACGTATTTGTGTGTATTCTTTATGAAAGTGTATTTATAATAGTAATTTAGAGGCAGTGACAGGTAATACTCTAATTGGATATAAATATTCAGTCCTGTAATTAAGGCTAGTGTACATTCAGGTATATGGATGGAAATATAAAAATCTTTCTTGTGAAAAAGATCAGCTTGTAAAAACAAGCAAGTGCTGTTGTTATCTCTGGCAACCTTTTTTCCTTAGTCATTTGGGAGTTCAGAAAATCTTACTAAGGTGCTTTCATGGGTATGTATTTAAGACTTTCTAATGTTGAGTTTAGTATCTCCTGTCATTAAAGTTAAGAGGAGCCCTAAGCCACAATAGAATAAGAAATAGTTCCATTTGTAGATCAGAAAATGATAGTTTATCTGCCATTAGTGTGTTTTTACAGAAGAAAGATAGGACTGATTTATATACTCATAGATATTGTGGCACCTGGGTGGCTCATTCGGTTAAGCAGCCATCTCTTTGTAGTTTTAGCTCAGGTCCTGATCTCGTGGGTCATGGGATCAAAGCTCCCTGGAAGGTTCTGCACTTAGCGGGGAGTCTCCTTTAAGATTCTTTCCCTATGCCCCTCCCCATCCATGCATCGTCTCTCTCTTTCTCTCAAATAAATAAAGTTTTGAAAAAAAAAAAAATATATATATATATATATATATACACTCGTAGGTGTTAACTTATTAGTGCTGATGTTTTTACTGATTGCTTATTAGTTTATTATATATTGAGCACATCCTCTTCAAATATATGGCAGCTTCTGTAATCATTTTCAGTTGATGACATCTACTTTTTGTCTCTTTAGGTTTTCGAAAAATAAGCTTAGATGACCTTCGGAAGGCATATATTGTTAAAGATGTTCAGCAGTACATCCTTCATCGTTTAGATCAAGAAGAAGCTTTGAGACAACACCTCACAAAAGAAACTGCAGAGATGTTAAATCAACTGCACATCAAAAGCAGCGGATGCTTTCTTTATCTAGAGCGAGTTCTAGATGGAGTTGTAGAAAATTTTATTATGTTAAGAGAGATTCGTGACATCCCCGGAACTCTAAATGGTCTCTATCTCTGGCTGTGTCAGAGACTTTTTGTAAGGAAACAGTTTGCAAAAGTTCAGCCCATTTTAAATGTGATTCTTGCAGCCTGCCGGCCTTTGACCATAACGGAATTATATCATGCGGTATGGACTAAAAATATGTCATTAACCTTGGAAGACTTTCAACGTAAGTTAGATGTCCTCTCCAAACTTCTTGTTGATGGACTAGGAAATACTAAAATACTGTTCCACTATAGTTTTGCAGAGTGGCTTCTGGATGTGAAACACTGCACTCAGAAGTATTTATGTAATGCAGCAGAAGGACACAGAATGTTGGCAATGAGTTATACCTGTCAAGCCAAGAATTTAACACCATTGGAAGCACAAGAATTTGCATTGCATTTAATTAATTCAAACTTACAGTTAGAGACAGCTGAGTTAGCTCTCTGGATGATATGGAATGGTACACCTGTCAGAGATTCTCTGTCTACTTTAATACCCAAGGAACAAGAAGTGCTACAGCTGTTGGTTAAAGCTGGTGCTCACGTCAACAGCGAAGATGATCGCACGTCGTGCATAGTCCGACAAGCCTTGGAAAGAGAGGATTCCATTCGGACATTATTAGATAATGGAGCTTCGGTAAATCAGTGTGATTCAAATGGGAGAACATTATTGGCTAATGCTGCATACAGTGGCAATCTCGATGTAGTGAATTTACTTGTCTCCAGGGGAGCAGATTTAGAGATCGAAGACGCGCATGGACATACACCACTTACCCTAGCTGCTAGACAAGGACATACCAAGGTGGTTAATTGTTTGATTGGGTGTGGTGCAAATATTAATCATACTGATCAAGATGGTTGGACAGCATTAAGATCTGCTGCCTGGGGTGGCCATACCGAGGTAGTTTCTGCACTACTTTATGCAGGTGTAAAAGTGGATTGTGCAGATGCTGATAGCCGAACAGCTTTGAGAGCAGCTGCTTGGGGAGGACATGAGGATATTGTACTGAATTTGCTACAACATGGTGCTGAAGTCAACAAAGCTGATAATGAAGGTCGAACTGCGCTGATAGCAGCAGCATACATGGGCCATAGAGAAATTGTGGAACACCTCCTGGACCACGGAGCAGAAGTGAATCATGAGGATGTTGATGGCAGGACTGCCCTCTCTGTAGCTGCACTTTGTGTGCCTGCAAGTAAAGGACATGCATCAGTTGTTAGTCTTTTAATTGATCGAGGTGCTGAAGTAGATCATTGTGATAAAGATGGCATGACTCCACTGCTGGTCGCTGCCTATGAAGGACATGTCGATGTGGTTGACTTGCTTCTAGAAGGGGGAGCCGATGTAGACCACACAGATAACAATGGTCGTACACCCCTCTTAGCAGCAGCTTCTATGGGCCATGCCTCCGTTGTAAACACGCTTTTGTTTTGGGGTGCAGCTGTGGATAGCATCGACAGTGAAGGTAGGACAGTCCTCAGCATAGCTTCTGCCCAAGGAAATGTTGAGGTAGTACGTACTCTCCTGGATAGAGGGTTAGATGAAAATCATAGAGATGATGCCGGATGGACACCTTTGCATATGGCAGCTTTTGAGGGTCACAGATTAATATGTGAAGCACTTATTGAACAAGGTGCTAGAACAAACGAGATCGATAACGATGGACGAATACCTTTCATATTAGCTTCGCAAGAGGGTCATTATGATTGTGTTCAAATACTATTGGAAAATAAATCCAACATTGATCAAAGAGGTTATGATGGAAGAAATGCACTGCGAGTTGCTGCATTAGAAGGGCATAGGGACATCGTTGAATTGCTTTTTAGCCACGGAGCTGACGTTAACTACAAAGACGCTGATGGGAGACCTACGCTTTATATTTTGGCCTTAGAAAACCAACTTACAATGGCTGAGTATTTTCTAGAAAATGGTGCAAATGTAGAAGCAAGTGATGCCGAAGGAAGGACAGCACTTCACGTTTCCTGCTGGCAAGGCCATTTGGAAATGGTGCAGGTTCTCATAACCTACCATGCTGACGTCAATGCTGCAGACAACGAAAAGCGATCTGCTTTGCAGTCTGCAGCCTGGCAGGGCCACGTGAAAGTGGTCCAGCTTCTGATCGAGCATGGTGCCATAGTTGACCATACGTGTAATCAGGGTGCAACTGCACTCTGTATTGCAGCCCAGGAAGGGCACATTGATGTTGTGCAGGTTTTACTAGAGCACGGTGCTGATCCAAACCATGCTGATCAATTTGGACGCACTGCTATGCGTGTTGCTGCCAAAAACGGACATTCTCAAATAATTAAATTATTAGAAAAATATGGTGCATCTAGTTTGAACGGCTGTTCCCCATCTCCTGTGCATACAATGGAGCAAAAACCTCTGCAGTCGTCTGTGTCTTCAAAAATGCAGTCATTAACAATTAAATCAAATAGCTCTAGCAGTACCGGTGGAGGGGACATGCAGCCTTCCTTGCGTGGTTTACCTAACGGGCCAGCTCATGCATTTAGTTCTCCCTCAGAATCTCCAGATTCTACAGTCGATCGTCAGAAGTCATCGTTGTCAAATAATTCCCTGAAAAGCTCAAAAAATTCATCTTTGAGAACTACTTCATCTACTGCAACGGCTCAAACAGTGCCAATTGATAGCTTTCATAACCTGTCCTTTACAGAACAAATCCAGCAGCATTCGTTGCCACGCAGTAGAAGCCGACAGTCCATTGTTTCCCCGTCTTCCACAACGCAATCCTTGGGACAGAGCCATAATTCACCAAGTAGTGAATTTGAGTGGAGTCAGGTAAAACCCAGTTTGAAGTCAACTAAAACGAACAAAGGGGGGAAATCGGAAAATTCCAGCAAATCTGGGGCAGCTGGGAAAAAAGCTAAACAGAATAATTCTTCACAGCCAAAGGTTTTAGAATATGAAATGACTCAGTTCGATAAAAGAGGGCCTACCGCCAAATCTGGCATGACTGCCCCACCTAAACAAATGCCCGCAGACTCTCAGTGCAAAATTATGGTACCTTCGACTCAGCAAGAAGTTGGTCGATCTCAACAGCAGTTGCTTATTCATCAACAAAGTGGGGAGCAGAAGAAGAGAAATGGGATCATGACCAATCCAAATTACCATCTTCAGAGCAACCAGGTTTTTCTTGGTAGGGTGTCGGTCCCACGGACAATACAAGACAGGGGGCATCAGGAAGTGTTAGAAGGGTATCCTTCCTCCGAGACGGAATTAAGCCTTAAACAAGCCCTGAAGCTTCAGATTGAGGGCTCCGACCCTAGCTTCAACTATAAAAAGGAAACGCCGTTATAAAAGGTAACATTCAATCAACATAGAGAATAAAATATCCAAAGTATGGTTCCCTCTACTAAGGATGCACTTTTCCCTAATAGTCACATGGCCAGTTCCCTCGCCCAGTCTCTATTCAGATGCCGTCCTCTCTCACAAGTCCTTCCCTTAGCATCCTTGTGAATTCGAATTGTCCCGCCACCAGCACTCTCTTTTTTCCTTTCCTGCTTTTTGTTATCCAAAGAACTTATTATTTAGTATACTTTATGTATTTTATTTATTATTATGTTTATTATTTGTCTTTTCCCAACTAAAATGTAAACTCTGTGAAAGTAGGGATTTTTATCTGTTTTGTTCTCTGACGTATTCCATGTACTTGGAATACTGTTTGGACTTGTAGTCATTTCTCAGTGAAAATGTATTAAGTGGATGAATGAATGAGTGAGTGAATAAATGAATGAGTGAATACTACTATTTAATGGATCTCAGATTAATAATTTCTTCCTATACAGTCATTTCCCCTCTTCAGAGTTCTTTCTGGTAATAGAAAGAGGGGAGAGGACCATTTCAGTAATACATTTTGGTTTGAATAAAATAGTGTATGTAGTGCTTAGTAGATAGGTAGTCAGTGTTCATTTCCTTCCCTTTCACCATGAAGTCAAAGATTCAATCAGCAAAAGGTAATTGTTGTTAGGACAGATCTGTTAAAAATCTTCCAAGTAAAATTTGCACACACACCAAGAATAGGTGAGGAAAATGGTAAGTTGGATGTATTGGTAAGAGGGTATTTAGAGCCTAGTATATTCAGACATAAGAATTGTATGTTTAAACCTCAAAATAAATCCTATTTATTAAATAAAAACTTTTTCTTCTTTATACCACAGTGGATGTTTCACTAATTACATAAGGGAAGTTAATGAGAAAATATATACAGATATAATAGATACTTTTTCAGGAGCACAATTCTCTCATTAGAGATAAATCCAAAGGTTTTGTTAGGAACCTTTGCTAATTTATACTACATGTATATTTATCCCACATTCCTTAATCATTTTTCATCCTCTAACAAAGCTGTACTCTTTAATAAACTGAAATTTCCTCCTTTTGCTTTTTTTGTCTGCAAGAGCTATATTTTAGGGGTATTTTAGTTGAAGCATTATTACAAATTATAAACTTCCTGTGCTTTCTCATAATAAATGCCCTTCAGTATGAATCAACAGATGACTGGTCAAATATCATTTAAAAATAATTTGTGTAAAGTAGTTCATTCTGCAATGTGATTTATTTTTAAAATATTTCGTTCTGATGGTACAACCCTCTCTCATAACATCTTTCGTAAAGGCAGAGTATAAATATATATTAAACAGTAAAACATGAATTAGGGTAAACATTTTGTGGATTCTTTAAAAGTGATTTAGAAGTTGAATAATGAATCTCTAATAGATGAGTCCACTTTATGCTTTGCATAGTAAGTGTGTGTGTGTGTGTGTATGTATATACATATATATATATAATTATATGGGGTCTTAAAACTATATGTAGTTATATAATAAGTATAATGTAGAAATTAATTTTTTTTTAACTTTTGCATTAGTTTCCTATTCTGTGAAACAGAAGACATTGTGATTGGAGTGGTTCTTCAGCTACTGGATGAAATCATAAAATGCCTGTTGATTTGCTGAAAAAAAATGAAGAATGTGATATCTGCAGTACAGTTACCTTAATTACTGTAATGTGCCTAAATAGTAAGGCTGCCTTCTCAATGTAACCCTCTGTGCTTAAAAAAATTTCATTTTGTGTGCTTTGTATCAACTACACAAGAATAAGCACTTTTGTTTTTAAATGCAGATATATACTGCAGTTCCCTGGTAAAAGCTGAAAAAATTTTTAAGTTAAGATTTGATAAATGTGCATGTGCCATGATCAAATATATACGGAAAGGCAGTGTTCTTTGTATTTATTTTTTTTCTCTTTTGTGGCGAACGAAACTTAAGCATATTGTTTCAGTCACATTTGCATTGTTGTAGTGTATGGCTTGTTTCTTGTATCTCTAAAAATGTTGCTCAATAAAATAAATCATGCAACTATTTTACGTTCAGTACACCTTCAGCATTGGTTGAAAATGTGTTTCTATTTAATAACGCCACATTGAAGTGAAAAATGGTTTGTTGACAGATTTTTAAAAAATAATTCTATTGTTTTAGGGAGCTGCTCTGAGTAGTTTAAATTTGGATTTCCCAGTAGAATCCTCCTAATCTCTGGCTAAAGATGAAAAAAAAGAAAAAGACAGAGAAAGAAAGAAAAAGAGAGGAAAAAGCAGACTATAGGCAGAACAAAGTTCTGTTTCATTCACTGGGATGCAATTTCACCTTCCACTCATCATTCCACCTCCAAGAAGACAGACCATCATTCCCGAGGCATGAAAATTCTCAGGGACAAAGCCATGCCTCAGGGCGTGTGTACATAGAAGGAGATGCACCTGTCTGAGGGTAGATTTTTGATCCCTGAACAATTCCTTGACTATACTTATCTCTTCTGTCCAGTTAAATACAATTTACCAGCGTAGATTTTCATGCTGGCTTCTCTCTCAGTTGTCTCTATCTTGTAAATCACTGCATGACCAAAATAGCCCTCTCTCAAAATCAGCTGAATCAGTTTTAGTGGTAGTTGGATGAATATTTTTGATGAATGTGATGTGCGGTCCTTCACAGATGACACCACTAACCTATCAGTCATAGCACGTGTGACTGTCATAGCAATTTTTTTTATTGATACTTGGTAAACAATACTGATGGATTTGCATTTTCTGACCACATACTCTTTCCTATTTTCTTCTTTGGCCAGTTGCTTACAGGATTAAAGATGGTAGGGTTAAAGATGAAATCTGTGACCAGGGAAAACAAAGGTGACTGGCTCGGATGAGCAGGGGACCCACAGCCTTGGCCGCCTGGATGGACTCGAAACCAGTGAGGCTTGTTTAGATGGATTGTGTGTATGTCTGAAAAGGGTAGAGTTGTTGAGAAGCCATGGTTGTGGGTTCGATCTTTGAATAAGCCCCGTGAATTTTAGAAAGTCCAGAAATTCTATTTTTCCCATGTGCTGTTGATAAGAAAGAGGAATGAGGAAAGAGATTTTGGAGATTCAGCACAAAAACACTGCTACTACTGGAGAAGAATCTTGAGTAAGAGAGGTCGGTAATGTCGTCTTCATATATGAAAGACACATATGTAATGCATTGTTCACAGAAGCAGAAACATGTAATTGGTTGTGATAAGTGAATCTTTGTGTAAGGCTTTTGTTTTTTATTTTTTAAAGTCCACAAAACGCATTTTGTTTGTGTCAGCAGTAAGTCATAACCAGAAATAGGAGAGAAGTTCAATCGCTATTAAGGTGACATGGCAATATTGATAACTCGAATGTGAATGTTTCAAGTATTGAATTTTTGTCCCTATGGGACATTTATTAAATACACTTAATAGGACTCTTGCAAAGTAGCCTTAAAAGTGTTAATGATTCTATTGATAAATATGAATACATACTATTATTAGAACCAATCTTACTCATTTCTCAAATACAGTACATTTACATTACTATAGAAGATGAAGCTCTAATTTCTTATTAGGTGTATTTTTCTTTAGAAAGAGAACCCTGAAAGCTGCCAGTTTTTCTATTAACCTTGAATTATTGGAATTGTATTTATTTAATTTTATTGTTTTTTACAAAAAATGCACCTTGTGGCCAAAAGGCAATGATATGACTCATTACATAAGGGATTTATGTTTTTCAAAGAGCTGAATGTTTTCATATCCATATTATGTACACTTGAAACAGTTGGTAGGAAGAGAATCTGTTGGGAAAATACAATTTTCAAAAGTAAGTGTTCCCCTGGATGTTTTTGTATTAATTGTGTTTTGGAATAGGACAGAACTGGCTTTTAGTTAGGGTAAGGATGATAAGGGTGCTGAAGATTCCCCACTTTGCCTATTTGTTTTTGTGGGGGATTTACTAGCATGACTGAAAATGGCTTTTACTTCATGAAGAAGAATAAAAAATAATCCCTTCAATTAAAAATGCCTAAATAGCTATTTTAAAAATCAAGATGTTTAAATTTCGTAAATCACCTGATGTCACTACACACGTATGATGCCATGTGCTTGTAACTTTTTTAACATTCCATCTGTGCCCATTCCCTAAAAGTCATGAGTTGATAATAAGGGAAGTGATAAAAAAAATACAGTAATGAAAAATTAAAATCTGCATGTACATAGGAAAGGTCTTGGAAAGAAAATTGGAACTCCTGTGTACTGCAAAGTACAGCCAGTATCTTTTGTCTCTCTTCCTTATCCCCTACCCCTACTGGAATCCTTACCAAAAATAATCCACTACTTTAAAAAGAAGAGTAAATAATTTTCTCAATATTGTTGGCTATGCAAATGTTTGTTTTGCTTAATGTTCTCTATTTACGCTTCTCAGCAAATGTAGTTGCAGACAAATGCTTTCTTTTTTATTTTTTCCTTGGTTTGGGGTATGTAAATAGCCTAAAATGTACATTGAATTTCACATTGTAAAAGTTTTATTTTATTCCTTGTATTATATTAAGCAAAAATCCCTATGTATATGAAAGTGCATAATAAATATATTTGCTCTACAGAGGATATCTTGTTTTAATTTTATCCTTGAACCAACAGAACATGCATGACATGTTTACAGTAAAAACAACAAAAGGTTTTAAGTTGTTAACTTATTTTAAATAAGGAGAAAATGAATTTGGGAACATTTTACAAAAAAAAAATCAGATATAAAAACTTCATAAAGAAACATAGAAAAACAAAAAGATCTAGACTTTATGCCTTCAAAAAGCTTCTGTAAGGACTTAGTGTTCTTTTTCTCTCTTCCCTGATTGATAACAATGTAAGTACTATAGCTCACGTGTCCAGCTTCGTGACTCAGGAATTGCAGTAAGCCAGTCAGTTGTGTGCGTGCAAGCTTCTTGGTTGACGATATTATGGCCATCTCACATCTGATAGTTAAGGGTTTATTGCAAGTATGATCGTTCACTTCTGTGTATTCTTCACTCGGTAAAGTTGAGTCACTTCATGATCCACTTCTCCCACCAGAACACATCGTATATATGTATGTGCCTGTGTATGAATATATACAAGGTGTTACTCCAGGGAGCGGTTTCTAAAAAGGCCAGCAAGGTATTCTGTGTTAGGTGATTTTATGATAATAACAGTTCTGTAGTAATTATCACATATCATTTATAAATGTGTTGGATTAATAAAAAATCTGACTCAAAATTTTTAACAATGTTTAAACACAAAGGGGTGGTGTACTTAGAAGAATTTTGAAACAGACTAAGTTGACTAAAACTTATATGGTGTTTCCTAGTTGGTGGTCCAAAGTAATACACCGTGAGAACTTGGCAATGACCAAGGTTTTCACTCCCTTGCCCTAGTAGTTGGAAGGATTCCAGCTAATAGTAGTGATACATACTCTGGATTTGGGGGAAATTTTCATTCATTAAGCAAATACATGCACCAATCTTAACTTTCAAGATAGGGCTTCTGCTGGCTTGTCTGGCTAATACAGTAAAATTAAAAAATTATTAAAATTATCCAGCATTAAAATGGAATCATTTGAAATTTACTGCATATTTAAATTACTCTTAAATGTACACAATTATTACCTACACTGCCAAAATTTAAATTACAAGAAACATTTGTAGAAGAATATACTTCTAATGTTTAGAACAAGTTTCTACTTAAAAGTTTTTAGATATTTTTGGTCTACATGTCAAGAAGTGATGTAACAATAGGTCCCAAAAGAATTGATGTACATTTTTAATGAGCGTTACTCCCATTTGGTTTATAAAGTTATGCTGAACTAAAACATATACAGGAAAATACACAAATCTTAAGGCACTGTCCTATATTTTTTTACAAATTGAGAGTACCTACTTAACCATACCCTGACCAAGATGTGGGTCATAACCATATATCTAAGGATAAACCTGCGTTTGAAACTAATGATTATTGTGAAGGTGGAGGTTAAAAGAAACTCTGATTTTATGAGATTTGAGGTGATTTAATCACTCCATTAGTAGGTAGATAAAGACATAAATATAAACGCTGTATACAGGCAAAAAAAAGAAATGCTATAATTTTGATTAATTCTCACAGGGAAAGGCAAGTTATGCATTTCCAAATACCTGCTAAAAACAACTGCATGCATGTTTTAAAAACATGAAGTTGAGTATATCCAAACCTAAAGCCGTCAACTTTCTCACTAAACATCAGTCCTCTTAACTCTTTTTTGAATAATTTTCCATTCTCCTTTAAAGAAACTGAAATCGGATATTGTAGACAGTGCTCTGTGGGTGTGGCTTATGTAAGAAAGAGAACCCCTTCCAGCAGGGACCACTTCTTGAGAGACAAGGCTTTGCTCCTTCCTCAAGAAATTAGCCAAGGGATAATGCACTGCTATATATTTTAAGTTAAAATACAATGTGACTAAAATTTTAAATAATTAACTCCTCAGTTTGACTAGAAAACCAAATGTCCATCCTAGCTGAATCACTAAGACAGCTTCTACTTTACACATCACTCTCCCAAGCATGTAGGTTTTAAACTCCAAAGTAACATAACTGCACTTTGTTTCTAAAACGTGTTGCTAGGTCTAAAACAGATTTTAATGTTACCTTCTAGGTTTCTTAAATGCACATATTCTTCTCTCTTGGCCAATCATTATGTATATCATATTAAAAGCTCTGTGAGGTCCTTTAGAAAATGATAAGTTCATTTAACTTTGTATATACTAGAGGCTTTTTGTTGTTGTTTTTTGGGTTTTGGTTTTTGTTTTGTTTTTTTTGATGATAGAGTGCCCTGCTCCACTGCCTTTTATTTTTTATTTATATATTTTTAAGATCTTATTTATTTGTCAGAGAGAGAGCACAAACAGGCAGAGTGGCAGGCAGAGCAGAGGGAGAAGCAGGCTCCCCGCTGAGCAAGGAGCCCGATGTGAGACTCGATCCCAGGACCCTGGGATCATGACCTGAGCCAAAGGCAGCAGCTTAACCAACTGAGCCACCCAGGCGTCCCTCCACAGCCTTTTAAAGAGCACCTGTTAAAACATGGGTGAAAGACATATTACAGCATCGCCTTGCCTCTCTTCGCTGCTCACGAGGAAGCAGCCGCGTGGGCTCTCACCCTACCACGTTTCCTCTTCCCTCCTCCCTGCCCGTTGCCACCATTCTTGTGTGGCCCTCACCTGGTCTCCCAGAACCCACTCTTCACCAGGGCTCCTCCTCTCGGTGCTGGGCCTTCTCCAACCCCACAAACTGAGAGCAGATGCATCCCTGAAGGCATGGCTCTCTTCTTGTCATAGATTTCGGCCAGCCTTGAGTCTGCCTGCTCTGCAGTCTGTCCTTCAGGTAGCCACCACTTATCTTTCTAGAACATCACTCTGATTGTGGCTTACCTGCCCGGAAACCTTCGATATCTCCTAGCGTGTCTTACAGAAGGGCGCAGTTCATGCCCGTTACAAAAAGCCCTGACAGACTGCCTTTCACCCCTCCTTCCTGCTGCTGCTTCCGGGTCCTCTCCCACTCCGCCCCCACTGGCCATGCACCAAACCCTGGGCTCCCCAAGCCCCACAGCCATATTTGCTATTGCTAGAACACTCCATGCTCCTTCTGAGATGTACTTCTCTCGTCACATTGATCTTTGTCCCCGTCTCCCAGCCAGAGAGAAGTGCTTTTTAATTACTGTTGTATTTTATACTTGCCTTTTATGGTTCTTCTTCTGCATTATGCTAAACATACTGTCTCTTTTTCTCCCACCGTAATCTTCTTTTCAACAGGAATGGAGTCTTACTCAGCTTTGTATCTTTTGGATTGTCTCATCCATAGTAAGTGTTCAGTTACTATTCTTTTCATGGCACTTTCTTTTAATTCAGAAACAGCTGTGGGAAAAATATTTAAATTCGGCTATTTTGGTCCACTTGTTAAAACATACCGAGCTTACCCAAGCTCCAAGAGTGATCAAACTCAGAAAGAAAGTACGTATTTTCTTACCACTGCTTTCCCATCTGTTCTGTTCACTAGTTTGTATTAAATATAGCAGAAAAACAAGCCAATTATTTATCATTTATTAGAACACATGCAGCTGACTGATTGCTTTTTAACTGATAACCTGACCTGACCTCTCTGTCACTGGAGACAATGAAGTTGAATTCAGTTTATTCTTTTAAGAAGAACTTAGTAAATGTCACTAAAATTGAGAAAATTTACCCATTTGTCCTTTAATTATGCAGCAAGCAGGGAAAAGCCAGTGGTTTTCAGGGAAGCAAGGGTAAGTGTAGGCCACCAGCCCTTCTCCATATCACAGACACATTGCTCCCTGGCCCTTTCCCTAAGAAGCCGCCATAAGTTTTTCTGGTAATGATAATAATAGGCATTTGACTTGAAACCTGGTAATAACCCACTTGATATAGATCTTAATAGAAGCTGCAACGAAAACCATTGGACATGGGGGGGAAAACAGCCCATTAAAAATGAAATTAAATTGGTGAAATAAAATTTAAAAAATGTGTACCAGGATGGAAGACAAAAGAAAATGTGATCTTAAAAGTAGAGGCTCTAAAAGAGAAAGCAAGATGAGATCGCAGAACTAATAAATGAAGACTATTATTTTGCCTTATTTTAAAGTTCTAAATTCTATTTAGTTTGATTTGTGCAAAAATGTTTTCATTAATTTAATTAAATTTTATTCAGATTTATTTTACTATTTGCATTTCTTACATTTATTACTTGTTCTCTTTAATAGTAATCATATTTCCTTTTTAGTTAAATGCTTACTTAATAAAGAATGACTTTTACCATTCGACATTGAAAATTTGTCATATTGATACTAACTTAAGACTTAAATACAAAGAGTTCTTTATCCCCTCATCCCTTTGGGTTCTAATGCTTTTCATCTCTATTTCGGACAATTGTTTGTGACCAATAATGCAGACATTTCAGTGCCAGCAACTTCTTATTCGAAATAAAATTTACTTATTTAGTCAGTAAATATTTATTGAATACTTAATAAGCAGTTGCCAATAAAAATGGTAAACAAGAAAAGCAAGGTTTGTTCCCACATAGCATTTACATTTTAACAATCTCTTTTTAAAGAAAGAGTAAAAATGGGGTGCCTGGGTGGCTCAGTTGGTTGAGGAACTGCCTTCGGCTTAGGTCATGATCCTTGAGTTCCGGGATCGAGTCCCACATCGGGCTCCCAGCTTCACGGGGAGTCTGCTTCTTCCTCTAACCTTCTCTCCTTTCATGCTGTCTCTCAAATAAATAAATAAAATCTTTAAAAAAAAAAAAGAAAGAGTAAAAATAGGATATAACTTAGACTAAGATTGTAAACTGTATGAGAAAGATTCACTTTCTGTGATTCACTGCCATCTTCCTAGCATCTTGGTATAAAGGAGGTGCTCAGTAAATGTTAGTTAAATTAACAAAAGATTGCTTTGGAGTAGCTTTGTCGCCAGAGGAAAAAATCTACAGAATCTAGAAATTTAAAGTGTTGTTTGTTTTTTTTAAATTTATGTGTCTAATATTGCCTTATTTCTAATCCCCAAACTGTAGTGAAGGCTAACCATGTTCTGTGAAAATGCAACCCACAACACATACCAAACCCATTAGGACCGGCAGAGTGCTAGACCAAGGCTGAGTCTTTTAGAAGTCTTTGGTTGAAGGAGACAAAAACCCACACAAGCCAAAGGAAATGTATTTGGGGAATATTAGAAACTCACAAAATTCGTGGGAAATGTGAAGAAACTTGACCTGAACACAGGCAGAGTTCAAGTGGTCTATAGCTTCTATAAAAAGGACGTTCGGAAATAGCAGGAAGTATTTGTTTAGGGAACTGGGATAAATGAATACCGATTGTTTTCATTGCGTCTGCCATTCTGTGTAAGTTTCAGTGAGGCTAGCTTGGGTCATGCTCCCATCTCTTAGCTGGGAGAGGACAGACCTTCCAGTCACTTTCCTGAGATCATATCCAACAAGGAATACAGAATTCTCAAGAGGGAATCGGAGTGTAATTAGGAAAAGAAAATAAATGTTAGGAAACCCCAGCTAGAAAATGCCAGCCATAGTGGTTATGTCAACTGAGGCATATCAAGAATTGTGACATCACATTTCACCCCACTGATGAACTCGCAAGTCAGCATGCCACAGTTCCATAGCTATAACAGCAGAAGACACAAGACTTTGAGGTCAGAGACAAAGAACTTTCTTACTCATAGCACAGCAGGCATCATGGGCTTCATGTTTGCATTGGTTCTCCTTGTCCCCATGCTGTATAGGAATCATGCAGGAGCAGGCCCAGAAGGTTGCCATACACACAACTAAGGAACTACAAGCTTAGGACTCTCGATCTGGTGGAAGGGCTGCTACCAGACTTGCCCAAACTTTGCCCCAGAGAGCCATCATTTTTATCTTGGACAACAAAGAAATCCGCCCTCTGCACAGAAAAGAAACACTAGATTTCCAAGGCTATCTGCTACACAGACACCCTTGAAAAGATATTCCAGATAAATGATGTCACAAGATGGGCAGAAACATGAGGGATTCATGGGGAATTGTCTGCTAACAAGATCAGAAGATGAGCTGAGAGGGACAGAGAGACACTGATAGATGAAAGTCTGATTCAAATCAAAGAAGAAGAAAAAACCAATGTCTAAAACACTAAAACTCGAGTTCAAAGGGATAAGAGGATAAAATAAGGTTAGAGACACGTAGCTGAGAGTTCTGGGTTGTGTAGGTTCAGAGGGAACAAGGCAGTGGAGCTGGCACTCTTGCTGGGAGGCATCCTCCAACCCCCAGGGTCGTGTGTTGCTTCCACGTGTCAGGCCGGCTTACAACACCAAGAACGGGATGCATCTTTGGTTAGTTTGTGTTTCTATCGCTCGATATAACCTGGAGACTCATATAAATGTACTTTTTTTATATTTGTAAAAGATTTTATTTATTTATTTGTCAGAGAGAGAGTGCACAAGCAGGGGGAGCAGCAGGCAGAGCAGGCTGAGGAGAAGCGGGCTGCCCGCCGAGCAGGAAGCCCGATGTGGGACTGGATCCCAGGACCCTCGGATCATGACCTGAGCGGAAGGCAGACGCTTGACGGACTGAGCCACCCAGGCGTCCCTATAAATGTATTTGTGAAGAAGATGCAGGAATATGTGAAGATCAGGCAGAGTTGTTTCAGATTCAATCAAGAGATCAGCTTTATGCCGCTGCCTTAACCACAGGGTACTTACGCTCCGCTCAAGAAGCTGTTCCTAGAATAGCATCTGGGCCTTTCCTGGTTTCCTGAGGGAGAAGACAACTGTGGCCATCATGCTTTGAAATATTTTCCCCAACAACCTTACTCCGTATGATACAGGCATCTTCTCTGTCCAAACTCTCAGGTACATCTTGGAAGAAAATACACCAAACGCAGTCACTGTAGGTTCCAGGCCATTTCACGGGGCAGGAAGGTGGTGCAAGTGTGGGACTTGAGCCCAGAGTGACACCTTTCCCTTCCGGGGAGAGGCCGGGCAAGAGCGGGCCATGTCCCTAGTTCTCCTACCAGTATTTGTTTCTGCTGTAATGGGCCTCGCAGGAATATTCACAGAAACAGCTCTGCTTTGAAAATATATCAGTGGCTTCAGGGCAAAAATTAGTGTTACAGGAAAAAAAAAAAATAGTCTTTAACTAGCAGTAAAGAAAAAAACACACTTTTTTTTTTCTTTTTAACTGAAGTATATGCTAATATAGATTGAAACAAGAGTAAGAACTTCAAGTAGTTACCCCACTGAGATGGTAAGCAATTGAAAAAATATTTTTTAAGGGAAAGAAAAACTGGTCGGTCATTTTTTGAAAATTAAGTAATGGAAAGCTAGAGAGAATGTAAAATAAAACTTCTGTTAAATATTTTATCACTTAAGAAGTCAAATAGAAGCTTTATCTGATTTTTTTTTGTAGTGACCCTATTCAAACCTCGAATAATGAATTCCTTCATGATAACAAAGTACTTAAGAGTATCTCAAAGAAAATCTTGACTTCATGGCATTAAAGCTATTTAAGATATATCTCAGTCAAATATACTCATAAGGGAATGCTTAAGAATAAAGATTGAAGGTGATTTAGAATTTCCAATGGATAGAAAGCAATCATTAAAAAGAGTATTTCTCTAAGGTCTGAAAATGTATATACGGGTTGGTTTAATAACTCTCTTTTTTAATCAATTGATGGTTAGAAAGGAATATCACTTATTTCTGCAATGGATGTTGTTATAGTCCTGCTTAAAATAGTAATTTTTGATGTAAAATTTATCTTGGATCAGTGGATTTCCAAACTCAGCTAGCCACTTTAGCAGCTTCTCAATATTTTCCGAAAACCCACAATGTTTGTGAAGTGCTGCCCTGGGTCATTTAGTTCAACTTCCTTCTTTAACGGAATGACTTAGAAAACTTAATCTCAATCATGTGTCAGATCTTCTTAATCCAAGCTGAGTGATTTCCCATTCCCAGGTTTCCCACGTCAATCTCTAAGATTTTACATTCCTCTTTTTGTATTGATTATTCTGATACTCTTCCTTCCCCATAAGGGAATCCAGAAAGAAGTTTTATTATTTCAAAGAAGAGTGGATCATATCTCCTTCTTTAACCTATCACACTATTGAACAGAGATGCCTGTTTACCCGGCATAGATCAGCACAGGAAATAATAGTATATATCCCAGTTTTGAGAAATTTTTTATCCAATCTTTCAAGTGAAGATAACCATGCTGTATGAAAATACAACCATGACATATGAACCTTGAATGAGCATAGACTAAACAGTATTTTTGGGTTTCCTATTATTTCTAAGAATATCTAAATATCTACAAGGTCTAGGTTTCTATCAGAAGAAATTGGGGGAACCTGGGTGGCTCAGTCAGTTAAGCATCTGCCTTTGGCTCAGGTCACGATCCCAGGGTTCTTGGATTGAGCCCTGAGTCAGGCCTCCTGCTCAGTGAGGAGTCTGCTTCTCCCTTTGCTCTTTCCCCACCTGACCCCCCACTCCTGCTCGCTCTCTCTCACAAATAAATAAATATATAAATAATCTTTAAAAAAAAGAAATTGATCTAAGAATTACAGCAAAACTTTACTCAAATGTAAGCAAATTTTTTATTTTACTTGCAAAAATGATTTAGAGTTCTTGTGTTTTCTTCACCTGGATGCTCTCAGTGATAGTATTATATAACCATAGTACACTTACTGAAACCAGGAAATTGACAAAAAACATTGTTAAGAAAACACTCATAAAACTTATTTATGAGTGAAAACACTCATAAAACTTATTGTGGGGGCTCAGTTGGTTAAGCCTCTGCTTCTTGGTTTCAGCTCAGGTCATGTTCTTCTGGTGGTGAGATTGAGCCCCACATCAGGCTCTGTGATCAGTGAGGAGTCTGCTTCAGATTCTCTCTCTCTCTCCCTGCCCCTCCGCCTCCTCCCCTGATTGTGCACTCGTGTGCACATGCTCTCTCTCTGTCCCTCTAAAATAAATAAATAAATAAATAAATAAATAAATAAATAAATAAATAAATAAAATCTTAAAAAAACAACCTTATTTGTTTTCCTCATGTTTTTTTTTCCATTTTTAAATAGTTCTATGACATTTTATCACACACATGGATTTATATAACTACTGCTATAATCAGGATACAGAATTGTTTTATGATTGCCTCAAAATTCCCTCATGCTCTCCCTTTATAATCACACTTTTCCCACAAACCAAACCCTGGGAGCTATGGTGACAAAAGAATTCACAGATAATTTAGTTTTAAAAGACCAACTTTATTGAGCTAAATGTATATATTAAATAATAAAATTTGTTTAACTTTGTGTTGAAAAGCCAGTCATTACTTCTTGGGACATGAAAAGCAAGGCCGCTATTTCCCTTTTGTCTTTCTGGATTTTATACAAAAGTAATAAGATGAACATTAATAAAACCTGTATGTTCATTTTCAGTGAAGTCAGAAGACAGACATAATTCACAGACTCAAATAAATGGGTAAGATCTGCTGTGAGTGGTAAGAGCATCTTCTAAGCATCTCCTTCATGGGATGAAAAGCAGCAAATACTGTTTCAGGGGAGGGGAATAGCCAGATAGCCCAATGGCAGCAGAACTCAGATAACAAAAGAATGCAGCCAAAATACTCTTTCTTAGGTAAAAGACCAACCTGAAGTAATCAACCTATATTAGATACATACATCAAGATCTATTTAATGTTATTTAGATAAATTTGAAAACCTGGAAGAAATGGATAATTTTTTTAAAAATCGAATTTACCACTACTGACCCCAGACAAGATTTTTAAAAATCTAATATCTTATGTCCATAGAAGAAATACAGCTATTTTAGGGGAGAAAAAAAGAAAGAAGAATAGATCGCTTCACAAAAGAATTCTATCTGACACAGAGCTGAAAATTTTTGTGTCTTTAAAACCGTTCTAAAACATTGTGGGGGGAAAAAAAACACTTTCAAATACTTTGTATGCAACCTTCATAATGCATGAACTTGTTATTACAGTTTAGTTAAATAACACTAGTCTCTCAACAACAGGGTTCAAATTTCAATAACTATGATGTATTAACCATAAGTCATTGCATAAAGTAAACACTACACTGCTGGCTTTCAGTCCATAAATCTCTAGGTATATAACAGCTACACATTATGACTAGTGTCCATCATGTCACCTCTTTCAGAGTCTATTGGTGAAGGGTCAGTGAGTATCTGTAGCTCACTTTATGCACAGACAGCAAAACATGAAATTGTGTTGTTTCTTTGTCTCCCAAGGACACACCCCTGTATCATTTTACAGGAATGATCACTGAAAGAGGAAATTGGCCAACAAAGATTTAAGTGTAGCAAACACATGACAATGGATGACACTGGAGCAGAATTGGATGTGAGGAGATTTAAAAGGAGCAGCAGCAAAGATAGGGGGAGATCCAGGCCTCTGTGAAGTTATAGTACAAACCGTGTTAGCAAAGTTTGATAAATATGAAAAACAAACCAAAGTTGTTTTAGAATTTTTTAGTTTCAAGTGTGTGAAGGACAGGAAGTCTTGATGGTTGAAACCATGTACGGCCATTATGAGAAGGGTGAAGTTTGCTCCGCGGCCAGTAAAGGTTGGTTTCGTTGTGTTAGGAGTTGGCACAAATTGGTTAATATTATCTGGTGAAACCGTTAGCACAATTCTGAATGCTGCTGAGAAACGTGCATCCAGATTGTAAGGGTTCGTAAGATCTCTTTGCATGGTCTCAGTGCGCAGATCACTTTTACATTTTCACAAAATGAGGACCCCCTGCATAAATGGGTACCGACTTACATGAAAGAGAAAATATTGGACTCATAGACTGATCTTAATTATGATTTTCGATTCAAAGAAACAAGTAAATATTGGCAACAGGAAACCACATTACATTAAAAAATATTTTATCATAACCAATGGGGTTATTCCAGGAATTCAAGCATGGTTCGATAGTGAGAAAGCTATTGATATAGTAGTTATTTTAATTATATATCTAAAGAGAAATATCTATCTATATATTTACATATATATATTTCCTTCATGGATTCTGAAAAGGCATTTGATGAGTTACAACAAGAGTTCTTGACAAAAACACTGTAGGAACAGGATAAAATATATTTATCAACATAAAAGTCATTTTTATGCTTAATAAATAGGAGAAACACCCACTAAAGTAAAGAATATATCAAGAAAATTCAATATCATCATTCTTATTTAATATTGTTCTAAGTTAGTACCCAATACAATTAGAAAAATAAGAAAAAATGGTTGAGTTTGTAAAGAATAAGGGGATGTTATCACTATGTGTAGACACTGTCATCGTATACTTGGAAAAGTCCAAGCGAATCTACTGAAAAACCACCATAAATAATTAAAGATTTCAATAAAGCAGGGAGGGACACAGTTAATGTGTATTTTCAGAAGTTTTCACATATTCACACAATAGCCAAGTGCAACATACAGTGGAAGAAATACATGAAAATGACATTTTTGCGGTCTATCAGAATAACAGAAATCCCAAAATTTTATCATTTAAAACTTTCCCTCTTTCTCTTTTTGAAAGTCCATGAGAAAACAGGTGTGCTTTTTCCTGGCAGAAGGAAGTACAGCCTGCTACGATCTCCATGGAGAGCAATTTACTTACTACGTAATGAAAAAGAGCCAAAGGACAGTAAAAATGGGAATGTGGACCGAATGAACAACACTGGCTTCCTCTCACCTTTATGGGATGGAGGCACTTTTCACCAAGTTTTGAGAAAAAAAGGTGTCTTTAGAATTACACTAACCACTGATAGCACAAGTAGCCCTTGTCACTATCCCTAAAAAATTATTTACAAAATAGAATGATTAGAAAGGGAAAAGGGCCAGGGCTGTAAATTTCAGTTTTCTTTTATCTGTAGTAAAAGCTCTAATATTTTTTTTCATGGGAAGAGCATTCCGTTGATGTGCCTATGCAGTTGCCATTAGCCTATACAGAGGCGGTATGCCCATAGCAAAGTTGAATCCCTGACATCAATTAAAGACAGAAAGATCATAAGAAAAAGAGAAACATTGGAATGGAGCTTCTCACAAAGCACACTGTTTGTTTTTGTTATTTGAAGATTTTATTTATTTATTTGAGAGAGAAAGAGAGCATGAGAAGGGAGAAGTCAGAGGGAGAGGCAGACTCCCCGCCCAGCAGGGAATCCATGTGGGATTAGATCTGGACACTCCAGGATAATGACCAGAGCTGAAGTCAGTTGCTTAACCAACTGAGCCATCCAGGCACCCCACAAATCACACTCTTGAAAGTCTGGGCTGCATTTCTACTCTTTCAATCCACAGGAAGAACTTCCATCTACCTTCCCACATTAAAGTATCCACTTCTTGGAATTACTGGGAGGAAATGGAAACCGTCACTAACAGTTTCTCCAGCAGAGACCCGAAGACTTGTGCTCTTGCTTGTTCATCTTAACACGTTTTAATATTTCTTTTTCCCAATAAAAGAAGTCTTCTTTTAAGATGAGGTTATACTGTGGGTGTGAAGGAGTAAACGGTGGGATGTGGCACCCTTGGTGCTCCCAAGTTAGCGGGAAATTAACCCTGTAATGACTTGAGGGGACTGAGCCATCTGGTTTCACAGTTCATTACCCTTTCACTCTCAGGAGCAACACATTCTGTAAGGAGTTGCTCTTTGCTTGCTGAGCGGTTTAGAATAGAAACTAACAATGGGATTAAGTTCATTCTGCTTCCCTGCAGGTTTCCATCCTCAGGGTGCCCTCAATTTGAAGAATAGTAACATCAGCTCAAGAGTTGGGGAAATGAGAACAGCAGGCAGAACACATGGGTGTAAAGCAATCAGAATATACATTTGCAAAGAAATAGACTACTTAGGATGAAGCCAGTAGGCACAACCTAAAACAGAGTCAGTCCCTGCTAACTCCATTGAGGTGGAGAGTTAAAGGACAGGCAGCATTTGGGAACTGACCAGAATGGGGAGAAAAACCTTCTACCGGAATCCATGAATTTTGGTAAAAGCTAATTTAGTGGTTTTCCCTCCCTTCCTTCCTTCCTTCCTTCCTTCCTTCCTTCCTTCCTTCCTTCCTCCCTCCCTCCCTTCTTTCTTTCCTTCCTTCCTTTCTTCTTTCCTTTCTTTTTCTACAGAGAAATATCTTATAAATTATAGAGCCTCCTCATGCTGCTCTCCTCAGTTTAGGAGCTATGGAGAATATACTATTTACCGAGGGCTTTTAGGCACTGTGCTCAATGTATCATATACAATTACTTTGTATTTAATCCTTATAAAATTGTATGAAGTTCTACTACTCATATTTTATGAATTGAGAAAATCACATTAGGGGAATTAAGTGACTCATTCATTGTCAAAAAAATTATAAACAGACAGTACCAAGATTCTGTATTTGTCATTACTGAATATTAAGTAGAAGGAAAAGCTGAAGAAACGGGTGACAATTTAAGGTCTATGGATGAGTCACACAAACTGACATTGGCAAATGTGGAAAACAAAAGGTGAAGGGTGACTCAGTATTACTCCCAAATTCATAAAATCTATAAGGAAAATGTATTCTTTATTAAGTTTTTAATTTTAATTCTGGTATAGTTAACAGGAAAATGTTAAATATTATCCTGTACCTTACATATAGAAGAAGAAAAAAGGGCATAACTTACATTCTAAACAATGTTTGGTATTAACGAATGATCTTTGTAATAGGGGGAATTCAAGTTGAGGGTAACAATCCTTAGAAAATTTTTAAAAAAGTTATATAATTTTGACAGAACAGATCTACCTGTAGGGAAGATTTGGAAGAAATGCTCTATTAATTATTATCTCTATTATCTCTTGAGTATGAGATGAGAAAAGATGACCAAACCTAAAGATACACCAGTGGAAGTAAAAGCAGGGCCAGATGATCGCATGATTTTTTTCCTTGTGTTCTGAGATTTGTTTGCAGAGACTTTCAGTGATCAGCACTTCATCCAGGAGGATTCCCTGCAAGTTTCAGAAAGTAAGAATTTTGTTTGTTAGCATGGCTTTGTGCAAAGAGATAACAGTTGCCATAAGCATTTGGTCATCTTTGACTATAGGAAAGAACTAAGATGATATTATGATGAGCTACTATCTATTATCTATAGATAATAAACTGATTTTGAAGCAGGGCCTTGATCCCCACTTAAAGCCCTCACCTATGGAGAACAAGAGAAAGCAAAAACAAAATACCTGCTACAAAACCAATTCATAACCGAAGGAGCTATCCTTCATTAAAACCAGAACAATAACAACAAAAAAATGTGTTCCTACCTTTTCATAGAGATCTATACACTAGCAAGGATAAACGAGGTACTATTTTACCTTCTAGTAAAGCTTGGGGATTAATGGGATTGTGCTTTCCTTTGGCATGAATCATAAATTCCATCCAGTAAGGATTCAAATGTAGATTGGAAAGTCCCTTGCACCTACACACAAGCTTTATTCTTGGCAAAATTTTCTTTAGCATCAATGTTAATGTATGTAGAACACTTAAAAAAACAAAACAACAAAACTTCATAGGTTTCTATAAAGACTAATCCCCTGGCAATATATGGTTGGGAGAATTTTTTTTTTAATAACTTGTGTTATATTGGAAAGAGCACTGAGTTTCCAGGAAACCTGAAAAGTCGTCTCCGCTCTGCTGTTTTCTGCTGTTTTTTGCATATTGCTTCCTGAGACACTGTTTTATCATTTATGAATTAGAAATAATAATTCCAGTTCTTCCAGCTCTTCATCGGATTACATGAAACTATTTTATAAGAGATATTATGTCTAGATTTAAAATACTGGGAATTTTTTTTAATACTAGAGAATCAATTTAAAATTATTCCTAAATTTTAATAAAATTAAAATCTTCAGAATTAAATTTGAGTTGTCATAAATTCTAAAATTTTCCCAATTACAGAGTTACACGAAATCTCAAACTTCACAAAGAAGAAAACAAGCAGACTATGATAAGAGAGAAAATTTGAAAACCATATTCCAATATTTAGAAATTGGCAAGAGAAATTTAATGATAGCAGTTGGCAATCTGTTTTCATTTTGTTCAGGTTAGCTTCCCTATAATGCTGGATCGTGGCAATGCTGCCTTATATTTTCTGTCCCATAATTCTGTCATTTATTGACCTTTCGGAAGACCATATGATCATTTGGATCCCTATGGTTAATCTGTCACTTGTATCTTGTTTTCCATTTCAGACTTCAGTTCTATATCCATCCTTCACACTGCACTAGGCACCAACCAAGAGTTTCAAAACCCTCCCTAATTTTGGTAAGACTGGAAAAGGCATGTGTTCCCTTAAGAAGCTCAGTCAAACCAGGAATAGTCAGAATCTTTAAACAGATTCTTTTTCCCAAAACATGCATGTATCAGGGCACCTGGGTGACTCAGTTAAGTGTCTGCTTTTGGTTCAGGTCATGATCCCAGGGTCCTGGGATCCAGCCTACTTGGGGCTCCCTGCTCTGCTTCTCTCCCTGACACTCCCCACCTCACTCCCACCGCTCATGCTCTCTCTTGTGCTCTCTCTAAATAAATAAATAAGTAAATGGCTTTATCTCCTTTAGTATGAAATAGTTTATTTCAATTAGCAATTGATATAGGCTTCAAAACATATTCCCCCCCAAAGAAGTTTCCAATTACATTTCCAATTTGTAAATTAAAAGGTGAGAAGAAATTTAAATTTCTAGAACCACATAGCCTTGTTTTTGAGCTCTCAAATAAGCTTTTTCATATTGGTAAATTTCTCTTTATAATAAATACATTGGGGACAACTGGAGGAAAAAGTATTTTAAAGGAAGAGACATGCATTTTGCTTAGGGCACTTCAATTGATCTAAACAAAGGCTGTGCTCCAAGCAAATGTAACTTTGGAGATCAGAAGATTGCAGCTGCTGGCAAATAAGTAGGTTTTGAGAATTCATATTTGGGGAAGACTGCTATGGCTGCTCAGGCCCCTTGCATTATGTCAGTGGTTTATTGAGCAATCAGAACATTTAGAATTCTCATGGAAATTTGCCTGAAGCAGGCATGAACATACTGAGGTGTAAAGTAACGATTAGTTCATGAGTAGAGGTGTTGCCCTGTGTTTTGTTTGGCTTTTTTTTTTTTTTTTTGTCTGTTTTGGATTACCCATAATGGAAGCAAAGAACACAAAGGATTTTCTGAACATGTACAGAGTTGTATTTATTTTTTTAATAAATTTTTTAAAGACTTTATTTATTTATTTGACAGAGAGATCACAAGTAGGCAGAGAGGCAGGCAGAGAGAGAGCGGGGGAAGCCGGCTCCCCGCTGAGCAGAGAGCCCAATGCGGGCTTGATCCCAAGACCCTGAGATCATGACCTGAGCCGAAGGCAGAGGCTTTAACCCACTGAGCCACTCAGGCGTCCCCAGAGTTGTATTTCTCACAGAGTATTTGAAATATCTTCTTACATCAGAATCCGGCAGGGGCTAGGCAGTGCAATTGGAGCTCTGTGAAGTTAGCTGCTGCAAGTTCCTGGTTGTCGACTCGCGACAAACTTCACACTCAGATTTATTTTCCTATGCGACTTCTTTACAGAACGGTGCTGCCCTCTTACGCCACCACTCACAGATATACATTCATTGGAAAATTAATAATGAACCCAAATGGCTCTTGTGCCCCCAACCCACTCCTATCCTATAGTCCTGAAACCATTACATTAAGAATGCTCTCGTATATTTACTTTTAATGCCCTGAGCTCATTTGAACATAAGTCCTCTTTGGTCAGAGTCCAAATTCAAATCAATATTGTGGGGCCTGGGAAAAAGATGAGACAGGCCCATTCATACCAAACAGAAATGAACTTGCTGTTAGGTGGAGAGGACAAGGGTGGTGTTCATAGACCCTTCATCAGAACATGCAAGTACACATAGGTGTAAGGTCTTCTAACCTGGACAGTTCGGGGGGGCAATTATAGTTACAAATATCTTGCAGAAGGAAAATTTATTAAGTCTTGAAGTATCTTTGAAAACCTACTTCCCAGGAGAAATTGTCATAGGACAGCAGAAGTATATTTGTTTCATATGGATTCAGTAAAGTCTTGTGGAAAGGTCATGCCAGCTAAGGCCTGACCAGGCCAGATGTAGGATCCCATAAAGGAAGGTGAGTCAGTGTCCACAGGTGATAAATATATTCACTTTGACTCCTTTGGGTTGCAAGTCATAGAGATCCATTCACATTATTTCTGGCAAAGAGGGGACTTTATTGAAAAGCTGGGTTGCCTCACCGTAGAATGGCAAGATGTTGCTCAACCTAAGGGGTCACCCCAACCGGACACTTGACATCCTCCTGATTATCTCTCTTCCGTTTGTAGATCAGCTTTTCTCATAGGCAGACAGTCTTCACATCAAGCTGCCACTAATGAGGAATTTCTCCTCTTCCCAAGGAAGGCAGAGATCTGCCCACCCTTGAATAAATCAACTTTGACAACAAAGGTAAGGTACTAGCAATGTGAACAGCTATTAAAAATTCAAGGTTAAGTGCAGAAAATAACTTTGAAAATAAAAGGGATGAGATTCCCAGAAAAGGGGAATAGTTTTGTGTAGCAAAGAAAGCTGGATGTAGGTAAGGCACCCGAGAATGAGAAGAGAAATGATCGCTTGTGCTCAGGCTGAGGATTCCTGGCCCAGGAAGCAAGAGCAGAAATTAGAATGCGGCAAGAGGGCTGAGGGTGCTATTTCCAACGGAGAAGAATGGGGTGGTATTCTGCTCGAGTGACTCTAACAAAAGCCTCAAAGATTACCAGGTGGGGAGGACAGGAGCAGCAAAGATTGCTCTTTAGAAATGCAGTTAAGGCCAGTGAGCGATTCTGGCTTTGAAACTGAGTGACTCTGGACTCCCCTGAACCCATTACTGGTCTTCAAAGGACCACAGCTTCATGGCTAGTGGGGCACCGTGTCAGACCCTAAAAGTCCTGGAGGCATTACTGCCATCGCTCATTGGTCTCTGTAACCCATGCCTGACTGAAGGTGCTAGAATTTCTGCATCAGATCAAACCTGGGTCACAATTCGTTTTCAGCAACTTCAACCGATTGACCAATGCACGATTTGTTTTCTTCGCTCTTAGGAACTGGTGAGGTCTGAAGACAAACCAAAAGGCAAAACAAAACAAAATTTCCTGAGAACAATTTCACTAATTTCCTCTCTTCTAATATTGACTCTTATTAACCCTGATTGAAATAAAACCAAACCATACCTCTGTTTTTTGTTGAGAAAAGGTAGTGAGTATATGAGGCTGATAAAAAAATGTATCTCTAGGCAAAGGACTTGAGCAGACATTCCTCCAAAGATGATATACAGGCAAATGAAAAGATGCTCAACATCACTAACCATTAAGGAAATGCAAATCAAGATCATAATGAGATATCACATCACACCCAGTAGGATGGCTACTATCGAAAAAGCAGAAACCAAATGTTGTCTAGGATACAGAGAGATTGGAACCTTTCTGTCAGTGGGGAACATAAAATGGTACAGTTACAATGGAAAGAGTATGGTGGTGGTTCCTGAAATAATTAAAAATAGAATTCCCATATGATCCAGCAATTCGACCTCTAGATATGTGTGCATGTGTGTGTGCGTGTGTGTGTGTGTGTGTGTTCTCTGTATCCAAAAGAATAAAAAGCAGAGCCTTGAAGAGCTATCTACACACCCGTGTTCATAGCAGCACTAGTCACAATTGCCAATGGAAGGAAACAACACAAGTGTCCATCAGCGGATGAATGGATAAACAAAATGTAGTATGTTATTTTACTTAAAAGGGAAGGAAATTCTTACCTATGCTACAATATGGATTAACCTCATGGACATCATGCTAAGTAAAATAAGCCGGTCATGAAAGGATGATTACTGTGTGATTCCACTTAGGGGAGATATCTAGCGGTCAGATTCATAAAGAGAAAGCAGAACGGTGATTGCAGGAAGCTCCGTGGAGAGGGGAGATTAGGCAAACTGGGAGCCGTTTAATAGGTACAGAGCTTTGATTTTGCAAGATGAAAAAGTTCTGGAGATTGGGTGCACAGCAGTGTGAACATGCTTAACGCTACAGAGCTGTGGTCTTAGAAATGGCTAATGGTGGGACACCTGGGTGGTTCAGTTGGTTTGGCAGCTGCCTTCGGCTCAGGTCATGATCTCAAGGGTCCTGGGATGGGGTCCCGCATCGGGCTCCTTGCTCAGCGGGGAGCCTGCTTCTCCCTCTGCCTCTGCCTGCCCCTCTACCTGCTTGTGCTCTCTCTCTCTCTCTGACAAATAAATAAATAAATAATCTTAAAAAAAAAAAGAAATGGCTAAAATGGTAAATTTGACGTTACATGACTTTGACTGCAATAAACATGCAAATTATGACCAGAATTTGTTGATGTGAAAATATTTGGCATGTTTCTATTATGAGTCCGTTTGATAGAAGCAGATTTTTTTATTTCTTGTGATTTAAACTCCTTTATATTGTATTATATTTTCTTCTTAAAGTTGCATTTGGGCAATTGCTGCTAACTTTGTAATTATTGCATTAACCTTTAAAAAATTATAATAAGATGTTTATAAACACTGCTGATTTTATAATTAAATTTTCCCTGTAATTCAGCTTTTAGGAAATAAAGAATAGTCTATTTTAAGCAGTGTTTAAATAAATCATAATTAATTATATTTCAGATACATTGACTAAGCTGGGCTTTATAATTAGAGAGCTAATTACTTTGAAAATGCAATTTCACTATCCCCCTGGGCTCGTGCAGTTATTTCTGTGCTCTAATTTCGACATGCAGCGTTTGCCACTAGGCAACACCTGATAAAAATATTTAAGTAATGCAAGAACAGTTATATCCCAATAAAGACACACAAAACATAGTTTTGTGTGAGTAAGATGGTTAACTGCTTAAAATTTTGAATATTTTCTTTGATTTCTCATAAATAATAACTAGGCAACATAGCTCTCACCACGAGTCTAGACTGCACAAAATACTGGTTTTGGAAAAGTAAGGTCATGGTCAAGCCTTCACATATAACCTCTGTGCCAAAGCATGAAGAGATATCACCTAGGTGGCAATCATCTTGTAGTTGAGACGTTAGAATACTTAGTTTAATGCAACATAGAATTAAGAGGTGTCGATAGCGAATTCTCACAGAAAGGTGAAATTTAAAACTGGACCTGACACAGAGTAAGTAGGTCTTCCAGGAGGAGCTTCGTGCCTCTGATTTTTATTCTGTGACAACAGAAGTTCTTTAACTTTTTTGAATTCCAGTTCCTTCAAGCATTAAGTAGAACCAACAAACACCTGCTGTTTATGCTTTTCTAAGGACACTTAACAACAAAGCAAACAAAACCCTTCTGCGTATCTCCTTAGCAGAACGAAAGTTGTTTTTAGGAATATTTAAGATTCCTTTTTATTAGGACAGAGGCAATGATCTTCTATGTAGGGGAGTAATTTCAGTGGAATGGCAAGAACTGTCTCTTTTACAGGGCATTACCAAGATGCAGGTTGTTAAAGAATTACAAGCAAAAATGTCTTCATAGCACATGTGTAAACTGAATTTTTGTACATTCACTTCTAAAACTCAGAACCTCTCATAACTGTGTTTATACATCTTTAATAAAAGTGGGCTTATAGCAAGTAAAGCAATGTAGAGAAACAGGATAAATAAAAACATGAAAGAAAACATGAAGAAAGTATATATACTAAACAGGTTAGACACAAATTTAAGATGATCCAATTCTTTTTGTATTAAACATAGAACCATAGAGTCAAGCAAATAATTAAATTTCTGTGATAAATCTTTCATATATTGAAATGCTGTTGTAACTTCTGGTACCAAAATGTCCCCTCACATCTCTCTCTCTGAAATTATTAATTCCAAACAGGCTGATAATTTTGAATGACATGCTTTAGAAAAATAGAAACATTAGGTCAATAAAACAGCCTCTATATATTCTAAATCCTGTGGAATTAAAATAATTTGATAAAATGATATAGATTCAGAATACATCTATATATTGGATTACAAAATTCAATGAGCCACCCATTGTTTAGACTTCTAGTTAAAAAAGCTTACTGGTAATTTTACTAATTTAGTCATTGTTTATTTCTGCTCTCTCAATACTGAGAAGGATTGGAATTACCTATAGATGCAGTTACCATTGGAATATTTGCAAAGCTATGTTCATCTTTATTTTTGTTTTCCTATTAAAAGTCATCCAGATCCAAACATGTTGGTGATAAAAACGTCACTTATGTGGATGCCTACGAAGTTCTTACTGAAAACAAAATATGGACAATACATTTCTTTTCTTTTGTCTCTCCCTTTAGAATCTTTTCTCATTCTTACTCAGTTCTATTTTCTTTATCTCTCAAGCATTTTGTTAGGTACGTGGAATAACAATGGAGTAAAAACTCTTTGGGGTAAAAACTCTTTTCTGGTCACCCTGGGTCCATTCTGCTGTGAAGTTCTCATCAATGATCACAATGATGAGAAACAAACAGCAGGATATAGTCAAAGACACAAGAATCTAGTCATGGAGAAAACCCTACAGATAAACACTTTTGTGTCAATTATTTTACCTCCTGGCCACTGGCTTGTCACCAATTCCACATTCTTCATCCCCATCACTATAATCCTCAGAACTGAGGGAGATCCGATGTCTCTTCTGCCCAATTCATGAAGCTTTATTTTTTAAAATGTCATCAAAGTAGATATATATTCCGATAAAATTTGTTTCTAATATTTTGTGGAGTCTTCACATTGTGGCAGAACCAGAGTGATTTAATGATTTGATGACTAATTCACCACAACTTATCAAAGCTGCCAAATGATATCTAGGTCATTTTTTTAGGCACCCCATTGACTAGAAATATAAGAGGAAAGAGAATTTTGAATAGTTTTGCTGTAGTGCAAAGAGATTTAGCCTTAGAGGGACAAGTGATATACATCATGCTTAGAAAACATATCTCATTTCACGAAATATATTTAATTTAACACATATTCATTGAACACCCAGTATATCCATAACACCATTACACACATCATACACACCATTTGCTAATTTGCAGTTTACACTTTAGTGTGATATACACATATGGGATATTAAGTTAACAAGATTGCAACATAACTGTGTACTAATTCTCCCAAGACAGTATATCAGTACATTCTAAATGAGGGGAATGACAATGACCCATGAGGGAAAGGAAAAGACCATCATGGGCTAGAGTGGTTTCTCTTTGGAAGTGACATTGCTTGGAAGGCATATGGGCCATGGTCTCAACTCACCATCTCATCATGTTTTCTCTTGGTCTCTTTCTTCCATTTGAATGACCTTCTTTCCCTTCTTATCTGTGATTGTTTTTCCTCCCTGCTTCTCTGAGTTAGCTATTATTTCTCTTTCACCCTGAGCTTAATCATCACTTCCTCAGGGAATGCCTTCCCTGCTTTCACTCACAATGAAAAACTAGCAAGACAAACGATGGTTGTTTTTGTTTTTTATATCTATTACTGCATGGCAAACCAACTCAAGGTTGAGTGGCCTAAAGTAACCAAGTGTCACTATCTCTCATGGTTGTATAGGTTGCTGCCTCAATGGGGCAGGTATCTCTTGGAGTCTCTCATACCATCTGAAGGTTCGATGGATAGATATCCAAGATGGCTTCTTTGCCCACATGTTTAGAACTTCAGTCCTCCTTAGCCTCTTGGTCTCTCCTTAGGATGTTTTATCTTCCAGAGCTTCTTCAGGTAGCTGAGACTAACACAAGGAAATAGTTTCACTTCTTGCAGCAAATGGCTTCTAGGAGGTAAGAAGAAGCTGTCATGCCAGTTCAAGTCTGCCCCCAGAAGAGAAACAATATCAGTTTTGTTTTGTATATGATACAAATATAAGTATAAAATACATTAGCCACATAAATTTTAGAGTGAAGAGTAACATATACAAGCATGCTGCTTAGAAGGGGGACTGATGAAAGACATCAGGAAGCTCAGGTGAAAATGTGAGGGTGAAATAGGTTTTGCTATTTGGTTACTATAGAATAGGAAGCAAGAACAGAGAGTCAGGAATGAATTAAAGGAATAAAAGTGTCTTTGGGAAATACCTAAAAATAGGAAGAGGAAATAAGTGGTAAAAAACAGGGTTATTGAGCAATAGCATTTGGTGGCACTCACAGGAATTGTGAGGGGAGCAATATGTCATAAAAAACCAAGATTAGGGATGCCTGAGTGGCTCAATCCATTGAGCATCAGACCCTTGATTCGGGCTTGGGTCCTGATCTCGGGATCATGGGATGGAGCTCTGGGTCAGGCTCCACTCTCGGCGGGGAGTCTGTTTCAAATTCTCTCTCTACCTCTTCCTCTGCCCCTCCCCCTGCTCTCTCACTCTCAAACAAATAAAAAAAAATCTTAAAAAAAAAAAAAGTAAGAAACAAAAAAGCCGAGAAGAGAATCTATTTCTCTAGCTCCTAATATGGCTAAGACAGAAGTACGATCCTGGGCTAGAAGATGGACTGCAGGGATCACATAGCAAGTACAGCTACATTTCACATAGAGGTTTATGGTCTAAAAGCACTGCCAATCCAGGATTGAAAGGGAACAGTTAAGAGCTTTAATCATTTGTCTTGGTTTAAAATGTATTGTCATGGGTATAGTTTGGATTTTTATAATAATCTTCATTTTAGCCCCAAAGCACAGATATTTAAGAAATAAATTTTTGAAATGTGACCATCCCTCCACCCACCCAAAGAATTACCCACCCCCTCTTCTCCTGCATTGTATCTGTAGTATTTCAGGGAGCTTGCAGAGTGTCAAGCAATTAGGGATGGCATCTGTTCCAGGTAGCTGCCCTCTTCCCCGCCCTGGAGTTTTCTAAAGCAGCCTTGTGTGGGCTGGCTTCTGTATGTTTGCCCATGCAGATTGCTTCTGTGACACCCTCTAATCTTGTCCAGAGGCTCCGTGGGTCATGGTAGGACTCAGTTAATGCTTGGGCCTCTAATGGGTGTACAGAAATCACACTGTTATTCTTACGTATGCTGAGACCACAGAAACTCAGTGAGACCTTACATAACTCTTCACCCCTTCCTGATTACTAGAGAAGAAGGAAACCATCTACTCCTGGTGTAAGGGAATTGTACGAAGCTTACTGGCGATATCTAAATCTAGTCCTACTCTGAGAACTTTCCTTGTCTTCATCTCCACCGGAAAAAATGAGGCAAAGCTTCTTTCTACACTTGTTTCCCACAAAATATCTGGAGTCCTCTTTCCCTCAAGACAGAATTCCCTTAAGATTTCCTTCAGGGGAAATCTTCAGCGGGTATCTCTACCTCAGTCCCCACTCTATCTACTCACTCTTACATCTTTCTCACTTGTTTCTTCCCCCCAAACTTTTTGGAGTTATTTTTCATTTTGGGGTTGGGAAAGGAGAAGTTAGGGACAGAATAAGTGAAATTTCACTAGAGTCATCTAGTACATTTTTGCTTTTAATTCCCATGTTGGCTAGATTTTACCCATAAAAATGTAGGCTTTTGATCCTCAGCAGTCTGTTCTTTGACTCTGTGAGTACATCGCTTCCAGCAGTCGATAGATGCAGTCACAGGGTAGCATAAAATGTTGCAGATGTATGTTGATTAATACTTCAAGAAATTATTCCACTACAACACTGAATTCCTCAACTTATGGGTTATCCAACTTTTTGCTTTGATATAATAAACAGGGCAGGGAAAATATTAGTTTGAATTGTATGAAATTGCTACTAGTTGAGAATTTTAACCAGAATGGCAGAAAAAGATTGCAACACAGAAGCACAGAGTCTAGCATACTTTTCTTCCCTCAGGGCTGGCCCATGTATCATCTGCTTCAGAATTAAATGTAGTAGATGTAGTGGGAGGTAAGAACATTATTAAAGCTGTGTTAACTGCACCCTACTCCTAGCTTTCCAACCAGAAACTCTAAAAGGGAGGTCTGTGACTCTGGACTTGTAACCAATATGCTACACGACTAGTTATTTGGTACATGTACCAACCCCTCCTTTGGAATTTTTATTTTTTGCATGGTCCCAGTGAATAGTCAACCTGAGTCAGCAGCAGATAATAGATGTTTTTCAGAAGGAGCCATTCTTCCGTTTCCTCGACTTCAGCCATCTTAGACTTCTGTCACCTTTGTCACATACGCTAACTAAACACTTAATCTATATTTTTATGTCATTGTTTCATGAGTGATTTATTTCACTTGCAGAGAGGAGGAAACTCTTCTCCTTTAGTAAGGCATATTTTACATCGAAGAAATACACAGCAGACGCAAGTACAGAGAAACTCAAAACTGTTTCCTTAACCATTGTTTGTTTAAATAAATGGGGATGGTGTCTACATTTAGCAAAGAAAGAGAAAAATTGGAAAATGTAAGTTGCATTTATGTAAAATAAAACCAGGATTGAAATTTTTCCTCCTAAAGCTGAAATTACTTATCTGATGACATAAAGTGAAAGATACAACAATTGATAAAAGGATTTGAGGTCACATAAAATATACCATCTGATAAATTAGGCTTTAAAGAAATGGACTGTTAACCCAACTTTTTGTACTAAATCTTTTTAAAATATGGAAAAATAACTAATGGAAAATTTCAAACACTAAATTACTGATTATAAGATGGAAGCTGGGGCTATATTTACTTGAATTTAATTATGGGCAGAGGGAAAACCAACACACTACCTGGAACAGCAAACCAAGGTGCTACGTAAGTTGGTTACAAATCAGCAAACAACAAAATGCTGAAGAAATTGGAACTTACAATTAAAATATGTTGGCAACAGAAAACTGTCATTTTTCATGGGTTGGTTATTTTACCACTGCCTTTAATGCAATATGTGGCCTCAAAAGAAAGAAGTTAACCAAGTTTATGTGTGTCATTTTAAGAATTTTAGTTCAAGTACAGTCAATCCTGATTAACTTTAACCCATCTAGCTGGAACCCTTAATTAGTGATTTTTTTTTCTCAAAAAGTTGAAAAAAAAGAGGTAGCACACACACAAAAATAAGCTTATTTCAAAGTTTTACTTTAAAAACTTCCACCAAAAATTTTCAGAGCATATTTTGATATCAGTGTCTATTTAGAAAAACTTTTCCAACCTACTATTTTCTTTTATTATATGAAGATGCTATATACATGCCCTAAATATTAATACAGACTCTCAAAAAAAGAGTCTGTTTTATTTAATGTACTTCCTAAAGCAACAAAGTAATCTTCATTACAAAAAAAAAAAAAAGGAATTCTCTTATTTGCAGTGAATGGGAACATTGAGTTAATCTAGAATAATCCATTTATTGAACTTTTTGACTGCATACATTTAAACTTTAATAGCTGGGACAATTTATTGATAACTGTCAGGTAGGCGCTAAAGAGAACAATGAAAGATGATCCAGACAGCGGATTAAATTGTTTGTCAGCAACCTCACGCTGGGCATGCACAGGGACATTGAAGCAATTCATGTGTATTCTGCTCAAGCCAAAGTTTAGAGAGGGAGAAGGAATAAGGGAGACAAGACTAATAAAGTATATAGAAAAAGAGAAACTGAAAAGGACACACATAACACAGATGAGAAAGCAAATAAATGCTCTCAGATATTGGCTTGGGTCCCATTCAGTGGTATCTGTTCAAATGGATGCTTACACATAAAACATACAAAAACATACTGGTTCATAGTGAAAAGTTTTAATTTTAGAGCTATCTGTAATTCTTAGTATCATTATAATACAATGACTTACCTGAACGAATGGTTTTTTTTTATTTTTTTTATTTTTTAAGGATTTTATTTATTTATTTGAGAGAGAGAGAGCACAAGCAGGCAGAGAGGCAAGCAGAGGCAGAGGGAGAAGCAGGCTCCCTGCCGAGCAAAGAGCCCAATGCGGGACTCGATCCCAGGACCCTGGGATCATGACCTGAGCTGCTTAGCGCTGGTTAAGGCAGCCGCTTAACCAACTAAGTCACCCAGGCATCCCTACCTGAACAAATGTTTTATTAAATAATTTAATACACTCCTATTTGTGTTAGAAACATGCTAGGCAATAATCTTGTTACATGTCTCATGGTTCCTACTATACTGTGAGGTACCTCTGGTGATACTAACTAAGAGAGGATGGGCAACTAACAGAGTTTTAAACACGGTTTATGCCCCTGAGCTATTAAAATAATGTTAAACCATATAGCTATCTCTTCTCTGCTTGTAATAAAATTGATTTATATAGCACCTATGTAAGTCATTGAAATGTATAAATAAAATTTCCTCATTCTAAGCAGCTTTGCTTTATTGTTTATATAAGACAAATATTTCTGTACTATTAATAAAAACCCTAGAACTCAATTTCAATTTATTAAGCAACTGCTACTTTCAAAACCCTGCAGTGTATATGTTGAAAATCTAGAAAGATAAAGTTCCTTTCCATGTCCCGCAAGGGCTCATAGACTACTTCAACAAAATAGACCAATCATATTTAAGACAGAATATGGCAAGCAAGAAATACGAAATAAATGATGCTAGAATTTGGTGAGGGGAGAGATTAATCAGATAGCTGGTTGCTTGGGACAGAGTTGGGAGGCGGAGTTCACTTCAGTGGATAGAAGTGATAAAGGAGGGCATGTCATTTTAGACTAACAGCTGTGGCTGAAGTAACAGAGCGCTAAGCCTGGTAAGGTAGGTAGGATACAAGAAGTGGAAGGTTTCATTGCCATGAGATCTCACGATCAGATTTGTATTAACAGGAGAATTTAATAAAGTTGCTGCATATGAAATGTTATTAGATATTTAGGCAGAGAGGCCATGAGGTAATTAGATATACAACCATAAGGTTGGTACAGGCTGCAGGTATACACGTTTGGGAATCTTTGTAATATAGATGGTGTTTAAGGTCACCATCTCAAACATGACGTCGCTAAGGAAGAGGGGGTAGTAGTCAGATAAGAGATTCAAGGAATGAGCCATGTTGCTCTCAGAAGTTAAAGAGCTAAAAAGGAAGCAGCGAAGGAAAAAAACTCATCGAAGCATGTTGTTACGAAAGCCCATGAAGAAAGTGTGATGCATGATCAGACATGTCAAGTATTGATGACAAGGCAAGAAAATATGAACGAAGAACTGGCCATGGGACTTCGTGACTTGTGAATCATTTGTGAACCAGAAACAAGCTATGTTCCTGAAATAGTAGCAGGAATAAAATCTGATTGGAGTGAGGTTTAGAGAGAAAGGGGCAAAGAAATTATAGAGATAGGAAAAGGAAAACACTTGGAGGAGTTTTTATTATTATTATTAATTTTAAAGATTTATTTGAGAGAGAGCATGTGCACGTGAGCAAAGGTGGAGGGGGCAGAGGGAATGAGAGAGAGAATCTCAAGCAGACTTCTGATTGAACATGGAACCCAATGCAGAGCTCGATCTCACAATCCTGAGATCATGACCTGAGCCGAAACCAAGAGCTGGATGCTCAACCGACTGAGCCACCGGGGCACCCCTTGGAGGAGTTACATTATTTAAAAGAAGAAGAAGAAAGCAGAGGAAAAAAACCAACCCTTTCGATTGTAATCTCCCCTTAGTTACCACACCACTTAGGTAAAATATTTGTATTTTGATGAGAATGATGCCCAAAAGAGTGAAAGCTGATGATTCAGGAAGGAGCAGGGAGAGAAAAAGGCGCCATGCCTGTGAGTAAGCATACTCACAGAACATACATACAGAAGTAAAGACTTCTGTTCTAGATAGAATGATTTAACATTAGAAAATGTAACTTCCTCAAAACAAAGACATATATTTAAAGAGTTATCACTTGGAATCCTGATAATATGTGTTTGTGTATATGTTTGTAAAACCGAATAAAACAATCTGGATAACAAACTGGATAAAACTGGATAAAATTGACCTAGAGAACAAATACCAAAGATTAGCCAAGAACATTTCAAGAAACAATAATATAGAAAAACACGTTTTCCTAGAGTTAGAAAATACAAGAAAGCAACTATAAATGGACCAATATGGCATCCACATGGTAGTAGATAAATAGCTGAGTAAAATATAAAATCCGGTGTTAGATCCAAAGATGCATGAGAATTTCATGTGGCCGCTAAATTCACTGGGAAAGGATTTGTTATTCTATAATAAGAGTCTTACAAAAGTAAATTTGCATCTGAATGAAAAGAATATTAGTCTTACCTTACAATAAAGAAGAATAAACTTCAGAGGAATTAAAATGGTAAGGGCAAAATAAACAAAATGAATGTTTTGTGGGGATATCTAGGAAACTATAGGTACAACTTAGAGACGAGGCTGAATTTTAGCAGGACTGAAAATCCAGAGTCTATAAAATAAAAAATAGACAGATATGATTACCTAAAAAGAGCTCAGGATACAGTGAAGAATGATACGATGGACCGTGTATAGCAAGAGGAAGAGGGAAGGCTGGGTGTGGAGGGAGATGGTAGACGATGAAAAACACGGGCGGACTCAGCTCTCACGCGAGGCTCCTGCTGGGTGCGGTTGGACAAGCAAGTGAAAGCAGAGGAAGGTGTAGTTCGAGGGGCTGGTTTGAGCCAGGGATTTGGGGAGTGGAGTAATTAGAGGCGATGATAAGATCAAGGTGGGATCAGACCATGTACCTCAAGGAAGCTGGGAAAGTGAAGAATGATGAATGAGAACACTTCAAAACCCCCTTTTATCAGTCTGTTCTCCAGATACATACAAAGTGCTTACTTGGGCTTGCACGAGCCTCCCTGGCCATCCACATATCCAGAGCTGACTAAGGGACGGACTAGTCTGGCGGTTCCCCGGACCTCAATCTATAAAAGTTGCTAAATCATTATCGGAATGCTAATCGTTGCTGGAAATGTAAGAGTGTTAAGGATTTCCTCTTCACCGTAGCTGTTCTCAGGGAGATGGACAGGGAAAGGGGTCCTCCCAGCTTTCTTTCCCCCCAACAGTTATGGTCTAGCATCACAGTCAGTAAGCTCTTTCCAGAGGGAGATGGGTCTGTTTAACTGCAGGCCTCCATTTTACTGACTCGAGTACCCAAATTTGGAGCCAAGATTTCTCAGAAAAACAGAGGAAAGTTTGATTGCTCCTACGGAACTTTTACTGCTTTAAATGTTGAAAGTTATCAGTGTGTGGGATCAGTGAATAATTCCAAGCCCACACCTGTCTGCCCATACCCTTGCCAACCATGTTCCTCGATTCATCTTCTCTCTCTAAGTCATTCTCTGCGAAGAATATTTGCACTGAGTTCCCAGGGAAGATAAGAAAAAACCTAATAATACCATGAAACATGGCTTATCAAGGCTCTAAAGGAGATGAGAAATCTGGAAACACTCTGGAAGTTATCTCTGTCATCTCTTTAGGGCAGAAAAAGATGTAAGTTTACCAAGTACACATCTTCTTGGACTGACGTCCCGATTCACCCATAGTAAGCTGAAAACATCTCAAGTTGAAAATGTGTTTAACACGTCTAACCCACGGAACATCATAGCTTTGCTGAGCCTACCTTGAACATGCTCAGATTAGCATCGAAACTGAAAAACGGAATGGTCTTACAAGCACACAGCTGTGAGCGTACGGGTTATTTACCCTCGTGATCACTGCAGCTGCCCAGCCCCATGACAGAGTAACCCACCACACATCACTAGCTCCAGAAAATCTCAAACTCCTAGGGCGCCTGGGTGGCTCATTCGCTTAAGTGGCTGCCTTTGGCTCAGGTCATGATTCTGGGGTCCTGGGACTGAGCCCCACGTGTGGCTCTCTACTCAAGCGGGGAGCCTGCTTCTCCCTCTCCCACTCCTGCTGCTCCCCCTGCTAGTTTTCTGTCTCCATCAAATAAATAAAATCTTAAAAAAAAAAAAGAAAATATCAAACTTCTAAATTTGAAGTACAGCTTATACTGAATTCATATCACTTTTGCACTATCGTAAATTGAAAAGTCCCAGGTTGAACCACTGTGAGCCAGGGATTGTCTGTAGTGCTTTATCAACAATTTCAGAGGCAGCCGACTGAACTGGTGCTGGCGGGCAGCAGTAGAAACAGGCAGGGTTCAGGTCTGGCAGGAACGGACAATCTGCGCTAGGAGAGAAGGCTCTTGGGTTTTAATCCTCTGTACTCATTTCCTAAGGTGGGACAGATGGCATCACCTTTTAAACTGATGTGAAACACCGTTCTAATTTCTTTTCCAAGTTGGGGTCTTTCTGACTTAGATTTTTTTTGCTTTTGCTATGTTTGATTTTTTTTATCTTCTGGATTTGTTTGTTTGTTTGTTTTACGTCAGCCTATCTGTATACAACTAATCATCTTACACGTCCTTGTTTAAGCAAAATTTACAGTGTAATGTTTAGGTTGTATCATGAAAATATGTCTCTGTTTTCTTTCGGAGCATCTGTGATTATTATGGAGAGATCTGAGCGTGGAGTATAAGAACAGATTTGATGCTCAATTCCTATGCTTAACATCTATATGAATGTGGGATATTTTCCTGATTTGTTTTAGACCCCATTTATCACTTAGGGAAAGAGTTAACCATTTGAAAATGCCCATCATATAGAAATGCTCCCTAGCCTCTTAAAACTTCTCCATTTTAGACAATGAAATTAGAGAAAACTTACTTGCTTTACTCAATTTATGTGATATTAACCACATTGTGTGTAGTAATGACTAGAGTATTCAATCCACTAATAGAGTTTGAAATGACATGACCACATGGGACAGTTCTCATTAGGTGCTTTTGGGAGAAGACAAAATACTTCTTTTGGAGTCTGTGTGAGGTATATGGTTTTGTTACTCTGATATAAGAGGTATACAGCTTCCTGAGAAATAAACAAAGTAGTGGCCCTTATTTTTCCAATATGCTTTTTTAATTCATATAACCATGTCAAATGGCATATTCCTTCAACATCCTCTTGATAGTGGAGAGTAATTCTATACTGAGGTGAACACAATCTCATGTATAGAAAAGAATGAGGGAATTAGTGAAATCTCATGTACCTATTTATTCATTCTCCCTGAATTTTCTCCCTGAAAATTACCGAATTAGACAAAGTGTGTGTGTGTGTGTGTGTGTGTGTGTGTGTGTACGTGCATGTGCACTCGTGTTTTGGGATGCTGATAAAGAAAAGAGAAAAGATAAAAAGAAAGCACAAGAGTTATCCCTTCTCTTATGAGATTATGCCTAAGAAAAACACAGAGAGACAAGAACAATTCAATGTGATGTATCCAAAATGACAAAATAACATCATCCAGACTGCCCATCTGTAGTGCAGCAGTGAACATTTTATGAGTGATCTAGTTCTTGTGGAATAAGTCAGTACGCTGTCCTAGAGAAAACAGATACCGAATGAAATTTTAAAAAGGGAGATGATATAGATTGAGACAGAGAGAGAAGGCTTTCCAGATAGGAGTCTTGCAAAAAAGCCCGAGTGTGTGGTAACGGGAGCAGATTTGTTTGCAGGAAAAGGGAAGTGATGAGGGGTGGGGGTGGGGAGTGATGTGATTGGAGAGTTAGGGAAGCTACAGTCCGTGGAGGACCTTTCAAGGTTTTTCTTGACCCAAGGGAAGGCGGTAAACCTGTGCTTTGTGCAGCTCCTGCCGAGCTCTTCTCAGAGAACACCATCTGGGCTCAGCCTTAGGGTAACTACATGGAGTGACGCTACCCACTTGCCCAGTGCAAGTGCTAACAAAGGCTGTTCGGCGCGTCAGACCACACAGGGTAGCATAAGTAGTGTCAGTATTTTTTTCTTTCAAAAGGGAGAAACAATTCCAAGAAAGCTGTCACAATCTCCTAAGCCAACGGAGTCCCTGAGGTATTTTTAAAGAAGAGTACGTCCTTGTCTATCTCTTACATTTAAGAATATTTTCTTTCCTTGGCAATTAAGTTTGTTATTAGAAAAACATATCTATAACCTCTACGTCATGAAAAAATTTGGAATAATCTGTTTTGATGCTTACTAACAAGTTTTCTTTCTCTCAGACCGCCTGCCTTTCCTCAGCACTTCTCTTCAGGCGAGGAGCTCTCTCCCACACATATTGTTCTAGAACCAAAGCACACTGGATGTGCCGAGCTGTCCGCCAAACCTACCAACCTCCTCTGGTTCTGTTCCTTTTTTCCTCTTTTCTTTTCTTATATTCCCTTGGCAGTCTATTCTTTACTGTTCATTTTAGCCCCTCCCTTTTTACTTCTTCTCCCAACCCCCTTTCCTATCCTTTCCTTTCTTCTTTCCTTCCTTTTACATTTTGCATGACCAAGTCTTCCATGTGTGCACGGTTCCAGGCATGGCTCTGGTGGGAAAGAGAAGACTGACTCTGGGTTTGTAAAGTCTTGGTGGGCTTGGATGAAACCTTTTTCATATATCAGATTTAATGTATAATTCCACTTTATCGACTATCTTCTGTATTAGTCAGGCATCTTCAGAGAAACAGAAATGGTAGGAATTATGTGTATCTATCTATCTATCTATCTATCTATCTATCCATCTATCTATCAGATTTAGTCTGAACAATTGGCTCATGTGTTTATGGAGGTTGGAAAGTCCCATGGTCTGAGGTCTGTCAGCTGAAAATCCAGGGAAGTGGTGGGTGTAGTTTCAGTCCAGGTCTGAAGAACTGAGAACAGGGGAGCTGATGGTGTAAGTCTCTGTCCCAGGGCAGGAGAAGACCCAAACTGATAACACAGCTCAAGCAGGAAGGCAGACAAATTCCCTTTCTTCTGCCTTTCATTCTACTTAGGCTCTCAATAAATTAGATGAGGCCCATCCACAATGGGGAGGGCAATCTGCTTTATATAGTATACCAGTTCAAATGTTAATCTCATCTGTATATACCTTCACAGCCACACCAGAAATAGTTAAATACGGTTTAGTCAAATATCTGGGCACACTGTGGCCTAATCAGGTCAACCCATAAAATTAATCCTCACACCTTCATAATTCTGGATCAGTCCCACCCGAATCCTGACTTGGCTCTTGAAATTTCAACTCAACATATTATAGATCACCAATTTTCTTAGGTCCAGAATTTAATGGACGCTGAAAGTACTTTCTGAGCCATGCATAATTCAGTGGGACCATCACTTCCTGTTTTCTAGCTATACTCCAAATATTCATGATTTCTAAAGATTTACTGATTTCATGCAACCAATTTATAGCCAATTGACTTATATTAAACATGTTATTATGCAAATATTCAAATTTCTTTTGTCAATATAAGACACTACGATGTATTACACATAACTTTTTCATTTTTTTAAAGTTTTATTTTTAAGTAATCTCTACATTCAACATGGGGTTCGAACTTCTAACCCCGAGATCAGGAGTTACATGATTCACTGACTGAGCCAGTCAGGTGCCCCTGCACATAACTTTTTGAAAACAATAATTTATGTAACTCTTGAACCAGAGAATATTTGAGAACATTTAATTGATCTTATTCAATGCCATCATCCCATTTTTTAGAACGGAAAATCTAAGTGAACCAAAATCATACTTAGTTATTGATGGAGCCAGGGTTGAACTCTGATTTCCTAATCATTATGCTTTATAGATTATGGAATAACTATATAATTCCATAATATAATTATGGAATTCTTTCTCTTTCTTTCTTCTTTCTCTCTCTCTTTCTTTCTCTCTTTTCTTTCTTTCTTTCTTTCTTTCTTTCTTTCTTTCTTTCTTTCTTTCTTTCTTTCTTTCTTCTTTCTTCTCTTTCAAGATTTTACTTATTTGAGAGATAGAGCAAGCGAATGAGTACAGGGAGGGGCAGAGGGAGAGGGAGAAGCAGACTCCCCACTGAGCAGGGAGCCCAGCACAGGGCTCAATCCCAGGACCCTGGGATCATGACCTGAGCCAAAGGCAGATACTTAACCAACTGAGCCACCCAGCTGCCCCTCTTGCTTCTACTTTCTCAGTCTCTGCTTTCAGGCAAAGCTATTACCTTCCATAAGAAGCATTCTGGAATAATGATTACAAGCATGTTCTCTGGGGTCTAGTCAAACAGGATTCTGCCCTCAACCTTACCACTTACTGGCTGTACGAGACTGGGTAGCCCAGTTAACCTAGCTGAGATTGTTTCCCCACATGTCATGCAACATAATACGTCTAAGAAGAGATCCACTGAAGTAAAGCATAGCACCCAGCATACAGGGAGCAATAAAACCATTAGCTATTATTACATGTGTCATCTCCAAGTTTAGTGAGAATTTCAACTACATACTCATCTAAATTTTGTTGACTAAGATAAAGCAAAGGACCTAACATTATAGTTTTTAGTAGAGCATTCCTTCCTTCATAACATAGAAGGATTAATTGACATTTTTTGGATACTTTTAATTTTTTAATTTTTAATTTTAATTTTTTGTAGCTTTATGGTTTTATTTTATTTTTTTAAAGATTTTAATTAATTTATTTATTTGACACAGAGAGAGAGAGATCACAAGTAGGCAGAGAGGCAGGCAGAGAGAGGAGGAAGCAGGCTCCCTGCTGAGCAGAAAGCCCAGTGTGGGGCTTGACCCCAGGACCCTGAGATCATGTCTTGAGCCTAATGCAGAGGCTTTAACCCACTGAGCCATCCAGGCACCCCGTGTAGCTTTATGGTTTTATTAACACAAATATGAAGTGCACACAAGCTGTCTAGTCATTTTCTTCTCTGCACAGTCTGGCATTGGGATTGGGGACTCTGATGGCCAGCAGGGCTGTTCTTTCCACAATGGCTCTGTGGTTCTTGGAGGAGATATTGTGAGCAATCTCTGCACAGTGAGATTTGTTGCACATCAGCAGCACTTCAAGCTCCTTGGCGCTGTGGACCAGGAACTTCCAGAAGCCACTGGGCAACATGTGCTTTGTTTTCTTGTTGTTCCCATTACCAATGTTGGGTATCAAGATCTGGTCCTTGAATCTTCTGCATACCTTATTGTTACCTTATTGTTGATGCCTCTGTGTTTCTGCCAGTTGAACTTAATTTTGACATATAGGTATGACTGGTGCCAATGAACTTCTTGGTCCTCTTTTTAACAATCTTGGGCTTCACCAGAGGTCTGAGGGCAGCCATAATGCCTAGTAAAAGATGGTGCCACTTCCGCAGGCAGCACCGAGGAAGAGAGGGGAAGGTGGCTTGCGTGGGCTCTGGCTAATTTTTCAAACAACTAGATCTAGCTACCATCATTCACCACATAATTTTTTTTTTCATAATGATACCATTAGCTACTTTGTCAATTCATATTTTAGCTTATTTTTATTTAAATGACATATAGTAGTTGGAACTAAGACATAATTATCTGAATGTTAAAAAGATCTAGTCCCAGGGGCGCCTGGGTGGCTCGGTTGGTTAAGCACCTGTCTTCAGCTCAGCTCATGATCCCAGAGTCCTGGGATCCAGGTGGTGTCCTGTCATCTATCTACCTGCTCAGCAGGGAGTCTGCTTCTCCCTCTCCCTCTACCCACTTGTCTCTCTCTGTCTCTCAAATCAATAATAAAATTAAAAAAAAGAATCTAGTCCTGTATATGGCACAGTAAAAAATCCAGAATTCACTATTATTAAAAAGCTAAATTATATTCTAAAGCATAAACTATACAAAAATACAGAAAATAATTTCAACAGATATTTATTCTATTTATTCCATATTTCCATTCCATTTTTATTCCATTTTCCATTTTACTTACATTTATTCCATTTTTTTACATTTTTACTCCAGTAAATATTTTAGGATTTTCTATTTAGATCTTTGTATATACACAAAACGTATAGTAAAAATCATTATACACCAACAACTAGAAAATTTCCATAACTATGTTCTTTGTCAACAGTCACATATGGAGAAAGTACTTAACAGTTATAATTTTTGTAGTCTTTAGATATAAAACGGTATTGTATTCTGTGATTTTTAAAAAATATTTTATTGAGGTATGATTGACATACGAACAGCTATATGTATGCAATGGATACAACTTGATGAGTGAAGATTTCTATTTCTTAGCCATCTTTTGAGGCACTTGGCTATTGCTCCTGAAACAGTGAAGCAAGCCTGGGATGTTTTATATCTCTTCATTGAAGATGTTGATATGTAGGATCAGACCGTGTTCTTTCAAGGACTTTGAAAGAACTCTAGGATGTACATTTTTTTTAATTTAATATTTCAGTTTTTAAGCAGCGGCGTGTATCAAGCACTATCCTGATATAACAGTGAGCCAAACAAAGTCCCTCCCCTCATGGAGCTTACATTCTAGTGGAAGGATAGCCATAAACAAATCAATCCACAAAGTAATATGTGGCATGTCATCGGATGATATCTCCTCTGGAGAAAAGTGAAGAAAGAGGGGACTACAGTGTCTTGGGTAGGGGCTGATAGTTTTACTTAGGACAGTTAAGGGAAGACATTTCATGTAAGGTGTCAGTTGAGTAGAGAACTGAAAGAAATAATGGTTGGAGGTGCATGAATAACTGAAAGAAAGGCTAGCTAGTCAGAGGGGAAGACATGCCAAGCACTGAGGTGGAAATACGGCTGGTGTGTGACAGACAACAAGAAGTATTTCTTGATTGTGGCACAAAGATTCAGAGGAAAGAAGGGGGGGACAGAGTCAGAGAGTGTATGTGACAGGGTGGGGGGAGGTGGGGGCAGCAGGGCCTGAGGGCCCAAGTGAGGGCTTGACCATTGACTCTTGGGCCAAGAAGGGATCTGATTTATATTGTAGAAGGATAACTCTCATTATTGTGTTAAACAATAGACCTCAGGCTCTGAGACCAGTTGGAGGCTTCATTAACAATGCAGGTGAAAGATGACGGTCGCTATCGGTGGAGACCTTTGAGAAGTGGCTGGATTCCGATGTATCGGTTCTGGATGTGATGGGGAGCAACTGACCCACTTATGACTGAGGGCAGCCATGATGCCCAGTAACAGATGGCAACAAGGATAACAAGGCTGATTATACCAGAGAAAGAGCAAATTTCCTGGGTATCAGGCTGAGAAATTTTTATAATTATTTATATTTACTGAAAGTTGATTCAGTATTGCACAACTTGATGAAGTATATAATAAAGTGTAAGATCGCTGGTTATTTAATGCAAACACACAGCCACCCGTTTATATAAACTATTGCTCCTCAGGGGCGCGTGTTCACACTCTAGAGAGTCAGGTGACACGAAGGTTACTAACATAAACTCAATACAATTTCTGTACGGAAAGAATCACCTCCATTTCAGCAACTGGGCCCGTTTTAGAAGGGATCAACATGTAGGCAAAGTCACGTAATGAACATGTACTTTTGAATAATAAATGGCTATTGCAATGTGGCTGGACAGTTTGCATGGATGAGCCACAGACCTAGAGTCAACGAACAAAAGCTTATGTGACTGATATTGCTGGTTGTCACCTAACATTTGTTCTCCCCATCTTGGGTTTCAGAAGTGATTTTTAGCTAAGCACATGACTGTCTAGAATAAATAAAACATTTTCCACCCTCATCTACAATTAAATATCAACAGGTGACTTCATTTTTTTTTTTTTAAATATGGAACTTAACCAGAATTTGTGGGCAACTTCTCTTAAATAAAAGAGGTATGTCTTTCTTTGTCTCTTTTTATTTTCTGCTGGCTGAGACTAAATGAGATTGCCGGGGCTTGAGCAGCTATTGTGGACCATAAAATGGAAGTTATCTGAAAACAAGAAGCAACAAGATGTAAAGTGTCTTCTATCCTCATAATGGCAGACCAGGAAGGCTCACATTCCAAAACAAACATCTATCTCATTTCAGCTGCTGCTATTGTGAGCTTCTCTTCCTTTTTCTTTCTTTCTTTTCTTTTTCTTTCTTTCTCTCTCCTCTCTTTCTTTCTTTCTCTCTCCCTCTCTCTCTCTCCCTCGTTTTCCTTCTTCTTTTAAGATTTTTTTTCTTTAATTGACAGAAAGAGACAGCGAAAGGGAACATAACCAAGGAGGGTAGGAGAGGGAGAAGCAAGCTCCCCACGGAGCAGGACCCGATCCCAAGACCTGATCCCAGGATCTGATCCCAGGAGTCCTGGATCATGACCAAAGCCGAAGGCAAACACTTAACTATTGAACCCAAGTGCCCCTACTGTGAGCTTTCTGTCTCTCGAAGCTGACTCTGCTCTTACCTGATCCAGGTAGAAATAAATAGACCATCTTGACAAAGAACTAAAATTTTGATTAATCTTCACACTGTTCTTTTAATATTTTACATTGACCTTGATTTATTCAGTGAAATATTAAAATATTCAAATTATGCTAATACATTTTATAAAATAAAAATTTTACCTCAATGTAGATCAATTACAGACACTTTAGTGTAAGTTAAAAAAGAATCATAATATAAAGTATAGTAATAAAACTGGATGCTGATTCATCATTCATTCTGAGCCCAGAAAAGTTTTTAAGTGGTGTTGGTTGGCTCTTTTCAGCATAACCTTCCTAGTGACTAAAGGGTTCTGGGCTCTACGTGGTGAATTCCAATTTAGTAATTATTATGTTCTTAAGTGAATGTGTATCCAAAGAGTAAATATGCTTTTTTAGATCTATAACTGGCACACTGGTAGAGTCAATGATGTTTATTTTTGCTGTTTCTAAGGAAATTCCATCCAATTTTCTCTTTTCAATTATCTCTGAACTTTTGAGTCCAAAGATTAAAGGTCATTAAAAATCCTAGATTTAACTGAACTCATTCATAATAGTTTCCTTATGATATAAAGATGTCAATTTAGCAATATTTTAAGTGAAAATGTTGCAATACTTGAAAAGAATTTAATTAAATTTGGGGGGGAAAAGGAGAACATCTTTTTCTAGCCACACTTGGACTATTTCTAAATAAACCTGGAAAGATTAACTGTTGAATAAGGCAAATCCTACAGTTTCCATCTGTATTTCCAGATGAAAGGACTTGACATATTTGAATAACCAACGAGTTTTGCATGCTTATTCTTAGTAACTGCTTGAGGTTATTCTCACGATGCCATTTACAATCCCATAATTAAAAATCTAGATGAAGAAAAAAACTTCACTATAAATATACTCATTTCTTTCTTTATGTCTTGAGTAGCAATTTTTCAATTAAATGATGTAGAAGATTGGAGCCATTGGGCATAAAAGCCACATTACTTTTAAATTACAATACATATGATAACCAATTACTGTGATTAGAAGGTAAATGCCAGGTAATAAAAATGTAAACATAGGCCGCTTTCTACTTTTAAATGAGAATTTGAGTTATGCTATAATCTCTTTTGGATCGACTAGCTAAAGCTGTATTAGTCTCGTTTTCTGAGAAAACTTATTACTCTGTCTGGTGAGCATCCCACAATCATAAACTTAAACAGATGCACCAAATTGCAGCATATAGTACAGTAATAAAAAAAATCACAATAACTTTGTTTATATAACAAAATTATCTACAATTTTGCAACAAAATTCACAGCACTAAATAGGAAATGAGATCCATTTGAAGGATTTGATTTATATTCTGCCATAGAATCATACAAGTTATTACAGTAAAGTTGAAATAGCTGAAGAATAAAGGTGGACAGTAAACATAGGCTACACCAGCATAAGAAGGAGCCTTGAGAATTCTTTTGAGGACAATTAGAATATAAAAATTCATCTATATATGTATGTGTGTATGTATAGTTGTATGTATAAAATAAACCTATTACAAATACATAAATTAAACCCTATATTTAAAATCAGAATTCCACAGGGATAGATGAAAAAAATTTGGAAAGAGAAGGAGAAAAATACTCATTGTCTCTAGGTCCATAAAATTTAAAGGGAAATTGGCAATGTAATGTTAAGATATTATTAGTCATGATCAATTGAAAATTTGATCGCAGGAAGCACACATTAGTGCTTCTCTGACTCTTTATGATTATAAATGTCCCAATAAGGGTTTTTAGTTTTAATGGCTTGGATCACATGATGGCTGAGAGGGCAGACTGGTCACAAAGATCTGGACAAATTTCGCCCTTTGATATTTACCATTTATAATCTCGGGGATGTAACTGAACTTCGTGAAGCTTCAGTTCTCACGTATAAAGTTGGTGCAACCACATTCTCTACTCTGTAAGGTTTCATTTAGCATTAAATGAGATAAATAATCTGTTAATCATGGAACACAGATGGTACTTAAGGTTAATAAATTTTAGCTATTATTATTACTGTCCCTAGAAAAAATCGCCAAGAAGTTTTTGCTTTTATGGGGCACCTGCGTGGCTCAGTTGGTTAAGCATCTGACTCTCGGTTTCAGCTCAGGTTGTGATCTCAGGGTCGTAAGATGTCCCTCTCCCCCTTCCCCTCCCACTTGTGCTCTCTCTCTCCCTCAAATAAATAAATCAATCTTAAAAAAATGTTGCTTCTAGTATACAACTACTGTATCTTACCATTCACCATCAATTTGAAAACAGCTTTTGTTAGATCATATGAAATGGTCATATCAAATATATACATGTGAATTGTAAGACACTGATTTTGAAAAGGTGAAGTTGTAAAAAAAAAAGTCTTAGATGCTAGGAGACATGGCATTTAACATTTGCATTTGTGGGTGCTTTAGGTGCCCCTGCACTTCCAGGATTTTCTATGGTCCCAGTTTTCAGCACCACATTGTCAATATATATAAAAATGTAATAATTTAATAAAGGGTGATAAAACAAGCAATACTGATAGACATTTATTTTGCTACTGAAACTTTAAAACAATGAAAAAACTGAATAAAGGAAAGTAGGCTGTAGAATTCCTTTTTTAAAGAGATGGATGGTTATTTTATTTGTATGGACAGATAAAATTATTAGTGCTTTTAAGATCTTTTTCTGCTTATTCAGATATAATTGACAAATAACATTGTATTAGTGTCAGGCATACAATATACTAATTAGATATATGCATGTGTTGTGAAAAGATCCCCATGCTAAGTTTTTTCAAGACCCGTCACTTCACATAGTTGCAAAATTTTTTTCTTGTGGTGAGACTTGAGATCTACTCTCTTAGCAACTTTCAAAATGCACAATATGGTATTGTTAACTAGATTCCCCACATTGTGCATTACATCCTGGGACTTATTTATCTTATCTATGGAAGTTTGAACCTTTTGGCCAACTTCACCCATCCCCCACTCCCCACCTGGGCAGAGTTGTTTAAATGAAGAAAACACCTGAAGTCTTAGTTGTCCCCAAGAACACAAGGAGCCAAGACTGTGATTTAACTAATACCATCAACTAGTCAATCATATTGAGAGATAAGAGAGATGGACAGGGGACTCTGAAATCAAGGATTCTAACTCACTTCTCCTTTCCACACTTTCTTTTCTTGGATTCTGTGACTCGTCATTCTCTGAGCTTTCCTTCTTACCTCCCTGGCTGCCTCTACCCAGTCTCCTCTGCTGGCTTCTCCTCTTCTACCTGACACATGGTATTGCATTGTCCTGGGGCTCTATCCTTGGTCCTCCTTTCTTCTCCATGTATATTTCTCTCTTGGTGATCTCATATAGTTTCACGGCTTTTAATATCACCTCTGTGCTGATGACTCCAAAATACACATCTTTGGCTCAGATGACGTTTTCTATTCCAGATGCATGTGTAACTGCATATTTGACATGTCCACGTGTCAACTTTACATACCCAGAAAGATATGTAAGGAAGTTTTGATCTTCTCCGTCAAATCTGCTCTATTTGAAGCTTTCGCCATCTCATTTCATGACCACTCTGTTCTTCCTATTGCTGTGGTCAAAACCCCTCAGTTCATGCTCTATCTGCTGATTTCTTTTAAAATCTATTTGCAGGGAATTCTGTTGGCTCAGCCTTTTAGATACACCAGAATCTGACCACTTCATGGCTATCATCTTATCCAAGCCACCATCATCGCTCACTGGATTACTAAAATAGGTCTTACCCACTATAATCTATTCTTATTATAGTCTGGATGCCCTTTGAAAGCCAAAGTCAAATCATATCACTTCTCTGCTCATTTAGAGGAAAAGCCATGGTCCTTACAATGACCTAAAAAGTTCTACATCATCTGGCCCCAGTCACCCTCTGATCTTTCCTCCTCCTTTTCCCATTTCCTAGTCCTCTCCAGCTGCACTGTTTCTGTTATTCCTCAACGCACAAGCATGCTCCGCAGGGGGTAGTTCTAACTTTTCCATTTTTCTAGATTGCTCTTCTTTCCACATTTCTTCTTGGATATTTCTCTCATGTCCTTCAAGTTCTCTCACATCTCACTTTTTCAATACTGCCTCCATTGGCCACTAAATAAAATGCAGCAGCTAATCTCATCCTCTGTACTTCTGATATCCTTTATCTGCTCTGATTGCTTTTTCCATAAAACTCAATTTCTAAAATACTATAAAGTTAATTATTCATTACATATATTGATTCTATCTTCCTTGAATAGAACATAAGCTCCAAATGGGCAGAAATCCTTAACTATCCTGTTCAGCAATACAGTCCAAGTACTGAGAACAGTCCCTTGCTGAAAGCAAGTGCTTAGAAAATATTTGTTGGATGAATGAAGAGACTACTTGTACCCCCTCATAAAGAGGTGTTAGTTTCAAGAAAATAACTGATCATCAGTGTAAAATGATACTGAGCAATAAATTATGAAAAGGACTTTGGTTTTAATTCTTAAGATGTCATTTATGACCTTGATCACGGTCATTTCAGTGGAATGGTGAAGGCAAAAGACTGAGGTCAAATGATCAAATCAGAGACAAAGTACGAACAGTTGCTAAAATAGGAGAGGCATGATTGCAATTACAGACCTGGAGGGAGAAAAGCCCATGTGGGGGAAAGGATTGAGATCCACTGGTAAAAAGATATACTTGGTTTAGTCAAGTCTCTGAGGTAGAAACCTGGAGGGATCCCAATAACCATCAATGGGTGACATTATCCTTCTTTCTCTGAGACTGGTGGCACCAGGTTGAGAATGGCGAGGATAAAAATCACTGTGTTTAGATAAGGTACAGGAATTTTGTGCTTTAGCATTAATTTTCTTGATAAATGACAAACCCTGCTTTTCTCTTATAATAATAATGAGAACTTTAGTAAGGAACATGAGTAAAAACTTTAAATTTTTGAATAACTTTGCTGGACAACAGGAGCTCTGCCAGGGACACGTAGAAGGTTCTGGAACAGTGCTGAGAAGCCCAACTGAGACTGAAATCACAACTCAGTATTGGCTTCATCCTTTCCATATGTCAGCAGGCGCGGTGTAAAAATAAAGATATTGGGATATGTGGTATGAAATATGAAAGTAAAAATATTTGGAATTGAGACATTGTTCCTACTGCCCCCGACCATTTTAAAAGTTGTTATGCATTTGTTGAAGGAAAAAAAATAATTTCCTTTTCTAGTTCAAGTCACTTGCTTAGAAGTAGCTTAACTGGTCAAACAGTATATAGTCTATTTACTGGCTACAAAATCTATCTGTACGGTCTAGCTACAAACCCCAAACAACTCCAAGCACATCAATGAGAAAACACCCCTCTTCTTTTAAAAATTTTAACAAAAATTTGAGTTGCATCCATATGTGAAAATTCAGCTAACTCACATGTAATACAATGAAATCTATATGTTCTATCCCTGTAAAAACTCTCTCATTAACTTAGTTCAGAGTTTGCTCCATGTAGTATTCTATGATCAAGAAGCTCTCCCATAGTTTTATAGTAATAAACTGTCTCCCGGCTAATATATGTTGCTCAATTTCAAAATTTCTGTAAGATGTTGGGATTGATTGAAGCCAAAGGTTGTGCAAGAAATTTCAAGAAGGACAAAAGGGAAAGGAAATTTGATGTGAGTGAAGTAATGCAGCACGGGGACAAGGTTAGAAGTCACAAATAGGACTTGGAGAATCGGTGAAATATATGAGATCGAAGAATGTGCTGGTGTAATTAGGACTTTTCAAGAACGGGATGGGTTAGTTATGAAGTAATGTGTTTCTGGACACTGATTTGAAAGTGATGAAACTCAAGCTGTCTTGTCAGAGACGTTATAAGAATGGGGCTGGATGAGACGATCTGATTTCTGATGCCCCTTCTCAGGTAAGATTCCATGATTCTCTCCCAGTGTACAGCTCCCCATTCCCTGGAACACCACTTGTCAGCCTCTTCTTATACTTTCAATTAGAATATATGTGCACTTGTTACCCAACACCCACACAGCCAGTGTACTGACGTCCCTGAGCTATCAAACTCTTCTTTCAAACCCATGGAGCTCCAGTCTTCTTGCTATATAAATGAAGTAAAGACCGTATTATTTAAGAACTAGCAGTAAGATAACTGTCATTTTAAGTTGAACATGTCCTAACAAATGAGATAGCTCACTCTGGCTAGGTACTTCGCGAGATATATGGATAGAAAAATAACAAAGCATATATGACCTCTATCTTCATGGTGTGTTCATAGAAATAAGGGAGATCCAAAAAAAATAGAATAAAAATAGAACAAAAATAGAACTTAACAGTGTACCAAGTGTAATTAAGGAAATGATTGTGTGCTGTGAGATTGACCAACAGAGACAATGATTTTAGCACTGTATTATTATCATCATTATTATTATTAAGATTTCTATTTAAGAAAGAGAGAGAAAGACAGAAGGAGAAGGAGAGAGAAACTCAAGCAAACTCCCCACTGAACACATAGCCTGACCTGGGGCTCGATCTCTTGACCCTGAGATCGGGACCTGAGCTGAAACTAAGAGTTAGACACTTAACTGACTACACCACCACGTGAGTTATTGAACTCACTTTTTGACCAGTCACAAAGACAGAACCTCTTTGGCAATGATCTGTGGAATTCTGGAGGCCCAGATATTTTTAGGGCCTCTTTGTAAGTCTTTTAATTTAAAAGAACTACTTTCATTATTCAAAATTTTAAGTTCAGTGAAGTATGGAACCGAAAGCTCTTGAGTCCCACATCTCGTTATGAAATCACTTGCCGAGTAATGATCTGGGCAAGTCACTTAGTTCCTCTTCACCTACACTTTCTCATTTGTAAAACAGTACTGGTGCTACAAGGTTGTTGCAAGATTTAAAAGGATAATATATAAAAAGAAAAATTCTCGTTAGAGGGTCTTACACATACTATTAAAAAATGGTTTAATTCTTTTAATGAATTCTGCAAGGTTATAAGGTTATGTGAAAATGTCCTTGACCAATAGCAGCATAAAATTTTATGATATATTACAAAAGTATTAAGTTTCATACATTATGTTCTTTAAATTCTAGAAGTATCCAATATTGAGATAAAAGCTGTATTTTAAAAACTTTGCCTTGCAAAGGTCTGCAAAGTAAATATTTTGGTTTGTATCTTGAAACAAATATGGATCTGGCATTCAGAAGTTGACCAATGTTTTAGTTTCTGTTATATAAATAGTATGGAAAAACCAGAGAAAGCAAATTAAGAATTGAAATACGATATATCATCCCAATTAAAATGTGTGCACAAGGCTGGGTCTTCTAAATCAGAAAATATGAATAAATGTCCAATGACTTTTTTAAAAAGCACAGATTTGAGGATGTATTTTTGGCTTGGTTTAATATTTTATCTGTCTCATGCATCTCTTTTATTTACTATATTTATAAGTTGACTATAATCAAATCTTCCCTGCAATTTAATAATACAAGAATATTTTGGAGATCAGCAATATTACTTAGTAGAGCAGGAAAATTGTAGTTCAAAGTAACCACAAATATTTTGATTTCTATAGTAAGTAAAGCCATCACTGCTTCTGAATTTTTTTCAATCTTAGTTATTTAGAAAATGAGTTTAACAAAGCTTAACTCAAGTGAAAAACAAAATAAAAATACCTTAGAAAGAAACCAAGTCACCCTTATTTTCAAGAGTCAAATGAAATAAAATTCACTCGTGAATGATAGCATGCTCCTTTCTTTCAGTTCATTTTGTTTCTATCTAAGTTTTCAAAAATAATTTGCTTTTTAAGTGAACTGTAAGGAATTTATTGAGTCACTTAATTCATAATTACAAGGAATGGACATATAACAGAAAAATGCATAATGTAAGTGAGCTAGCTAGACATGTCTATACTTAAGACAACCTTGTGAATGTATGCATATAAATAAAGACTGAGAGAAATGAGGAAATGTAAGGAAAAGTCTCAAGAAAGAGATATTCATTTCATTCCATTTCATTTAAAATAACCTGTAATGTCACTATATTATGATCTTATAACCAATAAAACAAAAACATACATATAAAGTTTTTAAAAATAATGAGCAAGGAGTTATTAACAATTTATAATAAGGGGACACAATTTTCAAGTAGTTTGTCATCTGATTAGGGTTGTATTTCACTGTGGAATACTCTGATTTCAAATTCCCCAGAGTTTAAAGCATTTTGTTAGTTTCACTCTCTCAACACTCAAATGACCCAATTTTTAAAATAGGTTTTATTTTTAGAACAGTTTTAGATTTAAGGAAAATCAAGTACTGTGTACACAGTTTTACCTATTACTAACCCTTTCATTAGTATGGTACATTTGTTACAATTAATGAACCAATACTGATACATAATTATTCATTAAATTCCACAGTTTATTCAGCTTTCCTTAGTTTTTAATGTATTTTTCTGTTCCAGGATCCCATCCAAGATACACATTATGTTTCATTAGTCATCTCTCCTTAGGGTACATTTTGACTGTGATAGTTTTTTCTTAGGATGTAATAGACTGTTACTTTCCTTGTTTTTGATGACCTTTGTAGTTCAAAGGAGTGCTGGTCAAGTTTTATTGAGGATGCTCTTCAACCGGCATTTGCCCAACATTTTTCCTGTGATTAGATTCAGCTATGGGTTTTAGGAGGAAGACTACAAAGGAGAAGAGCCATTTTCATCATTTCAGATGAAGAGTACATACTTTGAACGTGATTTTGACTGCTACTAGTGACCTTGATCTCACGGCTGAAGTAGCACTTATCGGAGTTCTCCATGGTAAGGTTACTGCTTTCCCCACTCTCCCTTCTAGGCTCCTTGGATAGAAGTCACTTTTGGATAGAAGCTTGCACTTAGGATGTAGAGAGTAATACTCTACCTCCTTTAAGATGAAGTATCTGTATCATTTATTTGGAATTCTGCACAGGAGATTATCTCTTCTCCCTCATTTATTAATTTATTCAATAATTTTTTCATGTCAGTATGACTTCATGGTTACTTATTTCATACTCCGTATTATAACCCAATGCTACTTTATTTTCTTGCTTGAATTGCCCCAACTTTGGTTACTGGGAGCTCCTTCGGCTCTTACTCCCGTCAACGTGTATTTTTTAAAGGATCCATTTTTTATGTAAACTCCAGTCAAATGCTAGCACAAGCCCAATTTTCTGAGGTGAACCAGTGAGAAGACACAGTGTGAAAAATCTTTGCAGCATTAAAAACAAGAAGTGATCAATGTTACAAAAGCCGAACTTGAAAATCTGAGGCCATAAAAGGACAGAAGAAGGGACAAGGCATTATGGAGAGAGTAAGGATTTTTCACCATTTAATGATGATGTCAAAAATTCTCTCTACATCTTTTTAGTCATTGTGATGTCCATACTTAGCAAAATAAGATGGTATCAGCTTTCATCAGATATACACATCAAAAATCCTGAAAACTGTATTCATCCTTTTAGGATACTACCTAGCAAGAAGCTATGTGTATCCCTTTTTGGAAATGATAAGAGTTGCAGTTTGTTTGCTAGCCTCAAATTCAGAAATGCTTTCTCTTTGGGACTTGGACTACCCAAATTTTGTAAAACTTTATTAAGTAGAATTCTTTGCAGACTTGTAGGTGATATTTTTAAGAAATAGTGGACCTGATTCCACTATTCACCTCCACTGTTGGAGGTGAGTCATGTTGGAAGAAAATTCCCGGGTTTTCAGGAAAACAGGTCAAAGACCCAGTGGGGATGAACCTTGGAGAAAAGAATATGTATGGAACAAACCCACAAACATAAGAATCTTCCAGAGTTCTTCTTTAATCAGTACTCTAAATATGGAAGCATGCTATTATCAGAAAAAAAAAATCTAAGGGTAATCTTGCATCCCCTTATGTATATATTGAATCATTGCTCCACTGTAAACACCAATCGCTGTGCCACTTTTTATGAACAAAAATACCATATAAAAGGCCAGACATATTAAAACCAGGGTATTCCTCAGATTATCCTGATAATTCTGTTCATTCACTACTTTTTAAGATGGATACACTTGGAGGAAACAGCTACAGTTAGTTGGTTAGTAGTAACTTGCCAGTTGTGTAACTTGAAGTTTTTTTGTCTCGGTCTCATTTTTTTTTAACCTATTACTTTTTTAAGTCATTATGGGAACCTGAACATGAAAAATCAAGCTAAAAGCTTAAATTTAGGAATACCAATAGCTACATGTAAAACAATCCATCAGTTAGAAATGCAACTGATTCAACTAATATCTAATCATGGGTTAAAATATTTGGAGATAAAAATTTCCTAAATGCGGTGTATATTTCTCTCTTCTTTAGCACATTTTAGTGAGTTCAAAGTGTTATTTTTTTTTCATTAAATCTTCTTGATAGTTCTGTGGGGTAAGTATATTGCAAAGCTTACCATCTATTTTCCAATGGAAGGGAATTAAAGAGAGAAGTGAGTCATCCAAGATGAATCATTAAGTGAATGAAATACTACCAAATTTCTTAAATTGTACTATAAGATTCTGCTTGTATTTTCTTATGAAAATACTGCAAATAGACAGACATAAAATTAGAATAGAGCTAAAGACTTTCTACTCACGAGCTTAATCATCACATTCCTGATCTCTTATTTTCCACTAGTGAATAACACAAACATTATTTTGGGAAGTTCTAACTAACTATAGTTTTAGATGGTATCGAAGCCAGTTTATGTGCTTACCATGTATTTTTACTGCTTCTTGAGAAGGCATTTTTATTTCAGTTCATGATTTGTGTTTTAATGCCATAGCAATATGGGCAGAACTTTGGCTCACAATGAGGTAAAGGGAATTTCCTTTCGGCAATATTTCTGTATGTATATATTCTGTCATCATCCTTTATTGCCTTCTTGATAAAAGAAACAGGGGCCCAAAGTTGGTAAATTAGTAAAAAGGAGCTGTTTTGCTTCTTCCTTTATTTTAAAGCTATAAGAATGAAAATGCTGTCACCTAGGTCGTGGATATAATCTCTAACAAAATACCAAGAAAGCGAGTGTGCTATATTGTTTTCCTTGTATTGTAAGAATAAAACACAAGAGCAGCCTACAGGCACATAATGGTATGAGACTTCTTTCTAAAAAGTTGTGTGAAAAAGAATATATTTACAGCAATAAAAGACAAAGATAAATGCAGAGAATGAGAGAGCATCAGAAGAGCGTTCCTCGAGGCCAGTTTTCTCTAGAATTTGGAAACTAGAAACAGAAGGAGCTAAGGAAACACCGCCCCCAGCCCTTCCCACCCCCCCCCCCACCCCGCCAGCAATCCACGTGTATGTGAGGAGTAGAGAAGAGCAGGTTTGAATTCTTAAAGGCTGTTCTGTGCAAGTTAAACATCATTGCTGTTCATATCCTAGCTTCTGTTATTTTCAGCCCCAAACGACAGAGTGTAACCCTCTTTATTTATTCATTCACTCATTGATTTGTTCATTCATCTGTTTATTCTTGCAACAAATAATTTACTGATGGTCTACCAATTAGAATCTTTCCCCCCCTTTCACCGATGGTTCCAGAGAAAGACACTGAAGTGCTTCCCATCGATGAAACTGACACACATCGCTCTTATTTCTGTCCACAAGTGAGCCTGGGAAGCCGCATGTGTCCTTGAGCGGGCACCTGGAAGCCGTGGGCTCCAGGCACAACCTTGGCCCATCAAACACACTGGGAAGGAAGAGGACAGCTGGCACACCGAGACTCTCACTGGACCCCATCGTGCTTATACTGGTTGAAATAAAAAGCCTTTGAAAATCTTTTCATCAAGTTTCAGGTCTACTTGAGCTTTTCAGACTCTTCCTTGTCACCTTCCTGGGAGAGTGGCTTCTCGTTTCTGTGTTGGAGTGACTCCTTCCTTTTTCGCTATTAAAAAACCTCATTTAGACCTCCTGGGATCTTGATAATTTATGTCAAGATATGCGATTTCACTTCTCCCAGGACCTAACCTGAGCTGCAGCCATTTTTTCCCCTTCACTGTTAATCACATCAATCTTACATCACAGATCCAGATTTTTTTAAAAAAGTAAATGGTCTACGCCTGTAATAAACCTTTCATCGGAAGCCGCTGGGATTCTTACATTTAGCTCCTCTATAATCCACCTGTAGTGTGTCTTTTTATTCTGTATCAGTATTAATTTTTTCTGGTACTGGTTATGTAGAATCAATCAGATTTGTTAGTTGGCCACTTGATTTATATATGTGACAAACTTTTATTAAGAACTTTGCTTTCTTGCCAGACAGTGGAGTAGAAGCTGGGGAGCAGAGACAAATGAAACAAAATCTCTAATTTCCAGGAGTTTGGTGTTCAGTAGAAAAGCCAAGTGAGCACAATGACTATGCACTGTGGTAGTTCTTTGTGAGCAGGACTAACCTAAATGTCCATTCTGTATGTTCTAATAGTTTATTTTTAATGAAATTATGATACAATTCCTATATTGTGAAATTTTCCATTCTTAGCGCACATTTTCGCAAAGTTCGGCAAATGCGTGTTTAAGTTGCCATCATCACCATCATCAAGATGATCCAGGAAGAGTTCCTCTTCCCTCTCCCTCCCCCATTCCCCTGTTTCTTTTTTGGTTACACCGCTCCCCAAACCCCAGTGTCCCTGGCAACAAATATGAATTCTGCTCTTATAGTTTTACCTTGTTTAGAATGTCACATAGTGTGAAATCATGTAGTATGTGGCTTTAGCAAAATGCGTGAACTCTTCATCCAAACTGTTGACTCTATCAATATTGAATCTTTCTTATTATTGAGTAGTAATCAGTCATGCAGACATTCAATAGTTTATTTATTCCCTGTTGAGACACATATGAGTTGTTTTAAGTTTTGAGATATTATAAATAAAACTGCTGCAAACACTTATGTACAGGTGTTGCCGTGGGCATAGGATTTCAACTTATGTGGTGAAAAACTAGGAATGGGATTGCTGGGTGGTACGGTAGTTTTGTTTAACTTTGTAAGAAATTGCCACACTGGCTTCTAAAGGAACTCTGCCATTTTGCATTACCATCGGCATCATATGCCAGGTCCAGGTGCTCTCAATCCTGTTGAGCTCTCCATTCTCCTGGAAGTACTGTAGTCTCTCTGTGACTTTAATGTTTGTGTCGCCCAAATATTTGCACTTATTTTTCATCCATATCTATTCTTTGGGGAAGTATGAAAATCTCTTGCTTATTTATTGATTGTTTTCATATTATTACGTTTTGAGAATTTTAGTAATATATAGCATACATATATGTATAATGCATACACATTACCTATTTTCTGAAAATGTGTACCATGAATAAATGTTGAATTTTTTAAAAAAGATTATTTATTTATTTGTCTATTTATTTATTTATTTGACAGACAGAAAGAGATCACAAGTAGGCAGAGAGGCAGGCAGAGAGAGAGGGGGGAGAACCAGGCTCCCTGCTGAGCAGAGAGCCCAACACAGGGCTCAATCCCAGGACCCTGAGATCATGACCTGAGCCGAAGGCAGAGGCTTTAACCCACTGAGCCACCCAGGCACACCAGATGTTGAATTTTTAACACTATTCCTAAATAGAGAATTTCATGTTTTTTTCTTATTTAATCTGCTATGTGTAAATTATAGCAATTCATTTCAGAATGTTGAACTGAATTCTTTGGATACTCCTCATTTAGATATGACGTATTATCCTTTTTAAATATTATTTGATTTTTAAAAAGATTTATTTGTGTGTGTGTGTGAGAGAGAGAGAGAGGGAGAGAGAGAGAGAGAGAGAGAGAGAAGGTGAGCAGGGTGAGCAGGGGGAGAGGCAGAGGGACAAGGGGAGAATCCTCAAGCAGACTCCCCACTGAGCGCAGAGCCTGAGTCTGACATGGGGCTTGATCCCAGGACCCTGAGATCATGACCTGAGCTGAGATAAAAAGTCGGACACTTAACCAATTGAGCCACCCAGGGGTCCCATATTATTGAGTTTTTAATAGCAGTTTTTGAAAAATGTTGCTTTTAGGTTCATGAATAATGTTGGCTTACAATTTTTTTTTCTGACGTCTTTGCTTGGTTTTGGCATAAGAGTAACACTCATAGAATGATTGGAAAAATGTTTCTTCTTTATTCTGAACAATTTGTAAAATTTGTTAAAATATTAAACAATTAAATATTTGATAGACTTTGTTAGCACAGCTAACCATGTGGGTGTTTTTCTTTGCCTGAAGTTTTTTTTTTTTTTTTTTTAAGATTATTTATTTATTTATTTGTCAGAGAGAGAGAGGGAGAGAGAGCACAAGCAGGCAGAGTGGCAGGCAGAGGCAGAGGAGAAGCAGGCTCCCCGCAGAGCAAGGAGCCCAATGTGGGACTCGATCCCAGGACACTGGGATCATGACCTGAGTCAAAGGCAGCAGCTTAACCAACTGAGCCACCCAGGCGTCCCTGCCTAAAGTTTTTAAATTAAAAATTCAACAGATTTAATTCATTTTACATATATAGCATTATTGAGGTTACCTATTTCTTCCTGAGAGAGCTTGGACAGTTTATGTCCTTAGAGGAATTTTTCCATCTCATTTGAGTTGTCTAATTTATGACACTATGTAATAGCTTACATCACGCCCCCCAAATACCTATGCTGAAGTCTGTCCTGGTCCATTTAGACTACTATTACAAAATACCACCAACTAGGTAGATTACAAACAACAGAAGTGTATTGCTCATAGTTCTGGAGGCTGGAAGTCAGTGTCAGCCTGGCCAGATGAGGACTTTTTTCTGGGTGGTAGACTTTTCCAACATATCCTCCTCACACGGTGGAAGGGGCCAGGGAGTACTATGGGTCTCTTATAAAAGTACTCCACCCTCATGATTTAGGCATGTCCTAGTAACCCCATCTGCTAATATCATTGGAGGTTAGGATTTCAAAGTATGAATGTGTGGGTAGGGTGGGAGGGTTGTGCACAAACATTGGAACTATAGCAAAGCCTTAATCTCCAGTGCCCAAGAATGTAAGCTTATTTGGAATAGATTATTAGCAGAGGTAGTTAAGATGAGGTCACTTTGGAGTAGAGTTGGGTCCCTAATTCAGTATAACTGGTGTTATTACAAAAAGAGGAAATTTGGACAGTCACGTACATGTGAGATGACCACGTGCAGTTATGCTATTGGATTATGCCATCACAAACCAAGAAACTATGAAACTAGGAGAAAGCCCTGAAAGAGATCCTCTCTAGTACTTTCAGATAGAATATGATCCTTGCTGGTGCCTTGAACTTGAACTTCTAGTCTCCAGAATATGAGTCAATAAACTTCCTTTGTGTAAGCCACTCAATTTGTAGTACTTTTCTCTGGCACCTTTAACAAACTCTAATATGGTATTGTCCCTGTTTTAATGTTTGTAGAATATCTAGTGATGTCACCTCTTTCATTTCTGATAGTTGTAATTTATGTCTTCTTTTTTGTTCATTTGTTAGACTAGAGGTTTATCAAAATTACTGATTTAAAAAAAATAGCTATTGGTTTAAATGATTTTCTCTAGTGTTATTTTTGTTTTTATCTTTATTGTATCCCTTCTGATTTCATATGGTTTAGTTTGCTCTTTTTATAATTCCTTAAATAGAAGTTCTGGTTATTTATTTTTTTAATATAAGCAATTGAAGCCTATAAATTTCTTCTTAAGCACTACTTTATCTACAGTTTATCCTACAAACTTTGACATATTGAGTTTTCATTTTAATTTAATTTAAAATACATTCTAATTTTATGTTTCCTGTGTGACTTTCTCTTTGACCCATTAGTTATACAAAGACGTGTTATATAATTTCCAAATATCTGGGGATTTTTCAGTTATCTTATTTCTTGTTTAATTCAATTTTGTTCCAAATTATACTTTAAATTCTTTTAAATTTGTTTTTTTTGTTTGTTTTATGGTACAGAAAATAAGCTCTCTTTGTGAGTGCTAATTTACATAGGCAGTTTAAATGAGGGACTCACAATGTCTACTTATTTCTAGAACCCTCCCTGAAAACTTTACCTAGGCTAGAAAAAGGGAATTTCTTTCCTTTTTGCTCTTTATATCGTAACGCTTTTTAAGAACCGGGTATTTGACATTAAAATATTTTTTTCTGATTCTGATTTCTAATTTGACACATGAAAAGAGATGCTCAACATCGTTAATCATCAGGGAAATGTAAATCAAAACTGCAATGAGATAACACCTTACACCTGTCAGAATGGCTGGAGTCAAAAAGACAACAAGACATAACAACTATTAGCAAGGATGTGGAGAAAAAACACACCTTAGTGCACTGTTGTGGGGAATGCAAAGTGGTGCCACTGTGAAAAACAGTATGGAGTTTCTTCAAAAAATTAAAAATAAAATTACCATATGATCCAATAATTCCGCTACTAGTATTAACCTCAATTTCCAAAAACATTAATTAAAGATACATGCATACTTATGTTTACTGCAGTATTATATACAATAGCCAAGCTATGGAAGCAATCTGTGTGTCCATCAGTAGATGAATGGATAAAGAAGATGTGATACACACACACACACACACACACACCACACATGCACAATGGAGTATTACTCAGCCATGAAATTGAACGAGATTTTGCCATTTGCAAAAACATGGATGGAGCTAGAGAGTATAATGCTAAGTGCAATAAGACAAAGAAAGACAAACATCATATGACTTCACTCATGTGGAATTTAAGAAACAAAACAAAGAAAAAAATATGTATATATATATATAGAGAGAGAGAGAGAGGGAGAGAGAAGGACAGAAAAATAAAACTCTTAAATACGGAGAACAAACTGGTGGTTGCCAGAGGGGAGGAATAGGAATGGGTGGGGGGAATAGGTGAAATAGATAAAAGGGATTAAGAATACACTTACTGTGATGAGCACTGAGTGATGAAAAGAATTTTTGAATCATTATATTCCACTGTATGTTAAACTAACATAACACTGCATGTTAATTACATTTCAGATTTGAAAAAAAAGAAACTTGGTCTGCAAAAAAAATAGTGATTTCTTTTCTGATGCTGATGTGACATCACTTCTCTGGTTAAATAGATGATATCTGGGTTGTGAGGAAGGTGTGGGCTCATATGAAGGGGGAAAATGGCATGGGTGATATATCAAAATATTCTCCTGTCCACTCTTCATCTCCTACACTCAAGTGTAAAGTTCTTTTGTGGTAGGGATTATGTCTCATTTTTCTTAATAAACCCAAGGAAGAGGGTCGTTTATGTAGTAGAAACTTGGTAAATATTTTTGAATAAATTAAAACAGAAAAGGAGAAACTCAGTTGACAGAGCTAGAAATGAAGGATTTATAGGGCACATAACATGAAGCATATTTTTCAGATAGACAAAGGGGAAAAATAATGTTGAGCCAAATGCAAGTGATACCTTTACAATTTCATTTTTTTAAAAAGAATTTATTTATTTGACAGAAAGAGACACAGCGAGAAGGGGAACACAAGCAGGGAGAGTAGGAGAGGGAGAAGCAGGCTTCCCGCTCGGCAGGGCACCCGATGCGGGTCTAGATCCCAGGACCTTGGGATCATTACCTGAGCTGAAGGCAGGTGCTTAACTGACTGAACCACACAGGTGCCCCTACAATTTCATTTTTTAAAGGCCTAGAAATTGTTTTACTACCAGGAGTAGAGATTTCATGTCATGGTGTTTTTGTATCATTCATACAAGTTCAGAGTCTATAATACCCACAACAGAAATTCAGCAACTAATATATTAACAGGTTCCAGGGATAAAATAAACAAGTAAATGTTAACATGTTGCAATTGTTTCTCTTTCTGAAGCTTGAAATGCATATGCTCCTGGGTCAGGATAGGACCACACCCAGAACTGTGGTTGATACCATGTTCTGTCCAGGGCTTGAATGTTTTAACATTTGCACAACAGACTGATGAATATGGATGAAAGATCTGGGAAGCCAAGAAGCATAGAATATTTTAAAAAGCAAATCAATTTAGGTCAGAGTATTGTTTTGTTATATGGCATGTACAAGGAGAAACATTTCTTCGTTTCACATGGGCTATAATATCCTGCAATTTTATCATCATTTCTAAAGCCTCAGCAAACTGTAATTCACAGGCTGGCATGACTTCAGTGGGTGCCGACTTACTGAAGAAGAGATTTTTTTTTTAAGTTTTATTTATATTTTCTGCACCACACTGTGAAGTGCCCTTGATGTTTTGTTTCTCAGAGGCGGGATTAGAGCACAGATGGGAGAAGAAAGGCATGAAATTCTATACTTTGAAACACTCAGTCAAGATTTATATTGTATCTCTTGTTACCTGGCGCCTCTGTAATACCCTTCCCTGGAGAATTTCAAAGCCCACGAAGCTTCACGGTTGTGTAAATAAGTAAAATTTTGTTACAATCATCTGTGAGAAGATTAATCAAAATGCAGGGGTGGTGAAATTATAAGGAACAAACGAGAAGGGGGGCGTCCTTGTTGTTTGTTTGCTTTGTCGATAAGATCTGATGTCAACTAGATCTGACCTGGTTTAGAAGGCATGGAAGCCTTAGTTTCTTTTGTTTACTTCTTCTAGGTCCTAGTCCAGTTAGGCCATTGACAATTAAGGAAAAATACTACTTTCTTTCTCATGTGTCTTACATATGCATCCATAGTACAAAATAATCTGTACCACAACCACATCAAATACTTTTATTTTTGGTTGGCTTTTTTATGCTTACCATTTTGGTAAAGTATAATCTAACTCTTGCATAAACATATGCTAAAAATATAAGCCAGCCGCTATCTCCCAAGAAATAATCTTGCCAAATAGGTCATATTTTCCTTCAAACTGCAATTGGTGGTAGAAACTGGGTATTTTTCCAAATATTAAAATAATATTCTTTTAAAAGGAAGGATTCTATTCTATTGAAAAAAGTATCTGTGGGAAAGGAACAGGGTATATCATAAAACCATGTTAACTTTTAAGTTCTTCTATTTACATATTTTATATGAGCAGATTAAATACATTTTGGATTACCCATATGCAAAAAAAAAATTATCAGTCAATGTCACATCTCTTAGTCAACTTTGGTTAGGAAAACAGAAGGTATTCTGCATAAACCAGAAATAAGTTTAATTCAGAATTAAGTGCTTAAGCTATTATTGGAGAAGTTGAGTTAAGGGATGTCGGGAAAGCACCACTGAAGGTCAGAGGTCAGTGAATATTTTAAAGCCAGAGTTCTCCACTGAGGTCAATTATATTGTCCCTCCTCCCCCACCCAGGGGAACATTTGGCAATGTCTGGAAACATTTTGAATTCCTGATTGGTGGCAGAGAGGGTTGCTTCAGGCTTCTAGTGGGTAGAGGCCAGGTGTTTTACCCATGTTGCCTTGAATGAGGCTTGGTGATGCAGATCCAGAGAGAGAAACCAGAAAGAGTTTTAAAATTTCGTTATACTCACAGTTCCACAGGAAGAACTCAGCAAGCTATGGGGGGCCACCGAGGGGAAATTCCGGGTTCAGTCCTGAAGTTAAGGGAGAAAATGGAACTGTGCTGTGCCTTTGCTGTGGTTTCTGGAAGAAGAAACAGGTATGACAAGGTAAGTTGGAGATGGGGTTCAGAACACAGTACCCCAAAATATGACACTTTGGCATACTGAATATCTTAAACTGAAGGAATTTAAGAAAATGGCAGAGGCAGGCAGGTCTTTCCCTCTTGCCTGAAACAGGTCATGTGAGAGGTACCCTCCCGGGACCTGAAGGAAGACATTTACCAGAGATGGGGAGTTTGCAGCCAAGAAATCAGTACAAACTTTGTTAAATTAAGGCTTATGTTTCTAGTTACTATTTCACAATTCACTACCCCCAGTCAGAACCCCTTTGTCTTGTCAATTCTTGAGAAATGTATTGTTCCTTGGTGTAAAAGATATAGCAGCTTCTTTCTCTGGTCACTCTTATGAAGCAAAATAGGATATAAAATATATAAAATATCTGGTAATAGATGGTCTCAGGGAGAATGAGATGGTCTCAGGGTATGGATGAAATCTACCAATCCTGTTGGAGAAAAACATTAATAAAACAGACCAATCTAGGGGCACCTGGGTGGCTCAGTGGTTTAATGCTCTGCCTTCAGCTCAGGTCAGGATCTCACGGTCCTGGGATCAAGCCCCGCATCAGGCTCTCTGCTCAGCAGGGACCCTGCTTCCCCCTCTCCCTCTGCCTGCCTCTCTGCCTACTTGTGATCTCTCCGTGTCAAATAAATAAATAAAATCTTTAAGCAAAACAAAACAACAAAAAACCCAGACCGATCTAAGCAATGCATGTAGAGTTAGAATATTAAGGAGTCCTTATTTATCTATTTATTATTTATTTGTTTGTTTGTTTGTTTATTTATTTATTTATTTTTATTTATTTTTGTAGTTTCCAGTTTTTATTTAAGTTCTAGTTACTTAACATACAATGTATTATTAGTTTCAGGGTGTGAATATAGAATTTAGTGATTCATCACTTACATACAACACCTAGTGCTCAACATAAACAGTGCCCTCTTCAACACCTATCATCCATTTAGGTCATCCCCTGCCCCCACTTCCCCTCCAGCAACCCTCAGTTTGTTCTCTATAGTTAAGTCTGTTTCCTGGTTAGCCTCTCTCCCCCCCACCTAACAATGTTCATGTTAAATTTCTCAAATTCCACATATGGGTGAAATCATATGGTATTGTATTTTAATACCTGATAGAAACATATGAATAATATTAATTTGGTAGAAAATGTATAAACCAATAGTTCTACTAGTGGGATTTGGAATAAAATAATTCTTCAAATTTCAGTTCCATTGTTAGTAACTGATGGGCCTTAAGCAAGTGACAGATTCACATAATCAGTTTCCTTATTTGTGTAATGTAGTAAGTTCTGGTAGTTTCCTTGGATTGTTGTTGACATCAAGTGAAATATAGTATGGAAAGCTTCCAAGTGATGTCTGGTGTAAAGTTAATGGTCAATAAATCTATTTACGTCCCCCTAACCGTGCCTTTGTCCTTCAATGACTACAACAATGAAATCCAATCTAATTCCTCTTGCAAGAGAGAAAGTGAAGTAAGTAGAAGAAAGGAAGCAGAGCATAATAAGATTTAATGACATGGATGTTGGAGTTTAACAGAAGTGAAGTTTTGTCTCATCTGAAATGGGAATAATACTAATATTTTCTTTATATGAAGATTATAAAAATTAAACGAGATAATGGAAGTTACTTAACACATAGTTTATAATATAGTATGTGCTTGATAAATCTTAGTTGATAAAGGATCATTATAGAAGCAATGATAACAACATTATTTGAATTTCCCTAAAAAGAACATAGTAAAAAATTCTCTGGAAAAGAAGACTGCATTTGATAAGCTATCTAGATGGTTGCTAATTTATTTTAGATACAGAGTTGCTTTCCATATTGTAAAATAGAAATAGGAGTTTTTATAGTTCTCAAGAATTACCCTTAATCAGAAAAAGAATTTTTTTTTCTCTCCCTTCATCCCTCTTGTCAATGCCAATGTCTGCCCATAGTTGATATATCTACACAAGGTGGGAAGTGTTGGAGTTCCTTATTCTCAGCCTCAAAACTGACTGTTCAGGCTGGTTTTATGACCTCTTTTGGTAGTTGAGCTAGGGTGCTGCATAATAAAATATGAAGTCAATCTGCCTCTAAATTTTCCCAGATTAAAATATTTCAACTTGAGGGGTGCCTGGGTGTCTCGGGTCGTGATCTCAGGGTCCTGGGATCGAGCCCTACATCGGGCTCTCTGCTCAACAGGGAGCCTGCTTCCCCCTATCCCTCTGCTTGCCTCTCTGCCTACTTGTGATCTCTTTCTCTTTGTCAAATAAATAAATAAAATCTTAAAAAAAATATTTCAACTTGAAACAAAGTCTGATTAGGGGGCTCTCAAATTTGGACTTCAAACTGGTTATTTAACATAAATTTAATCTCCTCATGGAAAAATTGAAGAACAGACTAGTTATGCCTTTACATTAAACCCAAACAGATAATTACATTATTCAGGTTTGCTTCATTTTGGGTACCAATTCCTCCTTGCTAAATTTTCAAGTAAGTCAGTGACGCTCTTCTGGACTCCTGTGTGCTATGTAGCTTTATTTCATGCCTCCTTATGTGGACTGAAAGCTGGATTACGGCCTCTCTTAAATTTACTCAATGTTCTCTTTTTTCACCAGGGCTTTGCTCCTCTAAGAATACATCACAATTACACATTTCCTTTTCCTCCAGCTGTTTTTTAGTACTCCTTTCTTTCTCGAGTTTTCTTGCTTTTAAAACCATTCCTTTAGTCTTTGCAACTTCGCTCTCTGACACAGCATTCACTGTCTCCTCTGTAATTTCTCCTTTCCACAGTCTGCTCCGATGTACTTTTCTGAGAGCAAGTACTCATTAAACACCTACCACGTGTCAGACGCATATGTCTGCAGAGACATCTTTGCCATTCTGTGGCTTCTTTTTTAACCAGTTCTAATAAGTGCACATCTGGCTTCTCTTTCCATCCTGCAGTTTCTTCCTGTCTATGTGGTAGGAGGAGTGATTTATTTACTGAAGCAAATTCCGTTATTTTAGAGATAAAGACACACTCGGTTTTCCGAGCTTGTGTCAAAGGTTTTCAATACCTTTGACACAAGCATCTCTACAGGACACTGAAATGTTATCACAATTTAGGTCTCCTGGTTTCAGGTCACCAGGTGCATTTCAAAAATGGTCAGAAAAAAACACAATGATCACCTTCCTCTTTTTTGTAACCCTTGAAGTCATTCTTGGTTAAAACGGTTTGGGACATTTGTATTGTTTCAGGAAGCAGTCAAAGGCTTTACTAGATTGCAAACTCCTTCTTTTATGGTTCAAGTTTCTATTTAAATTCTAGCTTGTTAACAGATAGTGTAGTATTGGTTTCAGGAGTAGAATTTAGTGATTCGTCACTTCCATCCAATGCCCAGTGCTCATCACAAGTGCTCTCCTTCATGCCCATCACCCCATCTAGCCCATCCTCTCACCCACCTTCCCCCCCCACACGCACACTCTCAGTGTGTTCTCTGGAGTTAAAAAGTCTCTTACGCTTGGCTTCCTTCCCTCTCTCTTTTTTTCTTCCTCCCCATATGTTCATCTGTTTTGTTTCTTCAATTCCACATATGAGTGAAATCATATGGTATTTGTCTTTCTCTGACTGACTTATTTTGTTTAGCCTAGTAGACTCTCTGCAAGCTCCTTCTTGATCTGTTCTCTGATAACTTCCCAGCCTTATCTAGCAAGTAGTCCCCCTTTGCCTTGAATAGTCAAATACTGAGTTACTGCTAAGATATGTCTCTTCTTGCTCTTTTTGTGCACTGTACTTGCTGCTCTGTATATACTTGTCGCCCTTTCTCACTCCTCTGACTTTGCCAGTGTTGACTCTCCTTTCATCACTGTGTGTGTATGAAGCCTTCCTGAATTCCCAGTCTCATGAAACATTTGTTCAATGAATGAGTATACATTTTAACACTGGTCATGATTAATACATATTTTATTGCTTTAATACAGATATTCTAATGATCATCTCTAAATAATCTTGCTAATTTCTGAAACTGAAACCCAGTAGCACACTCCTCTCTACACGCCTCTGTTGAAGATGCTACTGACATTTTTTTTCCTCTGCTTCCCCATAATACTTTGCAAGCTGATCCGATATTTGACAAGTTTAAATGACAATGTTTCATCCTGTTCGCAAGTTTCTTAGTGGCAAGGCATCTTTATTTGTTAGCAATGTAGTAACCAGGATAAAACGTTTTGTTTTATTGCATTTTAATGGAGACCAGTGCTGGTTTATTTTTGCATTGTTAATAGAGTACCTGACACTAAGATAACTGGGGCAGCTAATTTGCTAATAGTAACCATGCAACTAACATTCCCATTTAGCCTAAGATTGCATAGAAAAAACAGATGAGAAAATTTATTAGAAATTAATGAAGAATGAGAAATGGTGACTAACTGAATCAGCATTATTATCATCAAACACACCTTATTTATTCAGTTCTTTGATGTATGAGGTGAGTTAAGGTATACCCATAGGTAGTTGCCTGTAGGACCTCTTCTGACATGTTAAGTGTCCTCATAAGGCAAGGCTGATTTCCTCTACTATTGTTCTAATTGCTGCTTTCATTTTTAATTAAAGGGAGAGAAAGCTGTGCAGATTTTCCCTTTATGTAAATACATCTCAAGAGTCATCAGTAAATATAAATACGTGGCTCATGGAAAGAGAGCAAGACTTGGATAAGTCAAATGTTTAAATTGGGCTAGATTTTTAATACTAAAAAATATCATCACTTGTCATACCTTTTTGTTGTTGTTGTTCTTCTTGCTGTACAAAGAAGGAATGGTATTCTTTACTCTAGTTAAAATCTCCTTCTCTATTTTTTATGTGGATTTGAGTGTATCTTAAGTGTAATTGGAAGCCAGTGTAAGTAATACTAACCATACTTTATGCATTTAATGCTTGAAAATATACAAAGCCTTTTTTCATGTATTACTTTTAAAAAGTTACCTACTTTATCCCTGTGAAGGGTACTGGGCAGCTATTCTTGCCCAAGTAGCTGTAAACTTCTTGAGAGAGGATTTATGTCATGATCTCTTTGTATTTTTAGCACCTGGCACTGTTTCCGGAAAATTATCGGTGCTAGATACATTTTTAAAAAATGAATAGAAGTGCCTGGGTTGAGTGTCTGACTCTAGGTTTCAGCTCAGGTCATGACCTCAGGGTCATGAGAGTGAGCCCTGCAATGGGCTCCATGTTCAGTGGGAAATCTGCTCGAGATTCTCTCTCTCTCTTCCTCTCCCCTGGTCTCTCTCTCTAATAAATAAATAAGTAAATAAATCTTCACACAATGAATAAATGAGCAAATATCAAATAAAAAAGTTAAAATATTTTTGAACATTTACAATTTGAGTAAATGGCAGAGAGAGAAATCGGGCCTAGGATTTCTGACTTTTTTTTTTTAAGATTTTATTTATTTATTTGAGAGAGAGAGAGAGAGAAAGAGAGATCATGAGCAGGGGGGAGGGTAGGGGGAGAGGCAGACTCCGCACTGAGCAGTGAGCCAGATATGGGGCTTGATCCCAGGACCCTGGGATCATGACCTGAGCTAAAGGCAGTTGCTTAACTGACTTAACCGACTGAGCCACCCAGGTGCCCAGGTTTTCTGATTTCTAAACTGTTTTGAATCTGAAAAAAATACAATAAACTGCTTGGAGCTGAGGAGCTGGAATCCTTTCTATGTCCAAAAGTGGCTGTATGTGCATTAGGACACACATCCTGTTGGGACAGGAAGACAGGTATAATATAAAGATGATGGTACTGAAAGATGTACAAGTCAGAATGCAGAAAAGTCAATATGGATTGTGTGTGGAAATGGAGAGTCAGGCTAGCTGAGTTGTCAGAGATTCTTGGATGCAGAGATTTGGGAGCTTTCAGTGAGATAAGATTCATTATAGCAAGCTAAAATTAATTCCTCCTGCATTTGTTTTTTACTGTGGTAAAATATATATATAACACAAGATTGATCTTTGGAACCATCAGATTCATCAAAAAATTAAACACAGAGTTGTCTTATGATCCAGCAATGCCATTGCCGGCTATATACCCAAAAGAAATGAAAGCGGGGACTCAGACAAATCCTTGAACACCCATGTTCATAACAGCATTATTCACAATGGCCAAAAAGTAGAAGCAATCCAAGTTCCACACTAGACGGATGGATAAACCAAATGTGGTATATACATACAATGGAATAGTACTCAGCCTTAAGAAGGGAGGAAATTCTCACACATGTTACTGGATGAAACTTGAGATATTATACTAAGTAAAATAAGCCAACTATGAAAGGACAGATATTGTATGAAACTAATTTTAAAACAGCCAAAAATGATACCATAAATGTTTTGCATGGATTCTTGCAGATGGCCTTTTTCCTTTTCTTAGGATTTTATCTTTTACCAAACATGAGATCAGGCAATTAATCTTGTTTCAAGTCTCTTTATTCTAGTGGAATAGAATGCACTAAAAGTATTTATGTCATTTTGGCTTTTGCAAGCAAAAATAACCCCAAATGTCTATCTGAAAGGTAGAACTATAAGGACTGTGTAAAATCAAATTCTTTCAAAAGGATATGGCCCATTGTGAAGGTAAATGCATAGATTTGGATAACACAATAAACTGTACGGGGGAAACCAAATAAAAATGTCTGCTTTCTAGTTTTTTGTTTTAATTTAGATTATATCTTTTTTTTTTTTTTAAGTAGACTCCACACCCAACGTGGACCCCAATGTGGGGCCTGAACCCACCACCCTGAGATCAAGACCTGAGCTGAGACCAGGACTCAGATGGCTAACCAACTTAGCCACAGGTGCCCCTAAATTGTATCTTATAAACTGTGCTTCCTAATTCCTTGTTTATTAGAGAAAAGAAATTTAAGGAAAATGAGGAAGCCTAATAAAATATTGCCACACATTTAAAAAATTATAACATTTTTTGAGAAATTATAAGAACAATATAAATTGGAGAAAAAATTTTAAAATGGTAATTATAATTACTTTTAATTTATAATATATTAAAAACCAAAATAGTATATAATCCTAAACTTGTTAACCCTGTTAAAAAATAGTAAAAGTTATATAAATCATTGTAAGAATGTGTGCAATTTGGAAACTAAAATAAACAAAAGGTCTTTCATCCAATTTAATTTTTACTTCCATTTGCTAAGAGTATTTAATATTAAAATATTTGTTATCCTACCTGAAAGTAAATACATATTTCCACATGTATTTATATTTATTCTTTGCTTTCACAACATTGATATAATGTGGCCAAATCAACATGTATTCTATTTTATTCTTTTTATTATCAGCACAACACCCCAAGGTTTGATTATGTATAACTGCTCTGCCCATGTCCATTATTTCTGTTCTCTTACCATTATCAGCTTCCTCAAATCTGTTATCCACACTATAGCTGAAGTGAAATTAAAAACAATTCAAGATTAAAAAAAAAATTAGGCTACCATGTAAAATTCTGCAATGACTCTATGAGTCTACATTATATCTGACACAGAATAAACATTCTTCTAAATATTGGATGAATGAAAAGAAGGAAGATCTTACACTCAATGAAAGAAAAAAGAAAAAAATGAAAGAAAGGAAAAATTTTACCCAATTGCTTCCCCCCTTTTTTTGTCATTTAAAGAAATCTTGAAATGAGTATACTTATTACATGCATTTAAGCTTAATTATGCAAAGATTTCATTATAAGAATACACGATACTTTGCAAGATACATGATAAATATCTATTTACTGTACTATTTTGAGTTTGCCTATACAAGTCAAAAGTCTGCCCCAATACATGACACTGATTTTGACTCCTCCCCGACAGTGTTAATGACTGTTGTCCTGTATCCTCACCGATACTTCAGAAAGTTTAAAAATTCTTGCTAATATAGAAGGTTATCTCCTCTCTTTCTTTTTTTTTTTTTTTAAGATTTTATTTATCTTTTTGACACAGAGAGTGAGTGCACAAGCAGACAGAGTGGCAGGCAGAGGGAGCCTGATGTGGGGCTTGATCCCGGGATACTGGGATCTTGATCAGAGCAGAAGGCGGACACTTAACTGACTGAGCCACCCAGGTGCCACTCGTTATCTTTCTTAACAGAATGAAATTGAACATCTTTTCGTATGCTTATCGGGCACCCATTTTTTTTCAAAATGACTGTTTTCTTATATTCTCAATTATGCACTATTTCTCCATAGTATCCACATATATTTTTTTAATATCTAGCAGATTAAGTAGTGCCCTTTACTTGTTGATTATGGTGGGAAATATGTGTGTGTGTAATTCTAAACCGCTTCAATCATTTGGTTGGTGTGTGGCATTATTGAGAGAAATACAGATTTGATAACAGTATGAGGTAATTTGTTTCACCTGGAAACATGAGCTGGAGAATATACAACTGCTTCCAGCCTTTCTTTTCTGCCTGCAGGTGAGTAGGTGTTCCCTTGGTGGCTGATGGATGAAACCCTTAACCAACACTGGCAGAGCAAGACTCAGCACATGATGATGACTCAGTAACACAGGCCGCATATGTAAGCAAATTACTGCTTTTATTCTTGTAAGTTTTAACAATATGATGAATAATGCCCCATAAAATTTATACTGTTGCATTGTATTTTTACCTATCTATCTCAGTTTTCCCAAGATAAATTAATTTTTGATATGTGAAAAACACTATTTTTTTAAGATTTTATTTATTTATTTGACAGAGAGAGAGAGATCACAAGTAGGCAGAGAGGCAGGCAGAGAGAGAGGGGGAAGCAGGCTCCCTGCTGAGCAGAGAGAGAGCCCGATATGGGGCTCGATCCCAGGACCCTGAGATCACGACCTGAGCCGAAGACAGAGGCTTTAACCCACTGAGCCACCAGGCGCCCCGAAAAATGCTATTTTTAATTATTAATAAAAGAGGCAACAAAAATTGTTAATATTTGTTTTTCTGGGTTTCTGTACATTAGAAGTAAATATTACAGAGGCACCTGGGTGGCTCAGTCGGTTAATTGTCTACCTTTGGCTTGGGTGATGATTGCAGGGTCCTGGGATCAAGTCCCACGTGGGGCTCCCTGGGAACCCTCTTCTTCCTCTCCTGCTGCCTCTCCCCCTGCTTGTGCTCTCTCTGTCTCAAAGAAATAAATAAAACCTTTTTTTTGAAAAAAGAAGTAAATATTACAATGCAAAATAGATTTTCAGGTGATTTTTTTCTCGTGTTTAATGGAACTGGAGACAATAGCACTAATTATGTAGAGTTGTACAAACGTATTTTAATGAAAAAGAGACAATGCCTAAGTGTTTTAAAGAGTTAACACCTGACTCCACCCCAAAAGATGATGATATGAATTAGTAACTCTTAATAAAAATTTGCTTACATGAATGATATATATAGATAAATGCTGAGATTTAACGAAGCCTCGTGTTCAGTGCTGTGAGAAGAAAGAAAAAAGAAAAAAGAAGCTGTTTGACAGAAACAAATGTAATTACACACTTGGTTGACTTTTCTTATCTATAATAAATTTTGTAAATTGTAAATTTGGTCTTTAGTAATCTATTCTTAAGATACAAATAGAAATATGTTCATTTTCTGTCACCGAAACCTGAGTGTGTGTACAGAATCAGTATTTTTATTTATAAAAATAGTTAATTTTTTGTTTTTGTATTTTAAGGGAACACTTATAATACTGACGTTTGTATTGTTAAGAGCAAGAATACTGATTTTTAAATTGTTATTTTTTTGTTTGTGACATAAATTGAAGGGACTAATTTAGTTTTTAATATGGAATAAAAGTTAAAAGGACATTCCTCTTGGTAACTGAAATTACTTGCAAGTTTAATTGACTTATTGTCTTTAATTATGATTCATTTTAATTTCATTAGACTTCAATTACTCTAGATTCACACTTGTTAAGCATGTTCCACTGTGACTACTCCATAGTTTTCAGCACTCACACAATCTCAGCTTCAGAAATGAACCAATTTTTGAAGAAATTTGTATTCATAAAAATACATAAACGTAAAAGTATATATTCATTCACGCTAAAAGTCACATATTTTCAAAGTGAGCTAAATAAAGTACAATCCTTCCTTAAAGAAAACCATTTATCATGCTTACATTTAATAGAAATTATAGTCAAACATTTATACGTAACAAAAAAAGCAAACTAGAAAATGTTGAGTGTTGTAGAACCATTTATTTTGGTCGCTACCCAAAATAAAAAAACAAAACAAAACAAAACAAAACAAAAACTCCCTTCTTAGAATAAGATTCATGTATATTTCTTTTTTTTTTTTTTTTAAAGATTTTATTTATTTATTTATTAGGAAAGAGAGAGAGTGAGAGAGAGCATGAGAAGGGAGAAGGTCAGAGTGAGACGCGGACTCCCTATGGAGCTGGGAGCCCGATGTGGGACTCGATCCTGGGACTCCGGGATCATGACCTGAGCCGAAGGCAGTTGCCCAACCAACTGCGCCACCCAGGCGCCCCTCATGTGTATTTCTTAAGAGGAAATCATAAATTTAGCACTTCCCTGCTATAAAATTCAGAAAAAATAGAAGAGAGATTAGTGTACTTTGGAGATGAGGATATAATAACCTGTAAAAGGTGTTGCTCAACGTAATCTGATTTTTGTCACGTTGGGAAAATGACTGCTAGCTCAGCATGAACTACAGAACAACAGCTGTAAGCTTCCGCAGGCTATTTGCACTCCCATAATCTTCTGGCTGATCTTCAAAGAGGTTTCCAAACCGAGTTCAAAATTTAAACTGTGAAATTCTCCCTGTAATCCAGATTAGAGGTTGAATCTGCATGCTAAATCCCAGATAGGAGGTAATCACAGAGGTGGAAGTCGCTTAAGCATCAAATGGCAGCTGTTGCTTTAAGTAGCTTTCCAAGACTGTCTACAGAGAAGAATGAAAGTAAGCCTTCAGGTTCTAGATATTTTTTAATTGTTACTGTGACTTTATCTGTCATGTTACTGTCCTGGTAATACCATGCTTAGTTTTATCCTTGAGTCAAGTATTGACTGAGTGCTATATCAGTTACAATGCCTGAAAATGCAAGTCATACACAGATCAAACTGATTTGAATGGTAAGGACACCTCTTAACTCATATAACTAGTATTCCAGAAGCAGGTCTGGTTTTAGGATCAGTTCATTCTTGAGTTCAAGTATAAACAGTTCTGGATTCTTTTTCTCGACTTTTGATTTTCTTCCCAGCAATGTTGGTTTAATCCTAAGGCTGAATGACCTTGTGGTTATTGTTGCCAGTGGCATTAGAGGCGGGGCTTCATTCTTTGTATAGTGAGAGAAAGTGCATAGCTTCCCATTGTTATCTTTGAGGAAAAATCTTTCCAGAGATCTGCAGAAACTTTTCCTCCTATCTCTTTGGTCTGAATTGGAACACATTTTCAGACCTAAATGAATCAATGACAGGTGTGAGGGGGGATATGTTTATCCTTAGATCAGTAAAGTTTATCTCTTGGGATGAGAGTAATTATTCAAACACCATATCAACGACTCAGGGGCACTGTGCAGATGGATACAGAAGGGGCTGCCTCAACATGCACAGCTCCCTGGCCCTTTCAACCCCCTGATATCCATTCCTACTGTACAGCTTTAAGAATGTTCCTTTTTACACAAAATCTTCTCATCCATCCATTTTGGGGTGATGGTAAGAGCCCTTTGGTTTTTATTTAGTTGAATTTTATTTTTCTTTTTAACTGGAAAGACTTGAATTTCAGCCCCGTGCCTTTATTGACATTACATTTCACTTAAGAATGTTTTCAACTTTGTCTTAAAAAGTTCCCTCATATATTCTATACATATTAACCCATACAAACTTTTAGCTGATGTAATGCTCACCGTCACTGATCGTTCAGTACTCTGAGTTCCTTATTATGGATCTAAAAAAACGGAAAATGGACTTAGTTAAATTCTTTTTAAATGATAAAGATTAAGCTATTTTTAGTTTTACTGTAAGAACTCAAAACCTTGAACTTGAATTTCTGTTAAGGAAAAGAAACATGCCTTATCAACACAATATGCATGCATCTTCACTATATATTTACTACAAATATCTTTACATATGTAGCACTATGTATAGCTTTTTAAATAATACTAGTGCAATTATTGTATTATCCACCCATTTTGATAATAAGCTGATTTCAATTAATCAGACTTTTCAGGGATTCCATTCATTAAGTGTGTACATAATGACCTCACCACAGTTTTAGAAACAGTTGTACTTAAGGAGAGCAAACACTTTCACAATTTAATTTCTAGAATGAGGGCAAGACACTCTCCACTTAGGATACTAAAAAAAAATCACAAAACAAAAAACAAAACCAACCTTCAAAACCTCAAACAACTTTTCAACCATCAATGGGTGGTGTATATTTGTGCTGTATCGCTGGTGCACAACCATTCCATGTCCACATCTGAAAATTCAGCTGTTAATTTCAGGCAAGCTATTGGCTAGTTTAAGAATGAGCATAATCCATGATGACTCTTTCTCCTAAGTGCAACTGCATAGAAAGCACTCAAGTGCAGTTTACTATTTTCCTTAAGTAAAACACATGTGAACAAAACACAGATACATTTTTTAAGGGTCACTTCTCATGAAAGATTAGTCTTTTATTATCCAGGCAAATCACGTCATGTTGGAATGATATAGATTTAAACCTGCTTAGGAGTGGAAGCCTGTATTTTGACACTAACTGGTGTTAAGTCTGATACTTAAATTATATTCTCAGTGTTATTTTTAACATGCTTCTTGTTGTGGGTTCTTTCTCTTCTTTTTAAAAACAAATTAGCCATGTGTTATAATTATGTCTCTTAGTGTAATTAATGTAAATTTGGTATGTGGAAGAATCTGAGAGGGATGCCAAAAAAATGCCTTCAAAATTAAATGTGGCAAAATACCAAGGATATAAGATTGTAGGGTGATTTCTCTAGTACTCCTCCTTCCCCTTCATCCCCAAAATGCCAAATGATGTTTGGATTGTTAGAATGTTGTTAGTTCACATCATAGTGAAGGAGCAGAGCAGGGCTGGTTCCTTTTGCTTATACCTGCCTTCTTGTGTGTGGCCCCCCGCAGGACCTGCCTCTGGGAGGGTCTGAGTGTGGCTCAGCCCTCCCTTGAGCTAATTAGCCCAGAGGGCCTATGGGTTGGGTTTGGGTTAGTCAATAGGAACGCGGAACCCCTGCCCGGGAAAGAATATAAACCCCGCCTTTTGCCCGCCAAACTTGTGCGCCAATTCTGGCCA
>CM052800.1:93525739-93571707 GCA_028533885.1 Nasua narica | reverse complement strand
CCTACACCACGCCGCTGTGTCGGTGAGTGTGAGGGAGAGCTCAAGCTAGCTTGAATAAAGGGCTCTTTTGCTTTTGCATCGGACTCGGCTCCCTGGTGGTATTTGGGGATCTCAAAATCTGGGCATAACAATAGGAAACTATTTTCCAAATCTAAGTTTGAGATTCCAATACCCCTCGAATCAATCTTTAATATTTAGATCTGCAGAAATGTAGCTTCAAAATTTAAGAAGTAATGTCCTTTACTTCTTAGATAACAGTCTTCTTAATGATTGTGTGTCTGTGTTCAAGAGTTCAAGTTTATTGGGGATTCAGAATGAACTTGCCATTCTATCATCTTTACCGTTTCAAGGATTTTTAAGCAAAGAATAGTGGACATTGAGTTGAAATATATATATTTCAGAAAATTTATATATATATATATTTGTGTGTATATATACACACACACATATTTCAGAAAATTCCTTTCTGTGTATATATATTTCTTTCTGTATATATATATATATATCTTAAAGTAAATAAATCTTTATCAGTGCATTAAGGGCCTCCATGACCGAGTCTTCTATTGCCTTCTGACTCCCTCTCCTACCACTACTTCCTAACTTCCCTGGAGCAGCACTGCTCACCTTCCCCCAAACACCGCAAGCACATCTGCCTCAGGCCAGAGACCCAAACCCTACATCCCCTCACCTTTTTAGGTATAAAAATAAATAGATGTTTCAAACTTAACTCTTTCTTAGACCATCAAAGGAAACAGACACAAAATTACTTTGCAATTTAAATTTGGTGTCCTTAGCACTCCAGGTTAGCTGTGAATCAACCAGGCTTTTGTATTCCTTCATTCACTCTACTATTATTTACTGAACAGTCATTGTGTGCCCTACATTGGTTTAGTGCTGGGGAAAAGTGAATAAACATGAAAACCTCTGCACTCACGGAGTTTTAATCTGGTGGGGAGTAGGTACACACCTAGAAAAATAATGATACAAGTGCAAAGAGGAAAGGAGATACAAAGTGTATGTGTGTGTGTGTGTGTGTGTGTGTGTGTGTGTGTGTGTTGTATGTGTGAGAGGTATTGCAACTTAGATATGGCAATCAGAGAAGACCTCATTAACAATGTGCCTTTTGAGTAAACACCTGGAGAGATCAGGGAATGAGGGATGTGTATATATATAAAGACACACACATTTTCTCATTTTGTTAATTATTTATTCATTCATTAATTCCTCATTTACTCATTTATTCATACCTCATTCATGTATGTATATGCATGACCTTAGAAGTATGTGTGGACTGACATATTTTGTAATGTCCACAAAGTATAATTATTGCTTATTTTATTATTTTTACTTATTTGTATTTTCTACATTTTCTTAAAAATGAAAGCACTATGTGCAAAGATTCAAATAAAAGCCGAGTGAACACATATCCCATGTGTCTGAATCCTCCACTGATCTAGAGCTACAAAAAGAACATCAAGGCTAAAGGCCAAGATAGATATGAGTGGTAGGCTATTAACAATGGTGGATCTAGTAATTAATATTTATTTGTACTGACAGCTTTGTTTTGTTCCAGGTAGCATATGAAGATATATACTCTACACAGAAAAGAAACTAACAGATGAAGAGAGAACAAAAAAGACAAACTTCCTCTTCGCAATTTTGTCCTGGGTACCTTATAACTAACACGTGCAGGTTAGCTGGTCAGTAACCATGGTTTTCACATTAGAGCCTTTTGCTACTTAGTCTTTCATTTATTTTCTCCCAAACTTCACATATAATTTAAAAACAGCTCTGAAAACTATAAAACACTGGTGAAAGAAATTAAAGATGACACAGACAATGGAAAAATATTCATGCACATGGATTGGAAGAATTAATATAGTTAACATGTCCATATTACCCACAGTAATCTATAGATTCATTGCAAACCCTACCAAAATACCAGCAGCATTTTTCACAGAACTAGAACAAACTATACTAAAATGTGTATGGAACCACAGAAGACCCTCAATAGTCAAAGAAACCCTGAGAAGGAACAAGGCTGGAGGTATCACAATACCAGATTTCAAGATACATTACAAATCTGTAGTAACCAAAAATTATGGCACTTGCACACAAAAAGGCACATAGGCCAATGGAAGGGAATAGAGAACCCGGAAATAAAACCCCACAGTTACATGGTTAATTAACCTTTGACAAAAGAGGCAAGAATATACAATAGAGAAAAGATATTTATTCTCTTCAATAATGGTACTGGGAAAGATGGACAGCTACATGCAAAGGGATAAAACTGGACCACTTTCTTACACCATACCTAAAAATAAACTCAAAATAAAGACTTAAATGTGAGACACAAAACCATAAAACGTCTAGAAGGAAACATAGGCAGTAATTTCTTTGACATTGCTCTTAGTACCTTTTTCTAGATATGTCTCCTGAGGCTAGGGCAACAAAAGCAAAAGTAAACTATTGGGACTACATCAAAATAAAAAGCTTTTGTACAGCAAAGAAACCACTAACAAAACAAAAAGACAACCTACTGAATGGGAGAAGATATTTGCAAATGATATATCTCATCAGGGTTTAATATCCCATATATATGAAGCATTTATACAATGCAACACCAAAACCCCAAACAACTTAATTAAAAAATGGGCAGAGGACCTAAAGAGACATTTTCGTAAAGAAGACATACAGATGACCAACAGAATCAGAAGGACATTGGAAAATGTAAAACAGAATGGTAACTTATTTATTTATTTACTTATTTATTTATCTGACAGAGAGAGAGCACAAGTAGAGAGGCAGACGGGTGGGGGGGAGAGGGAAGCAGACTCCCTGCTGAGCAGAGAGCCTGATGCGGGGCTTGATCCCAGGACCCTGAGATCGTGACCTGAGCCGAAGGCAGAGGCTTAACCCACTGAGCCACCCAGGTGCCTCAGAATGGTAACTTATTTAAAAACATTCACAGACCTCAGAAGGAAACAACAAAATGACAACAACAACAACAACACAGCTGACATTGGGGTTCAGTGACATTATTCAAAGGTAAAATTGAACACACACACACACACAGATCTTGGTTTTTTTTGGCTCAAGATAAAAATGTAAAGTGATATCTAATAACCATTATCACTAACGATTCTTATTTTGTTGTCAGTCATTCATTTTGGTTTTTGTGTTTTTGTTTTGTTCTAAAGATGTTATTTTTTTATTTGAGAGAGAAAGAGACAGACAGAGATAGTGACAGCACAAGCGGGGAATAGAAGGAGAAGCAGACTCCCTGCTGAATAGGTAACGGATGTGGGTCTCTATTGCAGGACCCTGCGATCATGACCTAAGCTGAAGGCAGAGGCTTAACCAACTGAGCCACCCAGGTGCCCCTCATTTTGGTTTCGAATCCTTGTTTCCTCCATTTAGTAACTTGATAAATATTCAATGGCAATATATTTGCCATTGCCAATAACTAGTGAATGTGATGCTAACTAAAGTTCTAAAGAACAAAAGGAAGAAAGAAAATTCAGAACCTATTATCATCAACAAGTATTTACTGAGCATCTACAAGCAAGGCACAGGAAGTAGAGATCTTGCACGTGATAAAAGGTACACATTCTAGGTACGTTCTTACAAATGGCTTGGTTCATTCTTCTTCACCAACTATGGCATTTGTATTTATGTCTTTATTGTTAGAAGGATCTTTTGGCTTAGCTTCATGATTTTTGTACTATATAAAATGGCATATTTTTATTTCAGAAGTGTTTAGGATGAATTAGCAGTAGGGTTTCCACTTAGCTTGTATAATTAAGTGGAACTAACAGATGACATAGATAATCTGTTTTCTCCTTAAAGACCTTGCAAGAGTCAAGCTTGCTAAGGTTCATTTTATGCTCTTCAAATTTTGCTCATTTAGAGAATTTTCAGGTTTTTAAGTCTGAGAGTATCTTCTGTAAAATGGCTGATATAAGGATCTCTATATCCAAATGGGGACCCTATGTGCATTGTTTTCCACTTTTATATAAAAGGAAGACATTCATATGAGTGTTTATCTACACTTTTCTTAATTTCTGATTTTCTGTTCTTATTAAAAAGATTTCTCTCACATCCGATAAACATTAACTTTTATAAAGTCTAGGATTTTCTTTTCTAACATTTGTGACACTAAGGAATACATTAAAGACACTAAGAATATATATGCTAGCCTTTGTGGTATAATTCATGTTTTCTTTTTCCTTCTTAGATTTTCTTATTTCTTATCTTATTATGAGAAATTAGATTCCCACGGGTTAGTTAAAATAATTTACTGTTAGATAACCCTATCTTGTTTATTTACTTTTTTGGTGCTGGCAGTTATATTTATCATTGAATCTTTATTATAAAGAAACGCATCTAAATTTACTCTTCACTTACTGATTTGTTTTGAGTTACAGTCCTTTTTCTTCATAATCAACTGATAGAATCTCACTCTCTTCTGGCTTCTATCTTCCTATATTTTGGATAAGAATTCTGATGTCAGCCCAGGGCTTTCTTTCTCTCCCCCACCTCTCCTCCATCCATTTCTTTTTCTCTTGATGGTAATTTTTCTATATGCCTGGAAACTTGTCAGATTTTTCTTTTTTTTAAGTTCAGGACTTTTCTCCCTCAATTTCACCATCAGTGTAGTATGGAGCACAGTGAAACTTGGAGTCTGCAGAACTGAGTTCCTCAGATGAAATACCTCTCCTACTATTTGTCTATTTCTTCACCATGTATTCATTCTGCTTCCTCTGGAATTCCTCTTCCATTAGTTCTTTTGGATCCCTATTCCACATCTCTTATATTCCCTTTTTTTGTTGTATTTCAATCTACTTATATTGTGTCCTGTGCTTTGTGGTACTTATTTCATTGGATTTTCCACTCCACTAATTTAGATGCTAATGGCAACTGCTCTTTCAACGCATCTGTTGATTTGTTGAGGAAATCATGTGTTCTCATTATTATTTCTTTAGTCTGTGGAAAGATTCTTCATTTTCTTACATTTAAATCAACTTATTTTTTCCATTATTTTCCATTTTCACTTGTCTCTCTGTGTTACCTTATTTTTGTGTTTCTATTTTTTTTGGAACTATCTCAGTGATTAAGCTATGGTATTGCAGCTAAAAAAACTACCCTTCTTTTTTCAACGTTGTGAGGCAGGGACTGTGACTCAACTGTGCAGTGGCTCTTGCATGAGGGAGGGGTGAAGAAGAGCAGGGAGGAGAACAAGAGAGGGAGGGAGGAGAGAGAGGCTGAAGGGCCATTGGAGTGAAGGGACTGGTGATTTTCTGTTTACTTCCTGTGGGCTTCCTGCTGCTTTCTGAGTTTCCTTCCCAGTGTTGCCCTAGCACTGATTCTTCACCCCCTAGCAGCGGTGCTCACCCACAGCAGCAGCTGGATCTTGTTCGTAGCCTTCCAACTCTGACAAGACTAACCTTATCACCATGCCTCAGATATGCCAGCACCAGACAGCTGAAAATCCTTCCTCAGAAGTCTGGATCCCCGCCCCATGAGACTCCTCCAGCTCAAAAATGCCATTACTATTGAAGCAAAGGGCTGAATTTAAGCTCTGTGGGGCCTCTCTTCTAAGTGTCCGTATTTCTCAGTTCTTTCCTTTGTTCCCCTAGCCTTGAAGGTAGTACCTGTTTCTGTAGTTGCTACCTCCATGATACCTCAGAGTTCTCCTTTTGCCTTTTAGTTACCTAATTCACATTGATTTTCAGGTCATGATCCCAGGATCCTGGGATCGAACCCCGCATCCGGCTCCCTGCTCAGCGGGAAGCCTGCTTCTCCCTCTTCCACTCCCCCTGCTTGTGTTCCCTCTCTCCTTGTCTCTCTCTCTCTCTCTGTCAAATAAATAAATAAAATCTTTAAAACAAAAAAAAAGTACAAAAACAATTAGAATGAGCAATCTGGATTGCAGATGATTTTCTTTCTCTTTTTTAAAAAATATTTATTAATTTATTTTAGAAAGGGAGAGTGAGAGAGCATGTGGGGGGCAAGGGTAGAGGAAGAGAAGCTTCAAGCAGACTCCCCAGGGAGTGCAGAGCCTGATGCAGTGCTCCATCTCATGACCCAGGAAATCATGCCTTGAACTGAAACCAAGAGGGGTCACTCAACTGACTACACCACCCAGGTGCCCCAGATTTTCTCTTTGTTTCTAAATACTCTTCCCTTCTCCCAGAGTTGGCCAGAGAAGTACAGTAGTCCCCCCCCCTTATCCATTGTTTCATTTTCCATGGTCTCAGTTATTAGTTATCAGTGATCTACCACAGTCTGAATGCAGATGACCCTCCTTCTGTCATATCATCAGAAGGTCAAGAGTAGCCTAAAGCTACGTCACAATGCCTATGCCATTCACCTCACTTCATTTCCTCATGTAAGCATTTCATCATCACAAGAAGAAGGGTATCATATAATAAGATCTTTTGAGAGAGACCTTATTCACATAACTTTTATTACAGTATATGGTTATAATTTTCCTATTTTAGTATCAGTTATTATTGTTAATCTTTTATTATGCCTAATTAATAAATTGCACTTTTTTCATGGATACATATACATAAGAAAAAGATATATATATATATATATATATATAGGGTATAAAATTATCCAAGGGTTTCAGGCATCCAGGGGGTCTTGGAACATATCCCCTGTGGATAGGGGAGGACTACTGTACCTGGGAAACTGGAAGAAGGGCAATGGACAAGATAAAAGCCTTTGAGGCCAAAATAAGCTATTTTCCTAAATGTCATTTTTGGCTTTGCTGCTTATTTATCTTTGCGTATAGATTACTTTGCAATATTGGTCATTTTTAGGGTATATATCTTCTTAACACAATATAACTGAATTTTCTTTTGAGGACAGAGACCAAATCCAACAAATATTTATATCCTAAATGTAATAGATTGCGGAATTAAATAATTGCTGGTTTTTATGTTTTAATACCCCCCTAAATTTCTATAACTTAATCTTCATAATAGTTCTTTGTAGTAATTACTAATATTCTCATTTTCTGAATTTGGGAACTGATGCTTACAAAGGTAAGTAGAGATTAACCAAAGTTACTCTGCTAATGAATGGTTGATCCAGATTTCACAGTCCAAAGCTGTGCTTTTCATCACTACCAAACTGCCCACCTTTCATATTATTCTTTTCTCATTTCTAATAACATTTTTAAATATTATGAAATTTGATTGAGGTTTAAGACTATCAATTGGAACACTAATGTATATTATCATAAGGAACATAGGTAAATCCTTATCAATACAGCAGTGATCTTTTTCAGTATGGACAGAATTTTGTATTTTGTAATTACAATATTCAGTAATATGTATCTGGTGTGTACTGTGTTTCAGTTATTGTTCAAAGTAATTATATTAATCATAACAATCAAATAAAAAAGTATTATTACTATTACCTCAATTTTTATAAATGAGCAAACTAAGGCTGAGAAAAAGAAAAACAAGGTCCAAGAACTTGTTAGTAGAGGTTTGAGAATTAACTCTGAGAATTCTGGCTTCTGGGTACATGGTTTTGTTGTTGTTGTTGTTGTTTAAAAGATTTTATTTATTTGAGAGGGAGAGAGAAAGCGTAAGTGGGGGAAGGGTGGAGGGAGAAGCAGACACCCCATGGAGTGGGGAACCCAAAGAGGGATTCAATCCCAGGATCTCTGGGATCATGACCTGAGGGAGAGGCAAATGCTTAACTGACTGAGCCTCCCAGGCACCCAATGGGTGCATGCTTTTAACTGTTAAGCTATATACAAATAATATCTTAATTATTTCTCTAAAATCTTACGTATTTTAGTCATTTAGGTCACATTTTCTTATATTTATGGGAGAACAAGTTTTCATATAAAAATTTGATACAGACATACTTCATTTTAATGTGTAGATGTTGTGCTTTTCTAAAATAAATGGAAGGATTGTGACAACCCAGTGTTGAGCAAGTATATTGCTACTATTTTCCCAACAGCATTTGCTCACTTCATGTCTCTATGTCACATTTTACTAATTCTTATTATATTTCAAATTTGTTTCTTTATTATTATATTTAAATTACCACAATCTCATGATCAAATCTTAACAGATAAGGAATTGCTTCTTACCAATGAGCAAAGAAAGGAGTTGAGATGGAATCTACTCCTGTTAAAGATGCTGTGAAAATTGTTGAAATGACAACAAAAGATTTAGACTATCACATAAACTTAGCAGATAAAGAAGCCACAGGCTTTGAGAGCCCTGACCCAATTTTGAAAGAAGTTCTACCGTGGGTGACATGCTATCAAAAGTATCACACTCCACAGAGAAACAGTTCTGAAAGAGAAGTCATTCGACGCAGGAAACTTCATTGTTGTTTTATTTTAAGAAATTGCCATGGCCACTCCAACCTTCAGCCACCACCACCCTGATCAGTAAGCAGCCATCAACATCAAGGCAAGACTCCACCAGCAAAGAGATTATGACTCACTGAAAGCTCAGATGATGGTTAGCATTTTTTGGCAATAAAGCATTTTTTAATTAAAGTGTGCACACTGGTTTTCGAACACGATGCTATTGCATTTAACAGGCTACATTACAGTGTAAATGTAACTTTTCCATGCCCTAGGAAACCAAAAAATTCATTTGACTCCCTTTAATACAATATTCATTGTATTGTGGTAGTCTGGAACCAAACCTGCAATATCTTCAAGGCATACCTGTTATGCTTTGAAGTTACTAATTAGTTTGCCAACCAATTCTTTTAAAGTCAATAGATTTATATTATATATAATTATATTTATAGATTTATATCTGATCTTCTTTCCAAAGCCTGTAACTTGTCAGATGAAAGAAAACACTCTCGACATCAATACTAAACAATTTTTATTTATAACATTTCAATTAGATGTTTAATAAATTAAACAAGTATATTATAACCTTAAAATTTTATATTTTTTATATAATGGTGGTTTTTTAAAAGATTAAGTTAATTAAAAAAAAATCATTTTGGGTGCACCTGAGTGGCTCAGTTGGTTAAGCCTCCAACTCTTGGTTTCAGCTCGGATCATGATCTCAGGGTTGCGAGATCAAGCCCCACGCCAGGTGCAGAGGCTGCTTGAGATTCTCTCTGTCCCTCTGTTCCCCCCTGATTCTCTTTCTCTCTCTAAAATATAAATCATTTTGATATTTCTTGTATGTTATTTTGTGCATAGCTTTTGAATAAAGCTTAAAGAGTCTTTTTTCTGACCTAAAACTATCACTTGTTACCCTCTTAATGTGGTTGCAATACCATTTCAGCCCTCTGTGGGCTGAAATTATACGCATATATGCATAATTTTTCACAATCTTTTAAAAATTACTCCCACAGGGGCGCCTGGGTGGCTCAGTCAGTTAAGTGTCTGCCTTCATTCAGGTCATGATGTCAGGGTCCTGGGATTGAGCTCCACATTGGGCTCCCTGCTCAGCGGGGAGCCTGCTTCTCCTTCTCTTTCTGTGGGCCACTCCCACTGCTTGTTCTCTCTCTGTCAAATAAATAAAATCTTTCAAAAAAATTACACCCACATTTCATAAAAGAGGGACAAACTAAAGGAATGCTGGAAGATTCGTTCTAATATTTCATCAAAATTGGGTTATGGAGATGAAGTCTCGAAACAAAATCTTTAAGTAAGTGTTGTGGAAATTGCAGGACAGTCATATCATCTTTGTATTTAAAGGGCAACAAACTGAATCATGCCATACTAGGTGAATTTTCTTTCTCTCTTATTTAGATTATCACTTCCTTCAAAAAAATCACTCAAACAATATAATTAAGGTGAATTGTGGCATTACAATGAAGGTCATTGCACATTCAATTAAAGTTTGGCAGGATTATTTAACAAGAAAATTCTACTAAGTCATACTGACTTTGCTGCTTAAATTGAATAAGAAGTAGGTAAAATTTCATGTGAAGTTGTATTGATGAATGGCAAAAATCAATAGGTTGAACATATTCTGTCTTGAAACATGAATAAAGTAGAGAGAGTCTATTTTCTCCTTTGATGATTATGACTGCTCAGTGAGGCATATAATCTACTCATTAGAAGCAGTTTCATTAACTTCTATTTCTTTTCTTAATTACCTAGAGAAATATTCAAATGTCATTACAATCAATCTGTCAACCTTTATTAAGTATCTGCTCTGTTAGGTGTGAGAAATTCAGTAAAACCTGACATGACCCCTTCCTTCCAGAAACTTCTAGGATAATAATCTAATAATAATCATAATTACCATTTGTTTGGAGGTTATTAGGACCAGATATTAGATGTAATATCTAATTTGATTTTACAACATTCTTATGAAGTAGGTGTTATTTGTTCTGCTTTGTGGATAAAGAAGCTGAGACTAAAAATTTTCTTATCCAAATTTACACATCTAGAAATTATCAGAATGCACCATGGTTGGATTCCAAGAGGGATGCACTGGTGTACAAGGTTAAGGTCTTTAACCTTGACTAAAAATTCCTATCAAGGAATTAAAAGTGAGATCTATGTACCTTCTGATTAAATACCCCATACTGCAGTGCTTCTTGAAATTTAACATGTTTAATCTAGGTTCTTATCAGAATGAAGGTTTTTACTCAGTAGGCATTAGTGAAGGCCGAGGTTCTGCCTTTCTAACATGTTCTCTAGTAATCCCATTGCTTTAATCAGGAGATAATATGGAGTAGTAAGACTTCAGGAGACTTGAACAAAGAAGGGCAAGATTTAGAATAAAAAGAATAAACTTAAGATTTCACGATGTTGGGGTGCCTGAGTGGCTCAGTTGGTTAAGCGACGGCCTTCGGCTCAGGTCATGATCCCGGAGTCCTGGGATCGAGTCCCACATCGGGCTCCCGGTTCTGTGAGGATTCTGCTTCTCCCTCTGACCTTCTCCCCTCTCATGTTCTCTCTCACTGTCTCTATCTCAAATAAAAAAAAAAATCTTAAAAAAAAATTCACGATGTTATAAATCAGTTAATTTTTACAAATTTAAGAAGTAATAGCTATAATTTCTAACAGCCACATATATATTAGGAAGTTGAGGAACAACAAAACATGTATCTATAAATTAAATATTCAAGTTTGCTTGAACTTCTGCTTCTAGTCAAGATGGGATAGCAGGGATCTGATTTACCATCTGCCTGAAATAACTCAAAAGCCACACAAAATAAAGGAAACAATAGTCTTTAAGCCCTTAGACATCAGAAAAAGGGCATTGATTCCTGAGAGCTGGAAAAAAAATGCAGGAACCCTATGATTGTCCTAGCTCACAACCTGGAGAAAGTTCCAGATCACTTCTAGTACAAAGAAGGGTCTTGCCTCAGTACTGGGAGAATTCAACTTCAGAATAAATGTAGTTCTGGTCCTGCCTAACAAAGCTTAGAAGCAAGACTCAAAGGGATCAGACTTTGAAAATAACTGGGTCTCAGCACAAAGCTCAAGAAATGCAAAAATATTTATAGAAATATAAAAATACCCTGCACCTAACAAGGTGAAATTCACAATCTCTGGCATCCAATAAAACCTACCCAGCATACAAAGGCTGAGAGAAACACTATCTATATTGAACAACAAAAAAAAATCCATCAAGCTATTCAGAAATCACAGACATGATAGAAGATGCAAGGAAATTAAAAGCTATTATTATCATATTCTATATGAGTTAGAAAAATTAATCACATTAAAAGATAAATATAAACTATACAAAAGATCAGAACTTGCTTCAAACATGAAAACCAGACAATGACCTTTAAAGAAACACAAGCAATCAAGAAACCCTATCATATCCTTTCTTATTCCTGCTACTTTCTTGTATTAGCCAACACTGTGGTGAAAATGATGGCAGAGAAGGAAAGGGAAAGACAGGGCAATGCATGGATCCATTTCCTTTTAATCCTTCTTACTCATCTGCAAACTGAAGGTCAGGAATGTTGGTAGAACATGAATGTATCAAGACGAGAGATAAAAATAGTTTTGCAAGTTTTGTGCAGCATCTCCACTCTTCTGGTAAGAACAAGATATATGTGCATGCCTGAGCTACTAAATATGAATGGTGTAATTTTGGTAATTTTGTATATCAGTTAAAGGCTTGTATATTTGGCTTTAGAATTGACTTTGCATGACATAAAGATAAATGGTAAAATTGATACTAATAATTTAAAGTTTCTTATTTATTTATTTGTTTGTTTGTTTGAAAGAGAAAGAGAGGGAGCAAGAGAGAGAGCATGCGCAGGACAGCACAAACAGGGCTAGGCACAAAGGGAGAAGCAGACTCCCCACTGAGTGGGGACCCTGACATGGGGCTCGATCCCAGGACACTGGGATCATGACCTGAGACAAAGGCAGAGGCTTAACTGCTAAGCCACCCAGGTGCCTCAAAACTTTATTTTTTCTTTATTTAGAAAGCCATTAAATAGCAAGTGAAAAACATCATGACTAAGAGAAAGACTGTGAAAGAAAAAAAAAAAAAAAAGCTTTTTATTTTAGCACCTTTAAGAGAAAATTTCCTCTGCTTTTCAGACAAGGTATCTCACATTTTCATTTTGCACTGGGCCTTGCAAATTATATGTCTGGCCCTGAAGTGAAACAATGGTTGCTCAGAGAGGGTGGACCATAAGGAATAGTAGGATGGAGGGATTTCAAAAGTATAGGAGAAAACCTTTGGGAATGGTAGAGTGCATTTATTTTAATTGTGGTGGTAATTTCAAAGGGCGTACGTATAACAAAACTTATAAAAGTTTACACTTTAGGGGCACCTAGGTGGCTTGGTCAGTTAAGCTCTTCACTCGTGGTTTTGGCACAGGTCATGATCTAAGGGTTGTGAGATTGAGCTCTCGCTGGACTCTGATCTCAGTGGACAGTCTGCTTGAAGATTCTGTCTTCAGACAGAATAATAAATCTTAAATAAATCTTAAAAAATAAATAAATCTTAAAATAAATAAATCTTAAAAAAAGTTTATACTTTAGCATGAATGGCTTATTAAAAGTCAGTTTTACCTTAATAAAGATGCTAAAAAATATTGCTATCATATATTTTAGTTTTTGTTTGAGACAATTAAAAAAATTAAAAGCTAAAATGTCAAAGAACTTATGCATATTAATTGCATTTATTTTTGATGCTAAAAAAACTATATAATGTATGATTGTTGGCTGTATTTCCAAGACTTCTTAATAAAATGCATATAATAATGTCATATTTTACTTTTCATAAAATACATTTTAGATCATTTGATTAATGGCATTTCCAACTTACCTAAAAGTTACAAGATGGCATTGGATGTATCATTTTTTTTAAAGATTTTATTTATTTATTTGACAGAGGGAGAGAGATCACAAGAGGCAGAGAGACAGGCAGAGAGGGAGGGGGAAGCAGGCTCCCTGCTGAGCAGAGAGCCCGATGCGGGCCTCGATTCCAGGACCCTGAGATCATGACCTGAGCTGAAGGCAGAGGCTTTAACCCACTGAGCCACCCAGGCGCCCAGCATTGAATGTATCATATACAACCAATTAAAATACTCAAATTATACCAAAAGCCTCAAACTTCTTGGAAATATTTACAATAATTAAACTCTTTGCTGATTTTGTCAATTTGGAGTAATGACTCAGTAAACATTTAAAAATATAATACTACAGGCTGAAGTTTTCCATAAAGCTATTGAATTAAAGAAGATATAGATGTTTGAAGTTCCCTTTCCTATCTCTATACGTTATAACCACTATCTCTTAAACTTCCTCTTTGGAAGAGGAAGATAGCCTGCTTCTAATTCATGGTTCCCATACTTTTTACCCATAGTGATACTTTTATTACTTTGTTTTCCCATATGTACTCCATATGTAATAAGATGCCTTTATTTGATTAAACTTAGTTCCTTCATTTTTCTTTTTCAAAACCTCTTTTTTTTTTTTTTTACTGTCAGTCTAGGCTTATATTCTTAGGACAGCCATCCTGAGTTGATGTAATTCCAGCAAATAAATAAATATAAAAAGATTACTACTTCTACTAGATTTTCAAGACTGTTGGCAAATACCTTTAGGAAATATTGAAGATGACTTAGCCAGAATCCTTGTCTTCCACAGACTGTATAGATTCCTTTTTTTTTTAAAAGATTATTTATTTTGAGAGAGAGAGAGAAACAGAGACAGAGACTGAGACTGAGACTGTAAGTGGGGGAGGGGCAGAGAGAGAGGGAGAGAGAATCTGGAGCAGATTCCCCGCTAAGCACAGAGCCCAACACGGGGCTCGATTTCACAACCCTGAGATCATATCTGAGCCAAACCAAGAGTCACTTGAGCAACCAACTGAACCACCCAGGTATCCACAGATCCTATAGATTCTCTAGAAGACTCAGTCTTTCAGCTACTGCTGTCCTTATAACAATGGGCATTACAGGAAATACTGAAAGAATACAGGGTCGACCGAGGAGGAATAGATTATTGGAGATAATTCTTCTTCAGAGAAGAATTCTTGACTGGTGACTAATGGAAACCAAAAGATTTCTTGGTACCTATGACCATATAAATTCTCTTATTTATTATGAAATACCGGATTTGATTCAGGGAAAGGACAGAACAAATAGAGAACAGTCCGTGTCCCACTCAGGTTATTCCCTAAAAAACCTGCTGTCCTTTAGGCTGTGAGAATGGAACTGTTTAGGAGTTGGGTCAGTATCTCGAATAACAAGATAATTTTTCTTTTGCTTATAGTGTGTAAGAAATTTATAGAAAAGAAGCAAGCTAGCAATCCTTTCAGATACCACCACAGCAACTTCATTCTGATTTTTATCAGTTGTTAACTGGCAGTTGAAGAAAAACTATTACCTGTGAGATATTTTAAACTTACATGTATAGACTCAAACTGCTTTTTCTGTCATCTATCAATCAATCTGCCTACCTTTCTACCTACCTATCTACTTACTTATCTACCTATTATATTAAATTGGCATTTTATTTTTCAGTCCTCTCTAAGTTTTGCTTGGTTTTTGAAATCTCTGGCTAAATGGTACATTTTTCTCAGTGCATGAATAATCATACAAGGTCTTTTATGCATCCAAATTACCGGTCTTGCTTTTTCTCTCCTCCTAGGAAAAATACCTTGTGCATACACATTTGTTTTTCACCTGAAGCTAGTAAGCCTAAGGATAGATGTTATTTGGTACTACTTCAAAACTGGAAAAAAATATTGATCTAAATATTCAAGGTAATTTATTGTGATCCCAATTCAAATTTCAGAATTTTCTGTAAGATATGTGTGTGTGTGTGTGTGTGTGTGTGTGTGTGTGTGTGTTCTCCTGTAATTCATAAAAGAGCTCCTAAACAAAAAGCTGCCAGGCTCAACTTTCTTATGGCTATCCAACTGATACTCTTCACACCAATATTAAAATTTATTAGTGATGACAGATAACCCCAAGACTCAGGTCTTAAGTAATTTTTTTCATTATAGATAAAGAATGAATGAAAGTAAGGTCATAAAACAAGTTACTATTCCAAAGCATAATTTCTCAACCTTATGAGAAATTCATCTTGATCATATGGATAAGTGTAGTAAGCATTACTTTTTTACTAGATTTATATAAAATGTCCTGTTAATTTTTTGAATTACATCATGTCTAAACAACACCAGAATACTTGATAAGAAGTTAAAAAAGGCTATGAAGGCTATTGGTTAGAAGTACTGTTTGTGCTGAATAGAAAAGAGATGCCAAGTTTCAGCAAAGGTTTAATCTGGACTATTGCCTCAATTTCTCCATTTTTCTCCCCACACAATTAAAGTTCTGTATGCCTAAATTATTTTAACTAAAAGAAGTCATACAAATGTCATTTTGCGGTATTTTCATCACACAGTGAAATAATAGGCAGCACAAAAGAATGTGGGTTTCACTGGTATAAGAAAAGATACCTTTTTTTATTTCTAAATAAATTCTTTGAGCATCAGGCTTATATAGCCATTGGTTTGGACCCTTCCAAAAAAGTATAGAAGAGAATTGGGGAAAAAAAAAGTCTAATTTGCATACTCTTAGGAGATTATAGGTCTCTAGAAATGATCCCAACAAAGTGTAATCTAACCTGTGCGTGAAATGCTTCTAAATTAGGGGGTCAGTTTTACCTTAAAAGGTAAACTTTTGATACCAGAGAAGAGCTGGGGGGACGTGTGAAATAGGTGATGGGGATTAAGGAGCGCTCATCAAAACAAGTATATTGTATGAAATTGCTGAATAACTATATTGTACACCTGAAACTAGTATTCCATTGGTATGTAAACTAACTGGGATTTAAATAAAAAATTAAAAAATGATAAACCTTTGAAATTTTTTATTCTGCAAAAGCTATGTTCAATGAAAAGTTTATCTAACATTCATTAAGGTTTTCATAATCACATTAATGATATTTAAGGCAGATGAACAGCTTTTGTCTCAGCACCTCAAAAAGGATTAAAGAACACGAAGGCATGTCCTTTAGTTTTATATACTGGGAGGCCATGGAATATTAGATTTTGATAATAAAAAATTGCACTCTGTAGGTTTATTTAAGCTGTCTCATATATTAGAGAGTTTGGTAGTTGTGATTCTGGTTTCTTATTTGTTTTTTAAAAATTGAGGCATAAATTATATACAGTAAAATCACCCTTTCAGTGGATATTCTGTGAGTTTTGATGAATACATATAGTCATGTAACCATCACCGAAATCAAGACACAGAATTAATTCCATTCAGTCCACAATTTCCCTCTAGTTCCTCCCCCCACCTTCAGTTCCTGGCAACTACTGATCGGTTTCATGTCTTTAGAGGTTGGCCTTTTCCAGAATGTCATATAAATGCTTTCAAACAATAGGCAGCCTTTGAATCTGTCTTCTTCCCCTCAATATAATGCACCTGAGATTCATCCGTGTTGTTACATGTATTAATAGGTTGTTCCTTTTTACTGCTGAGTGATACGGCGCTATATGAATGTATCAAAGGTGATTTAGTCACTCACAAATTGAAGAACATTTGGGTTGTTCCCAGTTTGGGGAAATTATGAATAAATCTGCTACAAAAATTCACATACAAAACTGTGAATATCAGTTTTGATTTCACTGAGGAAATATTGAAGAATAATTTTACTGGGCCATTTGATAATGGCATATTTAATTTTAAAAGAAATTGCCAAAGTGGTCATACTATTTTGTATTCCAAACAGCAATATAATGATCTTTGTCCTTTCAAAGTACATTTTGTATTGTCAGTATCTTTCTTTCCTTTTCTTTTACATATGTTATATTATTATCATTATCATATGTTATAATATTATATATTAAAATGGCTTAAAATATACTTTATATATAAAATATGTAAAAGAATAATATACAAATAAATATTAAATATCTAACACATTAAGTATATATTATGCATTATTAAATATAATACAATATACTTAAATAGTTAAATATTTTGTTCTATTGATTCAATAAATTAATAAAATATTAATTTATAAAATTAATTTTATATTACTTTCTCAAAATAAATATATTCAATAATATATTTATATAAATATAATATATATTTTTATATAATATATATTTGTATATAGCATATTATAAATAGTTTTAAGCCATTTTAATAAGTATGTAGAGGTATCTACTTGTGTTTTTCATTTGTGTATCTTCAATGACTAATAATCTTAAAGATCTTTTCAGGTACTTATTTGCCACTGACAAGTCTTTGGTGAAGTGTCTTTCAAATGTCATACCCATTTTTATATGTTGTTGTTGCTTTGCCCTCCTTATTTTTGAGATTTTGGGCTCTTTTTTTATTCTGGGTACAAACCTTTTATGACATATATGATGTATATATATTTTCTCCCACCCTGTAGTCTGTTTTTCTTTTGTAATTCTTAACTTTTAAATTTTTTACTGAAGTATAGTTGATACACAATGTTACATTAGTTTCAGGTTTACAACATAGTGATTCAACAAATCTATATGTAATCCTATGCTCACTATACATGTAGGTACCATCAGCCACCATACAAAGATTATAATACTATTGACTATATTCCCTATGCTGTACCTTTTCTCCTTGTGATTTATTCATTACTATCTGGAAGCCTATACCTCCCACTTCCCTTCACCCATTTTGCCCATTCCCCAACCCCCTGCTGCTCTGGAAATCATCACTTTGTTCTCTGTACTTACTGGTCTGTTTCTGATTTTTGCTTGCTTATTCATTTGTTTTGTTTTTAGATTCCACATATAGGTGAAATCATATGTATTTCTTTGTCTGACTTATATTATTTAGCATAAAACCCTTTAGGTCCTTCCATGTTGTTGCAAATGGCAAGATCTCATCCTTTCTTACAGCTGAGTACTATTCCAATCTATCTATTGATCTATCTATCTCACATCTTCTTTATCCATTCATCGATCAATGGACACTTGGGTTGCTTCCCTATCTTGACTATTATAACATAGGGGTGTATATATCTTTTTGAATTAGTGTTTTCAGTTTTGAGGAGTAAATATCCATTTGTGGAATTACTGGATCATATAGGATCTCTAGTTTTAATTTTTTTGAGGACCGTCCATAAGGTTTTCCACAGAGGCTGCACTAATTTACATTCTCTCCAATAATGCACAAGTATGCCTTTTCTCTATATAATAACCAACATTTATTATTTCTTGACTTTTCGGTTCTAGCTATTCTGACAAGTATGAGGTGATATGTCATCGTGGTTTTGATTTACATTTCTCAGATGATAAGTGATGTTGAGCATATTTTCATGTTTCTGTAGGCCATCTGTATGTCTTCTTTGCAAGAATGTATATTCAGTTCCTCTGCCCATTTTTGATCAGATTATTTGTGTTTTTGGTGTTGCATTGTGTACATTTTTTATGTTTTGGATATTAACTGCCTATCAGATACATCCTTTATGAATATCTTCTCCCATTCAGTAGGTTGTCTTTTTTTTTTTTTATTAGTGGTTTACTTCACACTGCAAAACTTTTTATTTGGTATAGTCCCAATAGTTTATTTTTTGCTTTTATTTCCTTTGCCTCAGGAAACATATCTAGAAAAATGTTGCTACAGCTGATGCCAGAGAAATTACTACCTGTTTCCTTCTAGGAGTCTTGTGGTTTCTGGTCTCACATCTAGGTCTTTAATCCAATTGGAGTTCATTTTTGTGTATGGTATAAGAAAGTGGTCCAGTTTCCTTCTTTTGCATATAGCTGTTTAGTTTTCCCAGCACTTCTCATTGAAGAGACCACTCTTATTTGTCTTTTTATTGTCTTCAAAGGTTTTCTCAAACAGCAAAGTTCTTAATTTTGATAAAGTCCAACATATCAATTTTTTCTTTTATGAATCACTGGATTCTTAATTTTATAGAAAGCAATAATGGGAATAACGATTTTACACTGACCATCCTCTGAACTCTTGGGCTAACATTTGCTAATTTGATATGCATGAGTTGTTCATAGTAATTGTATTTTCTAGGTTTAAAGTCAATTCTATTAAAAAAAATAAGTAAACACAAGGGTGCCTAGGTGGCTCAGTTGGTTGAGCATGGAACTCTTGGTTTCAGCTCAGATCACGATCTAAGGGTCATGAGCTTTGGGTTGGGCTCCCAGTTCAGTAGGAGTCTGCTTGAGATTCTCTCTTCTCTCCCTCTGCCCCTCCCCCTACTTGTGTGCTCACACGCGTGTGCGTGTGCTTTCTCTCTAAAAATAAATAAATCTTTAAAAACATAAGTAAACCCAGAAAGATTCTTGAGTGCAGTTTTTCCAAATTTCACACTCATAGCATCCAGTGTCAAATTGTTTCCATTGGTTATTAAGTTCCTATTGAATATACTATTCTATAGAAACCTCATTTATAAAGATAATGTATAGTTTGTCAAAAGGCAGAGGTAGGAAAATAGCTTTTACTAAAGTGGAAGAAGGCTGAACGTTGATTCTAAATTTTAATACATGTTATATTTTCATCATTAATTAGTATCATGATTTGGATTCTCCATTAATTTCATCATATCAAGTAATACAGAATAAAACTCAAGAAATAAAAATACCAAAGTTTCCATTTATTATTTAAAAGGATAAATATCCTACATATGAATGAACAATTTCCCCGTAAATCATCAGATATTAGCTGTAATCAAGATTATGTAAGCTTGAAAGTTGGTTTATTTACTTCAGCTTCTTTGTTTAAAGTCTAGATATTCGTGGGGGAACTCCTAAACAGTCACGGGCTTACTCCACCACATTTAGGAAATCTAAGGACTGTTTAAAGTCTTTAGTTTACATCATAAACAGGAGAAGCTTGCTGGTCAGGAACACTGTCTATATACAACCACGGATATAAACATACTTGGCTTATCTGATTTTACTGGCAACTCCATTTCTGGAGAGTGATGCATTGATATGGAAATCTAGACTTTAGAAAATAGTCTGGCTTCATGAAGGTTGAAGCACTGTAGAATTCAGCAAGGGGGTTTCTCTTTGATAACTATTGCAATGTCAGCTAAAGTTGGAAATGAAAAGCTGCTCCAAATAGAGTCAGAAAGTTTGAAGGAACGACCCTCAATAAAATAATTCTGTCAGGAACCCATAGAGTGAGAAAAGATTAAGTTTAGGTCTGTGTAACTACTGAGAGCACAGTTTTACTTCTGAGGATAAACTGGCTCTCCTCTAGCAAGAACTATGTGCAGAAGTCTCTCAGGTGAGAGGAGAGAGTTAGCCTACAAATTAGAGATATATAGGACAGAATTTTGCCAGTGATAAGACTGATAAAGTGAGGAGGTTTTATATTTACCTACAAAATAGCTCCTTACAAACAATTTGCAAATAGATAGGTTTTGGTAACTGATCATGTCTTAAAAACTCCACATGGAATGTATCCTCATGATTTGATCCAAAGGAAAGAAACTTTAAGTCATTTATGGTGTGGTACGAAGTCTGTCTAAAGCAAAAGACAGTGAAATTTCTGTGTTGGAATACTGCGAGGACCTTAAAAATATGAGTTATTAATTTTTGTTCAGATTTTATACCATCCATATTTTAATGTAAAACCAAAAATATATCATAACCTGGGTCTTATTTTAATAGCAAGAATTCATACTACAAGATCATCCCCAAGGGACATAATTATAATCACATTTTAAAATCCTGACGCTTCCTTTTCCTCTAAAAAAACCTCAATGTGTGCCCACAGATGGTTTTATAATCTCTGTCAAACTCAGCTTTCTCACTGTAAGGTGAGAAAAATCGGTAACACCTACCTACTAATAGGTCACAATACATGTAAGTTACTTTGGATAACACCCAGTACACTGTAAACATTCAATAATGGGTAGCAGTTTTGTTGTTTCTCTTCACTTTCTATAAGCTTTCGGTCTTAGCCACTTTGCAATTATATGCATTAACTGTTTCACACCACTTTAAAAAAGTCCGGCAAATCAAGAATCTTTGTTTTATTGATATTATGGAACTTGGATGAATAAACACAAGCACTATTAGACTGCATATTGATTTAAGTATTCATAATTGTCCAGATGGATGATGAAGAGTTCCTGACAACTCTGGAAAGAACTAGGTTTTAGTTAAGGCCAGGAAAAGAGGGGATTAGCAGCTAAGGTTCTCAGGATGTAAGGCATTTTGGTGATTATGGAACAGAGATTCCCGAATGCTTGGATTAGATTTGCTTGGGCAGTCTCATCAGACTTCGTACCTGTTCACTGTGCTTTCTGAGTATTTTCATTTTAGGGAAAACATTTATTTACTTTGAACAACTGCAGCAATATAAACTGGTATTTTTTATTTGTGGACACAATCCAACAAATTACATATAAGATCAAAATTTACTGATCAAAATTTATTAACTCAGAGAAGTAAAAAGGTATGTTCCTTTCTAACTCCAAATTATAGGATCCTAGAAATCAGGAATCCTGAGTGATGTATTTAAACATTTTTAAAGTAGTCAGAGTCTTGAATGAATATTTTTAAGAAACGAAACTGAAGTTTTCGTTCATATAGTGAACGCTTCATCCAGAAACTCTATATCTTTGTTACTTTAGACTACGATAATAATAACAATAACAATATTAGTAATAAGAGTGGGTACTTAAGTACTTATTCTGAGCAAGCATCTGTTCATTTCATGGTTTATGTCAGTTATCCTATGACACTCTGATGGAAATGACAGTCATCATCTTCACTTTATAGATAGGGAAGCACAGGCAGAGAGGGTTTAAATAATTTGCCTGCTATCCTAAGAACTGGCATTTCAACACAAGCAGTCAGACTCCAGATATAAACTGATTCTCCTTTTGTTTTATTTTCTGAAACAGACAATAAACATTCATAGAAAACTCTCTGCATTCATAGCCATTTTCCCATTAATTTAGGGCTTCAGTATCTGCTATTGCCACACTATTCTCATAGGTAGAAAAGGCAGAAATAAAATAGCAGAGCTGTTTTTTTCTCTGTCAGAAATTTTTCCTTTCAGTCTATACTCCCAAAGTCCATGAGTTTAGCCACTCTTTTGAAAATATCCTAAAGTCCTTTTTATTGTTAACCCTGGACCAAACCAAATATTTTCCAGTATCTCAATTTCTGACATCTGCTGGGAAATAACCAATAACAATATAGATTTGGACTACTACAAATGCAAGGTTTAAAATTCTGGCTGTATTTATGAGTAGTTCTTTTTACATACAATGCTGTGGCTATTCTCATTCTTTTTCTTTTTTTAAGATTTATTTATTTGAGAGAGGGAGAGAGAAAAAGAGAGAGAGCATGGGGAAAGACAGAGGGAGAGGCTCAGACTCCATAAGCGCAGAACCCAATATGGGGCTTGATCTCACAACCCTGAAATCACAACTGAACTGAAATCAAGACCTTAAAGTTTAACCAGCTGAGGCACCCAGGCACCCCTATTCTCATTCAAGTATCTACTCATGTCCAATAATTCCCCATCTCCCCATCTTCCACTTGAGGAAAATGGTTTCTCACTTCAGAGAAGAGCAGAGCAAAAATATGGCACACTCTCAAAAGACTCTGTATTTCTTGCTTGCATGCCCTTCCCTCCTGTGCACACAATGGATGCTAACATAAAATACTTTCCATGCGGTTGTAGATTCCAGAACAGTCTAGTGATCAAAACCACAAACTCTGAAACTGGACTTCTTGGGTTCAAATATGGTTTTAAATATTGTTTTCTGTCTGACCATGGGCAGGTTTTTAAACCACTTGGGACTCACATTCATCATCTGTAAAATTGGGATAATAGTCATTCCTACTCATTGAGTGATTATGAGGACTGAGTAAGTAAGTATAGATGGTTTGGAACAAAGCCTTGCTCATAATAAGTGAAACAGTAATTACTGCTATTTTAATTACTTGTCTTCCAAGAATTAACCTTGTTTACCCTTTTCTCTATGATTCTCAATGTGGAGTTAAGTTAGTCCATTTGCTTCCATAATTCCACAATTCTTTATATTTATTTTTTATTTTATTTCTTTAAAGATTTTATTTATTTGAGAGACATTGAGAGAGGGAGGAAGAGAGAGAGAGAGAGCGAGAGAGAGAGAGAAAGAGAGCACACAAACCTAATGAAGAGCAGAAGGAGAAGCAGACTCCCCACTAAGCAGGGCTCATGACTTGAACAAAGGCAGACCCTATATTTTAGCTTTATTATAGCACTTTTCACCTTAAATTATATCCAACACTGTATAGCTGTAAACAGAGGTTGTACCTTATCTTTATACTGTTACCACATTCCCTTCGACCAGTTCAGAATCTCAAAAAATTGTTAGTAAACGAATTAAAATGAGATTATGAAACTAGGCCTCATTAATACCTGAAAAATAAATGAAATATCACTAATATGGAATAGTCTAGCTTTTCCAGATATTCAGTTAGTATTTGAAGCACTTATGTTTAATTAATAGTGAATAATATTTTATTTAACTCTGGTGGGAACAACCATGGGTGTCTTAGAAAATGCAATTTTTCCTCTTTATTTTTTATAACCTACAGAAAAAAATTCAGGAAATATTATCTGTAGATGAAAATTATCTTAATAATAATAAACAGATATACTCAAATTTATATAAGTCTTTATATAGGTTCATAAAAATTTCAATCCCTATGCAATTTTGTGAGCTATTATTAATGTGGTTATTATGTATCTATGTATAGATATAAATAGAAAATTTCTAACTCATGTATAATTCATATACTTCCTTGAATGAACGGCCAATGTAAGGATTGAGGTATAATCTTTTCATGATATAGATTAGCAGTCTCAAAGTGTGATCTATGGACCTCTAGAAGCTTCTGACACATTTTCAAGAGTGAGTCCCAAACTATTTTCATAATAATATGACATTATTTTCTTCTTTCACTCTGTGGACATTTTGCTGATGGTGCAAAAGCAATGATATGTGAAAGTGATGTGCCTTAGGGCAAATCCGGGCAGTGGCACCCATCTGTACTCTAGTGATTGTATTCTTCATCACCACACCATCAATTTAAAAAAAAAAATAACAGTTTCACTTCAGGATGTCTTTGATGAAACAATAAGGAGGATTAATTTTTTTAAGAACCTTAATCCACGAGAGCATGTGGGATACAATTGGGAATATGCCTACAGCACACTTCTGCTGGGCGCATACAAAAAATAGTTGGGCCAGTAAAAGCATCAGTGCAATTGCTTGATTTGCAGGCTGAATCAGCTGCTTTTCTCCTGGGAGGCCATTTTTCCTTGAATGAATGATGGGCAGATACACTATGATTATTCACTTATATATCTGTATCTGGCAGAGATTTTCTCAAAAATGAATGAAGTGAGCCTGTCACTTCAAAGGAAAACTGACAGCAGTGGTTGTCAGTGAGGAAATTCAAGCTATCTGGTAAAAATTAGAAATTTGGAAAACTTGCGTTCATCACTGTGAGCGCCATAGCTTCCAATGCCTAAAGACTTTTCTGATGAGGTTGGTGATAATATTAATAAATGTTTTTTTATATTGTATAATGAAGTGTGTCAACATTAGGAAGATCTGGATAGCTCAGTAAATCTTCCATATGACCAGTGCACAATTTTATAAAATCATTCATGCATGGTAAAATATTAATCCAAAGTACAAGTTAAACAATGGATTTTAATGTAATAGAGTTCACAAAGTTGACTGATATGATTACAGATTTCATAGTGCAACTAATCTTTAGGAAACTACCACCTGTCAAGTATTGGTAAAGTAGCAAAGAAGAATATATGCAATTATTTTAAAAGACTTAAAATATGCCTTCTTTTTTCAACTAAAAATCTGTATGAGGTCATATTTTCTTCATATACGTCAACTAAATATACTTCAGTAGATGAAATGCAGAAGCAGATATAAGAAATCAGTTAATATTAACCATTAAGACAGGCATTTAAAAGGATTTGTAAACATGTAAAAACATTTAAGAGTGTAAAAAGTCACTGTTCTTGCCAAATATTCTTTGGTTTGGAAAATACAGATATTTTTCATAAACATATGTTACTTATACTCACTTTTCATGGTGGTATTATTGCTATTTTAAAATTAATATCTCCCTTTAAATTTATAACATGCTAAATTTTGACCGATATAAACCTCCACAAAAGCTCTTTGGGAGTCCTCAATTTTTAAGAGTATAAACGGGTCCTAAGACCAGTATGTTTGAGAAATGCTGCTATAAACAAATAGTTCGGTCAGCATTGCTAAGGCATACGGAAGGAGAAATCTCTTTAGGCTGCATGAAAATTCTATCCATATTCATATATGTTTTGCAAAAGAAGGTGGAACATTTAGTGTAAAAGGTTATTTAATGAAACTGTCTTTTGCCAAGTTCACATGCATGTCTAAGCACGGTCCCCAAATGCCACTACAATCACACAAAAGGAGACACTATTCTTATTTGTGCCCATTAAGTGTAAAGTATGAAAGCTGAGTCCTGTGTACCAGATTCTGTACTGCTAAAAAAAATGCTGGAGCAAAACAAAGATCCTTGTACACAAGAGCCTTTCTCATTGGCTGTCTAGTTTGTGCTGGGTTTTTTAAATCATTCAATTAGACATACGAAGAAAGCTTTCACTGATAGGCAGACCTGACCACAGAGAGAAGAAAATATGTTTTCTCTTAGAGAAAGAAATTGTTGATTTGAGAAAAAAAATGTATACTGGGCCACCTGGGTGGTTCAGTCCGTTAAGTGTCTGACTTCAGCTCAGCTCAGGATCTCAGGGTCCTGGGATAGAGTCCTGCATTGGGCTCCTTGTTCAGCAGGGCGTCTGCTTTTCCCCCTGGCCCTCCCCCCCTTCATGATCTCTCTCTCTCTCTCTCTCTCTCTCCCCCTCACAAAAATAAAGTCTTAAAAAAGAAAGAAAATTTATACTATGAGAGAATTCTTCAAGATGAAATTATAAAAGTATACTTTGGAATTTTTAGTATCTAAGAAATACCATGTTATGAAATGTTAACATCATAAACACCTGGAAGGGTTAAAATGGATCACAAGCTGCCGCAGAAATTTTGTTATCCATTTCCCCAGCCTCCCCTCCATTTCCTGCTTTGTGTTCTTTTTAAAGGAAACCACTTCGAGGATGTAAAGGCTAGTTTTTGATGTCAAAGTGACACTTCCCTTGTTTCTTTTGAGTGAGGAGAGGCCTGGAAATTTCATTAGTCCCTCATTAGGGTTTTCAAAAAGTTCAGCTATTGATTTCATAAAATTCCTTTCCTGTATTTTTCTGTAAATGTATACAATAGCTCCTAACATATCCTCCTCCAGGAAGGCAGACACTCAACTAACAATTTGACCTTTAGAATTCCTAAATGATGTAAGGGAGAAGTAATTATAGGACATATGGATAAATCATTATCAAAAATATTCATGGTTGATTTCTTTCTTTCTTTCTTTCTTTCTTTCTTTCTTTCTTTCTATGTGAGGGCAATGGGCTTTCCGTGTGGCACGGGGCTAACACAAATACTACATATTGATTTCTAAATAATAACAGCAATTAAAGTTTCTCGTTAGCAACATTAGTCCCTATGTGTATGTTAAGGATTTATAAAGGTTCATGAACTCTTTGGGGTCAAAAGGACAATAATTGGCCATATGTGAAAGAAAAGCTTTACAAACAACCCTTCTGGAAGTTTTTCTTTCTGTAAACTATTTAAGACAAAATTTGTAGTCTAATGCCTTGCAGTTTTCTACATTCTTGATTTTGATCCCTACCTAGAATAGTTTCTGGCTTCAGCATACTCTTATATTAATAAGAGTAGCAATATCACAGTCACTTATATGAAAGGTACAATGCAGACTAGGAGTTAGCAATTAAAATATTATTTAATCCTTTAATCTGTTCCCCAAAGCAAAACTAAGACAAAACAAAGTCATAGTAGAAATAAGAAATAATATATATTTAGAACTCCAGTTAAAGTACAAGTAAGAGCAGAAGATTGGAAAATAAAAGATCAGAATATGAGTGTTAGTTCTAAGAGTTCTGTTTTCTTCATTTAAAATAAGAGTAAGAATACGGTCATAATATTTTGTCAAGTTACTGTATGAAAACATCTATCATACTTTAAAAGTTCTAAGAGTAGTAGCTATGATTGCCATGGATCTTCCCTTTACCTAGTCAGATTTTCCCCATCCTTTGAGACACAATCAAGTGATTTTTCATGATAATTCTTAGTTTCATTCAGCCCCAAAGAGCTCATTTTCTTATGGACTCAGCTCTTGTAGCCCATACAATTAAATCAGACAATATTCACTGACTCCTTCTCGACATCATTTACCTAATGATTATATGGTGTCATTTGATTTTTCCTGTATTGGTTGTCTCTCAACTTAGGTTTTATGCTCCTTAAAGTTATTAAGGGTGTCTTATTTTTCTTGAGGTCTTCTATAGTTTGCAGTGTCTTGTACATAATTAATACACTATTAAAATTTTTTGATTATTATTTAAATGATGGGCTTCATGAGGTTTTCAAGAGTCCATGAGACACTTTCATGAAAGTAATTAAGAAAGTATAGAAGAAAATAATTTACTTGTGAAATTAACATGGATCTTTGGAAGGGGGATAAATCACTATAGTTTGGAATTGGAAAGGGACAATCAGATCATCTACTTTAAAGTTTCATGTTATAGATAAGAAAACTGGATACTAGGAAGGTTTTGTGTATCACCCAGAATCAACAAACAAATCATCACTGATTTCCATATTAGATAACTAGCTAACATTTCATGACTTAATACAATCATTTAAAACAAATTTTCAAATAAGTTTAAGTGATTTAAATGTGTGCCACATCACAGATGCCTATGAGTTCTGCATGTCATTAGAAGCTTCTTGCTTCTTTATCCTTGGTTATCATAAAGCTAGCTATTGAGACAATTTCTTGATTGTAGGCTATTTTCTTTCTTAAAGAGGAAACTAATTTCTGATTCCATGTTTCTCTTCTGGAAAGGGTTTATATGTTTTGTTTCAGAACATTCTGTGTAAAGATAATACAAACATAGCTTAAAATTCGGTATTTCACACATGTGACATGAAGATTCGCTTTTGAACCAGAAAGAAAATAGGTTGAAGAATAAAATCCTGGCTGGTTTACAGGCATAAAGAGACAGGCAAAGAAAACCATTGATTCCAAGAATAAGAAATGTGTCCTTATTATCTCTACATCTAACTGCCACACAACAGACTGTCAGATTCATTACAAAGTTGAACTTCAAGTCCTGCTCAACTCCTGTATTATTGTGCCCAATTTATGTATTTATGCCGTTTGAAACATAGAAGCAACTTCACACCTCAGGGGCCTAATAAGAAAGGTACCCCGCTCCCATTTGTAAACTACAAGCATTAATGTGGACTTTTCTTAAACTACAGCAAAAAATTGTGTCACTCATCCAAAAGTTGAGGAAGGAGTTGTTTTGTTCTGTTTGTTGGGTTTTGGGTGGTTTTTCTTTTTCTTTTTTTTTTTTTTAACTCAGAAACAGTGCCAATGCCAATAAGGACATTTTAAAAACAGGACTTTAATAAAATACCATTTTTTTCTGGTGCAGACAGTATTTCACTGAGTCAGGTAAATCCAGCCTACAAATTAGCCCATAGTAATCCTTTTATAAAGGTAATGAGTTGATCTAAATAGATGGGAGGCTTTCACTTTTCAGGGTGTTCCACAACAGAGAAGGATGATGGGAAGAAGCTCCACACTACTTAGGTGAGAGGGAAAGAACCATATGAAAACAAACAATCAAACACCTGATAACTGACGGGTAAAAGATTGGTCACCTCCAGGGTCAAATGAGACTGCCTTGCAACAATCACAAATATTAGGACATATTTAAATGTCCCTGTCAACCCCTCATTTATCTATAAGAAAACTTCATCTCAAAGAGAAAGAATTTTCCCTGTGATACTGAGCCTAAGAGGGCCCCTTGACCCTCTGGCAAACGTTTTGGCTGTTAAGTGAGGTGTTCTAAGAGATCACAAGCACGGCCAGGCATCGCTCACTCATTTAATGACCGGATATTGGACCTGTCCTTGGCATCTGCACTGCGCCCTGCATTTCATCCTCCCAGACCCAGTGAGAGGAGCTGGGGGGCGCTAGGGGACCCTGGGAACCTGTTTTTCTTCAGAAGCGGCTGAGACATAGCCTTGCATATTCTCTGCAAAGCTGGTAGCCAAAGTAAGTTTCCTGAGACAAAACAACTGATTTCCCTTTCAAACTCTCATATGAATTCAGTGAAAGAATGAGAGAAATGGTTGTAACAGGAAGGACACTGAATTCTCGAATAATGGATTCAAATTCCCGCTCTGTCATTTATTGCCAGTCTCCTTCCGCTCCAGCCCTCCATCCGTACCCTCCTTTAGAGAAATACAATTTAACCTCTCTAGGCATCATCTTCTCAACTGAAAATGTAACAATAAAACCTTCTATAAGCAGTTATGCAGTTATCAGAATTAAATGAGAAAATCAATGTAAAGCACTTTGTATATTTTTAAATACATTGCAAACAATGAAGTTATTACTCAAGGTCATAAAAAAGACAAGAGACTCTTTCAGAAATATCACTTAATCAAATATTGAACAAATGTATTTTAAAGAAGGTTAATATTTTCAAGAACTTATACTGACTTAGTTTAATAAGCTGAGAATTTATTAGTTTTGGTCATCAAATGTATGCCTTACTGGTGATCATAAGAATAAATGAAAAATAATATGGCAATGACATGGAGAAATTACAAATAATGATATATAGACCCATTTAAAGCATATTTAAAGTTACATACAATTAGAAAAGAAATGCTATATTTTGTATTCTGTTAAAATTAAAATAGAAAAGAATAAAATAATGTCCCAATTTCTAAAAGAAACAATTTAAGAAACATTTGGTATGTGATTCGTGATGATTAGCTCCGCATAAAAGTATGTAAATGATGCAATTATAATGTGTACTATCAAAGACCATATCCTGGGTTTCCCATCAAATCATGACATTTACCTTTGGAGACAGAAAGAATCACTTAAAAAAGATAAATACATTTAAGTCTGGCCTTGTACAAAGGAAACATCGGGGTGAAAATCATTCCCTTTTTCTGATTATTCCCTATTTCTACTATGGCAAAGAAGCCTAACTCAAATCTGGAATGTTTAGGCTGTTTTGTTTGAAACCCCCATTTTCATTTTGCAGCCAGGGCAAGATTGATGAAATTCTGGCTTGTGAGTGTAAGGGGGAAAGATAAGCCCTTATGTCAAGAGTTTCTGCTAACCTTGCTACATTTAGTATCAGAGAGTAGAGATTTGCAGCTTACTGAATTCTGAAGCCAAGAAAATGAGATGGAAGGAAAAAAATTTAAAGGAAAACTACACGAATTCTGTTTTAGTAATCTTGTCTGCTTCCAGGGCACTAGATAGCTATAATAGGATTAACTTCAAGACAGTTTTAATAAACAGAATTATTAAGTTATTGGGTTCATGTTATATCTTATATACACAGGCACATTTTTCTTATGGTTTAATTGGGGATTGGGATTTCAGCCTGGTAGAAGGTCTCCTAAATATAATAATAATAGAGTTAAAGGAAATTTTTCTCTTGAAACCCTCTCCTCTTTCTCAGCCAACTGCATTTGAATGAGGATACTTCTATTTGTTTGATATAAGGATATTTTAAGCCATCCTATATTAAGTAGGACAATGCAAAGAACTGAACTAAGTCTGGAGTTTAGATGGATCTACATTTTATTCTAAAATTACTGCAACCACATGTCTCTAAATTCACAACCTTAAATAACTCCTCAGAGCCTCAGTTTCTCATCAAACCCCAAACTACTAATAATTATCAGCCATAGTTCTTGGCCATAAGAAACTCTTTGCCTAATTAATGAGAAAATTGGTCTAATGATATAGTGGATTATTATGGAAACATCTGTGTGCCATGGAATCTTCAAAATCCTGCACACACCTTGAACCCCACCTTATCGTCACCTTATTATTATTATTTCCTGAGACAGAGGAGGAAACTGAAGTGCATAGAGATTAAGTAACTTGCCCAAGGTCACACACCTAGGAAGTGGCAGATCTAGGCCTGTGCTCTTAAATCATACTCTAAACTGAGTAGTTCATTAAAATAATATTGGGTGACTCACAGAAATATTAGCATCAAGGCAAGTGGTCAAAAGCAATGCTCAAAACCATGCTGATGAGGACATTGCTGCTGCCATCACACCCCAGCTCTGACCCTGTAAGCTCGGCCACTGTAATTTATCTACAACTTCCAACTCTGCACTCCCCAGTATCATAGCAGCCACTGTTGAGGCTTCCTTCCCAGAGAATGAGAGTCAAAGCTTCCCCTCCAACTCAGGCTCTGGTGAGACAGGATGTGAGCAAGGAAGGCTGGGAAGAGCTTCTGGCTTGTTTAGCTCCTCTAGGCCAAGAACCTATCCTGTTTCCAGCAGGAACTCAGATGGCCAGGGATTCTCCCAACACAGAAAGTTTCTTAAATGTTGGGAAAGCAAAACCAATAACAAAATCTCTCTTTAATTGTTCCAATGATTAACAGACAGTATACATAAAAGGCCAACTGTCCAGTGATTATGTTCCGTTGTCCCTCCACCTCAGTTCACACCTCAGTTTGTCCCTCACTAGCAGTGTGACTTTCGAGCAATTACTTTCTCTCACTGAGTTATTTGTTTCATTGTCTGTTTTTTTGAGCATTAAACAAAAATAAAGCATGTAACTAATTAAACACTTCAAATATACATATAAAGTAAATCTAGATATGCCAATGTAATATTTTTAAAAAAATGGTTACTTTAAAAAATGAAAATTAAAATACTGATCATTTCCTTACCAGTTGACAGAATTTCTCTGATTTGGGTAAGTACAAAGTTCTAATCATTTTTTTCCCACATAACTGGAAATATTCCATTAAAAATTTAGATCCATTTTTAATCAATATTTTAGAGTTGAAAGAAGCAGAATATTATCTTAGAATAAGCAAATTTAGGTATTAAAGTTACTATTCAATGTGGAGCTAGGTATTCTTGCCTAATAAGACCTAATGCACATTCATATTTGGGAATTGACAGAAAGAATATAATTCAGACATTTAAGATTTTTGAGTTGCTCTCCCCTAAGCAACAGAAGCACAAAACTATAAATCCAACAGACACCTATTCTTATAAGAATATAAACAAATTAACAGCTTGAAATGACAAATCTCTCTCCTAGAGAAAGCTTTTGATGGGTGTGCTATTGGTCTCTGTCCTTGGCTTTGGCTTATTCAGTGATTATATCAGGAACTGGGGTGTATCATATACAGAAAATTCTTATCAAGTTTAGGATTGATACAACGCTGGAAATTATAAAGAAGCTCTACCTATTGCAAGAATTCAACACAAAAAGATGAAGTGAAGCAGGGATAAATAAAAGGTCCTCTATTTCTAAGCAAAGGTTCAACTACACAAGCAATTATGTATTATATATGTAAAGGCATAGCTTAACCTGTTTTGGATACAAGACAGATGGGTCACAAATTAACACAAAGCAGGGGCAGAAAGGAAGGTTCTAGAACCTAACTAGATAACCATGGTGATATTAGAACTGACCCAAATGTAAATATGAACTTTAAAGGAAAAATCAATACATCAAAGCACAGTCTCCAGACAGTATGGCAAACCAATCCTAACTGAAAGAATTGTGGCCTTCAGGCTTCATTGAAAGGAATAGGAGGCAGCAGTGAACCTTCAAGTAACAGAAAAGCACTCTCTCCGTGAAGAAAAATAAAAGGAAAAGGCATAGTCAATTAGCAGTACCTAGAAAATGAACTTTAAGGCAAAACCAGTAAACAACATGTACATTTGACTGAGTTGCTTTAAAATATAAATGTATGACTAACCTCTATTAATTAAATATATCTGTGATTTGAGTGACGCTTCTGATTTATTTTGCCTCTAACAAAAAACCACGCTTGCCATTTCAGTTTGTGCCATGGTTTAAGAGACAGTAGTTGCCGCGTTCAGAAAAGCAAGCAGTGATAGCAGGTATCATCCACATTAACCATTACTGAAGAAATTAACAATGTTTGGTTTGGACAAAGGAAAACTCAGGAATGACATTATAATTGTGTTTATCTAATATGTGGAGCATGACCATTTACAAAACATATTAGATTGTTTTGATCTGGTGTTAGATTGTATGACTAAAATAGATGAGATGGTGAAAAAAGCTCTAGGTTCATACCTAGTAAAATAAAATGCTTGTGTGTTTGTTGTTTTGTATTTAAAATACTATACAAAGAATACAAGCACCTAAAATACTCAAATAATAATAAGTATAGGAAAATAAAATGAGACCCCTTTTACAACATTTCAAATTACTTTTTTTTTCTAGTCTCTTTTGTTGTAGGTAAGTTTTATATTTGTAAATGTTGATCCTTTTACTTGAGCATTCTGAGTTTGGGGACTTTTAAGTAAAATCTTTTTTTTTTTTAAGATTTTATTTATTTATTTGACAGAGAGAGATCACAAGTAGGCAGAGAGGCAGGCAGACAGAGGGGGAAGCAGGCTCCCTGCTGAGCAGAGAGCCAGATGTGGGGCTTGATCCCAGGACCCTGAGATCATGACCTGAGCAGAAGGCAGAGGCTTAACCCACTGAGTCACCCAGGCACCCAAGTAAAATCTTTAATGTTAAAATTATAACATCATAGTTTTAGGTTTAGCTCTATGATGCAAAAGGAGTTATTTAATTTTGTGAGATTGTCATGCATCTTTATTTATTTTGAAAGATTCATTTATTTATTAGAGGGAGGAGGGGCAGAGGGAAAAGGAAAGAATTCTCCAGCAGACTCCTAACCTAGCGTGGAGCCCGACATGGGGCTGGATCCCAGGACCTTGAGGTCATGATCTGAGGGGAAATCAAGAGTCCAATGATCAACTGACTAAGCCACCCAGGTGCCCATGCCATGTTTGTTTATTTCCAGATGTGCAGGTCATATTCTTACATTTGTTGAATATTGTGTGCTTTGAAGGAGGGGGAAGAGCAGAATAGAGTCATGCTAAGGAAAATCACAGGCAGACCCTGCTAATTTCCTACCCATTTTCCATTCTCTCATTTTCCTTTGCTATTGTAACCTCAACTGTGTTTAAAGTAGCAAGGTCTCTTCTTAATTTCTCAGCCTTTACTGAAATTGGGGGTGGCACATGATGGAGTCCAGGACAGGCCACCCAAGAATGTGCCACTTAGGCATGTGGATTATTTTGAGCTGAAGACAATCAAGGCCAAAAGACTCAAGAGCTTTTTACCTCCCCACTTAACTGCCTAGATAATTTAGATAGGGAGTGAGGATGAGAACTATTACCAGGAAAAGAACTATTACCAAAGATAACCTTGTTACACAGGAAAACTCCACATAGTGTGGCAAATATTTGTTTACCAAACATTTGCTCTTCCCATTTCCTTGTGAATTGATTTCCTTTCCTCTGAAGTCCTAAACCCTTATCCCTTTCTCCTTAGCTCAGGACTGCCTATAAGTCTCAACTACCTGAATCTTAGTGGGTCTTACATTTTTATCAGCCCCTTACATTACGTTATTAAATTTGTTTTTCTCCTCTTAATCTGTTAATTTTATTATTAGACCAGTCAAAGAATTTAAAAGAGAGGAGAAAAATTTTCTTCCTCTTCAACACACATGACACAGATCTGGCTACAGAGTTATAGGGTGAAATCTTCTTGGCATGTCTAGGAAAGTTTGCTTTTCAGTATGGGCACCATTTTGAAAAGAGTTTCCAATACAGGATAGCCTTTTCCCCTTTTGTTACTTCTCTCTTCTTCTTTCTGGTAATACAGATGTGAGACAAGAATGATCAGCCATATTAAGACTGTGAGATGTGTGTGAAGGTGGCAAGTCACATCCCAGAGGATATGAATGATATTGAGTAGCTGTTGCCTTACTATGACACATCTTCTTAAGTGAAAACTTATCTTAAGCCACTGGAGTTATATTTCTGCTGAATTCATTGGTTCCCTAACAATTACTATTAGGGATAAATTTCTAGGATGAAAACATTTTTTTATCAAAAATCTGCAACCAGTACTCCATTGTCTTTTAGACCCAGATCTTCTATTTAAAACAAAAACAAAAACTGTAACAATTTATTCTTGTTTGTTGAGCTTGTAATTTTTTCAGGGCTCCACAACAACATTTAATATTTTTCTTTATCATTGTTTTGAAATTTCTTGAGTATGTGTGAATTAGTCTTTGATAATTCATATTGTGTGGCTTTTAGCAGGTCATTTAAATCAGACTTAAATCTCATCTAAGCTCTGAGAATTATTTTTCCCCCTTTATAGCCTTTGCCCAACTCTTCTGGATCTCTCTGAGGTAGATGTTGTAATTTTAAAATTTATTCTCAAAGTCTCTTAAACCTTTACATTTTTCATCTCTTTTTATTGTTGTTTATTTTTTAGCCATCTTTGTAGTAGAGAGATCCTGATAAGTGGTAGATACCATTTCTGAGAGTTATTTCTTGGGGAAGGCAGAGTGGGTTGCTGATTCATTCACCTTGGCTTCCAAGTGAGTGGGGACCCCATTCCTCTTGGATGTCACCAGCTAGGAAGTACTACCAAGGGAGAACTACTGCTCTCCCCGCTGGTGAATAAAGTCAAGCTTTGTTTTGGTGTTTTAATACTCAATCTACAGATCTTAATGACATCAAACAAATAGTTTCTAGGACACCTAGGGTGACAGGCGACCTATTAGGTTTTGAGTCTAACATTTCTACGTTGAAGCTTCAGGATTCACCATGGAAGGTGACGAGTATATTTTCTAACTGTTCCCATTTTGGAGTGATACATACCATTCTTTACACATTTTTTTGACTTCAAGCAAGTTATACAACCACTTCTAAACATAAAAGGACACATGCTGAGAAAGAAGAGAGAGAAAACTTCCGAGAAGCCTACTCCACCTTATATGGCATAGGTACTGAGAAGCCAGAATGAATACTGGCCAGAGCATCAGACTGGAATCTTGCAGTCCCTTGTAGTGCCACACTACTACCATTTGGTTGCTGAATTATAAGGAAATCTAAGGGTCCTGGAAGAGACATTTGGTAGTCTGGGGCAGTGGGCAGAATTTAGGGCCTAAGAGCAATGTCCACTTAATAACTCAAAAAGAAGTCCTATAATACTTGAACAATTGGTTCAGCTAGTCTGTTCCAACTGCATATTAACCATGGTCCTTCATCTTAGGTGGCCATATCTTTACTGCTTTAACCTAGAAGGGAATCTCTGATGCCTATTTATCAGCAAAAACACATAAAGGGAGGCATCTATCTATTAACTTTTCTGAATCAGAGCCCTAATGATTCATCCTGACAATTGCCAAAAAGAACTCTTCTGCTTTACATCCTTTGTCTCTGAGCATTGTGTGCCCTAAATTCACTTCCACCTCTTCAGCAGTCTTTGCCCAAATGGTTTGAACTGGGGATCTTTTGACAATATGATCCCATCAGCTTTATATTTTCTCATAACTCCCTGCAAATTTTAGTCTGCTAATGATAGTATTTGTAGTATTCCAGTGATAATATTGATATTCCCTTCAAAAGTCTGCATTCTGTCATTTCTAGGAATTTGAAGTGGGAAGGAAGAAAATCATATTTGCTTATTCTGTCATCTTAATACAATGTTTTAAATGGATTATCTACTACAGTTCCCTCTTGAGAATGGATGAATTCTACATGACTAAAATAATTGAGGTACAGGTTGCAGAGCAATTTTCTGACAAGCTTTTTCTAGGGGTATAGAAAACAAGAAAAACAAAAGAAAAGTGGTAAGGGGTAACATTTAAAACCCAGTTTAATATATTAAACTGGGATTGAATCTCAGTTTTGCCTGTTAATAATCAAATGTCCTTTTGTAACTCACTTTTCTACTCTGAAGTCCTGTTCTCACATTTTAAAGTAGAGATAATAATTCTTACCCAAAGAGTTGATGAAGATGATAAAGATAATGCCTTTAACAAATTTAAGTCTTAGAAGCAAACATTATAGTTCTTAATATTAGTGTAATGCTAGAAAATTCACAAATCATATGATGATTATCTACGAATAGAATGAACACACATTCCAGTTTATTTGACCAGTCCTGGTTTATACACATTTTCCATGGCAAAATATTGTTATCACATTCTTCGATTTACAAAATATCCCAGTTTGGAAGACTGGGCATTATATAACATTGCTAGCATTAAATAACACTTAACTTCTGTGATACTATGATTCCAGGATACTGATATGTCAACCAGTAAAGACAAACGTCTTTGGTAGAACTTTGGCAATAGGGTTGAACCAGCTTTTCTCTTAAATGAGTACAGCCATATAATTTTGAACTGGATGATATGTAGTAGCTAAGTGTTCAGGTGTTGAATTAGACAAATAGAGGTTGGAATCCATGTGTATGCGCTCTGTGAAGTTGGACAAGAACTTAATCTCTCTGAGCATCAGGTTCCTTCTTAATAAAATGAATAGTCGTAACATTCGTTGAAGATAAATGAGACAACCTATATCCAATGTTTATCACATTGTCTGGTACATGTTAAACAGCATAGATACTTTCTATAGAAGACACAACACGGCATGGAATTCATCATAGGTTTTGGCACTTTTTAATTTGTGCAGATTGGTTTTGGTATCCATTTTGTACTGTACTATATCCCCCCCAATGTGCAGCAAATCATACCTTTCAATTTATCAATCCTCCCTTTTAGAACATGTGTGATATTATGTTGAGATGAAATAAAATGCCACATAGTTCTGCTGTGATGTTCATGAGCAAAAGAGGAAGGCTGAAGCCTATGTCTTCCAAAGACCAGATGGAATGTTTCCACTTGTTTCTGTTCATTTTACAGCCCAGGCAAGATTGAAACAACAGGATTTTCAGGGTCCCCAAAGGAAGAGAACTGCATGTTGACTTCTGATTTATTGATTCCTTCCATTATTCCAGCTCCTGGGTTTAAAATGTTAGTGAATGGAATGGTTTTGTTGATGTTTCCAATAGTGGTCTCATGTCCTCAAAGATGCATACTATTTAAACAGGAAATCTGCCCTTTTAACACTGAAATAAATACAACTGATGATGAACCACCCGCAGGCAGTTTTCTAATGAAGCCCCTCAAACCATGACTTTCCTGACACATGGACCAAGGAAGACAAACATAGCTGTGAGAAGAAAACAGTGACTCTCATTTCTGTCAGAATTTCTCACATTTTTAATTCACAGAATTTCAATAGATGCCATTGCTTCAAGGTCACTTCCAGGGTATGAGACTTCTTCCAGTCATCCTAAATATTTTCTTTTCTCTTCCTTTTAAGAAATTTTCATCTCTAATTTTCATGTGTTGTCTATTAACAAAAAATGTACATGGAATGCAGACTCTCTATATTTCAAACATTTCTAACCTTCAAGGATGGGAGAAGAATTAAACAAGGGAGAAGGCTGGCTTCCAGCAATAACACAGCTTTAATAAATACATGAAATATTTATAGAACACATAAAGAACAAAGGAAATAGAACACTTCCTCTGTGTATGATTTCTGTCAATGTTTCAGTCAGCCGGGTCCCTTGCCAGTATTTTTTTTTCTGAGATGTCTGCTAAGCAACAATGAGTGAGGTGTACCTGGCTAATGTACTTTCAAAATACTGTCTCTCTAATTTTTGAAAAGAATTTTAGGTGTGAATGATGACTGGATTACCATTTTTATTCTGAGTACATTTTTTTTGGAGGAAATGCATTGAGAAGTCTAAGGCCTTTAATAAGTTATAAGTATTTGAAGACACTATACAATTTTAAGCCAGAACAATAATAAAATTTATTTAATTATTATTAGTTATTAGAATTACCTATGTATCTACATAACTTAAGAAATTGAAAGAGTGATTTTCTTAAAGTGAAAGAGAAAGCTGGTGTCTCTGTAACTCCTTCCTAGGGATCTAGCTCTTATTTCTTTAGAATTTAGTTTAAAAAGTCTTTGCAAGTAGAAAAATTTATTTAATTGGCAACAAAAAAAGTATATATTTTTTATGATGAGAAAGAGAAAATTAGAGCATGATGTATATGATTTTGGTAAATTACTGATGTATAATATCCATCCCAATAGTAGCATTACTGGTTATCTTTCCCATATATCATTCCCCATATAACTTCCCCAAAATTCTATCTCTTGTCCTATCTTTCCAACACTTGGATCCTGAATTTAGGCACTGTTGTTAAAATGGTATTTATATCCAATAATTAATTCTTATACTGTTCACTTACACTTATTGTACCAGAAGCCACGCTAAGTGCTTTACACAGATTACCCCATTTCATATTCACAATAGCCCTATTATATTGGTAAAAATATCACTTCAATAACAACATAAGATCACTGAGATTTGAACATTTAAAATAATCTGACCATCATTACAAAGGGAGGAAGAGCAGCTTGTCTCCAGCTAGACACCCGGCTACATACACACTCCCCTAGCCAGGAGGACGGTACAACTTTAAACTGTAGTGTTTCCTCTCTCCTCAAAGTAAAAAATGGTAATTGACTCAGCATAATGTGTGTGTGTGTGTGTGAATTTTCAAATGTCGCCTGTTGACGTGAGATATGTATATTTCCACTTCTTTTCTTTTTAAGAAATTTTCATCTCTAATTCTCATGCACATGGAATGTTTGTGTGTATATATATATACTTGTATATATATTTGTATATATATGTATATGTATATGATATACTAATCTAAGAAATCAAGCTACACATGTACACATGTATACACGTGTACATTCTGGAATCAATAGGCAGCGGCCTATGAAATAGCCTCCTAGTGTCCCACCTCCGTTTTCAAGGCCTGCCCATTCCTGCTTCCTCTGAAGACCTTCCCTATGCTGTTTGGTTTGTTTAGAGAGCAGGTCATTTTTACTTATAAATGTTTCCTCCACATATGGAATTCAAATTGTCTGAGCTCAAAGACTGTTAAGTGATGTTGTGTAATCCAGAACAGGACTTTCAGAGAATCAGAATAAGGTTGCTCCTTAGCAAACCACTTAGAGAAAAGTTCAGCATGGAAGAAAGGGAAATCACAGCACATATACTACTAATGAAAAATTAGTTAAAATAATCAAAGTAATGTTAAGCAAATTTATTCCCTTGGTTGTAAGGACATGGTAGCCCAAATTATGTCTGTGGACACTGAGCAGGGGCTAGAAATAAATCTATTGTAAACATTTAAGTATAAAAAATCGCATATATACATATTCACCTAATTTTATTTAATTATTCTTCTGTATGATCTAATGACATGATATTTTTATTATGGCAAATGATTTCTGTAAGAATTCCTTTTAAATTTTGCAGCCTAATTTCTACTAACTCTATCAAAATTAGTTGATCCTTTAAAAATGTGCTGTGTATATATGCTGTGAGTGAACAGTTTTTTTAAATTAGTTAATTTATTTATTTGAGAGAGAGAGAAAGTAAGAGAGAACAGGAGAACATGAGTAGGGAGAGGGAGAAGCAGACTCCCCGCTGAGTGAGGCCCCAAGTCGGACTCAATCCAAGGACCCAGAAATTATTACCTGAGTCAAAGGCTTAACTGACTGAGCCACCCAGGTGCCCCAAACAGTTTTTTTTTTTTCCAGTCTTTCCCCCTATGCTAGTCTCAGCGATATCCTAAAAATAATAAAGACAGCATGTTGGCTGCCTGGAGCCAGTCAGCTAGCTGACTGCTATCATTTTGATTTTACTGGCTTGCTGGTTGTAATTGTCATTATGTGAATACATTTTCCATCCCATATTTCCTTCCCCTTTAAGGTTCAGGTAAAAAAAAAAAATTGGGTCCTTCATGAACCTTCCCAGAACTCCACCTGGTACAGAATTCCCCTCTTATCCGCAGTTTTCCTTTTCGAGGTTCCAGTTATCCACTGCCAATCATCCTCTGGAAACAGGTGATCCTATTCTGAGTTATGGCCAGAAGGTCAATAGTAGCCTAACATGATGTGACAATGCCTATGTCATTTACCTCACTTTGCCTCATTATGTGGGCATCATCACAAGAAGAAGGGTGAGCACAGCATGATGAGATATTTTGAGACAGAGAGAGAGAGAGAGAGAGACCCCATTCACATAATTTTTGTTGTAAGATAGTGTTACAATTTTCACATTTTATGATGAGCTATTCTTGTTAATCTCTTACTGTGGCTAATTTATAAGTTTAACTTTAGTATAGAGGTAGGTATCTATGGGGAGAAACATAGTACAGATAGGGTTTGGTACCACCCACAGTTTCAGGCAACCATCCCCAGGGATGTATCCCTATAGATTAGGGGTGACTACTATATTATTTTCACCAAGTCTCAGTTCCCATAGCATCTTACAGTACCTCTCAAAGAGCTTCTCTTATCTGTCTTGCATTATACTTGAGAAATTTTGTATACTCTGTCTCTTTCACTAGTGTGAATGCAATGTGTACGTAGGGGAGGGTTTGGTTTTATTTCTATTACGCTTTTTGCTAGCAAGACTGGCATTGTGTTCAGTGTGCACAAGTCATTTAAGCTTATTTAGATTATGTGAGGTCTTTGATAAAAACGGTTTCTTTTAATCTTCAAAACGATTATCTCCATTTTATAGTTAAGCAAACTTAGGCTCTGAGAAGTTACATGACTTGACTTTAAAAGCTGGTAAGAGTCTACTGCTATAACATCCATCTTACCTATGTCCCATTCCCATCTTGAAGCTCAGTATTTTTATTCATATGTGTCATATTACTCTTTCTTAACCTTTTAAATAACTTTAAAATAATAATGAATATCCTTATTACTTTTATGCCTATTGGGAGTTTATAATTGACCTGAATTCTACCTACATGATATGACTTAAAGAGATACAGATGAACTTTGGTCACCTTTCAATTCTCTTTCTATATACCTAATTTAAAACAAACAAACAAACAAACCTTTCTTTTGGTTTCAAAATCAAAACTGAGATTCCTATCTCCAGAAGGCAGCAGTTAAAATACACTAAACTATACTCGCCAGAGTAGTAACCAAGATTGTAGCTGATGTTATGGAAGCTGCCAGAATGAACCACAAAATCCATGAGGAGAGATGTGTGTGGCAGTCCCTGGAGGCTGAGTAGACCTACCTTGAAAACACTGGGGAAGAACCACAGAATCCTTGTTCCTCAAAAATCCCAGTGACCTTGACATTTCAAGGGACCATAGCCATTGTTTAGGATTGCAAGAAACTTTAGTTACTGGTTTTTGTTGCAGCCGGTTGCCTTAAGAGTGAAAACATTAGGAGAGAAGGGTATTAAACAAATTATTAAGCAAATTGTTTGATAACATAATTAAACAAATTATGTTATCAAACAAATAATGGTGGAAACTGTCTCCTAATCGGAGTCTTTTGATTCAAAAAAAGAGACCTGATTAAACAAAAATTAAGTTATGCAGTTAAAACACTTAGTGCTCTTTTTAGGATGAGATTAGAGGAAATTTGAGGTCAGCTATAAAGTGATGGGGATGGGGCTTATGTATCATGAAGAGTAAATATGAAGAGAGAGAGAGAAAAATGCCATTAGCTTTATTTTCTATACTTTTCTTCTACCTAGACTTTGCTCCTGCTAGTCAACTCTGAAGAGGACTATTCTAAAGTTTGTCTAGAAGCCCTGTTAAATGGGATTAGTTCAGAGAAATTCTCAGAAATGACAAAGGACAAAAACACAAAACACAAAAAACAAAAACACATGAGAATTATGAGGTCCCATCCCAGGACTGATATCTAATGGAAATATCAAGAAAATAGAAGGGTGCCAGATATAGACTTCACCTGTTGAATAACTTTATGATCTTGGTCATCCATGATGTTTATAATACTTTAGAGGAAGCATTAAATTACATTAATCCAAGATGCCCCAGAAGTTATAACATATAGAGGAAGAGAAAAGATAAATACAAGAACAGTCAAAACACCTTTGAAAGCTAGGAGAAGAAAAGGGATAAGAAAGGGGAAATAAAAATGGAAGTGAGTAAAGTAATGTGAATGTTAGACAGAAGTTGAATACTACTAATTATTTCCTCAGAGGCTACTAGGAAATCTTTATAAAAGATTCCTTTCTGGCTTAGAGCAGTTTGAGTAATAAATATAATTGATTGCTATTTTATGAGGAAAAATATTATATGCATATAAACAACTATCTATCCCATTTTCTTCCAACAGATCAAAATCAAAACCAATCGAAATCACCAATAAATGAAAAACTGTGACAATACAGTTCCATAATCTTTTTTTTTTGTAGGAACAGCATAGCTCTGCCTTTTTTTCTTTTTTTTTTTTAATTTTTTTAATTAACATATAATGTTTTATTTGCCCCAGGGTACATGTCTGTGAATCATCAGGCTTACACATTTCACAGCATTTGCCATAGCGCATACCCTCCCCAATGTCCATAATCCTACCCCCCAACCTCCCAGCAACCCTTAGTTTGTTTTGTGAGTTTAGGAGTTTCTTATGGTTTGTCTCCTTCCCCATCCCATCTTGTTTCATTTCTCATCCCCACCCCCCCATAATCCCCTGCCCTGCCTCTCCAATTCTTCATATCAGAGCGATCATGTGATAATTGTCTTTCTCTGACTTATTTCACTTAGCATAATACCCTCTAATTCCATCCGCGTCATTGCAAATGGCAAGATTTCATTTCTCTTGATGGCTGCATAGTATTCCATTGTATATATATATACCACCTCTTCTTTATCCATTCATCTGTCGATGGACATCTAGGTTCCTTCCATAGTTTGGCTACTGTGGACATTGCTGCTATAAACATTCGGTGCATGTGACCCTTCGGATCACTACATTTGTATCTTGAGGGTAAATACCCAGTAGTGCGATTGTTGGGTCGTAGGGTAGCTCTATTTTCAACATTTTAAGGAACCTCCATACAGTTTTTCAGAGTGGTTGTACCAGCTTGCATTCCCACCAAAAGTGTAGGAGGGTTCCCCTTTAAGTTGAGTAATCACAGAATCAGGTGAATAATTAAAAGGCATATGTTGACTAAATTAGAAATGCAACAATTTACATGGTAGTCAACCTAAGTAAACTACTTTGTAATATTAATTGAATGAATTGAATTCATTTTGTACTTTCTAATTTAAAACTTGAGTTTCCTAGGACCCCACTAGAAAATTTACCTCTTGCTTTTCTATGTATATTTTTGCTAAGGAACCAAAAATCCATTTAAATGAAATTTAATTGCATAAACAAAAAATACTGAGGTTGAAATAAGTTTTTACATTATTTCTGCAAATACAAGTATGTGTATAAGTAACATACTTCTTACAAGTCTTTAATAGCAACTATTTTTAGGGAATATGATAAAATTTGATTTTGAGTAAATTAGATTTTGAAACCTCAAAATTGAAATAGGTTTGGCATTTTCTCATCACTGGCAACAGCCCATGTTATTAAATGAGAAACCTGAGAACTATATTTTCCATGAAATTTTTGAAATGCCACAAGTGGCATTAAATGATATTTGGCTATGTCAATGTAGTCTTAGGTCTCTTTTGGCTGAAACGCTATCCAAAGACAAATGATGCCAATTTGCCTATATGCACTTCATCCTCCCAACCCCACTTTTTTTCCCCTTCATGAACATGTATTGAGATCAGTCACAAGGAAGGTTCTTTAAAGTAGTACCATAATGATCATGTTTCAAAAACAATATGCCATATATTGCCCATGTGTATTTAAATATACTCCACATTCTTCTTTCTATGAAGGAGTACTAGCAAATTATATTATTCTAATTCATTGGAGATTTTCCATAAGTGACAAAGCTTTGCTGTTCCCATCTGCTACTATGGAAAAATATTAAATAGAACATTTATTAAGCCTCTACAATGTGCCTAAAAATTAAGACACAATCCCTACCCTCAAGGACTTTATATTTTATTGGAAGACTGACAGTAAATAGGTTATTAAAATGCAATGGAATGGGTATTGTGACAATGGTATGAACAAAATGCTATAAAAGGTTTCAGAAGAGAAACATCCAATCTAGTGTTAGAGATAAAAGATGCTTAATGCTCACTAAAAATATCTGAAATCACAACTAGAAAACCGAAATTTTAAATTATAATTTGTTGATATACGTATAGGTTAAGAGTAAATTCACCAATGAGCTACATGACCCTGAGCAATTTTCTCACTTCCTCAATTTTTTCTTTTAAAAATAGGAATAGTAGTATCTATTACATTGGATTTTACTAAATATTAAGTGCCTAGTGTGTTTGGTTTAGAAAACCTCAGTTTTGGGATGTCTGGGTGGCTCAGTGGGTTAAAGCCTCTGCCTTCAGCTCAGGTCATGATCTCAGGGTCCTGGGATCAAGCCCCGCATCAGGCTCTCTACTCAGCAGGG
>CM052800.1:93478432-93525639 GCA_028533885.1 Nasua narica | reverse complement strand
GATGTAAACATATAAGAACCAATGGAAAATAAAGTTTATCTTTTTAGTGATTTTATTTTGGATTTGTCTAAAAATTTTGTGAATCATGGGAAAACATCAGGAATAACAACTATAACTCAAGACAATTTCACTTGAATGCCACTCACGATGGTTTTCTCACAAATATACTCCAAATTCAGTAATTTCTCAAAAATTTTAGAATCAATAGTTTAGGATCCAAAGGCTCTGTTTAATAAGATGGATTTACTTTGTTATTTAATGGATTATTTACTAATAGAAAAAAATTTTTATATATGCAGTTTTAATAAAATATGGAAAGTTTATAAAAGACTTCATAATCTTGAGCTTTGTCTTGAAGCTCACACACAAAGATTTTATAAGCCTAGTATATCTTTAGTACAGAAAGAGATGCCAAGTATGCATAGATATGGCCCCGTCCTCAGGAAAATTGGTGTGTACATGGTGGAGTGCCAAATGGCAGAACATAGGTAATAATGTGGTGGTGAGATCATTGGATATGGATTAAAAATAGAACTAAAATATGCTGGTTTTCCCAAGGCAATCATGTTAATTCCTGCTTCTATACTTGTCCTCCTCTAATTCATTCTCCACACACTGGAAACATATTGGGGTTTTTTTGCTGTTTTTTTTGTTTTAGAGAAAAAGAGTGAGTGCGAGTGGGGGGGAGGGGCAGAGGAAGAAGGAGAAAGAAAATCTTAAGTAGGTTCCATGCCCAGCCTGGAGCCACGGAGAGGCTCTATCACACGACCCTGAGATCATGATCTGAGCCAAAATCAAGAGGTGGACACTTAACCAACTGAGCCACCCAAGTGCCCTTGGGAACATATTGTTCTTTAAAAATATTTATTGTATCTTGCAAACTTCTTGCTAAAAACCCTATGATGTCTTTCACTGAACTTAGGAAAAAGACTGAAATTAATATTATGCTCTCTAAGATGTTTCATGAGCTGAGCTCTGCCCATCTCTCCTGTCTTATTTAAAAAGGCTTCTTTCTCCTTCCTTCATTTGGTTTGAGCTCATATGACTTTTCTTTCTTCACAGGTCAGAACTGATTCAGTCTCACACTTGCTATTCCCCCAGCTTTTTTAACATAACATTTTATCATGAGCATTTTCTTATATAATTATTTTTAACAATATAACTTTTAGTAGTAACATAGAAATTTATCACATTTTTAATCTTTATTGAGTGGGTATCTTTAGTTTCTGTCACCTAGAAATCATTTTCCCTTCTTAGAATAAATTTCTTTTTAATCATCAATTTTCTTTTGCTCTGAACTCATGATTTTGATAGAGATGTTTCTGCTCTAAGTGCCAGAGATACATTCTACTTAGCTTAAACTAATCAAGATATTTCTGTTTCTTGGCCACAGAATTGATGAGGATAGGACACCTGAACAAATTTGAGCCAGTGAGTGGCAGACACAGGGAATACTGTCCTGAAAACCCCTATAGAATCTATAGGCAAAGAAAGGTTGGCTTCTTGATGACAGTTTTTGAACTCTGAGTCCCTCCATTTCTGAAACTAACTCTAATTCTATTCTTTTCATTTAAATTTTCATAAAAATGTTGCAGTTAATAGCTCAGCAATCTCCCTTTGTCCCCATGTCAGCAATCTACCTGTCTACCTTGTAGACAAAGGTAGCTCAGCAATCTACCTTTGTCCCCAAGCATTTATTTATTTATTTATTTATTTATTTATTTATTTCCCTGGTTCTTGGCACAGAACTCCTAAAACTTTTGCAGTTTTGTAGGTAATAAAAACTTTAGGGAACTTAGGGAACATCTTTTAGTCTAATATTTGGTCTTTGATCTTAGTTCCTGACACAGGGCTCCTGAAACCTTTTAATTTCCTGGGCGACAGAAGTGTCTCTTGTTCTAATAAGCTGGGCTCATTAGGGTGGGCTCCTGAATGACTCCTGACTGAGGGATGGTCCCCAGAAAGACCAAGCCATGATTAGAAGCTTGGGATTTTAGGCTCCCTTCCATTCTCTTGAGAAGGGAGATGGGCTAAAAATAGAGTTAATGATTGATCATGCTTACATGATGAAGCCCTCTACAAACATCTCAATTGTATGGAGTTTGGAGAGCTGCCAGGTTGGCCAACACATCCACACATCAGAGGGTGATATTTCTCAACTCCATAAGGAAAAGTTTCCTGTGCTCAGAACCTTCTCAGACCTTATCTTAGGCATCTCTTCACCTGACTGTTCAACTATATCTCTATCATATCCTTTAATAAACTGGTAAACACATTTCCCTGGGTTCTGTGAGTCACTCTAGCAAAGGGAGAGAGTGTCCTGGGAATCTTGATTTGTAGCCAAGTCAGATTTGGGTAGCTAGAGACCCACTATTTGCAACTGGCATCTAAAGAAGCATGGGAGCAGTCTTGTGGGACTGAGCCCTTAACTTGTGGGATCTGACACTATCTCCAGGTAGATAGGTTAGAATTGAACTAAACTGTAGGACAAGGGCACCTGGGTGGCTCAGTAGGTTAAGTGTCTGCCTTTGGCTCAGGTCATGATCCCAAGGTCCTGGGATTGAGCTCCACGTTGGGCTCTCTGCTTCTCCCTCTCCCTGCTGCTCCCCCTGTTTATTCTCTTTCTCTCTGTCAAATGAATAAATAAAATCTTAAAAATAAATAAATAAATAAATAAATAAATAAATAAATAAGTTGTAGGACAGCCAGCTGATGTCGCAGATAATTGCTTGGTGTGGGAAAAACTCCACACATTTGCTGTCAGTGTTGTATGTGGTAGTTGTATGAGAGTAAAGGAGACCCACAAGACAAAAGACACAAGAGGTAGACTGAAATGACTTTTTCTAATATATCTGTTTCTTTCAGAAATTGGGTTAATGTTTTAAAGGGCAAGATCATTTTTTAAACCTCTTGATACATGCTTTGAAGATGTTTTTAAGAGGAAAGTGCCATTCCCAACTTAAAAAAAAAAAAAAATTCTAAGGGAGAACGTAAAATCTTCACCTTAGATTTCTCAAGTAGTTAATTACAGGATGTACCAAAATTTAAGTTAAAAGTGATTTGCATATTAGTAAGTGGAAAAAAAAAGACAGGAAATAAACCCATTTGAGGACAGATTCACTCCCAGTGTTTTTAACACAAAGGGCATTTAAATGATTATGAATGGATACAATTGGTTCTAAAATATTAGGCAATAAAAAATTAATAATATGCAGCCTAGATATCTGAGAGATGTAAGCCAATTAGCCAACAATTTCCCAGAAGCCAAATATAGTTCCCAAAATGATCAATTTATAGAATGTACTTGTTTCTTCTATGCATTTAATTTTAGTTGACTCTTTTACATTTTGCCTCATAATAATGGTATGTAAGGATTATTTTATTCGTTTGCGCCCCAGGCCTGTTTTGAAAACCAAATGAGAAACAACCAATTAAAACTAAACAGTTAGCAAAACAAGAACTTTGGGAAATTGGTCATTTGGAGGATTACCTGTTTGGGGAACTGGATTGAAGAATTGACTTTTAGCAAAATCACCTAGACACAGATCTAGTACATCAGTTTTAACTGTCTTAGATTATATGAAAGTCTTTGTTTATGAGAGCATTACTGGGGAGCTACCCTTTATGTCCACAAAAGACCAGCTCCATGGGGCGCCTGGGTGGCTCAGTGGATTAAAGCCTCTGCCTTTGGCTCAGGTCATGATCTCAGGGTCCTGAGATCGAGCCCCACATCAGGCTCTCTGCTCGGCAGGGAATCTGCTTTCCTCTCTCTCTCTGCCTATCTCTCTGCTTGTGATCTCTCTCTCTGTGTCAAATAAATAAATAAAATTAAAAAAAAAAAAAAGACCAACTCCAAAACCAAGAAATGGGCATGAAACAAATAAGGGCAAATTTTAGTTGTACATAAAGAAAAATGTGCTAATTTTAATTGGGTTGACTTTGGGTTGACTTTCAATACGCCTAGACGCTCATCTGCTCGAAGTTATCTCTTTAGTTCTTTCCAGGCCTATGAGGATAACACCAGGGAAAATGGGAAGGCCAAGTCAAAAACAGGATGATAAAAGAAATTATAAAGGATCTAGCAATATTTGTAGAAGAAAGGCTCAGAGGGATGCAACTGAGGGGAAGGCAAAGCTCTCAGAAAGCACCGACTGGGCACAATAAGGACAAACTATGAGGATTTTAATCATTTCACACTATTAATGGAAGAAGCATTGTGGAGACAGATGGAAATATGATGCCTATGACTATTTCTTTAGAGGCATAGCCTGAATGGAATTTTTGTGCAAACAATTTATTGAGAGAATTGTTTCAGGAGAAAGGGAGTCTGGGAAGTAGGATAACAGGAGAAAAGTTAAGCATGAATTTAATTTCAGCTGGGAGTGGAGCTTCAGTGTGACCCCAGAGGCAGTCCTGGAACCTGAAGCCCACCACAGATTGGCCCTTCCCTAGCAGTTGGCCATTGCCTAGGGGCTCTGTAACGTTCCAGGTAAGATGGTTGTCCCTGGCTGAGAGCAATTCTCCACAATAGGCTGTGAGCTATTAACTGCCAATAATTCTAAGAGCTGGACAGGATGTTTATTGTCTAACTAAAGAGCATGTGTGTGGGGTACCACTAGCATCCACTACAATGTCTATTTTAGTAAATGTGATAGATTCTTCCCTGGTCTCTCTAATTAGCATTGGAAGTATTTACTAATTAGTCTTTGATAATGGTACTTTTAAAATCCCATATTATTGCTTCTCAAAATTCTCACTGATGTCTCTCTAATGTCATAAGAATCAGAGTAGATATTGTAAAGCATAGGCAAACTGCTCGCTGAAGCCCAGCATTTCCTTGAAATTGTGTTTTATCTCTAAAATTTAAATAAACATCTTATGCTCCACATATATCTAAACTGATTTTGAGGAGAAAATATTTGATTATAATAAATATATAAGACTATATTATATATATATATGTCTATATATAAAATATTTAACTTGTTACCACATTTGGATTAAAAGTAATGATTTATGAGGATACCAATGATTTGTTCTGTGACTTATGTTAGGCACCTGGGGGAATTTATATCCACATTTGTGAAACACAAAGTAGGAGTCAGCCTTCCCTACCTCTTATGCATTAGGTAGTTGATAATCAGAGGGAGCTAGTTTATTAATGAATACTTTTATGTTTATTAAATTACAGGGGCAAAATTGAGACAAATTTGACCTTCTTTAGTCCTTAAGTCATGTTGACATTAGAGCTACAGAACTGTTTTTCACTAATAGATACAGTTAGCTTAGTAAAGACCTCTTAGGTATACATTTTTCCCTGAATTTCTTTTTTTAAAAAATCATTTATCTATGATTGAGAGAGAGAGAGAGAGAGACCGTAAGTGAAAAAGAGGGGGAGAAGGAGAAGCAGATTCCCTGCTGAGCAGGGAGTCGAACGTGGGGCTCGATTGCAGGACCCTGGGATCATGATCTGAGCCAAAGGCAGATGCGTAACCAACCGAGCCACCCAGGTGCCCTTCCCCTAATTTTCTTATCTCATTTGTTCCATCAAAATATATTTAGATTTATACAATTATTATTCTTAATAAGGGCTGATTGTTTATTTGAACTTCACTGTGACAAATGCACTGGGACTATAAAATGATTCTAACCAATCCTATTTATTTTGTGGAATGGCAAATGAGCTGAATTAGACCACAAAGTGCTGGGCTCGATTTGAAGATTGGAAAATGTTAATTCTGACTGGTTTCTCATTTCAGTTTGCCACTAAAACAATAAACAAGCAGCACAAAAGTTCCATGAAATGAGGATACAAATAATTGACTGAAAATAGCTCTGCAAATCCACCCTACATTTCTTAAGGAGACATGCCCATGGTTTAGGAGTTGGCAGCCTGTGGGTATTGAGAATCCTGCTCAGTGATAGTAGCCGAGAAACGAAGGTATTTCATCTATTAGATTGGGACGGAGGTCACCTTGGCACTAAGCTCTCCTTTTACCAATATGTAAGGTAATTCTTTCTATGCCATAGGTACTGTTCAATTTCTTACTGTGCATTAGGCCTACTGTGGGCACACAAACATAGTCAGTTTAGCTACTGGACACCCAGGGTGAACAGGTTCATTGTGGGGACAAAACTTATTAATTAAATCTATTTTTTGACCAAAAGAAAAATCCAACTACATAAAAATATTCTAAATTTTGTATTAAAGACTGACTCCAACTGACCACAAGATTGGCCCATCAATTTCATAAAAATTGACCACATGCTAAAAATCAGTATGAATCAATCAATATACATAGATTCAGTAGCCACTTAAATAGGGATAGAACCCCCAAGATACCAGTAAATCATGTGGAACACAGTAAGCACTTGCTACATGTACATGGGATGAATTGTTATATTTTCTGTGCACTTTACTTCAGGAAGAAATTGCTTAAATACGTTTTTAAAAATATAATAATGTATTTATTCCACACTATAGTACAGTCTGCCTACAAAAAGTTAAGGATCTTTCACATTATTGTAAGACTATTATTATCAGGAGTCCTGTAATTTTTATCCTATAGAACCCAGCGTGAAAACTTTACTTCTCAAAAGTAAAGAGAACATTTCTCTTCTATCTCTCTTGTCTCTGTCTCTCTCTCTCAAACACTAACATACATATCTTCTTTGGAAATTAGATTTCAATCTACAGTTAATCCAGATATTTTTGGATGACAATCCTCTTTAATCGAACTTCCACAGTTCAGTAAAGTTCTATCAATAGCAGATTTATTTCTGTTTTGTGTGTTCTATATCTATGCATTTTCTATTGATTCATCAGTGATTATTTATTCTAGGCATCATTTAGAATCAAGTCAATAGTTGTGTATGCTGTGTACTTTTTTTTAAACCTTTTTTTAAAGATTATTTATTTATTTATTTGAGATAGAGACAGTGAGAGAGAGCACGAGAGGGAAGAAGGTCAGAGGGAGAAGCAGACTCCCCATGGAGTTGGGAGCCTGACGTGGACCTCGATCCCAGGACTCTGGGATCATGACCTGAGCCGAAGTCAGTTGCTTAACCAACTGAGCGACCCAGGCACCCTGCTGTGTACTTCTTTTTATCAACTAAGACAATTCACTCATCTCTTACATTGCATTTGTCATGGGATTGTTTAGGGATAGGAAGTTATTATATACTTATTTATTATCAGAAAATTAAGCCAATTTAACATATTGTGGATTCCCCCTTGAAGGGCAGTGGCACACGATTCAATTATTTTATGTTTTAAAGTTAATTATACCTATATAGCATAAAGGGAATTATTCTATAAGTAATTTATAATTTAATTCCTCAGACATATTTTAATAAATACTAAAATAATGAATTTGATAACCCCTAAAGTGTATTGTTTGAGGTAATGTAATGAAAATTCTTAGCATTATTTCACTAGATTAACAGATTTTATTTTATTTATTTTTAAAAATATTTTATTTATTTATTAGAGAGAGAGAACATGAGTGGGGGAGAGGAGAGGCCAGAGGGAGAAGCAGACTCCCTGCTGAGTGGGAGCCTGATGTGGGACTCGGTCCTGAGACTCCAGGATCATGACCTGAGCCAAAGGCAATCGCTTAACCAACTGTGCCACCCAGATGCCCCAATCAGATTTTATTAAGTGCAGAAATTCCTAAAGAATTTTTTAAATTATGCCAAATTAAATAATTTAGTAAAGAAAATAATAATGGAAAATGAATTTCCACTTCTTAACAAACTAAAATATAAGCCATATTAAGATATGGAAAAAAATCTGTTTGGGCTACTTTATTCTGCAGCTTAGAAAATAACTCCATAGCAGTAATATAAGAGCTTGCCCAGTGCATTAAAACATAGAGATTAGACAAGCACAGGTTGCTCATAATGGTCAGGCTTGATAACTCACAATCATATTCTTCCTGAACATTCTGAACTTTGATCCTATCAAGATTTTTAATTCAAGCTTCAGAATCACTGTATTAAGGATCTGAGTTTAAATTATCCATTAACAACTTTCCGGTCAATGATATTGAAATACAATACTCTTATATCTTTCCTTTCACTCATCACCATGCAATATGCTCCTATTTAGTGTTATCATGGGCTAAGCCATTTTGAGTAGTGTTTTTCTTTAACTACAGCTATTATTACAGAGGTTTGCCAGTCAGTGACAGAAATCTAACCCAATGGCTTAAGTGGAAAAAAAGGAGACTTTTGGGCCCTAAAAGCTAAACCATGAAAAAGAATGCAATAGCTGAACCCAGTCTCCGTGTCAGATTTCCTCACTATATCTCTTTCTCTGTTTCTAGCTGTATATCCTCTTCAGTCTCTTAGTATCTTGTTTTCACTAGTGTCTGTGACACCTTCTTCCAGATTTGCTTGACAAATTGTGTGGTTCTGGAGATGCTAACTGTACCCTTAGATTCAAAATTATGTACTTGACAAGATAGAAAGCAGCCTGCACTATTAGCCTATTTGTCATTGACCATTTAGGTATAAGATTGTTTTTCCTTTTTAAAATTGAGATACAATTCCATACCCTAAAATTCATCTTTTAATGTGTATAATTCAGTGTTTTTTAGTATACTTACAAAGTTGTCCAACCATTACCACTAATTTCACAACATTAGAGTACCTTGAAAAGAAACCTTTTCCAAATTAGCAGTCAGTCTCCATTCCCCATCCCCTTTCCTCAGTCCCTGAATAAACTACTTTCTGTCTCTGTGGATTTGCCTATTCTGGACTTTTCCTATAAATGGAATTATATAGACATGGGTCTTTCGTGTCTGGCTACTTACTTAGCATAATGTTTTCATCCATGTTGTAGCATGTATCAACACTTGCATGGCTAGGTAACATTCCATTGTATGGATAGACCACTTTTGTTTATCCATTCATCAGTTGTTTCTACGTTTTGGCTATTCTGAATAATACTGCTATAAATATTTGTATACAAGTTTTTAAGTAGACATATGTTTTCATTTCTCTTGGGTATAGGTTAAGGAGTCAAACTGCTAGATCACACAGTAATTCTGTGTCTAACTTTTGAGGAATTGTCAAACTGTTTTCTCAATATACTGTACCATTTTATACTCCCATTAGCAATGTATGAGGATTCTAACTTCTGCACATTCTCCCCAACAACTGTTATTGTCCAGCTTCTTATTCTAACCATTCTGGTAGATATGAAATGGTATCTCATTGTGGTTTTGATTTGAATCTTCCAACGGCTAATGATGCTGAGCTTTTTTTCATGTGCTTGTTGCCCACTATATATCTTCTTTGGAGAAATATATGTTCTTTTGCTTCATGCATTTTTATTGGGTTATTTGTCTTTTATTATTGAGTTGTATAAAAACTTTATATATTATGGAGATATATTACATATCAGATATATGGTTTGCAAATATTCCATATGCACTTGGGAATAATGTATATTCTGTTGCTGTTGGGTGGATTGTTCTATAAATGACTATGTAGGTCTAGTTGGTTTATTGTGCTGTTCTACTCTTTTAATTCTTTCAACTGTTCAGTTGTTGTTTCAGTTATGAAAGTATGGTATTAAAGATTTCAGTGATAATTATTGAGTTACCTATTTTTCCATTCAATTCTGTCAATTATTGTTTCATGTTTTGGAAGCCTCTGTCAGATATGTTTATGTTTATAATTCTTATGTCATCTTGATGGATTGACTATTTTTCATTACAAAATATTCATCTTTGCCTCTGGCAACAATTTGTCACAAAGACTGTTTTGTCTGAGATTTGTATAGCCACTATAGCTCTCTTTTAGTTACTATTTACATGGTATATCTTTTTCTATCCTTATAATTTCAATCTATTTGTGTCTTTGAATTTAAAGTGTGTCTCTTATAAACAATATATAGTTGAACGATGTTTCTTTTGTATCTATTTTGTTTATCTCTGCTTTGATTTAGAGCTTTTAATATATTTACATTTAATGTAACTGCTAAGGTAGAATTTATGTGTGTCATTTGCTATTTGTTTTCTGTATATCTTTTTTTAATGTTATATAGTTCTCCATTAGTGCCTTCTGCTGTGTTAATTATATATTTTCTAGTGCAAAATTTTGCTCATGTTGTTTTTTCAATATAAATTTTTGAGATATTAATGTTTGCTCCTCGTGATTACAATTAATATGTTATAACAACTAATTTGGATTAATATACACTTGATTTTAACAGTTTCCAAATCTTTGCTCCTATGTTGCTTTCTCCCATTCTTTATGCTATTATTTTTATAATATATTTCATCTTTATACATTGTATGTCCATCAACAAGGATTTATAAGTATTGTTTTATGCAATTATCTTTAAGATCAGACAAGAGAAAAAAGAGTCACAAAAAAGAGGAAGTTTAAACTGTCCTTATATTTACTTAGCTAGTACTTTTACCAGTGCCGTTTTTTTCTTTATGTGGATTCAAGTGTTTGCCTAGCATCCTCTTATTTCATGGTAAAGGGCTCTCTTTAATATTTCTTACAGTAAGTTTTTTAGCAAAGATTATTTTGGTTTTTATTTATCTGAAAATGCCTTCTTTTTTATTTTTTAAAGGATTGTTGGCTATAGAATATTTGGTTGAGAAACTTTTTCTTTCAGTGTTTTGAATATGTCATAATCTGGTATTCATGATTTCTGATGATAAATCATCTGTTAATCTAATAGAGCTGAGTGAAGAAATGTCCCCAAAGAATGATTATTAATGGATTTCTGTTAACTTACAGTTTCATTGGAAAAGATTATTTCCTTGACCTTGTCTCATTCAACAATTTTGTCAATATTTTGTGTTACAATGAAGAAAAGGTATATTTATCAATATGTAGATGACATGTAGCTTTTGCATGTAATGACTAAAAGAGTCAGAATCCAAATGATAATGGCACATTAGGTGTGTAGGTTAAATCTAATCCTAAGAAATTTTAATAGAGACAAACTTAGAGTCTTTTTAAAGGAAACAGTGGAGGTCTGTAGCTTAGAAGCATATGAAGAAAATCTAGGAGTTTTAGGTGACTGAAAACATATGAATAGCTAATGCAGGGATTAGCAAACTAAACCCCACTGTTTTTGTAAAGTTTTATTAAAATAGAGCTATGTTTACTCATTTACATATTATGTATGTCGATTTTCATTCTAGAACATAACCGAGTATTGCAACAGAACTTTATGGACCTCGAAATCTAAAATGTTTACTATCTGGCCATTTATAGAAAAACTGTGTTGATTCTTAATCCAATGCAACTTTTGTTAGTAAATATAGAGCATCCATGTATAGGGAGATAAAGATAATAGCCCCAGTGTTTTCTGCATTAGTCCCTAATTTTGGCCTTATGAAAAAGTTCAGTTCCAGGCTTCATTTTTTGCTAGGGACATTAACAACTATCCAGAAGAGAGGTAAAGAGCTGCAAAGAAGCCATGTTGAAGAAGAGTAGTTAAATATACTGGAAATAATTAGCCTGGACAAGAGAAAATGAAAACAAGATAGCTGTACTTGTGGTTTCTCATTTATGAAAGATAATTATGTAGAATAGTTATTTGCTACATTCACAAGCTTCAGAGAACAGACCTAAGAGAAAGGGGTTAAAGATATATAAAGAGTTAGGGTTTAGCATATTATGACAAAGAATAATCTACTGACTAGAATTATCTGAAGATAAAAAATAGATTCCCATTTGTGGAAAGAATCAAGACAAGCAGCCATGTCTGCTTTTCTGGATCTGTATACATTATCTGAAGAACAAGGTGAATCACATTATAGATGAATTTTGAGTCCCTACAAATGCTGATACTGATCACCGCTCATCTAGTACCAGACTTTATTTGGTCCTGACTGGCTCCCAGCTTTGATTCTTATCTGTTTCCACTCCTGGACCTGCCTCGTTTTGTGGCATATAGCCCATGTTCTAATTATCCACTCTTGACATCCATCTATCTTTGCTCTTAGATGCAATAGCACTTTAATTATTTTATCTGAATGATTATAATTCTAGCCTTTGACTATATAGTAGATACCTGGCCCAAATCCAAGCCTGTGATCATACATATTCATACAACAAATATCCATTGATCACCTACTATCTACCAGGTATTATTCTAGGACTCGGAGATATAACAATGTTTATTGTTCATAACTGATTCTAATCTGAGCAGCATCTTGAATGAACCTTATTTTCTTATCCACATTGTATAAGAAGGATAATATTCACTGTACGGTACTATTTTGTACTGCTTAAAGATATTTATTTCATTTAACACTTAAGTGTTACTTGCTACTTGGTAGGTACTGTTCTAAGCACTTTACACATACTAGATTTTTTAATCCTGCTAATATGTCTGCCAAATAGGCTCTATTATTATTCCCAAATTACTGATAGGAAAACTGAGACCAAAGAAATTCAGTAACTTACACAAGGCCACCAAAAGTAACAGAACCAGGATTCAAACATAGGCCATCTAGCTCCAGAACTCCTGTTTGTAATCTCAAAGGGTTGAGTGAAATTCTATTAGCTTTGATGGAAGTGTTCGCTTTCCTTCCCTCCTTTCTCTGATCTTATTTATAGCACCCAGAAAGGCTCTTTCAAGGGAAGCCATCCCATGAGAGTACTGAGCCTGAAAACCACATCCATCTTCTGAGCTCCAGAAGGTATTTGTTGGATAAGTGCCTGACACATATTAGCATAACTGTAAAGTGGAAATTCAGAACTCTGCTTGACTCCACCCTATGGACTGGGTTAAAGAAATGGAGTAGGAGTGAAAGGAAAAGCAGGATGAAGAGAATGCTTAGTTGCAAATGCAATCTTATAAAGAGAACAATTATTTAATGCTCACAAAAAACATTCTTCAAGTACTGTTGTCACTTTTATAAAATATATGGCTCATGTATGAAATTAAAACTACCAAACTGCTTCCATTACAAGACGATGAGGGTTGTATATTTTTCTTACTTATATTATGCCTAATTGCTGGGCATAGCCCAAAAAACTAAAGCTGTTTCTTTGGTAATTCAAGGAATTCATTGGGAGCAGCACACAGAGACTGGCCTCTGTATGTATACAGATTTTGAAAAAGGCAGCTTATATACTTAAGCAACATTCTTGAGGACATGCCTGCCCACAAACCTATCTCCCTCCAAATATTGCCTAAGCTTTTGGCCCAATCTTGAATATGGTGGTTTGTCATAATGGTTTCCTAACCAGCAAGGTTTTTATTGTTCCTTCATATAACATCATTATACTGGACGAGGTAGAAATTTCAGAAAAGTCACTCCCTATTCAGTCTTAGTAATACCCTGCTTGTTTTATACACTGAAAGAAAAATTTATTGGGCAGATTGTGTCTAGTAGAAATACATTATAAGCCCCTGCCTCCTTTCCTCCCTTCCAGTTTTTTTCCCATTCTTTTTTTTTTTTTTCAGCATGTATCGACTTCCAACATGTGCCAGGCATTGTGCTAGGTTCTACAGCACAAAAATGAAAAAAAAAAAAAAAAACAGCATCTGGTCCTTTACCTCAGAGCTCATACCCCTAAAGGTAGTCTCTAGAAATAGAGACTATGCACCATAATGAAGGGATGTACTGAATACTATGATGTTATAAAACCTGGAGGAGGAGTGTCATTTATTATTTATCCAAAAAATAGTTAACACGTGTCAAAAAAGGATTAGACATTGTGCTAGATGTTGACAGGAGGTGAGGAAGTAGAGACAGAGATTGTAGACAATTCTTTGAGAAGTTTTGTGGTGAGGAAGAGCAGAGAAATTATATCTTAAATGAGTCTAGGGAGGATGAGTTGGGTAATCAAAAGGCAGGTTTGTGTGAAGGTAAAAAAGACCCAAGAGAGGCAGAAAATAGATAATGCAGAATAAAACGGAGGTAATTGAAGAATCAAGTCTTTGAAAAGGGAAGAAGAAGACTGACGTAGGTCACAAGGGAAGGTGTTGACTGAGAAAGGCTCAGGAGCTATGCTTTGATTATAACAGGAGAGAAGATAGATTCTGTGACCAGAGATAAGAGAAAGGGGTTGTGAAAACTTGAATCAGTTGTCAGCTCTTCTTTTGTATATAGTAAGCTCATCATCTGCTGGTGAAGGTAGGAGGAATGTTGGATATTTTGAGGTATACAGAGAAGGCAAAAAAAATCATTCTAGAGAGCAAGAGAGTGAGTTTATGAGGTATATAGACTTTCTCACAGTTTTAAGTGCTTATTTAAGATTTTGCTCTTTAATTTGAAGGGAGTCAAAACACAAACTTTTCTTCAGCCAGGTACATTAGTTAATATGTGCAGTAAGAGTAAGCCAACGGTTGGATTTAACTACTATGGAGTTTTCCAAACTGAGTCCATCAGAAAGAGGGCTAAGCAAGGCTGCCTCCATGGAAGCAGTTATAGTGGTGGGCTATGAAATATGAGCTAAATGAGAAAGAAATTGAAACATCAATGTACAATTTTAAAAATACTTGTCGATTTTGTCTATTTAGGGCTTCAAGATCTTTCTTATATTACTTGAGTAAAATATGGCTGATAGAGGGGTCTGTTTAACAATATCTGAAGGGGATCTTGAACTCAGAATTTTTTTAAAAATAGCAAAATTAAAATAGCAAAATAGTAACTTTCTAATAAGTTCTATATTTTGTTATATGTCACTTAAAATGAATTATGAATGGTGGCTAATGCATGCTGATTGGCCTATAATTTCTTGAGTCTAAACTGTTGATAAACTTCAATCAATGAATTGAAGGGGGTAAGTATAGGACACTAAAGAATCTACTCTGCATTCTAATTTGTTGTTACATTTGGTCTAAGATGATGGTTCTGGCTTCAAAGACCTTATTCATTATTATAGAATGTTCTTATTATTTGTTCAATAACTTGGAAATGGCTCTGAGGTGCTGTAGCTCTCTGTCACTCTGGTTTCTGATTTTTGTATGCATCCATGCTCTCTTTGTTCCCAGTATTTGTTCTGTAAAATCCCTACTCTTCCTCTTTTTATTACACGGGAAAAATGCATAAAGGACATCCATCACTAGAGCTATGGAGCATTTTCCAAACAAAACAATCTAGAACAAACCCTGGCAAACTATAACCTATGGGTTAATTCTGGCCCTCCTTGCTTTTCTAAATAAAATTTTATTGGAAAATAATCATACTCATTCATTTATGTATTGTCTATGGCAGAGGTGAATAGTCATGACAGAGATATGGGTTGCAAAGTCTGAATTTACTATCTGACTCTTTTTTTTTTTTAATATTTTATTTATTTTTTTGAGAGAACGAGAGAGAGAGAACATGAGATGGGAGAGATCAGAGGGAGAAGCGGGCTCCCCGCTCAGCAGGGGGAGATGTGGGACTCAATCCCAGGACTCCAGGATCATGACCTGAGCCAAAGGCAGTTGCTTAACCAACTGAGCCACCCAGGCACCCACTATCTGACTCTTAAGAGAAAATATTTGTTGATCTCTAGCTTAGAATAGCATTGTGTAGATGCCTCAGGTCCAGTAGTGAAAGGTTCTGTTGGTCTCTCAGACAGAAAGACAGGCTCCCTAAGGACTTCTCTAACTTACCCTTCGTGCCCCTCCTTCAATTCTGTGGCCATCTTACAGTAGCCAAGGGCTGCTGGAATCCCTGCTGCTCACTCCCTGGCTGTCCCAAGAGTTCTTAGCGCCCTTGAGAAAGACTAAACCTGCAGGCAGAATGTGGCAGTTTCCCAACTGGTGTGGGAGACAATGCAAGGATTTTTGCTAGTCTTAATTTTTTAATTTTTAAATTGTTGTGTCTTCCTGCGTTTTAAGGAAGGGAGACACGAAAAAAAAAATGCTTCTGCTAATCTCTGTCAGTGGGTGACAGTTTAAATCAAACAGACAAGAACTCTTGCTCTTCCCTGTGATGCAAAGTTCCCACCTCTTACCACTGCTGGATTATCCATGCATCACAAAGTGAATAGCCTTTCTGGGAGTGTGATGTTTATTCTCACAATAGGTCTAATTCTGAGTGAAAGAACTAATTGAAAAATCAGAAGAATTTTGTCTTGACATGCCCATGTTAATGACTACATTCATCCATTTGAATTCTGATGAACTGGGTTTTTGCTGTGGAAATTCTTATCACAATGGCCTGAGTCTAACTTGTGCTCTGCCTGTAGCTTTGATTTATGATGTGCTTCTTGTTGTCTGCCAGCTCTTTTTGAAACCACAGAATGGAAAAAAAATGTTTTAAGCAATGTCACATCCAAAAGGTGATTTCTGGGAGCTTCAAATGCAGACTTTAATCTTTCTTCCAGGTTAGCCACCCGCCTAGGCGGCTGAATAGCACTGGGGCTTTGTAGACACATTAGGGATTCTGGACAGGTTTCACCCAGACATCCTTGTGCTCCTTGCCATTCTAATAGTGGCATTTTGTCTCTTGGTGGAATCTTCTCACATTACATTTAGGGGAAGTGATTCGTTTCTAAGCTACAGCTTCCCAAAAGCCATGATCACATGAGTTAATTGAAATTAATTTCCCAACGTATCCTGTTTGGCAGTCTATGGAGAAAGAAAGCAGATCCTGCTTATTTTTTTCTCTTGTGTTCCCTTGAATTTTCCTCAAGTTTTTATTGTGCTGGTAAAGATGAAGAAAATGGGAATCAGGGTGGCAAGGAAAGGAGTTATAAAAGGGGAAAATTGATTGCAGGTCAGTGTTTTGTTTTGTTTTGTGTCATTTTTAACCATGAGCAAGATAAAGAAAGCTATGTCAAAATTTACTAGGGTTTTAGGACTGTGGGCTGAGAATTTAGGTAGCGTGTACTTTTAGTCTCTGCCATATCACATATATGTAGAATTAAAGTGTAAACTGGAGAAGGTGTTTGAAAAACATATAGACTGGGGCACCTGTGTGGCTCAGTGGGTTAAACGTCTGCCTTTGGCTCAGGTCCTGGGGATCCCAGGGTCCTGGGGATCAAGGCCTACATTGAGCTCCATGCTCAGTGGGAAGCCTACTTCTCCCTCTCTTTCTGCCCCTTCCCTCTGCTCATGTTCTCTCTCTCTCTCAAATAAATAAATGTATACAGGCTGCCATGGAAATTTTCCCTCCTTTTTTAGAGAAAAATCAACATATTTTTGCTCCTTCCTTCCCTTCCTCTCTCCCTCTCTTCTCTTTCTCTCTCTTTTTGTATATGATTATGACTTAAACATCTAAACTATTTGTGGAGGTTTCCTCACCCTTCTTGGCCAGAACAAGAAACTGCTTGGCAGTAAGAGTATGGAAAGAAAGATTCACTTTATAACATCTGAGTAAGAAAACATTTATCATCATTGGCACAATGGATAGTTTGGGATTTATGTTAGGGATCACCTAGTATTTTAAGATAGTTGTGCTTTTTTGATGAAAAGTTTAAGGGTATGTTCTCTCTCTCTTCCCTCTTCTTTCCTTCCTCCCCCCTTCTTTCTTTTGCCTTGCCTTGCCTTTTTTCTCCTTCCTTCCCTCCCTCTTTCTTCCTTCTTTCCATCCCTCCTCTTTCTTCTTTCCCTCCCTTCCTTCCTTCCAACATTTATTCTAATTCAAAAATTGAATTAAACTTAGACTTGGAAATAAGAATGTAGACTTGTGGGAAGATTTCTATGACATAAATAGTAATTCACCTTAAGTTAGAAAGTCAAACCCAAATGAGAAAGGAAGGAATGAAGAAGAGATGAGCTATTACTTAAGATATGCCTTACCCAGCAAAATGACAGAAAATGAGATCCAAATTCTGGGTTCCCCCTGCATTGCATCATCCACCCTGGAAGTTATTTTTGTTTGCTTGTTTTGTTTGCTTGTTTTAATGTTCAGAGAATATAATCGCAAAAGAAAGTAATGGGATCCTCAGAGGACTATCACTAATAGTATAGCTATACCTGCAAAATAATTTGATTACGGGTATTGACATAAATGCAGTCATTCAATAATCACTGAGTGTCTACTCTGTGCCAGGTAAAGAGCTACATAATAAAGTAGAAATTTAAACAAAATGGCCCACCCATCCTTTACCCTCAATAGGCTTCAAGTCTTTTTCTGTGATACTGGTGAATTAATCAGAAGACCAAAATAACAAACTATTTCAGTTCTCAAAGTCATCATATCTTTCTGATCAGGCAATAATAATACAATAATTCCAACAATTAAGCAATTCTTTCCTTGAAGTCAACTCAGTTTTTCACAAGGTATTATAATAGATCTAGATGTGGAGAAAGGTGGAATAATTAACATGGTATGGCACTCGAATTTTTATTGTTTGCTGAGGAATTATCTGAGTATTAAGTGCAAAATGCAAGCAGGTCTTACAAGTATGTAAAGGAAGAACAGTGCAAGAGAAAGGTCAATGGACTGATTGAGTTTAGGGGTTTATGTAATTCTATTACCCTAAGAATCCACTCTTCTGCTTCACTGCAGGCTGTCATGAGGCAGTGAGAAACAGAGGTCCAAATCTGAGACCTAACTCAACCATTTACTAGCTCGGGGACTTTGGATGTACAATGCCACATTATTTTGAATCTGAGTTTTCAGATTTTTTAAAAAAATAGCCACAGTAATACTAAATCACAGGAATAATGACATGAGATCCAGCAGGTGAAAACACTATAAACCTTAAAAGTGAAAGGAATATGAATAATAATAGACAACCAGTTTGAGGATATTATATATGTGAGCACATCTTTCTGTTTTTGTAGAATCATTTACAATGCACGAATCTTCCTCTTTAATCTTTTTTTCTGTTTTCCCCTTCCCTCTAATGTTTAATTTTCTGAATTGATATCTGCTAACTTCTCCATTTCTCTTCATTATATTTGTAAGTCAAAATTTGATATTAATCGTCACTGATAGACCTAATCACAGGGTTATTAATGAAAGTAAAATCGTAACTTCATGTGAATTTTGGTGTGGTGGAGATCTCAAATCATGGAAGCTTCACATGTATTTCCTCCTATTTACCCATATTTGAGTCTAATTAAAACAGTATTTCTATATGTATTAGATTTCCAATTATTTTTTTCTTTTTAAAAAAAATTTATTGGTATTGCAATATGATGCTTTTCATCAGTTTTTGTTATAGAAATAGAATATTTTCCAAATATTTTGGAATGCTTAGAATATTTGAAGGGTTAAATTAGCTTTACCTGCCCAACCTGGGAACCAACTTCTAATCTCTCAGCATTTTGCTTACTTCTATTATAGCATTTAGTACACTTGTTTTGTTAAGTTGAATGTTCATTTTCTCTCTTCTTTACTTTAAAACTTATCCAGGATAGGAATTAAGTTCCCATCCTATCTGTATCATTGGCACCAATCGTGATGCTTAACAATTATATTCAACAATGTTTGCACAATAAATTATTTCAATCGAACATGTAACATTTATCTGTATGTAGCTTTTCAATGATGTTTTTAAAAAGTATTTTCATAAATAGAAGACTTTCTATGGTTATTGTATATTTGTGGATGTTCATATATGATAAGATTAGATTTATCAATGACCCTTGAATTCTTATTGTGTTTACCAGAAGCAATAGGGATTTACAGTGATATATTCATAATATCAAAATGAGTCAACTTTGTTAGCAATCTTGAATATTTGCATAGATTATTTTAGTACGGTGGTAGAAACACCATATAATAAGCTTTGGTTGTATGAGAATTTTAAAGTAAAATCTATGAAAATCCTAGACTGTAAACTTTATTAAATGATATATATGTTTATTTGAATAGGAGCTCCTGGGTGGCTCATTTGGTTAAGCATCTGACGCTGATTTCAGCTCAGGTCATGACCTCAGGATCATGAGATTGAGCCTTGTGGTGGGCTCCATCCTCAGTGTAGAGTCTGCTTGAGATGATCTCTCTCTCCCTTTCCCTCTGCCCCTCCTTCCACACTCTTTCTCTCTCTCTCTAAAATAAATAAATAAAATATTTAAAAAAATTTTTTAAAGTTTATTTGAATAGATAAAAAACCCAAAATGAAAAATAAGTCCTCTATGTTGTATATATACTAATTCTGTTTAAAGTATTTTACACTATAATACAATCCAAAGCAACATTTTAACATAACTTTGGTGAAGGTTGTCTACAAAATTATTTAAAAGTTTATTTGAAATAATAATTGAGTAAATATAACCAAAAAAATTAACTGTGTAATAAGGTGGTGGGTGAAACTGCACTGATAGACAGTAAAACATAAAATAAATCTAAAAAAAATCACGAGAATAGATTAGTACTATTTTATAGTACTATTTTATATTTTATATAAAATTTTAATATGTTATAATAATATATTAATATTTATATATTAATATAAATGTAAAGATAATATATTAATATATTTTATATTTATAAAATATAAAATTTTATATATTATTTTATAAAATAAAATCTATCACGAGAATAGATTAGTACTATTTTATATGGAAACTATATATCCATAAAATGGAAAAAATATCATTATAGAGTACTACTATAAAAACAAACAGAAAATAAAATAAAGTACACCATAGAGTCCTGAAATTGACACAAGTATGGGCAGCATATAATAATGCTTACGTTAGTACATAATAAAAATATGCTTCAAATTAATGGGAAAGTTGTGTATTACTCAGGACCAAGTCTTTTTTTCATAAAAATTATAATAAGCATAACAGAAAACTAGTAAAAATGATTATTGCATATATGATAGCAAAGAATTAATGGTTTTAATATATAGCAGCTTTATCAGTCAGTAAGAATAAAAGATAAATGTATTAACAGATGACTTGGTAAGGGCAGCACAGGAATTTCTTTCTTTTTTTTTTTAAAGATTTATTTATTTATTTGACAGAAAGGAGAGAGATTACAAGTAGGCAGAGAGGCAGGCAGAAAGAAAGGAGGAAGCAGGCTCCCTGCTGAGCAGAGAGCCCGATGCGGGGCTCGATCCCAGGACCCTGAGATCATGACCTGATGCGGGGCTCGATCCCAGGACCCTGAGATCATGACCTGAGTAGAAAGCAGAGGCTTAACCCACTGAGCCACACAGGCGCCCATGGAATTTCTAACAGAAGAAATACAAAGATGCCACAGACTCATAAAAAAATGTCAACTATACTAATATCCAATATATAAAAAGTAAATCAATTGTTATTTTATATATACTAAGGTTAATGAAAATTTTTTAAAATCATTAATTATTGAGCATCTGACTCTTAATTTCTGCTCAGGTCATGATCTCAGGGTCTTGGGATCAAACCCCACATGGGGCTCCCTGCTCAGTGGGGAGTCAGCTTTGCCCTATGCCCTTCTGCCACCTCTTTCTCTCTCTCTCTCTCTCTCTCAAATAAGTAAATAAATAAAAATTTAAAAAAATAAAATAAATCAATTTTGAGTTACCTTGCACGTATGTGGAGAGTATGTTTGCTGAGTATCTAAATATCTTGAGAAAATTTAACTCTACTGTTTCTTGCAACTCACAAACAAAAATAACAAAAAAGAAATAATTTTAAAATGTAGTGTCAATGCAAATAAAGGGGGGGAAAAAAAGGAAAAGAAATGCTTAAATTGAATTGGAACAAAAGTATATGGTTTCTTTTTTTCTGGAGAGAAAATTAGCAGTATTTACCCAAATCCCCAGCAGTGAGCATGCCATTACCCTCCCAAAGTTACATTCCTAGGAATCTTCCTTAAGGAATTAATTGAGGAGAAAGGCAAGTATTTATCTAACAAGATATTTTATAGAGCATTGTTTATAATGGAGAAAGATAGAATTTAGTTAAATGACTCTCCACAGAGGGATTAAACAGAGAATGATAAAGTCTACAATGGAAACCATACATTCACTTACAATCACATCATAAAAGAACATTTAATTACATGAGTACGTCTATGTCTGTGTATATCTATGTATGATATGATATATGCATGAAGCAGTATGTTTGATATAATACAATTTTTACAAGAGGTTTCATTGCATTGGGAAAAAAACAAGTATAATATACATTTGCAGATGGCTCCCTTCATTATCAGCCTTGATGCTATAGTTAAAATGGCTGTTAAGTGTAGATGCTCCATCTTACCCATGTACTTTTCAGACATTCCTTTAACCATAGAATCGAATCTGTCTCTACACATTCTACTTGGTGATGAAGTAAGCATGTCTTTAGGAAACCTGGACTCACATGGGATAAACTCTTAGGCATGACCATCACTCCTATACACTTGCTTTGATTTAGTCTTTAAAAATGTTTTGGAGAAATTTGAATTTCTCCAGAAATCACCTGGAGAGACAACAAAATTAAGTAGTTTAGACATTAACTGAAATCTACTTAAATTATCGCTTGTCATTACTCAAATGAAAGTAATAAGGCTCAATAAGTAATAAGAACAAAAAACATTTGGGGAGGTGATAAAGTAAGAAATATGTAAAAAAATACATCTTTGCTTTACTTCTATAAAATTTTGTCTCAATGCCAACAAACTGTGACAAGATATACTTCTGGTAAAGTTTCGAAGGTTACTATTTTTTTGATCATTCATGAAATCCAGGGCACTATTTAGTGGGTATCATTTCATAAATAAGCATAATTTTTACAGTTCATTATTTGGCATGATGCATTGCCTTTAGTGACCTGGTTGAAGAATGTAATACATCTGGTAGTTTCAGTTTGAAATCACTCAGATTATTTTAGCATAGCCAAAACAGGTGCTTTTTTTCTAACATTTGTATCCTCTAGATCTTACATTTACTTTTTAAGAGTCTATTGCGTTCCTACTACAAAAAGTAAAGTACTGTACTTCTCCAGTGGTGGACATCTACCTGTCCATTCTTAGAGGCACTAGGCTGGCTCAATTGGTAGAGCATGCAGCTCTTGATCTCAGAATTGTAGTTTGGAGTCTCACATTGGGTATAGAGATTACTGAAAAATGAAATCTTTAAAAAAATTAACATGCTCAGTTCCATGAAAATTAGGGCACTTTGTGGAGGGAGATGCTGGAACATCTCCTTGATGAAAATCATCAATTGGCTCTGAATCAGAAAAAAAAATAATAATCTCTCCATTTAATTAGTAATTGCTCTGGATTTTTCTTCATTGATCTTTATATGGAAAATGCTCTCACTGAGCTAATCTAGTGCCAAGTCTGTGATGTAAGAGACTTTTATTGCTTTGACTTTGTAGTAATATGAGGAAAGAACAGCTACTTCTGAATTCTGAAGGAGGCTTCCATAAGCTTCCATAAACACAGACGATGTTCCTAATAAAATGGAAATGTGCTTAGTCTGAAGTCAGGTAATGATGGCGGTACGTATGTTGTCAGGCAGCACTGAATCACACAGCTTTCTCTTTTTAAAAACGATCTTCCCGTCCAAATGCTGAGAGGCCACACAAAATTTATAAAGCGTCTACTACGTGCCAGGAACATTGGACAAAAAACTGACAGTGCAGACATGAAGGAGAAGATCCCTATTCAAAAGAAACTATATTAAAGCTGAAGAGATAAAATAAGTAATTTTGATAATAAGATTTTTTGTTCTGTTGTAGATATGAAAATAGAAGAGATACTTGTACCTGGAAAGGGCTTGAGACATCTCCACTGAGGTGCTGCAGAAATTGGGGGAAGGGAATGGAAAGAACCGGCATTTCAGGCTACAGGAATCACATGAGCAAAACCACCAGTGAAAAGTTCTACCTGGTAGAAAGTAAACTCTCTGCAAGACTCACCCAAAGTAAATAGCAATGAAACCAAAGACAGTTCTATAGTTGCCAGAGGTGTCTGGAAAAGCCTACATTTAATCTTCCCTGTTATGAATCAGCTGTATTTGCTTGCTTCTGTTGCTGAGTTCCCCCTGAGGGTTGGAAAGTCTTTCACGCGTATCAAATGCTTTTCTCCAGGTTTCCATTCCCCCCCACCCCCCGCTTTAGTACTGCATTTCTGGGGATGGTTGATGGTTTAAGTTGTCTCTCCTGCTCAATGGTGTTTTCTCTGTTATCTTTGCTCGAGGTTGTGCCAACTACAGTTCTGCTGCTTCCTAATTATATTCTTAATCTCTACAGGCTTATAACACAAAGCCTTTGGCTCTGGGCTGCAAGAAGAGAGAATGTAAGAGTAGCAAATAATACACAAAATGAAACCATTCATAATTGTTTAAAAATGGGAAAGCTAGCAGCTGCTCAATTCCAATTATTTCTGTTATCTGCAGAATTTCTTACTGAAGGCAAGAATAATCACTGTACTCGGCAGCTTGGGAAATCCACTCTTATATAAAACACAGGCTCCATAAAACTGCAAAATTACAGGAAGTTTAGATGTACTTGAATATAGGGGAAAACTGAGACTGGGGAAAAACTATGTCTGAGGTTGCCTTAAAATAGTTATATGTCCAGAGGGCTTTTAGTATTCGCAAATATTCGTTCATCCCTGTATTGTGTTATTGAAGATTTTATTAGCCCCACTTCATAGATGAGGAAACTAAAGCACTCAGCATGTTCAAGTTCATATAGCAATTCAGCAGCTGAAATCAAGAACAGAATTTTGATTTTCCAGTTCCCAGGCTCATGGTTTATTCCCCTGTGTCACAGCTCTTGTTTTTCCCACACTGTGACCTACCAGATGGCAGCCACAGCTGAAGTCAATGTCTGAATATTCTCACGTTATGGCTCTTTACTTACATAAATGTAATGCAATATTACCATTTCCCCTATTAATATGGATGCTGTCTCTGTTGGGAACGTCTCTCTTTATCCATCTTCCAGGAATACTTTTCTAGTAAGATACAGTGTCCTGTAATCCTGGACTTTCAGATGATGGGCTAGTCCCTTGAAAGTTTATTTTTCAATTTTTTTATGACAGATATTTACCATTGCTTTCTTTATGGGCTAGCCTCAGTGAATCTATGTCAGAGTTCGTTTGTTTTAGTAAATATAAGATAACTCTTATTCAGCTTTTTCAAATATTTTACTTACTTTGTGGTATTGGACTGTGTGTTTTGTTCCTATGCTTCCCCCTTCCATCCAGCCGCTAACCTTTATCCACCCATCCCTACATCCATCTATCCCTTCCTTTAGCCAAATAATCACTCTGAAGTGTTTACCATGTGCAAGGCACTACTGTGGATGCTATGAAGAAGACAAAGATTCAGTCACCGAATTCTTTATTCCGTAAGCTTACAGTCTGAAAGGTTAGTCAGGACACTTATTTATTAAATTATTCACTCATTCCACAATTTTTTGGTGAGCAGCTGGTACCTAAGTCCCTCTAGATAATAGAGAACTAAATAAATACCGCCTTTCTCGATCATAGACTTTAGGAATGAGCGAGGAGCTATTGTATTAACTTAGCTCTTGCTAAGTTAAAATAGGAAGAATATTAAGGGACTACATGGGAGCAACACCTCCTATGGAGACAGAAGCGCTTCCTGAAGGAATTACCTAATAGTTCAAACATGGCTATGAGTGCTATAGCCAGGTAGAGGAAGAAAAGAGTATTCTAGGAAGAAGAAACATAAAGGTCCTGAAGAGAAAAAAAAGCTTATTACATTTGGAGTCTCAACAAAGTTTAATAAGACTGCTTTGGAAGTGTGAAGAAGGGGACTGGTGAGAAATAGGCTTCTAGTAGAGAAGAGTGGAATGAACGGAAGCCCCTTATAGTATAGACTACTAAAGATATTAGAGCTTTTTAAATATCCTTGGGTGTTTGTTTTTAAAACCTTCTCCATCTCCTTGGTAGAGAAGAGATTAGACCAGCAGTTCTCCAAATACTCTCAGGACCAGCAGAATGAGTTTCTCCTGGGAATCTTTAAAAATACAAATTCTTGAACTCTACCCCAGAGCTACTGAATCAAAAACCATGGAGATGGGGACTCAGCATAAATGGTTTCACAATGTTTTCAGGTGATTCTGCCTGAACTTGTGGAACTTGTACACTCAAGTTAGAGAATCACCAGATTAAAGTGGAACAAGATTGGAGGAAGAGAGATTGTTTAAGAGATTAGTGCAATAACCTATGTAAGATTACACAAACAATTACAATGTGAGCGAGAAGATTCAGGTGTCATGGCAGAGGCACAGACCAACTGCCACATTTATTCAGAAGAACAGGTCAGGCTGTAAGATAGGCTTTTTAGGGGAGAGGTCATTTGAGCAGAACCTCTGGGCCTTAACTCTTAATTTACTATCCTATGTATTACTTTTTTTCTAACTGTATTTCTGATTGTAGTTTTGAAAAAAAATTGTCACACTACTAGCTTTATATAGTGACTATGGAGCAATCCATCTTATTAGCTAATAATTTCTCTCTAAGTATTGTAACACAAAAAACTTCAGAATGAATTGACTCAAATACTTGCATACAATATTGATAAAATTCACCCAGTAAAAAGAAACTCTTTGTGGGCCATTTTTAACACTGGACCTTTTTTTTTTATATATAGATTTTTATTTATTTACTAGAGAGAGAGAGACTGAGAATGAGAAGGGAGAAGGTGAGAGGGAGAAGCAGACTTCCCCCAGAGCCGGGAGTCCGATATGGGACTCCATCCCGGGACTTCGGGATCATGACCTGACCCGAAGGCAGTTGCTCAACCAACTGAGCCACCCAGGCGCCCTTAACACTGGACTTTTTAAAAAAATTATTCATTATATAATCTAAAAATGATGATTTATTAGCTTATAAAATTACATATGTATGTGTATGTGTATATATATGTAATATTCTTATCTTTAGAATTTGCTGGATATTTATATATGTTTGCTAGAGAAATTAACTGCAACATAACTGAACATAGAATTGTGTCTGTTTTCTTCTTCCCTTACTCCCTCCCTCCTTTCCTTCTCTCATTCTTTCTGTCTCTTTGAGTTGTGACCAATTAGATCATAAATCCTTAAGGAGAAGCTAGTTTCTTTTGACCATGTAGCCCAGAGTTGGTGCAAAGTCATAATTAAAATTGCATGCTATTCTTTTTGTCTCTAGTCAAATGGAAACTTTGCAAAGTTTGCTTTCCTTCATGTTCACATATTTTCTAGCCAGCCCGCCAAAATAGAATCTACTTTTTTGTTTTTTTATTCCATCAACTTAGCACTTATTTTAATAAACATTTCTGACACTTTTTAATGCCTTGTTATACTTGATTTGTTATAAGTAGCATTTGTAATATTTAAGTCTAGAAATAGTGATGCTAAGGTTTCGGCAGTCTGAGTCAAAAAAAAGCCCTGGAACTTAATTTTTGTATATGTATCGTGTGTAAGTATTTAATTTTCTTTCAATATAAATGTTCTTGTATAAAATAAGGTCAGTGTAGAACGTTCAGGAAAATCCTGTAAGGATTAATCGTAAGAAAGCTGAACAAAGAATGAACTTTGCCAAGTCTTTTAAAAAGCCAGTTGTATGCATCTGCTTGTTAGCATGTAGCATTATTCTAAGCTGGGAATTGTGTACGCTTCACAGTATACATGGGCCATTTGTCCTGGGAACATATTTTGTGATTGCCAAAACTAAACAGAATTCGCCAGTTCCCGTGAGAGGAACATGATGGTCCTGAAACAAAAGGGGAAAAACTGAAAATAGAGGACAATTCTCATTGTTAGGGTGGGAAACAAACTGGAAACAGAAGAAAAAAAATATGAATCGAATCAGTTAAACTACTTTCAAAACTTTTTTTCCCCCAACTTTTGAATTTGATGATTATTAATAATGATGAAATAACGCAGGGTACTATTTCTATTTTAGTAAACACCTTGCTAAATAACATGTTTAGGGAATTTTAAAAATGGTGTATGCCATTCAATGATGTATACCAGACTGTGTTCTGAATAAAAATCTTACCAGTTTGAAACTTAAAACTTTGAATTGATCATTTATGCTAAATATAGAATCAATCTTAGATCATTTTTTATTACATATTGGTTAGGATTAGGTTCGGATGATTACAGCAAAAACAAACAGAAACAATGACAGAAAGACCCAGGCAGCTGAGGCCTAAAGAGAGAAAAGCCTAGATACGGAGTCCCTAGTAACGAGCCCTTGGCTGGATGTGGCAGCTCCGTTGAGTCTTTGGGGCCTCAGACTTCATTCAAGCTCAGGCATGGCTGTCCCTCAAGTGCTATTCTCCCTCCTCGAGAAACCTCTAGAACTCATAAATTTTTCCAGGCAACAGGATGGAAGAAGCATGAAATAAAGATATCCTCCCCTTCTCATAAGAAAATATTTTCATGCTACCTTTTCCAGCTGCATATACTTTGCATAGCTCAATCGTATTACGTATGAAATGTTGTGCCTTTTTATCCAAAATTTTTTTCATGCCCACAATTCTCACTGCAATTGCCCCTCATACTCTTTTGAATGGGTGTCCCTAATTATTTAACTTGCTCCTTACTCTTCGACATTTTTTTAATCTGTTTTCACTTGTATAAATAAAATAAAATGTTTTCATACAGAGTTGTCTTATGTGTTATTCTCAAATGGGTGAATCTTACAAAATGGGAATAGTAGAACAAAATATGCAAATATTTTCATAGTATGGTACTTGAAACATATTGCCAAATTATTTTTCAAAAGGATGGTGCTAATTTACTTTGCTATCAGCCTAGTATGATTTACTTACTTTACCATTGTTAGTATGCACTCCAAGAACATTAGATGTTATAGTTTTTAATGGTCAATTTAATAGGTGAAAATTTGTGCCAGCTGCTTTTTTCCTTATTCTATTTATTGCTTCTTATTGCGATTGCAAGCTTTTCAATCTGTTGGCTTACTAAGTGCACTTTCTTTTGAGGGAATTGACTAATTACATTTTTTATCTAGTCATTGAGGAACTTTTTTCCAATTTGGCAACATGTTTTACATGATAAATTTATATTTAAAAATACAACCTTTTTTCATGTTTGTTGTAAATATTTTTCTAGATATTTTTACCATTTAAAAAATTTTACAATAGTTTAGAATTTTTATACAGCTATAGGTCGATTATTTACTTTAACATTTCTTCTATTGCTTTATGCTCAGGAAACTTTGGTATTTTCAGCTTACATTTTTGCTAGCTCTTCCTTGAGACACTGAATACTTAATTTTCTTTTCTCAAATTTCTTGATGAATACTTAATTTTCTTTTTTCTATGACACTTTAGACTATACAGAATTTTGTTGTGTGGTGTATAATGTGGATCAAATTGCTTTATCTACTTGCTATTGGGTTAACTTTGCAACCTTTAGTAAAGGTTTTAATTTTATTATTCCCTGTTATTTTCTTGTAGCATATTCCTCATGCATTAAATGTTCATGTAGAATTGAGTCTATTGGGTGCCTTATGATTACTACTTCTTTGTGACTGTTCATGTATTAACAAACACTTCAATTAAAATGTTTAAATCATGTGCTCACTCATTGTTCATTCTTGATTCATTCATTCAACAAGTATTAACTGAATGTCTTCTTTGTAAGCTAATGCTAGGTATAAAGTGATAGCTGAGATACAGTTTTGATTCTTATAGAAGTTACATATTTTCAGGTGAATAATTTAAATATTCAGATCACAATCACAGGACAAGACCTTGAACAAAGAGTGTCATGTTGTAGAAGCTCAGTATTTCCAAATCAATTTTCCATGTATTATGGTATTATGTTTGGGGAAAAAAAAACATGTCTCATCATTAGAAAATGTCTGTCATGCATTTGCACTCAGACAATGGAACAACGGGAACAATGACTGAAGAAAAAAGCACTTGTCTGGCCGACAACATGCAGAACGAGTATTTTCATTTTACTAATAAAGATGATGGAGTTGAACTAATCAATCAAGGACTCTTAGATGATTGGACTGTTTTTCCTCATCACATCCCATAGTGACAGTGATCCCTCTCCTGAAATATGTCAGAGAGTCACTGTTGCATTGATGGCAGCTTTGGAAGCTTTCCTCTGGGGCCCCCCAAAATATGTTTTCTCTTCCCTGTGCTAATTTTTTCTTATCACCCATAATTCCTTGGACTTGATTTAATTGGCTGTTGTCTCCTTGTCTGATTATAAATGGAAACCCCTATAAATATTTTCACATAGACTGGAAAAGGAGAACTTAAGGATAATTGTTACAAGTGAGTGGGGGGAGAGATTGGGATGGGTAACTGGTGCCGGGCATTAAGGAGGACACATAATGTAATTAGCACTAGGTAAGTATTATATACAACTGATGAATAACTGAGCTCTACCTCTGAAACTAATGATATGCTATATGTTAATTAGTTGAATTTAAATAAAATTAAAAAGAGAAGTGAGGGCATGGGGTTGTTTCACAATATCATGTGTAGACTACAGAATTTATTTCAAGCTTAGAGGGCAAAATACTTTTGCTTATTATCTTTGAAGAGTGGATAGTAGAACAAATATATCAATAATGAATTCTTATTTTTAAAGTGAATTTTTATCTTAGGGAAATTTTAAAAATTGTACCATCCATAGTTACTGTAGATAATCAGAAAATATTGTTAAACAGCAATGAAAAAATTATAATTGGCCCAACTTTTATAGTGGACCATTTGATCTTATTTTTTCTTTTAAGATTTTACTTATTCATTTGAGAGAGAGAGAGAGATGGGGAGAGAGAGCATGAGTTGGGTGAGAGGCAGAGGGTGAGGCAGACTCCTCACTGAGCAGGGAATCCAATGCAGGGCTGGACCCCAAGACTCTCAGACCATGACCTGAGCCGAAAGTAGATGCTTAACCAACTGAGCCACTCAGGCACCCCCATTTGGACTTGTGTTTTAAAATCACTAAAATGTGTGCTATTCTAATGAATAAATCTCATCTCTAGGAATGTTTTCCAAGGCAATATTAATATATATGCAAATATTTATTTATAATATTTTCATTAAAGTTTTATACAAAATGCACAAAAATGGCTATGTACTTAAATTGTTTTATTCAGGTAATAAAGCAATATGATGACCTTAAAATGACAGTCTGGAAATATGTATATTAGTGGTAAGGAAGGGTGTTTATGTTTTACTTTGATTTTAGGTGTTGGAAAATTCTTCACACATATGTAACAATTATTATACATATATGGGGGAAGTGCCTAAAACATATACACTGAAATATATATGCCAAAAATAATTTACTCTGAGCAATCGCATTACAGAAGATCCTATTTTTTTCATTTCTAGGAGTTCTCTAAAATTACACAGTGATCAACACTGCACGCAGATCAAGTCTTTCTTTTTATTCATGTTCACTGAGTATGGGACGAAGTTGCTCTTATAAATGACCAATAAGGCTTAGAAAAACATAAAATGATCACAATTTCTTTGAACCAACATTTAAAAATACTTTCAGTTTTTATTAATTCTATCTTTAATTAGCTTTTCTTAATGATGTACATTTGATGATTAGGAAAGTGATATAATATCTAAATGATTATGTATCATAGCAGGTGATTAAGCCAGTCTATATTAGGGCATGACTGTGTTGGTATTAAATATTATTGGCTTTTGGATTCTGTCTCTTTAAAAATGACTATATGATGCATTTAATTATTCAATAACGTTTTCTTTGAATGTTGATAAATGCTAATTCATTGAACCATTGCCTTTGTATAAAATGCAGCATTGTGACTTTAGACTAAGAAAAAATAAGAAGCAGAAAACCTGTTTCTTGGGAATTCCCACTGCCAGGTATGTCTACTAAGCATTTAGGTGAGAAATGTTTGAAATCACATCAGTGTATATCACAGTGTAAATATGCAGCTGTTAAACCTTTATCTACAAAAGAAGAATGTCTCTCTGGGAGTAAAGTGTTTTAAATTCAAATTAGTTTATCCAATGTTCAATCTCACTTTCGTTTTTATAACAGTGAAAAGCAATTTGGAGAGCGATGAGCTATTTTGCTGTATTTTTATCAGTTTAGCTTGACTCAAACTATACTTAACTCTATAATCAAATTTATCTCATTGAATTTTTAAAGCTAAAATTTGGTACATAAATTTTTAAAACCCATAGAACTATCAACTGGCCACTCTGTCAGCTACAATTTTTCTTTAAGAATAACACCATTTTTTCTAAGGACTGTGAGATAAGGCACTACAGTGTTCCCCCCCCCCCCCAATTCTGTGCCTGTGCTTATATAAAGTATCTAGATTTGCCTCCTGTTTCATTTAAAATGCATTTCCATTGAGCTGTTGAGATAACCTGGATCACTCTCAATCAGATAAGGCAGATGGAATTTTAAAAATGTTTATAGTATCTATTTATGCTATTAAGGCACCTTTGCAATTTCAAAACTGGCTTTGTAAGCGAGGTGCTACAGCCACAGCCCATCTCGTCAATATGCTCTCACCCTTATTGAACTGTTTGTCTGGAGAATACTGCTGATTTATCTCCCTTTGGACAACTGGCAGCTCTCAATGTAAAGAAAGATCCTGTGTGAGGTGATGGTGGAGGTGGAGGAGAGAGAAGATCAGCTGTAGGAGGCTCGGATTTAGGCTACCTTTGATTCTGTATAATGTGTACAATCTAAAAGGTTTGCTGACCTGGTACAGTAGCTATTTATTCAGAGTAGAGATGACGGGGACGCGGCAGGCTGTGCAGGAGATAGGCAGCTAAGAAGAGAGGGCGCGAAGGCTCCCAACCTGGTGTTGCTGAGTGGTGTCCTCACAGCCAGAGAGCCCAGCAAAGGGGATTACAGCCCTGCGCCAGGCAGATGGGATCTGTTAGCCTCTGTGGACTCCAACAATAGACCACAAAGGAAGGCTGCCTCTGTGTTCCCAGACAGGGAATGAGATGACTGCTGGGGCTGCGGGCCCCGCATGGATTTGTAAAGCAGAAGGGAGGAATATCTTTCATACAGCTCAACTCAGACTTCTGCCATCATCTTGGGCTAGAAGCTGTGAGTTTGCAATTCTTTCTCCTTTGCTCTGCCCTGTCCTCAATTCTTACAAAAAAAAAAAAAAAAAAAAAGATTTCATAGATATTTTCATTTGTTCATCCATTTATTCTTTCCTGAACATTTATTGAGTGGCCAAGCTATACTAGGTAAAATACTAGCCCTAGGGGACAAAGCAATCTGCCTCACAATCTAGTAAAGAAAACAAACATATAAAAACACAATAAAAAATAGAGAAAATGCAATTAAGTTGTACTGACTCCAAACCCAATGTTCCCTAGAAACCCTGACTATACCCTTCAGCCTGCACTTTACGTCTTTGTCAACAATGATGTAGAGTGAGGTGTTAGTGGCTCCTGGTCATGAGGCAGTTTCCTTAGAACAGCCAACATTTTCCTGACCATTACTTGAGAAAATAGTTATTTGATGTTTTATTTTTCATTTTAATACTTAGAAGCTTGTAAAAAAAAGTTGAAATGTATCATAATCATAGATACAAATCAACATACAAGTGATGGAGGACATCGTGCCCCTAATTTTAGAGCTGTTCGTTGCTATATGAGTATCAGAGTCAGCAAAGGATGACATTTCCCATTACAGAGGATAGGACAGTTCTGCATGAGGAGCAGATGGAAAGCCATGGAAGAGAGTGTGCACGGGAGCTGCACACAGTTTGGGTGCAATGTTAGCTCCTAAGAAATTAACTTTGCAGATGGAAGAAACATCTCCAGATGAATTTTAAGAAGTCAGGCTGAATTAAGTGCCTTATAAATCCTTTAAATTTCTCCCAAAGAAAAACCCACAGTAAAGATATATATGATTGTTCAAACTTGTTGGACAGACATTTCCTTACTGTAAATCAGTGCAGATATTAGGCTACAGGTCTGCTGAGCTCTACACCATGATGCAGTCTCTGATGACATTCTATTGCCTGGGAAGAATGATAGTTTGGAAGTTAGGACACCTGAGTCACACACCAAATTCTGAGCAAGCCATTTTCTCTTTCTGGGTTTGTATTCTCATTAGAAGTAGGACTTTAAATCTCTAAAGAAAATTTCAGTTGTCACAGATAAGGAGAAGAATGATTGCCGAGGAACTTAGGTCAGGGCTTCTCTGGCATGTGTGTTCTCTAATTTTAATCTTTTGAAATGTTCTCCTTAAAAGCAGCAAATCTGCACAGGAAACAACCAAATGGACTCTTTGTCCATGTGCCCTGGAAGCTAGGAATGGCCAGTTAATAGCCATTTGTTCAGTACGAACTTCCAGTAGGAAGACAGGACAGCCAGCGGGTAGAAGACAGCCTCTTCTCTAGGAATGCAGAAAGAACACAAACAAGAGCAAAACTTGAGCCTAGTCTGCTTTCCTCTCACCTTGTATTATTATCCCCTTCAAATACATTTCCACTATGACAGTAACAATAATATCCTTCATAGAAACTGTAGTAAGCCAGTCTCATGTTGCCATTAAAACTGCAAGATTTGAGCATGAGTGGGTGAGGTGGGGTGGGCAGAGGGAAAGGGAGAACTAGGCCCCCCCATTAAGTGGGAAGGATGCTGGGATCATAACCTGAGCCCAAGGCAGATGCTAAACTGACTGAGCCACCCAGGTGCCCATCCACAGTTATTTTTTTTTAAACCATACAATACACTAAATAAGTATATAGACTCTCTGTCTACTTGTGATCTTTCTCCTCTATGTCAAATAAATAAATAAAAATCTTTAAAAAAAAAAAAGTATATAGAGTGGTTTCCTCCATCATCCGGCTTTGAGATGGAAGAGAGACAAATCTCTATATCATTCATGTCTGTCTCTAAGGCTTAGACCTGGAACCCTGTTGATACATATTTTATTTTCTTAAAGGCAGAGGTGATAGTAAGGATAAGAATGGATAGTTTTATATCATTTTCTCTTAAATATATTTAAAACAATGTCCATTGAGAACAATACGTTCTGAATAGCATCTTACATTAGGCAATTGGTTTAACAGTTTTAAGAGTGGTTTACAAGCCTGGTCAGGTTTCCTGGGTTTAAATTCCAGCTCCGCGATTTACTAGCTGCATGATCTCAGGCAAGCCTCAGTGTTCCTTACCCTGTAATATGGGTTGATAATTGAACCAACTTCTCAGTATTTTTGTGAGGATAAAATGACTGATGCAATCTATTCAGTTAAGTGACTAAAACACAGTAGGTATCAATATTTAATGTTATTATTAAATGAAAAAATAGCTTTAGATTCGCTAATGCCCACAGAAATGTCTTATCCTACGCTATCAATAAAGATATAGAGAAGAATATTTTTAGCCTGATCCAAAAGATCATACTCTGCCCATATTTTTCTGAACTCCATTTCTGAAAAAGAAACCATGGCAAGAAGAAAAAGGGATTAAAGCATACTTTAGGGAATCATATACTTTCTCATTACTATTCCATTCTCACTGCTTTCTAATTCAGCCTCTAAGTTGAACTGAAACCCCAAGCCTCCTCCAATCTTTTGATCAACTCAGAGTTTAATCCTTTCCATTTTAGCTGGATTTGCAGTAAGAAGAGACTGTTGAATTATAGAAGACAACTCAATCTTCACTAAACATTAATGTCTTTGATTTTTGGTTTTCTTTTCTTTTTTTTTTTTTTTAATTTCAGGGGATCCTCATGTCAAAATATCTTTCTGGAATTTATGAGAGAATAAAAATTAATATCCAAAAGAAAGTCTGTCTATCAAAAGTGATGTAGAGGTAAGTAAAAGCTTCATGAACAAAAACAAACTACTATGCTTTTGTGTTAGATGTAGAATACTGCCATTATCCTTTTATAAGAACCTTACTTTTGACAATAAGGAAATAAAGTACCCAAGAAAACATTTTTCCTGACTAGAGCCTTTTATATAAATAAATATATTGCCTCTTTCCTGTCCTTCTCCACCAGTGTTAAACAATGGCCACTTAGAAAGGAAATGATGTCAATACCCTACTGATAAAAATCAAACTGCACTAGAGAAAACACAGTGAAACACAACAGAAAAAAAAAACAAACCCACAGCTTTGTAACCTCTGTAGTTTGTCATGGTAATTCCATGAAGAGCAGTCAATTATTAAATTTAAAGCGTACTTCTACTACATCCCCATGTAACTTGAGTTTATTATGGTTGTACAGCTTTAATATATGCATTTTCCAACAAAAACAACAAAGAAATCTAAAGGAATAGGTAAAAATAAATTGTCTTTGGCAATCAGAATTTATAGCCTTAAATGTATGTAACTCTCTTTTGATTAAATCTTAAAATTTGACTGGCATCCCACCCCCTTTAATAGCTATCCATTCTGGGAAAGGCGATTTCAGCAGAGTTTACAGAATGATTGTGGGAAATATCTTGAAGACTGTTTATCAATTTAATGATACTGAATAAATGCTTGCCAGAACATTCAGACTACGGATAAAAGATAGTATAAAATATGTGAAGAATGATCCCATACCTGTAGCAAATTTGCTGTGCTCGAATTTAATGTGTTGCAAATCAACCTTATTCTCAAGGAAGTGATTTCTCCCGAGGATGTTCTAGTTCTTCCAGAAGAAGCATATATCTGGATGACCTGTTTGTCAGCTTGAAGAACCATGAAGGTCAAATATCTTTTTAGTTTTTTAACTAAACTAAATTAACTGCTCTGCAAATTAACTGCTCTTGTGCAAACTATTTAGAAGAATAAACTTTTATAATAGTAATAGGTTATATATATTTTTCCATCAGCATTTCTTAGTTGATTATTAACCAGATGTGGGGATTATAGGAAGCCCTCCGTTGTATCTGCATTTAAATATTTAAAACCTTTTATATAAGTGCTATAACAAAGCAGAGCTAATCCTGGCAGTCATTGCTGTCTTTCAGATAAGACAATGATGTCCTAAGCTTTACCACAGTGCTATAAAGGGAGAAGGGTATTGTTTAAAATGGATGGTGTCATCAAATCACCAGAAGCAAGGTGCCACAACCCACTCCAACTCCCAAAGGTCCAAAGGAAATGTGGAATGCTTTCCATGCCAGAACTCTCAGTTCTTCATTTCCCCTGATATCAAAGGTCGTATTTTAATTAAAGACTAAGCAGTAATGGAGGACTCAGTCACCAACACAATTTGACAACTCAAGGAAACAGTAAAGCTGAAAATATTACCCTCTAGAGAGATCCATGTGCTCCTTTCACAAAACTCTCTTCTTTCCAGCAGTCCCAGGTTGAACAGAGTCTAAAGTTACAAGTTCTCAAGGAAAAAAGAGAGTGGAATATTATCCTTGAAATGACCTTGGAAATTCCTCAGCTGGCTGAATGTTCTCTCCAGATAAAGAGACCAAAGCACAAAATAATAACAGCAATAATAATACACAATAACTGAACTCAGTATGTTTTCAAGTATGCTGTCTTGCTTTTAGTTCTTGATGAATTTGTTCAATCAACATTTAATTATTTAATTTTAGCCTCATATTTAAAAAGAAAGACCAAAAAAAAAAAGACATCAGTATTAGTTTTGTGCCTCAGTTATGGCTGTTAAGTTTCAAATCAAAAAAACAAAACTTGAGGGGCACCTAAGTGGCTCAGTGAGTTAAGCCTCTGCCTTCAGCTCAGATCATGATCTCAGGGTCCTGGGATCAAGCCCCACATCGGGCTCTCTGCTCAGCAGGGAGCCTGCTTCCCCCTCTCCCTCTGCTTGCCTCTGCCTTCTTGTGATCTCTTTCTCTCTGTCAAATAAATAAATAAAATCTTTAAAAAAAATTTTGAAGTGTATCTCAAAAGAATAACAGAAAAATTGGAAGGGATAAAGATAAGCTCAAAAAGACTCTGGGACAATTACTCAGGCAAATAAAAAGCTCAACTGCACTGTACCAGTTTTTATTTTCTGATCACTCATTAATTTCATCAATTTGGGGGTTATTCATAAGGAATTAGTTTACATGCTACTATTGGGACAAGTCTACAGCCCTGAAATTCTTAGGGCAAATTTATTGCATATGAATTCCCAGGAGAATTTTTAATTTATTTGGAAATTAAATTAAAGAGTGGGATATTAAGGATGACTTTTATTTTGTTTCTTCCAAAACCACTTGGAAATACTCCTTAGATTACATAAAATTTATTTTTATAATAATCCTGTAACAACCCGAAGCATATATAAATGACAAAACTTGAGACTAACTGACAAAGGAAGAAAGAAAGAAAATAATTATAAAGTGATAGAGCCAAATAATGGAGTCATATAATTCTATGACTTGAGATTCTACTTGAAATTGAACTCTGATTAGACCTGTGCTGAATTGCATTCCAGTGACTGGCCAGCCATATAGTCTTAAACTTCAATCTGCATCTATACCCATCTATGCCTATGAGAGGCAAAAATCAGAATCCTTGTTGTGAAGATTGCTATAACAAAAGAGATTGCCTGATACAGTGCTATATCGGCTAATTTGTAGGTACTTAAAAGATAATTTTATTTTATTGATTTATTACTTTTTCACTACACAGATTCTGCAAGAGGGCAAATATCATCTATTGTATACGTGTGAGCACAGACAGTGAAGAAAAAGATGTGAAGCATCACTCTGAGAACTTGTTTTGCAGGTAATATTTGAAGGATTTTAGGAATTTACTGGGATTTTAGGAATTTCCTGGTAGTTACATGAAGTAAGGGAAACTGTCATTTCTTCCATATCAAGCAAATATTCTAATTTTGAAACAAAACACCATGATCAATTCAGAGAGAGAAAGAAAGAGAGGGAGAAGGGGAAAAAATATACATAAGGATACACGAGAAACTGGTAAGGTTGCCTCTAGGGAGGAGGAATGGGGGGCAAAAGTGGAAAAAGACGTAATTTTCACTTTTTTCTCTATTACAGATGGAATGTTTGTGTCCCTCCAAATTCATATGTTGAAAGCCTGTCCCGTAAAGTGATGGTATTAGGAGGTGGGACCTTTGGGAGGTAATTAGGATTAGATCAGTTCATGATGAAGGCCTCACGAATGGGGTTAGTGCCCATTACAAGAGTCATGAGAAAACTTACTTCTCCCCTCTGCTCTCCGCCATGTTGGGGATACGAAAAGAAGTCAGCAGTCTGCAACCCTTAAGAGGGTTCTCACCAGAATGGGACCATGCTGGCATCCTCGTCTGAGATTTCCAGTCTCTGCATGTGTGAGGAATAATGTCTGTTGTCTATAAGCTACTCAGTCTATAGTACTTTGTTAAAGCAGCTCGAACTGAGGAAGAAACTTCTTTTATATCTGTGTATTTTTGTATTGTGTGTGTGCACATTTTTGTTACAATTACTTTATTTGTTATTTGGAAATAAAAAGAAATTAAAGACTTTAGAAATGGAATTTAACTACCTCAGCACAATACATTCCCAGCAATCACGTCAATCACTGTATTTGGGGGATAACTCTACACTTTATAGGGAATCAAATGAGAGTAGAAAAGTTTGCTAAGCATAACCTTCACGGAGGTGCTTTTATAGGGGTCAAAATAATCCTTATATATTCGAGTACTCTAAACTAATTTGTATTTATATATAGAAGCCTGCCACCACAAGCAGCTATGCATTGATAATTCAACCAAATAGCAAATATTTTAAAAATTATATATGCAAACCTCTTTGCTAGGCCTTGGATGGGGAAGTAATGGGAAGAAGTCAGAAAAGAACCTATAACAATGGGTAAGATACAGAGCCCTCTGTGTCCTAGATTATAACACAGTAGAAAAGACAGAAACATATTTAAACAACCAAATAAGGCATCATGGAATAGATTTTATAAGTGCATATAACATTTATAAATGCTGTATGATGTGAAAGAAGGGAAGGTTTTTTGCGTTTAGGAATACTTGAGAAGGTGTCTTTGGGGAAGGTGTTATACGAACTGATACCTGAAGGGCATCTACAGATTGAAAGGCCTTTCAGACAATAAAAGCAGCGTGAGTCAAGGGGCAGAGTTTGGAGAGGCCAGGGTGTTTAGACTGGGTGAGGTGCTAGGGTACCAAGAGAAGGGCAGCACATTAGGAGAGGGAACCATCAAGAAAGGGCCAAAGCAGATTAGGGTTTGGACATCATGTTAAGGACTTTGAACTTTTTCCTATAAGAAATGGAGAACATTTGAAGACCTTCCACCCAAGCTCACATGTTCAGATGATAAAGTCTGGACTGGCATGAGGGACAAGTGAGGACAGTGAGACAGGAGGAGGCTGTTGGGAGGGTACCCAACATTAGCTCCCTTTATGTGAAGCACGGCTCTGACTGTCAGCACAGAAGTAATAAAAAGTGGGCTCGCCTGCAGGGACAACTCCAAAGCAGACACATCCCATTGCCTCTTTTCACATAGTTTGAATCTGGAATCTTTGTTAACATCCTGAAAAGAAACACATCTGGCATTATTCGTGACTGCCTTAAGTGGAGAGGTAATTCAAAAGCAATTGCCTGGCTCTGTTAACCAGAATTATGCCAGGGGTCATGGCTATTTGAATCAATAAAAAAAAATAGCAGTTGAGATGTTGCCCCTTTAAGAGCTTCAGGCTAGACCATTTTCACTATCCACAGGAAGATTTTTTTTTTCCCCAATTAAGGATGGATTTCCTTTGAATCTGGGTTTTTGTACAACAAAATATTGTACAGTAAGTTTCCAGGGATAATTTCCTAAGACCAGATTTTATTTATAGCTTTTGATTCTTCATCTAAATAAGAGATATTTTTTCCAACATAAGAAGCTGGTTATTCCTGGAATTCTTTGGAAAAGTTATACCAGCAAAGTACCTGGCTCCCAGTTGGAAGAAATGCCTTTGTAGTTTAAGGAAGCTTAAACAGAAGCCTTCACTGCTGATTTGGAGACTGTGTCAAACATCAGAGGAATTTTCCAATGAGGCTTTAAGAGTGTCGCATTTGCTTTAATTAGGAAGATACCTGGCCGTTTAATGGGAACTTCTCAAGCTATTGGAGCAGAACTAGAATAAATGACCCTATTTATTTGGAGAAATAAAGTTAGCCTTGTCACAGGTGCTTCATAAAGCAGCACATAATTGCAAATGGGAAGTAAGGAAAGTAACAAAAGAGAGATTTGCAACAAAGAAAATTGTACCTATACATGTAGCTGCCTTTTTCTTACCAAGAACTGTCAGAACAATGCATGCTTACCAAGAAAGACAAAAGGGAACCTATTTTCATAACAGAATATCTAGGAATATTCATTTTATTTTGCTGGAAATGAGTTGCACTATCAGTAGAATTTAAACATTTTCCAGTAATATGATTTTTCTACTTATCAAGAAAATTACAGTATTTGAGTTTTTGTTTAGACTAAGGGCTCTTTAGTTAAGAGAGGAAACTCCTATAAACTTTTCAAAACTTGAGTACGCTATTCAAGTAATTTTTTAAAATAAAGGCTATGATAAAAATCCAAGATCCCTTTAAGAAGTAAGATAGTGCTAGAAGCTTCTGGGAAGAAGTCATTATAAAAAGAAAAAGCTTGTAGAGCTTGTAAAAGATGGTAGTTCAGTGTATATTAGCTTTTATGCCAGCTAGTCATTGTAAAGGACAGAGTCTCTTAAAAAAGTAGAGAAATTAGAAAAAAGAAAAAAACAAACACTGTGTCAGAAAGAAAGTCCCTGAGATGTTTGGGTAATCTGGGCAGTGCTGCCTCCTGAAAAGACTTCTCTACTGAGGTGGATTTGTCTTTTCTACCTTGGTCCACATGAGATCTTTCCTCAGGGCAGAAAGATGTAAAAATCTGGAACCCCCCGCCAGTAGAGCTAAGAACTAATCGGAAGTCCTAAGGAGGCAATGTAATGCCTCCTCTCTGATCACCTGTGAGTGGCACTTCAAAACCCCCCAAGGAAGTTCAGAGTCCGTTTTCTGGGAGAGCTATTTCTCTCAAGAATGCACCAAAGTACTAGGAGTCCATGGTGTGTCTTTGAATGACTTTGAATTTAGGAAAATGCCCTGAATGAGTTAGAACAGGATTTAAATTTGCAATGGTTGGTGAGATTTAAAGTGTATTAAAATTTTTTACTCCTTTGACATTTGTTCTCAGTATTGCCATTTTATAAGTAAATGAGTAAATGGTTACAGTGTTAACTTCTGTGTTTTGTTATTTTAACAAAGGCATTGGGTAGGTAGGAAAGAAATAGAAATAACTAAAAATTTAAGCCTATGGCCAGTGGTGCATGAAAACATATTCAGGATCCCTTTTATCTGGTGGCAGCCACCGTGTTATGCCCATAGAACTTATACAAAAAGTTGCTCAGCCTAATAAGCTCCAACTTACAGAGAAAGGACGGAATAATAAGACATTATTCTGGACAAGGGTAAGAAATGGTACTTGTAGCTGTTCGTATCTCTGAAGTACAACCATGTCTGAATTCCAACTTTGGTCATTTCAAGTATTTCATCAAGCTATAACTTAACCTCAGGCGTTTATCTTTTTTGCTTTTAAAGGATTATTCATGAAACTAAGGGACTGCAGCCATTCTGGAATAATCCCATTTGCTCAGGACACATCATGTACAATACCACCTCACTCCTAGGGGCCACTTTTCTTCCAGGCCCTTTTATTGGTATTATATTACCAACTCTCTGAATTGCCCTGTGAGGCATGTATCCGTGGTACCACATGATTTCCGAAATTAAACCACAGAGAAGTTGGAAGTCTGTCCTAAGTTAAGATATATACTACATAATTGTTGCATATTATTTGTGGTGTGTCTCTTTTTGTCTCTCTCTTTTTTTTTTATCACTTAGCAAAATGTATAACCAAAGAGACCAGAGGAAAGGGAATAGGCAATCTAATTCATACTGTCACTTAGTAGATGGCAAAACCAAATCCCTGCAAATTTCTAAACCATGTGCTTCGATTTAGTTTGTCAGGACATGAAGCAACATAACAGAATTGCCACGTGAAGAACAGCTAAAGGACATCTAAATGTCCTTCACCTTGGTAGAATCTGATGAAAATAAAGAGGGAAAAATTTAAACAAACCTTCACTTTTGGTAACTGGACTTAACTTGAAATAAACATGTAATCTTAGAAAAATAAGGTGAACCATTTTGGTTTCCTTTCCTATAGGGTTGAATGCAGATTTTGTCAGTATGGAAGCTTATACAATTGCAGATTCCTTAAAAATTCATGAGAAATAGATATTAAAAATAAGAAAAGAATTGCAATAAATTTCAAATTTTTCCAAGGTTATAAGTACAGTAAGCATCAAAATGCCAGGAAAAGCATAATAGTTTTATTAATTTACTGTCTGTGCCCAATTTTTTTCTGTGTATTCTTTTATGTTATAATATTTTTGTACAGGGCACCAGGGTGGCTCAGTCATTAAGCATCTGCCTTCGGCTCAGGTCATGATCTCAGGGTCCTGGGATGGAGCCACGCATTGGACTCTCTGCTCAGAAGGAAGCCTGCTTTTTCCTTTCCCACTCCCCCTGCTGTGTTTTCTCTCTCTCTCTCTCTCTGTAAAATTAATAAATAAATAAAATCTTTAAAAATATATTTGCATACTATTTTCTAGACAGAAGTAGAAGAGAATTTAGTCTTTCTTTTAACATTGTTGAACACGACTTTTTCCCTCAATAGCTTAAAACCTTTCTTAGCTCTACACATCATTGTTACTGATGTAAACAGCTGTCAAAATATGGAGGCCCCACTTTAGCTGTGGTTTTGCTTTCTGTGGCTTCAGATACCCATGGACAACTGTGGTCTAGAAGCAGATGATCCTCCTTCTGACATGTCATCAGAAGGTCAATAGTAGCCTGATGTTACGTCACAATGCCTACGTCATTCACCTCACCTTATCGTGTCTGCATTTTATCATCATCCTCACATGAGGAAGAAGGGTGGGTATAGTACATTAAGATATTTTGAGAGAGAGAGAGACCTCATTCACATAACTTTTTTGTATATTGTTATAAGTGTTCTATTGTATTATTGTTGTTAATCACTTACTGTGCCTAATTTCTAAACTAAATTTTATGACAGGTACATATGTATAGGAAAAAACATAGTACAGTTGACCTTTGAACAATGCAGGGATTAGAGGTGCCAAACCTCCTCACAGTTGAAAATCTGCGTGTAACTTTTGACTCCCCCAAAACTTCACTAATAGCCTATTGTTGAGGAGAAACCTTACTAATAACATAAACAGTTGATAACACATATTTTATATATGTGTCATATATTATATTCTTAAAATAAAGTGAGCTAGAGAAAAGAAAATGTTAAGAAAATTATAGGGAAGAGAAGATACACCTGCAGTACTATACTATGAAAAATCCATGTATAAGTGGACCTGCCCAGTTTAAACCCTTGTTTCTCAAGAGGCCATTGTCTGTATGGGGTTCAGTACTACCCAGTGTCAGGCATCCACTGAAGGCCTTGGACTGTATCACCTGTAAATAAGGTGGGACTACTGTATAGGGGAAAATCTCTACCAAGTGTCTTTCATAGAGAACCTTAGGATTTCAGAGTATTTTAAGTTTTGTTATGCAATGTACTCACCATGGTCTTTGAATTGATGACAAGCAAAAGACTTCTGACTCTGTCTGTTGAGTCAGGATTAGGATTCCTGGAAAACCCACCTCTGCAACCAATCACTTAGCAATTACTCTACCTGTACAAGAAAGTGACTGTGAACCACATAAACGTATACCCAAAGTATCCCTAAAATAACTAACTATTCTTTAGCCAAATTCCACACATTTGTGGCCACTCCAGCATGGCCTGACATGGAGGTGGGGTGGGAGTCAGGATGGAAAGAGACAGCAGTCTTAATTTCAGTTAAAATATCTTACCAATTTCACAAAATTTCACAAAAATTATTATGACCTTGTAAATATTGCCAGGGCTTATTCTGGCAAGGGGCCTGTATAAGTAAGGGAGCTAAATCATAGTAAATTCATCTCTGCTAAACTTAACAAATTGAAGAAACTAAAGATTATGTAAAATTTAGAGTACTGATAAGAGTAGAAATTAAGACATATCCTGATTGGCATCCTTTCTCCATGTAATAAGTAATTAATGATAAGTTTTGATTTTTTTTAAGATTTATTTATTTATTTGAGGGAGAGACAGAAGGGGAGAGAGGGAGTGAGCACACAGAGGGAGAGGGAGAAGCAGACTCCCCTGCTAAGCAGGGAGACCTATGTGGGGCTTGATCCTAGGACCCATGATCCTCAATCCCAGGATCATGACCTGAGCTGAAGGCAGATGCTTCACTGACTGAGCTACTCAGGCATCCCTGTCAGTTGATTTTAGTAATATATGTACTACAGTAATATGAAGTATGAATGTCAATGTTAATATTAAGAAAAGATTTTTATAAACAGAACATAACTTTTTTTTAAGTTTAGTAGATTCTAATGTAAGGATAGGTTCCCCCAAATCAAATTTTCAATAATGTAAAAGATTTAAAAGGCATTACCTAAAGCTGAGGTTGTGGAACAAATGGCCGATTAGTTGATAGACTGTTTAAGTGTTTGGCTAATATAATGAGAAATCTGAGCACTTTTCAGAGTATGAAGGGTTTCTGAGATGGTGAAAAAAAGCATGAAGAGTTATCAAAAGTCTGAATATCTAAGGTAATATTGTCTGAAGACTTCTGACAATGAGATGGCATACACTAAAATTGGTATGGAAATGAAATCTTTTTAGCAGTCATTTAGCAGTAAGAAATGACTTCCATGAGATGCAAAATGTGAAGTTTATGACACAGTGACCTGAAAATCATTATTCCAAAATAAGACTTTACTCTGTTTCGTGTGACATGAATATGAGCCTAAAAATGGGTCTGATAATTACTTTTACTAGATACTCTCCATTTTGCACTGATCTATGTGCTAGATTCTGAAAGATCATTATTAGTCAGCAGTCTCTAACTTTTCTTTCTTCTTTTTAGCCTGTTGCTCATTAAAAGAACAGTGAACAAGATAGTTAAGTACTTAAGTGCTCAGTTTCTTAGTGGTAATTTCCTTATTTCGGTGTACTCCTCTCAAAATCCCTATCATTTTATCTCTGCACTACTTTGGACACTTAGGACACTAGGCCTCTCAATATGGAGACAATGTATAGGGTGAGGGGTGTGGCAGCTTTGGGATCAAACAGAACAGACCCTGGATCCACCATAATGTGACCAAGGGCAAGTTATCTCACCTTTTCGGTATTCCATTTCCCAGTGGGTTCAACTCTACTTAAAAAAGGATGAAGTAAGAATGTACACATCCAACATGATGCTTTCAATGCAGCAAGAGCCAACTAAGTGAATGAATGGATTTATGTGACCTGTGTTTGTCTGTCTATATGATAAAAAAAAGTCATCCCAGATACACTGATCTATCCAGCTGTGTCACTTTTTATGATATTAAAATGAAGTTTATTCACTGTGGCTCTGTAGGTGTTTGTGATCTTTATCAAATGTTTCTCCCGCAGAAGCTCAATGCGTTACAGTTTTCAGCAGATCAAAATACTGAAACAGAACTCCCTCTCTCCACCCCTCTTTCTGTTCATCCATCTGTCTATCTCTGTCTTGGTAGCTATTTCTATTGCTTTCTCTCCTGTTTCGAAAGAGAAGAAAGGAGGAAAGTTAATGAAGAGGGGAGCAGGGGCATACAAGCTTTTGGCAATTAAGAAGGCGGTTAGAAGGTTTTAACTTATTCTACTTGCCAAACTCTGAACTTATAGTAAGGAATAGAAGTGCTGTTCTCTTGGAGATTATTTGCCCCCATTCGTTGCCAGGGGTAACGTAATGTCAGAGACAAGCAGGAATTTGGCGGGCCACAGGCTTGCTGTCATTGCCTGAATCTTCTTTCCAAGGCGCATGTTTACAAACATGCTCTGTTCCCCTTCACAAAAGCAGACACAGACGCACAGGGACTTGAAGGCTTTGCACTGTGTGTGTGAAATGGTTTCATTGAAGAGCTCCTGCTGTCAATTCTCAGACAATGCAGACGACAGGGAGAGAGTGCCAGTGGCTGACTAAAAGCTAGGGTGGGCAGGAGGCTACATACACACACACACACACACACACACACACACATATACCATCCATATAAATACACACACACATATACGTGATGAATAGACACTCAAGATTAGAATTTGTTACGGAAAATTTGGCTTACGTAGCCATAATCAAAGCCAGGAAATACTGAACTTGAATGTTGGTATCTTTGTTTCTTGGAGGCTTCACAGTGGTGCAGGAGGATGCATCTCATCCCAACGGTCAGTATGGAAATAAAGGACTATTCTGAGTACCGCCAGTCCTGTGACTATTTACTGCTATTTACACAGCAATAGAAAAAGTTCCTCATACAGCATAGATCGGAGGACCAATG
>CM052800.1:93431722-93477932 GCA_028533885.1 Nasua narica | reverse complement strand
TAAACCAAGATTCCCTGGCTCACATTCTTTAATCTGTAGCATTTTAGCCAAGTATAATCACCTGAATCATGTAACTATAGTCATATGTATCACATAGACCTTAATAAATCCAATCAGTGTTTTATTAATCAATTCTTTAGAGATGTAGAAAATGTGTGACTGATAAATTTTCCAGCTGCTCCCTTTTGGAACTGGAGGTTTAGGTGAGTAGGTGTAAAAGGAAATAAAACATCATTTTAGAACTTTAGATTTTGACAAGTAACAAATAATTTATAAGAAGAAGAAAACAGAATACGAGCCATCCTTTTGTGCTCCAAAGAAAATGCCTTGGAGAGGTTATGAATAAAGAATACCCACTGAAGCAGAAAAATGCAAAAGAATGCAAGGTTTAAAATTTCAATAACAATGAACATGTTTTTATGTTGGCTTGCAACTTCTCTGCAGATGTTATTTTGAAAGTTTGGACTTTTGCTAGTTCTTAGCACAAAACATGTATCTTTGGTCTAATCACTGAGATTTGGTTAGGGAAGTCCAGCTGGAAATAGCTTCTGGAGATAGATCTTTATGTTTTCCCAAGGTGAACATAATTTTTGTGTTTTGGTATAGAAAAGATCTTTTGTAAGCCAACCCACTACAGGAAAATTATGGCATAAATCTGGCTGAATGTTCTCTAGGGAAGCAGGAGAACAAGCAGAATTTAGTTGACATGCTGTTTCTCCTGCCTACACCTGACACTGATTTCAGCTCATAGCTCATCGAGTTTGTATTGGTTTCAGGTAAATCGAAAGTCATAAAAATGAAATGGTTAGTGCCTGAATGTGTGTGGTGTGTGTGTGTGTGTGTGTATAAAATCATTCCAATGGAACAAATTGTTATCACAGAATAATTTCTATTTCTTGTAAGGTAATTGGATATTAATTTAGAAAAGGCACTAAAAACAAACAAACAAAAAAAGGAAACATTTTCAGGAAGTAATCAAAGGACAATTACACTGCAGGTCTTGGTTACGTCCTCTGTTGTCTGCTACCATGAACTTCACATCTAGTACTGCCCGTATTATGAATAGAACAAAACAGCAAAAACAAAAATAAAAACAGATGAGCAACCAAAGAAAAACAGACAAGATTTTCATTCAAAATGTTGGGCTTGAATTCCAGCCTTTTTATTTACTAATCATGGACTTATAGGTAAGATTTTTATATCCATTTTCCTATTCTTATAGAGGAGAGAAAGATGGGGTGCTAATAGTTACTTATCGTGGTGGAAAGGAAATTTTATTTGTGTCACTAACAAGAAAAACAATTGGTATAGTGTGAATAGTTGAACAATGAGGGGGTTAGGGATGCTGACCACCACCCACCCACCCACCCCCCGCAGTAAAAAAATCCATGTATAACTTTTGATTCTCCAACTTAACTACTAATAGCCTACTGCTGACTGGAAGCCTTACCGATAACATAAAGAATCAATTAACATCTATTCTGTTTGTTGTATGTATTACATACCATATTCTTACAATAAAGCGAGCCTGACAAAAGAAACTTATTAAGAAAATCATAAGAGAAAATAACACTTATATGTGGTACTGATAGAAAAAATTCATATAGAAGCAGATCTGCACAGTTCAAACCAATGCAGTTTGAGGGTCAACTGTATACCTGTAAATTACTTATTGCTTATTATATATAGGTAGTAGAATAAGATATGAGCTTTAGAATTTAAAATATTACAGTTGCGTTAATATTTCTAGACCAGCATAATCTCTCAAATTCAAGTTCAGCATTGTACAATGTATGTCTGAAGTAAACGACAACTAAAGAGTACATTCTGTCATTTCAGAAACATTATTGATGACATGTTTTTCTAGTGCCATTTAAGCTCTCCTGGGTTAGGTTTAAATATGTTTACATTTGGTATTCCTTCTCATTCCAAAAATTTCTCTTCATCTATCTGAAGGCTTTTCTGGAAAAAAAAACTACATATAACATTTATAATTTATAGATTTATACCTTTTGTCATCTCACATGATGCTCATTGTGACCCTGGAAAAGTAGACAGTGATGTACTGTTACGGATTGAATTGTGTCCCCCTCAAAAACAAAACAAAACAAAACAGAACAACAACAAAAAACCCAAAGTCCTAACTTCCTACATACCCATGAAAATGACTTTATTTGGAACTAGGGTTCTTACAGATATAATCAGTTGAAATAGGATGGGCATTTAATCCAGCATGATTGGTATCCTTTTGAGAAGATGGCCACGTGAAGACAGAGACTCACAGAGAGAATGTCATATGATGGCAAAGGCAGAACCTGGAGTTGCGTAGCTACAAGCCAAGGAATGACAAAGATGACTAGCAAACTCCTAGAAGCTAGGAAGAGGCAAGGAAGGATTCCCTTTCTGGTGTCAGAGGGAGAATGGCCCTGTTGACAGCTTGATTTCAGATTCTAGTCTCCAGGACTGTGAGACAGTAAATTACTGTTGTTTCAAGAACCCAGTTGGTGGTACTTTGCTGGGGCAGTCCTTAGGGAACTAATAGATGAGTCCTTGACACTAACTAACATTCACTGAGTGCTATGTGTGTATCGTGCACCAAAAATTCTCATAGTCTATGAGGTATTTCCCAGCATTATTTATATTCTACAGATTGGGAAGTTTAGGTACAGAGAGGTAAATTTGTTGGACCAAATTTATACAGCTAGTATGTGTCAGAAATTGTTTTTGATTCATGAACCTGAAAATAGGAATCATTAGTAACAACTTTGAAAATGAGTAAATTGAGAGTGAAAGAAATTGAAATACTATTCACCTTATCTTTTTAAAGTTAACTGTATTCATTTCCCATGTTCTTTTCCCTGTGTCTATTGACCCAAACATTTTTTTGTTACCCTTTTCTTTCCCAGTGTAGACCACATACCCCTCACTTATGGTGCCCTAAACTGAGTGAGTAATGTGATAAAGCTATGATCAATGAGACATTTAGAGAGAGGATGACCCTGCTATTCATACATATTTTAGTCAATTTAGCAATTTATAGGGCCAGCCTTGAATAGCAGATGAGTTTAATGCCTGTTTCTTAATAAATCTTATTAAATGCTATATCTGAAACTAATATTACAGTGAATCCTAACTGGAATTTAAAGAAAAATTTGAAAAAATTCTTATAAATATGATAACTATCATTTATTGAGCACTGCTAAGTATTAGATGTCACATTAGGTTTCTAAATACATGACTTTATTTAAATTTTGCCAGTGTCCCACAAGATCATTGCTACTGTATTATTTGTAGTGCCAAAGAAGAGCTCCATATGATAAAAATAAATTTTATCATTGAAGGCTGGCTTGCCATCTTTTAAATACAGAGGGAATAAATTCTAGAGGTAAGTAGGGCCATAAGATCACTGAATAAATCAATAATCATTATAGGACCAGCAGCTAGAAGCCAGACCTCTTGATTTCTAATGTAGAATTCTTCAAAGTGATAGTTTTAAGTTGTTCATCACCTAAAAATTACCCAGAAAGTTTGTTAAAAATATAGAAGACTAGAACCTTTTAGGGTAGGGCTCAAGAAGCTAAATTTTGGGTTTCCTAGTAAGTTCTTAAGCATTTTTGCATTTTAAATCACTAAGACTATGGTCAGGGAAAATATATCAGTCACTTAACTGGAGCCTGAAGACATAGACTGGAGAAGAGTTTTAAAGGATATGAGAAGAAGGGGAAAAAAAGAAAAAAACTGCATTTGCTCCTTACTAACACTCACGTATGAATGAAAGTGTAAAGAATTCTATGTTTTCTAAATTTTTAAAAATTCTCTAACACATGTTCACCCATTATTTTCTAAATTTTAACAATTCTCTAACATATGCTCACCCATTGATTTCAAATTTCCTTTTAAAAATTTGTCAGGGGTGCCTGAGTGGCTCAGTTGTGCTTGACTCTTGATTTCAGCTCAGATCATGGTCTCAGTGTTGTGAAATAGAGATTCTCTCTCCTTCTGCCTTTTGTCCCTACCCCTGCTTGCTTACACACACATGCTCTCTCTCTCTCAATAAATAAACTCTTTTTTAAAAATTGTGTTAAAACATGGAAAAACAACAAGAGATTCTATCGTGTCACATTCATTCTCTAAACAGAGTTGCAACTCAGGTAAGTATGTGACTGAACACAACACAGATTGATTGTGGGTAATATGACGGTTAAATTTAAGTACTTTCCCAGCAATGGATTCAAGAAGGTGTGTAAGCTACAGTTCACATTCCTCCTTGCTCTCTCAACTGTGCCTGTTGTGCCAGTCTGTGAGTTTGTCAAACTGGATTGAAGCAGCAGATCCTCTGTTTCCACTCCAGTCCCATGCTTCCAACACTCTGGCTTTAATTCTTCATCCCCGTGACATTCCACCAGTTTGGAAACTGGGCACACATACAGGATTAATGCTAGAATTAGAGCTGTTTTAGCAGGGTTTGTTGTTGTTGTTGTTTTGATTACACAGTGGGAGGATTTTCATAGATGTTCAGCCCTTAACTCACTTAACACTACTTTGTCCTGAAATCTCTCCACTAATTCAACTGTGCATTGGTCTATTAACCTAAAATCACTTCAATTTTCAACTAACACAGAACATACTTCAATGATTGTCCTCATCTTGCTAAGACTATACAACTTTCTCTTACATGTAAAATACTGTGTTTAGTTACTAGTCAAGTAATTAGAGGTGCTCTTACTCAAACTCTTTCAAATCAGTATGCCTTAATTTCTATAGCTAAAAAATAATGTGCTTACAGCAAAGGGATTTTAAAGGTCTCTTCTAATGTTACATATCCATATAACTCAGATTGGGAACTAAGAGTTGTATTCTGGACATTACATTTGACACCTCTAAATCAGGTACTTCTGTATTATGTAAACTTAAGAAAGTGTCAAAACTTAATAGAAAATAAGATAAATTGATGGACTAATAGAAAAATGTGATAAAGCAAATATAGTAAAATGGTAAGAGTAGGTGGTAAATATACAGGTATTCACTGTAAAATTATTTCAGTTCTTCTCTACTTGAAAAAAATTTGTAATAAATCACTGAAAATGGTATCATTAGCATGTATGATATATATATACATATGCATGGAATTATACCTTCTAAATACTACAACTACTCATACTTGGAATTTTCTAAAGTAATTATACTCACATACTCTCTAAAATATGTCTTCCCTTATTTTGTCCAGCACGGCAGACTACAATCTTTATTCCTTAGGTTTTCCTCTGTATTTCCAAAGGTTGTGAAGCAATTCATGGTGAGTCCAGAGCATGTCAAATTCATTGCAGCTGCAAAACAGCTGGGGCAAGCAGCTCACAGTGGCCCTCTGACATGTAGCCTGAATTGATTAAAAGCTTGTGACTTGACTAAACTTTATTTTCATGTTTTATGATGTTAGGAATAAATATGGGAAATAATATTATATTACTTAGTGATTCCTAGCATTAAAAAAATTCAACATCCCATTTGAGCTTGATTAATTTAAACATCTCTTCCTTGATTTATTTTTACGACATATGTAAATCATCTAAGTTAAACTGAACTAAATCAAACATTATTTTGTGAATTGCAGTATTTTGTTCTTTGAGTGAGAAGACAAACATAGAGGCATTTGTTACTCTTACATAGAACACGGTACAATTTTATCACATGGAGGTTTTGGTAAAGTTTTGTTTTGCTATCTTGAAAATACTTTAGATGCAGTGGAAAAAAATGATACCTTGCCTATTTCAAGGCCTCCCACTAGGAATGGCCGTGGCATAGCCTAAGGAGGCTAAACTGTGGATGTGGTAATATCCAGAAATAGGGGCTATTCTGCACAACGGAGGTAGAAATGCCAGACAGGATTACTGGGGATACCAGAACAAGTGGAAGCAAAGCCCAAAAGATACAATGCGACCCAATAGAGAGTGACTATATTTGGAGAGCAGGAAAAAAAAAATGTCTGATGCTGTGGATTAGCTGACATGAATTTCAGTGAATCATTCCTGATGACGTGCTTGAATACCTGGAACTTGAAGGAATGGGATGTCTAGCAATATTAGATGGCACTAAGAACCAGTGATATAGAGTATATGTGCACACACAAACACACACACACACGCGCGCACACACACACACTATCCACACATACCTCTGTCTATATTTCTAACATTTACAACCAATTCCTTTTTATTTTGAAGCTGATGTAATACATGAGTCACTTGTGGATAAGTCCCTAAGGCCAAAACCTCTTCTTTCTTCATCTCAATCCTGTGTCTCTTCTACCTTTTCTTTCTTTCTTTTTATAAATATTTTATTTATTTATTTATTTGACAGAGAGAGAGAGAGAGAGATCACAAATAGGCAGAGAGGCAGGCAGAGGGGGGGGGGAAGCAGTCTCCCTGCTGAGCAGAGAGCCCAATGCGGGGCTCGATGAGATCATGACTTGAGCTGAAGGCAGAGGCTTTAACCCACTAATCCACCCAGGCGCCCCTCTTCCATAGTTTTCTATGTGTCCTATGAATCTACACTTACACTTGTCCCTGGTGGTCCACAAGAGACTATAGTTCCTTGTTTTGTAGTTGATTTCTCTCACAATTAGTTCAACTCTTTCACATATCCTCAAAGTTCAGGTGGATAGATATTATGGAAATGTTTTTCTTGCTCTTGCTGTTTGATTTCCATTTGCTACTGCCTAGGTGTGCCCACTGCAAGAAGTGCAGAAGATATGCTATCCTTAAATATTGTATTCTTCCATTGCCAAAACCTGTTCATCGTATTAATGTCTTCTATTCAGTGGGAAAAGGTTACTAGTTGTCTTTCACTGAAAATGTAAAAATAACTTATCTGGAGCTGTTCATTTTTCCAAAACACTTTACAATCTTCCAATTAAAATAAGCATCATAGTTGAAAAGTGTCTACTTGCAACAAAATAGCATCTCACTATGGCTTTGTTATTAAACAGTTATAGCCCTGATGCACATTGTACACTTTATCTGAGGCCTCCCTGGCAATATTTTTGTAAGAATGGTAGATGGGCACAATAAGTGTTAATCGTTTCCATTTTACAGTTGGAGATCAGAGAGTCCTGTGACTTTTCCAAGATTACCTCAAAACAGTGACTTACAGGGATTAAGTACTGGGCCCTTAAAGGATGGGAGTAGTTGGTTCTGACCAACTCCTCCCTACAGTCAGGGAATGAAGGCTTGAGAAGAGAATAGCTACCATTTTTGACATTATTATTCATGTGGTGAACGGTGACAGTCTGGACTTACAGACAAATATTTGGGATTGCTTTGAGAATTCTCCTACTGGTTGACCCCAGGCTTCTTACTAGAATTCATCAGAATGTTTGTCTTTCTAGGTTAGTAATGACAACTCAAGAGGACGTGATCAGATATTGACATGTAATAATCAGTTTTAAGCTCCTATATTGTTGGTGGGAATGCAAGCTGGTGCAGCCACTCTGGAAAACAGTATGGAGGTTCCTCAAAAGTTGAAAATAGATCTACCCTATGACTCAGGAATTGCACTACTGGGTATTTACCCTAAAGATACAAATGTAGTGATCCGAAGGGTCACATACACCCGAATGTTTATTGCAGCAATGTCCACAATAGCCAAACTATGGAAAGAACCTAGATGTCCATCAACAGATGAATGGATAAAGAAGATGTGGTATATATACACAATGGAATACTGTGCAGCCATCAAAAACCCAAAATCTTGCCATTCGCAATGACATGGGTGGAACTAGAGGGTGTTATGCTAGGCAAAATAAGTCAATCAGAGAAAGACAATTATCATATGATCTCACTGATAGGAGGAATTTGAGAAACAAGACAGAGGATCATAGGGGAGGGAGGGAAAAATGAAACAAGATGAAACCAGAGACGGAGACAAACCATAAGAGACTCTTAATCTCAGGAAACAAACTGAAGGTTGCTGGAGGGGAGGGGGCTGGAGGATTGGGGTGGCTGAGTGATGGACATTGGGACATGTGATGGACATGTGCTATGGTGAGCACTGTGAATTGTGTAAGACTGATAAATCACAGACCTGTATCCCTGAAGCAAATAATACATTATATGTTAATAAAGAAATTAGTTTTAATTCAAAAAAAAAAAAAAAACACAAAAAACCCGGATCTTTCCCTACTAAAGTCCTCTCCCATGTTACCTCTGAGAATATGGCAACTCCCTTCTTATGATTGCTCAGGTCAGGGTTCTTGAAGCTATTCTTGATTCTTTATGTTGCATGGCATGCCTATTCTTCAGCAAACCTCGAAAACATATTCAGAATCTCACCAATTTTACCACTTCCAAACCATATACTTCATCCAAGCCAATAATTATTGGAATGGCCTCCTAACTGATATCTTTGTCTCACCTTTATCTTCGTCAGTCTGTTCCCCACCCAGTAGCCATAGGGATTATGTTAAAACAATGATCGGATCATATATCTCCCCTGCACTAAATCATGCAATGACCTCACATCTCACATAGAAGTCAAAATTCTTACAATGGCTCACAGCCTGTGGGTTATCTGTGTTCCCTCATTTACCTCTCCAAACTCATCTCCTATTGCTCTTTTTCACACACTCTTTCCGGCTACACTTGCCACCTCTCCTCTAATGTGTAAATATATTTCTATCTTGAAACTTCTGTACTCAATGTTCTCTCTGCCTATAACCCTGTTGCCCCAGAGAACGGTATAGCCATTATGTGATGTTCTCCCCTCCTATCTCTATCTGTGTGTTTCTTTCTTTTTTTTTTTAAAGATTTTATTTATTTATTTGACAGAGAGAGATCACAAGTAGGCAGAGAGGCAGGCAGAGAGAGAGGGGGAGGCAGGCTCCCCGCTGAGCAGAGAGCCGGATGCGGGACTGGATCCCAGGACCCTGAGATCATGACCTGAGCCAAAGGCAGAGGCTTTAACCCACTGAGACACCCAGGCGCCGCTGTCTGTGTGTATCTTATAGGGACACCAGTCATATGTGATTAAGCGCCCTCTCCACTCAAGTATGAGTACATCTTAACTAATTGCATCTGCATCAACTCTATTTCCAAATAAGATCACCTTCTGGGTACTAGGGTTTATGACTTCTATATATTTTGGGAGGGACATCATTCAATCCATAATACTCACTAACATTAAAAGCCTTATAAAATTGGGGCTCCTGGGTGGCTCAGTTGGTTGAGGAACTGCCTTCGGCTCAGGTCATGATCCTTTAGTTCCGGGATCGAGTCCCACATCGGGCTCCCAGCTCCACGGGGAGTCTGATTCTTCCTCTAACCTTCTCTCCTCTCATGCTCTCTCTCACTTTCTCTGTCTCTCAAATAAATAAATAAAATCTTTCAAAAATAAAAAGTAAAAAACAGTAAATTAAAAGTAAGTCCCTAACATATCCCCGTATGTTCTAAAGATGAGTACACTTCATTTGCGCCAGAGTCCAAGTGTTCCTTAGTCCAAAATGTAAGCATATCTACAAGCATTTCTTATACCATCTTGGCTTCTTCATTTAGTCACACTAGATCTACAGAAGGCTGGCAAAATCTAGTAGAAGGAAACTGGGAACTAATTTAGGATTTAGGATTTAGAACTGATTTAGGATTTAGGATATTAGAGATAGCTTTAATCTATTTTTCTGAGCCATTTCCAGATTTAATGGAATATCATTCTACCTAATTGGTAATGTAGAAAATTCAAAATCCATGAAGGGTTGTATATCTGAAGTCCACTGTACCTTTGACAAGTAGATGTTAGGATATTCTGTGCACTTCTTGAAACTGTATGAAGCATGTTTTTGTGTGTGTGTGTGTATAAATGTACTTTCCTGGGAAAGCATTCCTAGCTTTCCTCAGAGTTAAGTGAGTCACCATGCTTCCAAATAGGAGAACCACTGACCTAGAATAGATAAATCAAGATGGCTCCAGGAAAAATCATGTTGGTAAGGGCATCTCTTCATGACTTACTCCTCAGTTTTCTATCTTTAACTCTTTATCTTAGAGGTGCCCATATTCCTCAACTCATTTAATTTTAGTGCAAAACCAGAGCCTATTGTTTTTTTTATCCTAAGCTTTGTAACTTTTCAACCAGTTTTCCTGTTTTACATCATGTCTGTCCCATTACTCATTTCCTCATAGCCATAAGCTCTGCTTTGCAAAAAACAGATTTCTGATAGTCAAATCTATAATAAAATTTAATGATTGACACTGAGCCAGCATTATGTTTCATTCATCAAATATTTGGCAGGCCTTATTATGTTCTATTTAGATATTGTACTAGGAAATAGAGATATAAAAGGTAAATTTTTTTAAAAACTTTTTTTTCATTTCAAAGAGCTCACAATTTATACAGCATTTTAAAACTTTAACATACACTTGAATTGTCTGGGAATTACGTTTAAAATACAGATTCTGCATAGGTGGAGCAGAGGACTTCTGAGATTTCATTTCAAATAAGTTATCAGATGATGCTTATGCTCGTAGTCTGCAGATGATATTTCTTACAGCAAGTGTTCTGTGCAGGCTTTTCCAACCAGATCTGGAAAAGAAGTATGTCCTAATGCGTTAATCATCCCTTTTATGTAATAAATTAATTCCACTGCAATGTCTCTAGGATGTGCTAGTTACACATCTTCCTTGAGAGAACTGAGGAAATAGTCTTTAATTTTTTTAAAGATTTTATTTAGTTATTTGAGAGAGAGAGAATGAGAATGAGTGAGCGCATGAGAGGAGGAAGGTCAGAGGGAGAAGCAGACCTCCTGCTGAGCAGGGAGCCTGGTGCAGGACTCCATCCTGGGACTCCAGGATCATGACCTGAGCCGAAGGCAGTCACTCAACCAATTGAGTCACCCAGGGGCCTGAGGAAATAGTCTTTAAAATAAAAAATTTTCTGTGCTCAAATGGACACTTGGATCAGTTAGGACTGGATTTAGATTTAAGCAACCAAAGTCTGTTCAGGTACTTAGACAAATAAGGGTTATTTATTTCTGGTAAGCCAGAAGTCAGGGCTTAGTCCAGTGCTCCAAGGAAAACTTTCTCCTTTTTTCCTTCGGTTATTCTCAGCATGTCCAGGTAGGTGCTTACAGACGGTAGCTTGAGGTTGGGAGATGGCTGCTGATTCAGCAAACACACATCAGCTTTCCCGGTGGAAACAGGAAGAAATGGGTAATGAAAAGCCAAAGGATAATTTACAAATGTCCCTTTTAAAAAGTTTCTCAGCAGGTAAGTACAGGGACTTCAACCTAATCTTTTTGTGGTAACATGATCATTCCTAACTGGAAGTGAGTGTGGGAACATGAGCATTTGAACTCTAGCTTTGGAGATTCTAAAATCAAATAATCAATTAATTGCCACCTCTATGATATAATAAATAAACTGGCATTTTACTTACAAAGTAACCAAGATGGTAGAACTTAATAAAAATGAGCAACCAGCATTTCACGCATTTTATATGGTAAATGAAATAAAATACTTAAACTCACATTCAAAACTATATTTCTGGCTTCAGGTATCATATATGGAGGGAATAATAATTCTGATTACACAGATTTAAATTTTCTATATTTTAAGAATGTATCTCTATAATATAAATTGCTTTAAAATTAAGAAAAAAAAATTTTTTAAAAAAAACGAGATAATGGGGTGCCTAGGTGGCTCAGTGGGTTAAAGTCTCTGCCCTCGGCTCAGGTCATGATCTCAGGGGTCTGGGATCTAGTCCCGCATCCTACTCTCTGCTCAGCAAGGAGCCTGGTTCCCTCCCTCTCTCTGTCTGCCTCTCTGCCTACTTGTGATCTCTCTCTCTTTCAAAATAAATAAATAAAATCTTTAAAAAAATAAAATAAAAAATAAAAAAACGAGATGATTTTTTTTCATTTGTAGCACAAGGAACTATCAAGCACACACTATATTCCAGTCCCTGGGCCAGGCACTAAGCATGTACTAAGATATACAAGACCCTGATCCTGCCCTGAGAACACACTCTAGTGGGATGGAAGATGAGAAAACAGCAATTCAACCACAAAGTGATAAATACATAGGGTACTAGGGGTGCAAACAGAAAAAGAGAGTTGTTTGAATCACTTTCAGCCTAAAAAATTAGTAACTCATTTTTTAAAAGTCCATTCCAAATGAATACAATTTAAGTTTTCAATCTATAAGAAGGTAAAACCTAGGCTCCCAGGAAACTTTCCACTCAGAAATGAATCATGTTGGAAGAATACAGATACCACACCTAACTCTAAATGAGTTAAAAGATGTTGCATTTTAACAAAACAAAACAAAACAAAAAAACAGAAACAAAAAACAGGATGAGGTGGTTTATGTAGTTAAGAGAAAGGATAACCGTTTCATGGTTTCAAAGCTTCTCAACTTTAGAAGAGACAGTATAGGTAGTTACATACAAATTGCAAATATATATAGAGAGAAAGATATAGAGATTTATACATCTCTCTCTCTCTCTCTCTCTACACACACACACACACACACACACACACACAGCTAAGTGAGCAGGAAGTATGGCGTTCGGAGCCAAAGAAGTGAGGAGTGTCCTGATTGCCTCTGGGAGTTGGCAGGAAACACAGAGGCTGCGGATAGGAATTAGAAGTATTTGATAGCTCCGAGGAAAACATAGCACAGAGGGGGAAATAGTGTAAACAGAAAGGTCACGAAATCAAGGCCGGGCACTGGGTTCCCTGGTGGATGCGGACAGGAACAGAGGCTGTAATCCAATAACCAACAGGGTACAAAGTGCCTCCATCACACAAGTAGCGACCTTGGCAGGAAGCACAGATCATACCATTATGTCCTCATTTTTCTCCTCTGTTGGGAGCCGATTTTATGACTCAACTTCAGACAGAAGACATTGTAGAAAGAAAAATTATGGAGCACAGAGTTTTAGAAAAAGAAGAAAGATTGCCTTGAGTCTGTTTCACCTAAGAGCCTTTTCCTGCAGATCAGGTTTTGAGGTTAATGATGCTTATTCTATTTTTGGAGAGTAGGAATCTAAGATGTGAATTTTGATATCCATATCTAAGGAACTAGATTGAAGCTTTTGATTTATATTTTTTCATTAAAAACTGATTATCAGAGCTGGATATATCCTGAAGCTAATATTAACAGCTGAAACTTCAGGTGGTCTCACTTTAGTTAGCCCTTCTAAGACCCTGTACCTGGTTTGGCATTTATATTTTTGATTCCTTTTCAAATTGCATATAGAATATAATTTATAATTTTTATAATAAAGATGGCAGATGACAACTTGGGTCACTTCATTGTTACTGACAGATTTTGTAGGTGGTACATTTTCTTGCCACTCTTTATAGAGGTCAAATTTCTACATTCATTGTGAAGATGGCATGACATTTCAAGTAAATTTCTAGAAGACTGAAAAGGACATTTTAATGCATTTCATAAGGAAAATTGGCCAATCACTTCCGAAATGCTTCAAAATGAAATTCAACAGTTTCTGAATTTTACTTCCGTTGCTCTGATACTTGCGGAAAACCGTAATTGCAATTTGTCAGCCTCTGATGGTTTGACACTATATTACCTGGATAGATTTAACTTAATGTAAGAATAAATACAATGTGAAATAGATATTTTTGTAAATCAGATTTAAAATCTTTACTTTTGTTCTTAGGCTACATTTTATCTTTATCTGACTAAATTTTATATTCCATTAGATTAGATAATCACATATAACACTTTGGGCTACGGGTAAGAGGACACCCAAGTAAAAGTGGCATAAATCCTAAGAGCATTTATGATCTTACATTAACAGAGTTCTGGATATGGCTGGACAGCTCAGCGATGGAGGTCTGGCCCGCTGAAGCCATTACATTTTTCTGTCTCAATTCCCTGCATGTCAGCATCATCCCCCTCCCGATTTCAATATAGTTGTGATGGTTCCATGAAGTACGTGACCTCTCCAGTGAAGGAAGAAGACATGATCCCGTCTATGGGTCTCTGTTTTTGTTGTTAAGAAAAGCTTTTCCCAAAGGTTCCTCCAATCAGGACCCAGTTGGTCCGCATTGATCACATGTCATACCATAGCTATAAGCTTTCCCAGTGGTCCATGCCTGGCATTTTCAGCCTCTAAACTGGGAGATGGGCTCTGCCAGGAGAGATGAAGGGGAGTCAGGGGAATAGTTCTATGGTGAGAAACCAAGTTCTGTCACAAATAAACCTTCATTAGAAAGGAAAATTAATTATCTATTTGCTAAATCTTTGCTTGATGGGGTGAAATCTTTCATTTCTTTTCGTCCTTTGGGTGCATACTTAATGCTTATGGGCACATCTGTACTTTCACCATCTGTGTGTTGCATTTTTTTTTTTTTTGGTCTCACTCTGGCAACTACACTTGCCATAAATCTTCCTCCAGAGTCTGAAAAACTTCAGACATTTTTTATGTTGATGTAAGTTCCTTTGAGCTGCAGACTTTGGCCAAGTTATAACAAATCCACTAAAGTGTGGAGATTTTATATCCTACTAAAGCCAAGTGAGTGGGTGTCTGGGCTCCATAGCACTGGATGCCAACCATTCTGCATCCAATCGCTTGGGCACATGCCAGAACAATTGGTGGTTCCTGTCTCTAGTCCAAACTTGGAGCTGCTTCTTAGCAGAGGTCACAGGAGGTTACAGGAAGTTCCCTAAGGACTCTGCTGACCCCTAAGAACTTACTGGGAAATAGCAGACTAGCTCAGTCTCCAGATTTGGTGTTTAGCAGGTATCTTTAAGGATTCACATCTATTCAAAATGTCTGGGCACTGTTCTTACACTACAAGTGAGGGTCTAGCTCCATTCCTTACTTTCTCCAGTTAACTTTCCATCCACACGGCAGCCCTCACCCAGCTAACCTGAGACAATGTAACACTCTGTGTCACCATTATCCATTTAGTACTTAATCTTATACTATTCTCCACCACCTTTTTTTCACTTGTCTTATATTCAAAAACTTTTTGTGCTTTTCCCCAAACTACAAAATAAAAACTTGCAGCTGAAGGACCACGTCTTTCCATTTCTTCCACACTTTTACTATCCAAGTGCCGAAGAAATATATTAAATAAACAACCACACATAAAGTGAAAAAAAACTAAAATGGGGATAAGGCTATGAGAGAAAGGCTCATGAGCCATGTGACGTACAGGGGGACCTAACCTAGTTGAGGAATTAATTCTCTGAGAAAGTAATATTTGACCTGACACCTGCAGTATGAGTAGGAGAAAATTAGAGATGGACAATGTGTTCATGTGCAAATACAAAGCTGTGGCTGGAGTAGAGTGCAAAGTGGATGATAGTAGAAAATGAAGCTGGGGAAAAGGTGAGCCAGAGAGTGCTACAATCTGTTCTCCTTTCCAGAATAACAGCATGGAGCTGCCCAACTGGAAACTACATTTCTCAGTATTTTTTGCATTAAGTGTAGCCACATGATGCATTTCTGTCTGATGGAATGCAAGTGGAATTGACATCCCTATATCTCAGACAGGATTTTAAGTCAATGGGTGTCCTTCCTCCACATGCTTATCTCCCATTCTCTGGGCTCCAATAGTGAGAGCAGGATTATTTTGGAAGCTATAAGACAAAGGGAGTTGCACCGCTCTCAGTCTGGGACCCTGAATGGATGCTTGCAGAAGATCACTTACCAACCTGGAGCCCTCTCCTGGATGGTCACATTGGAGAAGGACAAACTTCAGTGTTAAGCCATTGAAAGGTGGAAGGATCTTTGCTAAGATTATTTAACCTAACCAATGCTGGGGAGTTTGGTCCTGATACTATAGGTAATGGGAAGTTATTTAAAGATTTTTAAGTGAAAAAAAAAAAGATTTTTAAGTGGAGAGATATATGATCAAATCAATATTTTGAGAAGATTTGTTTGCAAAGTGGAGAATATATGGGGCTGAATGAGAAAGAATTCGGTGAGAAAAAATAAAAACAAACAGAAAAGCTATAGCAGAAGCGCTAGTGAGAAAAAAAAAATTGAGGCTGTGGAAATAGAAGTGGGTGGATTCAAGAGATCTAAAGTGATGTTGGTAGGACTTGGTAATGCAAAAAATGTAAAAAGTTGAGAGGGTAAGTATCTATAGAGACTGCTACTTTTCTAGCTTTGGGCAATGGGAATTGCAGGGTGACCTTCTTTCAGGGGGAAAAAAAAACAAACATAGAGAAAAGTCCTGAGTTCACATTCATTCACACACATGCTCAATGGATGCCCTTATTATCTAGAAAAGGCAGTCTCTTCTTCCACAAAAATGAGAGGCGAGCTGTGCTGACTTAGGGAGGTACACCTTTAAATCAGTTGTGCTAGCGGGTAAGGTACTGAAGCTTGGAGTCAGACCAGCTCCTTAACGAAATAGCTAGGATAATGGTTTAACTCTTGGCTATTCAATTTTTATCTGCAAAATGGAGAAATAACAATGCCCACGACATAGGTTAGTAACAAGGAGAAAATGCAAGAATACATATAAAGCCTGTAGAAGGCTACTTACCCTTGGGAAGAACTCATTCACTATTGCTTCTAAGGCAGCCTAGTCACATCGTCTTCCATGTTATCCAGAGTTGGAAGGGTCATCAGCATGTTATGTACTCTGTAGGTGGCAAAATACACTCAGCTAAAGCACTCTTAATTTTAGAGTGCATGCTTTATACAAGTAAGTTAATTTTATGGGCCTGGCTGGGTCGCTGAATTCCACAGGCGAAGCTTAACACTAATGATCTTAATTTCTGCTCTCATTTTGGCAAGTTTGTTTTCAGCCTTGATTTAGAGATACACTCAAACTCTTGACCCTTTCTTCCAGGGCTCCACATTTAACCCGCACCATACCAGATAATGCTTTTCCATAGTCATCTACATCTTATTTCTAGCAATTCTAAACTTGGTACTTCCTCTACAAATATTTTGTCTAATTTCTCCACTCTTTCAACTTGGTTAACTTTCATAAATCTTTAACTCATTTTCAGTTTTTGTTTTCTTAAATAAATCCATGGCTTCTCTAATCTTCTTGTGAGCAGCTTTATAATCAGTATCAATCTTATTCCCTATCATTCCTGCAAATATCCTTCCCATCATCTTTCTGTCTGGTGCTTACAGAATTATTTTTATCTTACATTCCTTTCAGTATGAGTAAGAAAGGGGTGTGTGGGGGGAGGGAGAAAGAGGGGGGGGAATGCACACACACGCATGTGCCTGTAGTGGGGTTGGGGGTGGGGAGGACTAAGGTTAAAAAAGAGATAATGTAACAGCAAGACATAGACATACAATTACAAATGTAGCTCTCCACTAAAGTTCTATGCTTAAATCCAAATATTTCAATGCTTCTGGGGAAACACTGTAATATTGTTTTAGGACCTTTTTATAGGAGACCTTTTTGAGGTATAAGCTATGTTTTCTTTGGGGGAGAGAAAACCTTTTTGCTAGGATTCGATGTCCTAATACAGATTCTACTTTTTTGATATACATCACTTCAGAATGTTGGTTAAATTTGTCCCAAATGTCACCTTTCATTTTCATTCATTTTAAATCCATATGAAGTTTTTAAAGAAAAATATTCTTATGATTTCTATGTATATTCAAGTGAACTACAGCAAAATTTTGGGGCATTCCAAAAGATGACAGATAGAGCAAGACAGGATCTGTTCTGATGTAGTTCTGATGTCATTCTGATCATCTAACCAAATGTGCTCATGATACCAGAATAATGTCACACTTTTACAACATAGTAAAATGTTCTGCTCCAAAATAAATTTTTAATTTTACTATACAGAAATACTCCAAGGGCAGCTTTCCTTTTTTTGAAGGAGATAACTGGCAGGATTCAAGCACTGACAAATTCACTTACTCCCTCCCTCCTCCTATTCACTTATGCACATATTCACTCTTATAGCAAGGACTTTTTGACAATTTTGTTATGCATAGTGGGGTTAGAAAGATGTGAGAGATTTCCCTATTTTGAAGGCTTAAAACATCTGCTAGGTAATTAGTAACCTAATTAAATATATATTGATAGATATATACAAAATATACAATATAGAATTACATATAACTCAAATAAAGAATTAACATATCAATAATTAATATAAAAATAATTAATAATATAATTAACATATATGTTTGAAGAGTCAACATCATGTTAAACTCTATAAAAAGCAATGCACTAAGACAAGCATTATTTTCCCCATTTCTCTGCTGGAAGAAACTGACACTCATACACTCATAGAAGTTAAGTAATTTATATAACCTCACTCAACTACTACTTCAGTAGCAGAGCCAAGATTTAAGTGAAGCCATCTCTCTCTGATTCTAAAGTAATGTTATGAATACACTGGTTTATACTTAAAATTGTTTGATCAAAATTAAAGAAAACCTGGTAATATTCACACCAGATACAAAAATCTAGAGTTTTTATAAAATTCATAAATTGATTTTTCAATTATGTTTTATCTAACCTTTTCTCAACATAGCTATGTTTACAGGCATATTTTCTGATAGGTGATTCTAATTCATGTAATGATGTCTTTTATAAGGGAACTTAGAAGAGTTTTCTTTTGTGCCTTTTAAACTCCTATTCACCCTTCAGATTCTAGCTCAAAAGTCACCCCCTCTAAAACACTTTCCCTGAATCAACTCCCAGGCACAGCACAAATCCTTTCTTTCATGACTGAACCTTCCTAGAATGAAGTACATAGGCCTGAGAGTCATAGGGCTGCATCACACAAGGTCATATTTTTGACTATGTGCCTGTCTTTCTAGACTGAATGTGAGCACAACAGGGCGAGTCATAGTGTAGTTCCCTTGTCTCATAACACCTGATACCTTGTTTTCCACAGTTAGTCCTAAGTGACTGTTGGACACTGTTGGTATTTAACTAAAACAGTGTTCCAAGCACAACTATACTCAGGTTTGTGATTCTCTGGCTACGCAAATGAGCCAAACTAAAATGTGGGACACAGGAAGGATTTTTTAATCTGCTTATATTTTCCTTGATGTTAAAACATGAGCACTGAATAAAGATTACCTAATAGTTACATTTACTCCTGTGTATGGGTGTTAAGCTAGTGACTAGAAGGATGTTTGTGTCTAAAATAATATTTTATAAATGACTTAATTCATTAAATCATTTCATTCCTGTAGGCATAAAGGACTCTAAATTAAGTAGGAAAAGTTGACTATGGGTATGAAAATCTTGCAGATTTATGCAACATATTATTAGACAACTTGTTACTTAATAGCAGGTCAATGTCCTTATTTTTAACGTCTTAAGCTACCACATTATAAGGGTCCGTGTGGTACTCTCTGTAATCAAATTGCCTGAGTTGGAGTCATGCTCCTCACCACTTACTACTTTAGATATTTACTTCAGTTTTCCATATTATACCCACTTGTAAAATCGTTGTGACAATTAAATAAAAATAATTCACACAAAGCTCTTGTTGGGTGCCTGGCATACAGTAAGCTCTCTGTACATATTAATATTTGCTATTAGAATTAAAATTTGAAGTTTCAGGTTTCATTACAGGTTACTCAACATGCTTAATGACTGACCACACAGTTCCTAGCAAAGCCCCATGAAGCTAATGGAAAAATCTAAATCGTAGAAGATGGTCAAAATGTTAAAAATTTTGGCAAATAACATTTCCCCTTTACTTCATGTGGCTGTAGCTCCATGTTCTTTTTAAATTTTGTTTTAAATTTGCAGCACGTGAGGTTTAAAACTTGCCACACTGGGTGGGGCTAGTAATGGTGCCTCCTAAGGTTAGAAAATAACAAGGTGAACATTGAAGGATTGGGAGAAACGTAATAGGGAGTCATATCTGAGGAATATCTCGAACTGCCATCCTCAAGGGACCCTTGTTCACTTATTCATTCAAACAAGCATTCTGCAATAAGCAGACTATTAGTGAGGCAGGAGAAAGGAGTGATTGTACATGAGAACAATTTCCAAAGCTGCTGAAAGGAAGTAAACACTAAATCCCTCCATGAAAGACTTGTCGCTGTCTGGGCTTTACTATAGACCAGACATCCATCTGTCTGCTTGCACTGAGAAATCTTTACTCCAAATTGCAAAGTAAAGGAGGATGTATTCTTTTTTTTTTAATATTTTATTTATTTATTTGACAGAGAGAGAGATCACAAGTAGGCAGAGAGGCAGGCAGAGAGAAGGGGGGAAGCAGGCTCCCAGCTGAGCAGAAAGCCTGATGCGGGGCCTCGATCCTAGGACCCTGAGATCATGACCTGAGCTGAAGTCTTTAACCCACTGAGCCAGCCAGGTGCCCCAAGGAGGATGTATTCTGACACAAGAGATCTATACCCAAATTTTCTCCCAAATATCTCCCAAATTTTCTTTGCCAGTCAATAGGTGGTCCTGAAGTAAAACCCCCACGCATCATAATCAGAACAGCTAGAAGCATTGATAATGGGTCTAATAAGTAGATATGTCGAGAAAAAATATATGTATAACAAGAAGGAAAAAAAACAACCATGAGAGTCACAGGAAATAGGAGAAAACAAGAGGAAATGCTTCATGGAATAGATTAACTTTTGACTGTACATTCTCTGTGAAATTAGAGGAACTATCTCCTCTTTGAAATAAAAGCTCAAACAGAAGATATGAAGACTCAACGATGAGCTGATCTATATAGTAAAAGAAAATAAGTATTGGATGGCAAATCTTGTTAGAAAAAATGATACCCAGTAGAGATGGCAAAAGTAGTAACATTCAGTGGTGGTGACAAGCTCTCACAGTGATAAGTGATTTGGACAGTAGAAGAGGAAAGAAATGGTAGAAGTCACGTGACAGCTGAACAGATGTGTTGGTGAGCATTTATGAGCCATCCCTGCCACCTTTCAAAATTAATTCTTAAGATTCTGAAATGGGCTGAGGTCTTGTGTTAATACTCAGTGATAAGTATATATAAAAGTAGTTAAATTATGTTTCCAGGAAGTAATTCCTTACTATAACTGTTTTGTTTGGAAGAGATATTCTGGAACAAAAAAAAAAAAAAAAAAAAAACACAAACTGAAACAAAACATAGAATGTTTTATCATTTTAGTTTTTGTCTTCAAAACACAGTCCCATGGTGCCTGGATCTAAATGTCCCAACTCAAAATACGTCTCTGATTCAGGAACACAGCTATATCAGATTCTTAAATGAGATTTTTGTCACCGCCTTAGCATGGATAAAAATGACCCTGGATATACAGTCAGGAAAGGCCTGCTTCCTATATGCAGCATAAAGCTTTAATTAGAAGTATTTACTGCTGGCTCCTTGCTTCCTACCCTCTGTAGAGAGGAAACACAACTATTGTGCAATATTCATATTTCTTGGAGAAAAGCAAAGATTAGAAGTTTCTTTTAGTTCAATGGAAAAGATAATAAGGAGTCAGATAGTGACTGGCAGAAATTCAAATTAGAGGGAACGTTATGTTAAGAGATATGGTAAGAGGATGTTAAATTATGGAGAAGTGTTTGTTGTGTTTATTTTTTAACAACTGAGATAGCATTTTAAGAGAATGAAACATTTCCAGTTATTTAAATGTCTTTGCTCCTCAGCTTCCTTCACCATAGGGGTTATAAACTCTAGCTCCTTTCAAGTTCAAATACTTTTGATCTCTTGACTTCACTTTTTATTTAGTTGTGTCTTTGAGAAAAGACCAGAGAGTTTTGAAATTTCATGTGATATCTAGGTGACATGGTCAGATATCTATTCAGGTAGCAAACTGGTCGCTGAAATTCAGGAAACTAAGTGTCAAGTATCTGGTATTTGCTATTGAATAGTTTCATACTGAAAGATTTAATGCCTTTTAATCTAAGTCGTGAGATTCAAACAAATGCATCTAAAAATCTGAATTTCAAAGTTCTGACCTTAGGTTAATAAGCTTGGATGTAGGCGAGAATGGTATTTGAAAAATGCATGCAGTTGTACAATCCCAAGCAGTCTTCAACTTCTTAAGTAATCCAGGGCTGCAGAATATATCCCATATGAAGAGGGGACCATGACTTTTTTTTTTAAGATTTTATTTATTTATTTGACACAGAGAGAGAGAGAGAGATCACAAGTAGGCAGAGAGGCAGGCAGAGAGAGAGGAGGAAGAAGGCTCCCCACTTGAGCAGAGAGCCTGATGCGGGGCTTGATTCCAGGACCCTGAGATCATGACCTGAGCCAAGGCAGAGGCTTTAACCCACTGAGCCACAAAGGCGCCCCGGACCATAAGGACCATAACTTTTTAATTGCGTAACTTTAAGCCAAATTTTATAAAGGTCCCTCATTAGCCCACTGCTTTCTATAATACCTATAGTCTCTCCCTGGAAATTTGTTACATTTCAGGAGAACACCAGGGTCCACAGAATCTGTCCAGTACATTTAAAAGAAGTAACATAATTTTAACAGGATTGATATCTCACATCCATAAGATTTTAATATAATCTTGCAAAGTCTCGGGGCGCCTGGGTGGGTCCATTGTTTAAGCATCTGCCTTAGGCTCAGATCTTGATCCTAGGGTCCTGGGATTGAGGCCCTCATGGAGCTCCCTGCTCAGTGGGGAGTTTATTTCTCCCTCTCCCTCTGCCTGCCACTCTCCCTGCTTATTCTCTTTCTCTCTCTGTCAAATAAATAAATAAAATCCTCAAGAAAAAAAAAAAAGAAAAATATCTTGAAATGAAATTATCAGGTCAAAGAATATGCATTTTACATTATGATGCGCATTGTCAAACTTTCCTCCAAAAAAAGGAAAAACTTATAACCCAACCAAATTTTGCATAAATGTATTTATTTCCTCACATTCTGTCTATCCCTAACTATTCCCAACAGTACTCCTCCTTCTGTTTTTGTCCTTGCCCGTTTTTCTGTTAAGAGAACCCACATTTTTCTTACTTATGTTTAGAAAATACTTAATATTTTATATAAGATTATTTTTCTGTCATATAAGCTGCAAGTATTTTCCTAGTTTGTTGCTTGTGTTTCTATCTTTTTATAATTAATCTATATAGAAAGTATTAATTTTATGTAATGAAGTTCATTATTTTTTCTCAATCACTTTTCTCTCTGATTTTGATATTAGCTTAGAAAGCTTTTTCATACTCAAAAAGATAAAAAAAAATCTTTCACTATATTTCCTTCTTTTCAAATTTAATTTAATTTTTTTTAAAGATTTTATTTATTTATTTGACAGAGAGAGAGATCACAAGTAGGCAGAGAAGCAGGCAGAGAGAGAGGGGGAAGCAGGCTCCCCGCTGAGCAGAGAGCCCGATGCGGGGCTTGATCCCAGGACGCTGAGATCATGACCTGAGCCGAAGGCAGAGGCTTTAACCCCCTGAGCCACCCAGGCGCCCCTTAATTTAATTTTTTATTAACATATAATGTATTATTTGCCCCAGGGGTACAAGTTGTCAATCATCAGGCTTACACATGTCACAGCACTCACCATAGCACATACCTTCCCCAATGTCCATCACCCAGCCACCCTAACCCTCCCCCCCACCCCCCAGCAATGCTCAGTTTGTTTCCTGAGATTAAGACTCTATTATGGTTTGTCTTCCTCCCTGGTCCCATCTTGTTTCATTTTTTTCCCTCTCTGCCCCCCACAACCCCCCGCCACTATATTTCCTTCTACTTATTTTATTATTTTTTAATGAGCAGTAGCATGGAATAGTTGTTTAAGAACATTGACTTGTGCAAACTTGGATTTGAATTCTGCTCTTTAATTTTAAACTGTGTGAATTTGCGCATACTGCTTTATGTCTAACATGGCAGAGAGAATTTCCACCTCTCGTTATGAGAGTATTAAAGGAAAGAATATCTATGAAGTACTTGACATGGAATATTGTGATGTGTCCAGCATATTATGAGTGCTCTATAGATAGATATTTTACTATTATTATCTTTTACATTTAAATGTTGGATTCACTGAGATTATTTCCCTGAGAAGTCAGAAATGTCTTTTTAAAGTGAAGATTTTTCTTGTCACAAATTTTTCTGATACCACCCTATGTTCTTCTGAATAAAGTCTTAATTCTTTACCTTGTCCCTAACAATCTTGGATCTTGCCTTGACTGCTGTAGCATCTTTACTCCCATTCTATTCTCTCATTATACTGATTTATTTACTATTTCTGAATGGGACTTGCACTTTGATACTTTTGTACTTTCTACAAATTATTATTTTTTTCCTCCCTAGAATCTACTGCCTTTTCTTTCCTGAACATTTAAAATAATTCTTTGAGGCCCAGGTCAAGAATTGCCTTCCTGATGAAACTTCCCATTGCTGCTCCTCCCTATTAGAATTGGTTTTCCTTTGATTTCCATGTGACATTTGCTCCTTCCAGCACCACAGTACACATGGGCATTGCTATCCTCCACCAGCTCATGAATATCTTGTAGGAAATAGTCTGTCACGCTTTTCAAACTTGTTTGCCCAGAGTTTGACACCCCAAGTGGAAACGGAAAATATTTGTTGACTACAGAATACAATATACAATTTCTGTCCAATTTATGTACACAAATCACAACACCTACTTCGATCTAGTTCCCCATAAAAAACATATTGTATGTATACATATACATATATAATTACATATACATACAATTTTTCTATGTAAACATTCACTTATTACATGTAAAACCTTGATAGGTTACATTTATAAATTGTATCAATCATGAAATATATTTTTTGGCAATGTCATTACATCTTTCAGGCTCCAAAATATTAAAAGGCTGAACACTTTCAGAAACAGATCCATTCTGTGCAAAATCTAAATTGGCAGAAGTTTTAAGATTTATTGAAAATAAATGTTGACCTATAGTCATAGGACTTTAGATGGTTGGCCACATGTTCCTATCACTGTATCATTTCCACAACTGTACACTGAGATCTAAGATGAACTATAACTGGTCTGCATAAAATCCAGTTAAATTAACATCTAGTGATCACCACTCTGTGCCCAGATACTACCTTATAGGTCGCCATTTTTCAGACTGTACTCTCTGAAATATTGGTCCTGTAAGATGTTAAAAGATACTCCTCAAATAAAGGAATTCCATGGAACAGTAAGTTTGGGGTATAGCACATACTGATTTCTCCTCTGGGAGAGTCCTTATCTCTTGAACTCCTAATTTAACTCACTGTTCTCCAAACTTATTTGAAAACTGAACTTCTTTTCTAGTGCATACATAGAAGCCAGATTGAGAAAAACTGACAGGTATTTTCTCCTTTAATCTTTACAGCAATTTTGTCAACAAGTGCTGTGCTGAAACTCCTGTTTTGCAAATCAGGAAACAGAAGGTTTGCTAAATGTCATCGTCTGTGAGAGGATAAAACGCAGGTCTCCTTCTGACTGTAAGACTCCATACCTCAGGGCTCCTGGGTGGCTCAGTTGGTTGGGCGGCTGCCTTTCGCTCAGGTCATGATCCTTGAGTTCCCGGATCGAGTCCTCACCCCACATCCAGCTACCGGCTCCACGGGGAGTCTGCTTCTTCCTATACCTTCTCTCCTGCTCTCTCTCACTTTCTCTGTCTCTCAGGTAGATAAATAAAATCTTTAAAAAAAAAAAAAAAGACTCTATACCTCAGCCTCCTCCTGCGAATGCTTAAAACATTGTGGCAATTTCCTTATCTAGGAAAACAGGATATTGCTCTGGAAATTATCAAAAATATTTTTCTAGGAAAAAAATATTTCCCTAGCCTTTGGAATACCCCACTACCACCCTAGCATCACCACCATCTTTTAATATTCTCATTCCTCCCAGATCATTCTACAATCCTATATTCTCCATGAGGTCAATCATGACAATTTCATCATATCCTCCTTACCCAATATCTTGAAGAATTCTCTGAATTATGCATTCTGTCAGTTGCTGGATATTGCCTCATGTTGTTACACAACTGTTTCATGTTTGCCTGCCCTATTTCTCTAACAACAGGTAATTTGTCTTAACTTCTTCATTTATTCATTATCAGTATTAAATCCTTTATATAGTACTTGTTGAATGAATGAATGAATGAATGAATAAATGAATGAATGCATAAGCAAATGACTAAGTCATAAGCAAATGACTAAGGAGGATGGAATTTTGGACACATAGTATGGACAAAGTGTTTTAATAATACCAGTTTGATATCCCAATTCTTAAAATCCTCATATTGGGGATAGAGTGGCAAACTGGGAGGGAACACAGACTTTACTAGTTTGATGGATCTCAAACTTTCGTATATATCAGAGTCACTTGGAGAACTTGAACCATAGGCTACTGAGCCCCACTCTCAGAGTTTCTGATTCAGTAGGTCTGGCATAGGGCCTGAGAATTTTCATTTCCAACAAGTTTCCAGGTGATGCCAATGCTGCTGGTCCAAAGTCCATACTTTAAGACACACTAAGCAAGGATAAATTTGACATGTTCAGTCACTGGGTTTGCTATGTTCATCTATGTGACTTAGCAAAGTTCTTAAATACTTAGCTTTATAGTCATTATTTTAAAAATAAGCTTAATATACTTAAGTTGCAGAATTATGGTGATATATTAAAAAGATCCAGACACAGAAAAAGTCATTAATACATATCAGGTTGCTCCCTTTCCTCCCCTCTGAGGAAGTGACTGAGAGTGCTTCATACTGCAGTCCTTCCTTTTCCTTTTTTCTATCAGTTCTAGAAATTTATACTATACTATTCTTTTATAAATGTGCCCAAGCCCAATAGCATATACCATGGAACCAAGATATTAGATAACAGAAGCAATAACACAGACCTCAGGTGCAGAATTCATTACTTACAGCCAATGGCAGTTCTTAGAGCAGACTATAGTCAGTTCTAGTTACAACTATTCCTTGCTCAAGTACAGGCTTCTGCTTCAAAATAACTCAGAGACACTAACTGCTTTCTGTTTTATCTCCTCATGTAGCCGTGATAGTGCTTAAAGTTATCCCCAATCTGATGCCATTCTGTCTCACTCCATCAAAAAATACAAAGAAGCCCTATCTTTGCTTTACCACAGCATCCTTTCAACAGACCCTTTGCTTGGGAAAGAACAGAGCTGAACTTGAATGATATTGCCTCACTTAGGAACTTAACCATTAGCAAAATTAATTGTGAAAAGAGAGACTATGGTAGTTTAAAAATTCTTTGGTGAGAGATTTCTCCTAATTTTAAGTGGATGGATTACAATGAATACGCGCCTCCCTTCAGGCTTGTATTATCAAAATGGCCTCTTTTAAAGTTTAAAAGAATCTATTTTGTTTGACTATTCTACTGTCTAAATTATTATATGCATTACATATTTTTGACCCATTCACTCCTAATAATCAGAAACTATATTTGCCCAGTTGGTTTCTGAGTTTGAGCCTAAGATCTGAGTCACAATTATGCATATAACAACAATTATGCATCAATAACTGGGCCATCTGGGTGGCTCAGTTGGTTAAGCCTCTGCCTTTGGCTCAGGTCATCATCCCAGGGTCCTGGAATCGAATCCTACATGGGACTCCCTGCTCATGGGGGAGCCTGCTTCTCCCTCTCCCCCTGTTTGTCCTGGCTCTCTCTCTCTCTGTCTCTGACAAATAAATAAAATATTTTAAAAAATTTTAAAATAAATTAAAAAAATTTAAAAATAAAGCTCAATACCTTTATATTACATAAATCCTCTGAATGCAGGAGGTAGGGGAAATGTCCATAAAGATCAACTAGGATTGATTGGCATCAAGTCTTCCAGGGTCCCCCAGGAGGAATTAGAAATGCAACAGAAAGTACATGGGGCTCCTGTCATGCAACACAGAGAGTTTCCGAAGGTTGAGTGTGACCTCCTACTGCTCTTGGAAAGACATTTCATTCCATGTTTGGGAAAATGAATTACTCCCACTTGGTTTAACTTTCTGAGAACTTTTCTCCTAAGGTTTCTGGCAATTCTATCCCCACTCATCAGCACGACAACTGGGCTGAATAAGTCTGAAACACTGTCAGTGACAGATGAGTGGGTTTATGTCTTGGTCACTTTGCTTTCTTCACTTTGGCATACAGCTTCTTTTCATCAAAGAGGTAAAACAAACCATGGAGAACATGAAGAGAAAAACCCTTTGTATCTCATCTGACACCAGATGGATCACCATAGTCCCTGCCAGTAGCCAGATTGGTAGAATATGAGAAAGGAGAATTAGGATCACCCAGACCTTTTTCTCTGCCACTAAGCAGCCAATGCTTAGTAGAGGAAATCATAAAATCGTATATATTGGTCCATTCCAGATAAACACTCTCTAATTTCTACTGATCTTTTTGGTTGGTGAGTAATACTTTGATTCATCTTTCACTGAATCATAATTGCTTTTGCTATCATAATGATTTCAAACTGTCTCTATTTTTCATGTTTAGAAGCTTAATCCAACACTCTCCAAGTTGTACATCATTTCTCTAAGTTATCAAGAATATCGGGACTATTTGACACCAGTTTCCTCAACCTTCCCTCTCACTGCACCTGCACTTTAGACCTACCATCTCCACCATAACTGATACCCTCCTGAGGAAGGGGTTCCCATCTCCTTGCCAAGGCTCTGTGTGTGCACTCAATCACACCCTCTCACACTCTCTTCTTCATTGATTAGCTATTTCCTCACTTTGCTTTCTCCTTCTTTTGGCTCTAAAAATTCCCATTCCTCTACTTGTGACCATAATGACCATTAGTCTTTAAAAAACATTCTCAAAATTTACCTGTCTCTTGAGCTCTTACCTAGTCTCTTCTTCCTTTCACACATAAGATTGGCTTACAATCTGGTTTCTGTCCCAACTACTGTATTATCACTGCCATGCTGGACAGTCTATATCCTCACATTGAGTTGAATTGAACAATGTGAGATCTTTTGGCTTTTGTTTGTTTTATCTTCTTTGATATCTGTGGCATTCACTGCTGCCTCCAAAATTTTCACCCCTCTTCTCCTGTATCCTTAATTCTTATTTAATGTTCAGTTTCTTAAGTATTGGCATTTCCTAAGATTCTATGCTAAACTCTATTTTTGCTTTCTATAATTCACTTTGATGAGCCCTTTTATCCTCATGGTTTGAACTATCTCCACTGAACAAATAAATAACAATCTATCTCTTTGGCCCTCCTCTTTTTCTGAACACATACCTCATCAGGTCTTCAAATTCAAAGTATTACAAACTAAATCAAATCCTCTTCTAAATCAACCTCTCCTTCTAATTTCCAATTTTAATCATTCAACACTATTTCTCTGTCCATGTCATCATTCCCCTACTAAACAGTAAGTTCCATGAGGACTTCATCATCTTTCTCTCTGAACAACTAAAAAATTGCTGGCACATGGTGACCATTATATAGATATGTGCCAAATTAAATGAATGGGAGACTGAATGGATGAATCCTGGTCACCGAGACTTGAAAAATTCAGTCATTTTTATGACTTCTTTCCTTTACCCCATTAACCAAAATGATGGCCAAGTCTCTTAGATGCTTTTACAATATCCTTTCTCTCTACCCTCTCTATTTTGACTGCAATTTCTTTGGTGGTTTAAAATTTTAATTCTTACTTGGCCTCTTGTTTTAGACTCCTTATTGATCTTTCCAATGGCCAGAAGTAGATTCTCCTTCCTCTCAATTTTTTCATACATTTAAGATTCTTATTATTTATACAGGTAGCATAAGTATAATGTACATTTTATAATGGTTCTCTAAATCTCATCAAAGCAGAAGGTTTATAATGTCATCTTTTTAATCTCTCACAAAATTTAATGTATATTTCTTTATTATTAAAATAATTGGTTAGTAAATAGGTGTGAATGAGTAGACACTACTGCCAGCATAAACTTCTTAACTCTTACCTAGTCACTTCCCTAGAAGTAAAACCTTTAATGGCTCTTCACTGCTTACTGAATTAAATTTAAAGTCCTCAGTTAAGAATTTAACTTCCACCCTATCACTTACTTCCTACCTATAACATAGTCCAAAATCCCTTGTAAAGGTTATACCTCTTTCCCTTCTTACATATTCTGTACTTTGACCATTGTAGAGGAGGGAAAACTTTACAGTTTTAGGTTTTTAGCTGGGCTCTTTAACAAAAAGGCAGATTAACAAGAGAAAAATAAACAGTTTATTAATGTGTGCTATGCAAATCGCACAGGAGAAATCTTGACAAAAGTAACTCAAAGTGTCATTTAGAACTCTGGCTTATATAGCCATCTTCAACAAAGAGCAATAAACTTATAGATAAAAGCAGTAGAAAAGAAAGTTTCATGCTGCCAAGAGCAGCAAACTGTGGGAAGGTAAATATATGGGAGGGGGTAACAGAGTAAGGTTTGTTTGCAGATTCCTCTGTTACCTCTATGTTGCTGAAAGCAATAAGAAAAGAATTTATACTCTGCTTTTAGATAGAAAAGGTGAAGATAGAGAAAGCTTTTCCTGCATTTGCTGCTTAATTGTCTTCACCTCAAAATAATTTTTGTATCAGAGGCATATTTTGGGGTAACGTTTTGATTTCTTTCAACATTTGAGTCTATTTCACCAATTATAATTCTCATTTTGTCCTTCCAAAAGTATCCCATCTTTGTTTCTGCCTGTTAAAATCTTATCTATTCTTCAATACCTATCTTCAATAGTTCAGTATGTTGAAAGTAAAGTTGAAGCAGATAAGACTTAGAAGATGGATGAAGATAAAGAAACTGGGGACTTGGTTCCTGTGGCTTTCTCTTTTGTCAAATCCCTGTCTGAACTAAGTGTATTACTATCCAAAATTCCAGTCACCATTCTGCCTCTTGCTGTAGAATCATGACTAACATTAGGCATAGGTTATATTTAAAATAGTCTAGTCTAGTCAAAATTCCCTAATCATTCTAGCACTTGGATCTAGTTTCCTCCAACCTAGAGTTGTTTACAGTTTTGCAGGGGAGATTGGCAAGTATATAACAGATATAGTATGTAGCAGTGAAAAAATAAATCAAAGTTGGAATAAAAGGATAAGCAAGTGGAAAATCTTTTTCTCATAATATTTTGTTCCATTTCCTTCCCTTTATAATTTCTTGATTTTCTTTATTACTTTTAATACTTTTATTCACTGGGATGTGAGCCACAGCTTAAATCATTCTTATCAATGTTAATCTCATAAGTAAAATTTTTAAATTTATTTTTATTATTGGAGTGTAGGTTATAAGTAAATTTTTACATAAATATAGATAGTATCCTTGGTTTCCAGGTTGAAAGAGAGAAACCTAGGACATTGTCAAAGCATCACAGATATTGGTCTCATTGGATGTAGTCTTACAGTCTACTGGAAGCCAGTTGCACAGATGTAGCCTTTGTTTTTCAGATGCTTACAACCTGAAACTTTAATTCATAGTCCTACTATTAGATCAAGATCAAAAGTTTTGCATGCCTCTTCTCTACTCAGGAAACCGTCAATTAACACCGTTCCACAAACAAAGCTCACTCTGACTTTCCTCCTGCTTCATTCTTTCTTTTGTCTTATGATCCTCCTAACATAAACAGGTAGGATCAAAAGCTGCACCAGTTCGCTATCTTCCATAACCACCCTTAAGTCTGCCCTGGTATTTATGTCTCTGCCTACCAGACAAGAACTTCCTTTCCACTTCGCCCAAGAGTATATTCTATTGTATATTAGGGCTACAAGGATGCAAGCTGACACTCTGGGTAGGATGCTAAACAATGTCAGGGAAATACTAAAAAGCATGCTATTGAGAAAATCGTACATTTACTGAAGATCAGAACCACATATGCAAGCCAAACATGCCCAGGTAGGAAGGAGATACATAAAAAATAGAGGTCAGAGGGTATAGGGGTGAGTGACTAAAGGAAATAAATAAATAGAAATCAAGTGACTAAGAGCCAATGTATTACCTAAAGCCAATGAAAATAAAATACCACACATGAAGGCTGGTGATTATGTAAAAGTTGGAAAGTTATGTGTAAGTCTAGAACTTCTTTAATTCAAATCCTATTCAGTTTCTCTGAAAATAAACTCATTTATTTTCAAATCTTTGACTTTGAGCTTAGTTGGCTCTTTTTCATTCATTTATAGAACAGACATTCATATGAACACTGCACTCGCTTTCCTATGATGACTAATCTGAGAAAAGTAAAAGGGGCCACTGGCTTAGCAATGGCTGCCAGATGGCAGCTGGGACACAAACACCCCCAGGCAGCACAAGGAAGTAAGAAGAATAGTTTATTGCAGGTGATAACACCACTTACAGCAATGCAAATCATGACTAACAGATTTGAGAATAGTGTGGATGCATGTTTAGCATTAACCGAGACCTAAATAAAATCAACTGAGTCATCAGGGGAAATTAATGACATTTAAATCTATTCTTCTAAAATGAGGAGAGTAAGGCATTCCCAGATTGTAACTAAGGCTTTTGTGCCCCAGAAAAATGAGTTTGTAATCCTCTGACAAGGCTGTGAATAACTCAAATGAATATAGTCTTAGTTCAATTTGGAATTAAATTACCATATACAGTTCTGCTGGCATCTGTGCTATGCTGGCCTCTAGACAAGTGCCTTATTTAATTTATTCTACCTCCTATCTATCTATCTATTTATCTATCTATCTATCTATCTATCTATCTATCTATCTATCTATCTATCATCATGTCTTTATTCAATGGATATAGCATGTTTCCATGTTTCTAGATATGACCTAGATTCTACCAATGAGATGGTTTTGTATGTAATTTGAAAGATAAAACATAGAACCCAATTTTCCTTTGCCAGAGGAAAGAGCTACAAAGGCTCTGGCAGATGAGCTCTTACAAAGGCAATCTGAACCCATTCCCCTGCCAGTCACTCACTTTGGGAGTGTGGGGGGCAGGCTGAGATACCGGTAGTCATTTTTTACATTTTCCTGACCTCTAGTGGCAGCAACTTCACTATTTTCTGGATCACAGTTGCATCTGTGACCAAAAGCCAGTGATAAGTGCCTCACATTGCTTCCCTAGTCCTTTCAACAGTTTTGTGTGCACCTAACTCCCTATATTAAGTTAACTTCATTTGAAATACCTGGAAGGTTTCTGTTATCCTAAATGAACCAGCCCCCTACTCCACCCATATAGTTAAAATTTTAGAACATTATCTCAAAATGTCTATAAGTTCACATTTTATTTATCCATTCATCAGTAGATGAATATTTGAATTGTTTTCCTTTTTGGCTATTACAAATAATGGTTCTATAAAAATTCATGTACAATTATGGTTCTAAAAACATTCATGGCATGTTTTTAGTTCTCTTGGATATGGATACATACTTCAGAATGGAATTACTAAGTCACATGGTAACTATATGTTTAATCATTTGAGCAATTACCAGACTATTTTCCAAAGCACCTGAACCATTTTATACTCCTACTACCAGTGAGCAAAGGGCCCAGTTCTTGTCAACACTTCTTATTATCTGTATTTTTTACTATAGCCACCCTAATGGATATGAAAGTATATCATAATGGTATTCTGACTTGGATTCCTTTGATAGATAATAATGTTGAGCTTCATTTTACGAATTTTTAAATCACTGTATGTCTTTTTGCTCTCTTTTCATTTATTTTATTTATTAGGTTATTTATCTTTATTATTGGGTTGTAAGAGAGCTTTATATATTATAGATATAATTCCTTTATCAGATAGATAATTGGCAAAAAATCTCTCCCATTCTGTACATTGTCTTTTCGCTTATTTGGTGTTGTCCTCTAAGAACAAAGCTCTTTAAAAACTATTTAATGGGGGTGCCTGGGTGGCTCAGTGGGTTAAAGCCTCTGCCTTCAGCTCAGGTCATGATCTCAGGGTCCTGGGATCAAGGCCCCGCATAGGGCTCTCTGCTCAGCAGGGAGCCTGCTTTCCCTTCTCTCTGCCTGCCTCTCTGCCTACCTGTGATCTCTCTGTCAAATAAATAAAAAAGCTTTAAATAAATAAATAACTATTTGATGATATCTTTTTTATTGTTTCTTGTGTTGTTTGTGCATTTACTGTCATATCTAAGAAACTACCAATTCTAAGGCTATAGAGATTTATACCCACATTTTCCCTTAAGAGTTTTATATTTTTAGGTCTTACATTTAGGCTTTTGATCGATTTCAAAGTGATTTTTGTTTTGTTTTGTTTTGTAGATGGTGTGAGGTAGAAGTCCAAGCATCATTCCTTCAATGGTGAATATCTATTTTCTAATACCACTTCTTGAAAAGACATTTCCATTTATCTGACTGGGTACCCCTATACGAATTCAACTGACTGTAAGTGTATGGGTTTCTTTCTGGATTTTCAGTTTTCTTTTCTTTTTTTTCTGTTGATAGATATTTCTAACTTTATTCCATTATTATACTTTGTAGATTACTGGAATTTCATTAGTAAGTTTTAAAATTGGGAACTCTGAGTTCTCCCAATTTGTTCTTCTTTTTAAAGTTTTTCCCCCTATTTTAGTCTCCTGAACTTCCATATAAATGTTAAAGTCAGCTTGTCAATTTCTATAAAGAAGTCAGGTGAGATCTGATAGAAACCATGTGGAATCTGTAGGTCATTTGAGGAGTATTACCATCTTAACAATATTAAGTGTTTAAATTCATGAATGTGGGGTGTCTTTCAATTTATTTATGTTATTTTAACTACCATTTAATAGCAGGTTTTTTTGTTTTGTTTCTTTAGATTTCAAAATATAAATTTTGAGCTTATTTTTAAAAATTTATTCTTAAGTGTTTTTTATGGCGTTGCAAATGGAATTGCTTTCTTAACTTTCAACTTCAGTTTGTTTATTGTTACTGTACAGAAATATAATTGACTTTGTACACTCACCATACATCCTGGTGACCTTTCTAACCTCATTATAGCTAATAATTTTTTAATGTATTCCTTAGTATTTTTTAAATATACAAGATCATATCACTTAAAAATAAAAGAAGTTTTTCTTCTACTTTTCTAATCTTCTATTTCATTTCTATGCTGAACTATCCTGACTAGAACCTCCATTATATTGTGGTATAGAAGTTGTGAGAGATACTTATTCCTCATCTTAGAGAAAAAGCAATCAGTCTTTCACCATTTAGTTTGATATTACCTGTGGGTCTTCAATTCAGTTTATCAGGTGAGAAAGTTCCCTTATGGAATAACAGTGTGTTACCTTTTTTTTCATGAAGGGTGTTGAATTTTTCAAATGCTTTTTTCCTGTGCCTATTGACATAATCATGTGATTTTTTGTCTTTTATTCCATTCATGTGGTATATTACATTAATTGATTTTTAAGATATTAAAGCAACCAATTAGAATAAAACTAATTTAGTCATGTGTAATATCTATATGTATTTATATTTATGGATTTTGTTGAGGATTTTTGTGTCAATATTTATAAGAGTCAGTGGTCTGCAACTTTCTTTTCTTGTGATGCTATTATCTGGCTTTGGTATCAAGGTAATACTGACCTTATGGAACTAACTGTTCCCTCTTCTTCTATTTTTGGAAGAGTTTGTAAAGAATTTATTAGCTTGTTATTTTACAATTGAGCTATTTTCTAACAACTAACTTCTTTAATCAATTCAGAAGTTATTTGGTTGTATAGAATGAAGTAGCAAAATAAACTAATTTTTTTTTACATTAACAGCTAACCAAGATTTTGTTTACACTAGAAGCTAACCAACTGAACCAGTATTTATGGAATAATTTTCTTAAATCACTAAACTGGAAAGTTATTCTTTAGTAATACTAAATTCATAGATTCATCAATCAAAAATTGTTTAGCGGGTGCCTGGGTGGCTCAGTTGGTTGGGCAATGGCTGTCGGCTCAGGTCATGATCCTGGAGTCCCAGGATGGAGTCCCACACGGGCTCCCTGCTCTGCGGGGAGCCTGCTTCTCCCTCTGACCTCTCCCCTCTTGTGCTCTCTCTCTCTCTGTCTCAAATAAATAAAATAAAAATAAATCTTTAAAAAAAATTGTTTAGCTATTCCTACTTTCTTTTTTGTTTAGATTGTCAAGGTTGTAGAGTCATTCCATGAAGAATCTCCATAGACTTCCCGGCTGTAATAGTAGTATTGTTTTAGAGGGAAATGCTTCTGTGTTATATTGTGCTTCTCAATCTTACTTAATTCTGAAATTAATCTTACTTAATTCTGAAATTAATGTAATTCTATCTTGTATCTTACTGCATAACTATTCTAGAAGTTTCTCAGTCTTGTATTCTTACATCATCATTTTCATGAATAACACATTTAACATCTATGGGGTATTGGGGCACCTGGGTGTCTCAGTGGGTTAAAGCCTCTGCCTTCAACTCAGGCCATGATCTCAGGGTCCTGGGATCGAGCCCTGCATTGGGCTCTCTGCTCAGCAGGGAGCCTGCTTCCTCCTCTCTCTTTCTCTCTCTGCCTACTTGTGATCTCTCTCTCTGTGTCAAATAAATAAATAAAATCTTAAAAAAAAAATCTATGGGGCAAACAATGAAGGCATTTGTCAAAGCCCATAGAACTATACAATACAAAGAGTGAATTCCAATGTAAATAGTAGATGTTAGTTAGAAATGATATATCAATTTGGCTCATAGATTACAACAAACACACTATACTAATTGATTAAAATGTCAGTAATGTCATTGTAATGGAGGAGAAGGGGTGGTTGGAACCTTTCTACACTTCTGCTCAATTTTTCTGTCAACCTAAAAGTTCTCTTTAACAAACATGCATTTATTTAAAATAAATTAATAGTATGTGAAAACATTCTAAGAGATACATAAATGATAGCTGTTTTTAAAATCAGATATTAGGTATAAAGATACTTTGCAGAATATGGAGTTTCACACCATGGTTCATTATTAGTGAATTATTTCCCTTTACTCTGTTCCCCAAAGATCCTCTGCAGATATACAGTCCTTCTTGTTCCTTGTGACCTATTCTTTTGAATCATCATGTCTCCGTTCTACAAAGTTTAAGTGGTAGCAACTGTGACAATGTCATATCTATTTCCATGTGACTTAGCTGCTTATTTCCCTTTATAGAGTCTGAATCCTGATAAGCCCTTGAAGATCCTATGTCCAAGACAGTAACATCATTTCTCTCTGTAAATTGTTGCTTCCCGATAAATCATAGCAAAGAAGAACAAACTTCTTCTAATTCTCAGTATAAGCACAAACTGAAACAACCTGAATACTCATCAAAATGAACAGAATTAAATAAGTGTAATCTAATGAACAGTGTTCTTCTGCTATCACGATGGTATTTTTCTATGAACATTTAATGACATGGAAAACACTCTCAGTGTGCTCAATTAAGATAGAAAGATAAACATTGATAAAGACAAATGTAGATATGAAAGGAATACATCAGAAACAGCTATTCTGTCCAGAATAGCCTGGAAGAACCAAGAAACATTTTAAATTTAAAAATTCTAATCATTTGTCACCCTGGCATACATTTCACTAAGTTGTCCATTAGAAAAAACAGTTCAACTGAAAATGCACATTTACAAATCAGAGGTCCCATTTTTGTAACACTGAAGTGGAAACATATTTTTTAAACTTTTTATTTTGATATAATTTTAAATTAACCAAAGAGTTAAATTTGTATGAAATACAAATAGCTCTTACATACACTATACCTAGATCCCCCTAATATTGGTACCTTACAATATGATGGCATGTTTACCAAAAGGAAGAAGTTATTGGTACAATACTATTAAATAAGCTACACATTTTATTTGGATTTCACTAGCTTTTTTTTTTTTTTTTTAACTCCCTAATGTCCTTATGGTGGTCCAGAATACCATACCACATTTAGTTTCCATACTTCTTTTGTCAACTACAATCTTAACAGTTTTTTACTATGCTTTCTTGGTTTTCATGACCTTGACACTTTGGAAAAACACAGTTTTGATATTTTGTAAAATGTTTCTCAGTTTAGGGTTCGTGTATTATTTCCTTGTTATTAGAGTGGAGTTATGTTCTTTTATGTTTTGTTTGTTTTAGGTTTTTTGTTTCTGTAAGATTTCTACAGAGAGGTGCCCTGCTCACTGAATGATATCAAGGAGTACGTGGAATCAACATGACTCATTAGTGGTGATATTAATTGTGTTCACTTGGTTAAGATGTATTCAGGTTTCTGTACTATAAATTATTATTATAAAGTTATTATTTTTCCCTTTCTGCATTCTATTCATTAGAAATTAGCAACAGCCCAACCTACATTCAAAGGCAAGCTAATATATTTCAAAGTAGTGTTTTAAACATCTATTCTTTCGTGGCTTCTGAATGGCATCTCTCTTAACTGATAATGTGTAGCATGCTCATTGTAAATGAGTTTTGCCTCCATATGGTGAGGCCTAGATGTGAAGGGCTCACAGTATACTTTACACATGCTCTGATGGTTAAAGTTTGGTGCCATTTCCACAGCCATTTTGCATGGTGTGATAACAGAGATAATGGACAAAGAGTGACTTCCTTTTTACTTTTATAGATAAAAATATTGGTTCACTCTGGGAATTATAATATTGGTCATTCTATTTTTTTAATCTTTTGGTATTCACCAAAACAACTTAACAACAAAAAGGAATGCTATGTAAAAACAAACAAAATGGGTTTATGCAAGGAATGCACGCTAATGGATGTGAAGCCTGAAGTAGAATAGACAAAAAGCATCAATCTTAAACATTTTTTCTATGACTAAAAATATGGACTGGTTTTGGTGGTGCTGGTTCTCTAATGCTCTTGGCTGAAATTTTTACATTGTGTCCAGTTGTCCAGGTTTGTTCTCACTGCTGCTACTTGTAGCAGGGTGATGGATTAGTGGGCGCCAATTATAAAATAAAAAATAAAAATTTCCAAAAGGAAATGAAAACTTTTAAGTGGGTTGATCCTCAAATTATGTTGCTTTTTACTTAATACGTGTGTCTTGAATTCAGCCTCTTTTCTTCATCATACTTTATGCCACAGTATTATTTTAGACCATCGTTGCCTACCACTTTGCAATAGTCTGGTGTCCTCTGTCACTACTTACTGCCCAGTTAGGACACTACACATTGTAGTGAGGTTTAACTGCCTAAATTTTAGCATATAATGTCATTTCCTATGGTGGGTTGAATGGCAAGCCCTCCAAAATATATGACTATATCCCAGAACCCATGGACGTAACATTATTTAGAAACCAAGATCCTTTGCAAAAGTAATTAATGATCTCCGGAGGAGATACCTGGATTATCCAGGTGGACCCTAAATCCAATGACAAATATCCTTAAAAGAGAAACACAGAGTAGAGAATACAGAGAAGAGGAAAAGGCGATGCAAAGATGAAGGTAGAGATTGGAATTACACAGCCAAGAGTAAAGAATGCTAGGACCAATCACAAGCCAGAAGAAGAAAAGAAGGATTCTCTCTCAGACAGTCTTCAGAGGGAGTGTGACCCTGCAGGCACCTTGGTTTCAGATTTCTGGCCTGTAGAATTGTGAAAAAATAAATTTCCATTGTTTTAAGCCACAAGCTTATGATGATTTGTTAGAACAGTCCTAGGAAATGGATTTATTTTCAATTTATAAGTTCTTGTTAGATCCTATGATCTGAAACTGTTTTTCAAACTTGGGAACTCATAAGCCCTTAAGAATACTTCTATAGGCCCCTGAAGTCTTGGGACCCTATTTTGAGAAATGTTTCAAATTCTTGTCATCACTTGTTTTTGCATTCAGTGAGTAATTTCTATGTACAGACATTGTGGTAGTCATAGAGATTACATCAGAAACAAGACTGATACAATCTCTACTCTTATATATTCTGCTTTTATATATAATGCTTTTATATATTCATAGGTGGATGAATATGATAATTGTAGATAGTCATAAAGACTATAAATAAAGCATGGCTGATAGGATAGAGTATAATAAACAGACTGCCAGAGACTTCTACTTTCAAATGACTGATCAAAAAACTCATTGAGGAGATGACTCTCAAACAGGAAATGGATAAAATGAAGCAGCCACCCAAGCAAAGTAAGAGAATAGCATTCTAGATAGAGAGTGGTGGGAGATTAGAAGAGAAAGAGATTTGGGGCCAGATTCTGGAAAGTCTTGTAGGCACTGATGAAGGGTATAGATACTAGTTTAGGAAAAAGGTACATCATCAGTGGGTTTTAAGCAAAAGAGTGATATGAGGTGATTTCCTTTATAAGAAATAAAATCACTCTGGCTGCTCTGCCAAAAATTGATGTAAACTCATCAATGAGAGCATCAAGAAGGAAGCAGGGAAATGAGCTGGAATCTCAGAGTAGAGAGGAAAGAGTTGAAGTGGAAAGAACTGGAGTAATGAGAGTCATATTTTGGAGGCACAACTAATAGAACATTTTGATGGGCTGGATCTAAAAAGTGGGGAAAAGAAAATTGGCTTTACTAATCAAGATGAATGAGGTAGAAAAGGGGTAGGGAAGATCAGATTTGAGAGGGAGGAAAATAAGGATTCTTCTTTGGACTTGATAAGCTTGAAAAACTTAAGACATTTAAGTAAAAATGATATGTTGACATTTGGATATAAAAGTTGAAAATTCATTGAAGAGGTCAGAACTACTGGGAGCCATTAGTATACACATGACGGTTAAAAACAAGAGATTGGATTAAATGAAGTTCAGAGAAGACAGACAAGAATAAGAAAGGAGAAAGGAAGAGAGAAGAGAAGGGAGAGGAGGGGAGGATGGGAAGAGGGGAAAGGAAAGTAAAAAAGAGGAAAGGAGAGGAGAAAAGAAGATGAGTCCTAAGGAATACTCATATTTAAATTCTTGAAGATTAGGAGGCCTTCAATGTAAGAGAAATTCTGGAGAATACAGTCCCATAGAAACCATAGAAACAAAGAAAAGAAATTGTTTCTCTATGGAGTGATTTTTCAACTCTACTGTATGCTGTTGGAAGTCTGTTTAATGTGAAGAACAGAGTATTGATTTGGTAATGTAAAAGTAATTGGTAATTTTCACAAAAGCAGTCATCGTAGAATTATGAGTATGGGAAATCAACTGGAATGTATTTAGAATAGAATTATAAGTGATAAAACAGAGACAGGAACTAGGTATTATCATTAGTTTTTTTTTTCCTAGAATGGAAACAGAGAGGCAGGGTATGTAGAAGAGTATATAGGGTTATGGATGGGCTTTTATAAAAGACAAAAAATCTTACTTGTGTACAGATAGAAATAAGTAAAATGAAAAGAAGAAATTGATGAATCTCGAATCTGGGGAAAAAAGTGTTACCTGCAGCAGAGAAGTCCTTGGGGAGTAAGACAGGATGATATTCCAGGCAGATCGAAAGGATTTAGCCCATGATAGGAGCAGGAAATTTTCCTCAATTGTATCAAAAGGGAAGGAAAAAGTTGTAAGATAGAAATAGGTTGGCTGCTAGCAATTGTGTCAGCATTTTAAGTGGCCATTAAATGCGCCAGAATTTATTAATTTTAGATAATCATCTAAATGTAAAAATTTAAGGTCTTTTTAAAAAAAAAATTTATTCATTTATTTGAGAGAGAGAGAAAGACAGCCAGACAGCAGGGGAGGGGCAGAGGGAGTCAGAATCTCAAGCAGACTCCCTGCTGCTGATGGAACCTGAGATGGGGCTTGATCCCAGGACCCTGAGGTCATGACCTGAGCAAAACAACGAGTGGGACACACAACCAACTAAGTCAGCAGATGCCCTAAAAATTAATTTTTAAAAACCTCTTTACAATTATGAACACCTGAGAAGGTATCAGCACAGTTGGTTTAATAAATACTACGTTACAAAATGAAGCCCAAATTTGTAATCTTACCTCTTTGAACACATAAGGCCAGTTTGTTAAATATGCATATAACTCAACATTTCTTTTTTGTCTTTAGAAGGAAAATCTGCCTCATTAAAAAGCTTTTGTTGGGCACCTGGGTGGCTCAGTGGGTTAAGCCTCTGCCTTCGGCTTGGGTCATGATCTCAGGGTCCTGGGATCGAGTCCTGCATTGGGCTCTCCACTCAGTGGGGAGCCTGCTTCCCCCTCTCTCTCTCTCTGCCTGCCTCTCTGCCTACTTGTGATCTCTCTCTCTGTCAAATAAATAATAAATAAAATCTTTAAAAAAAAAAAAGCTTTTGTCAACATTATAATATTCTTCAGCCAAAATCTAAACTGGAACAGAGGTTACTTAAGAGTATATGCCTCTTAAACTTGTTTTGTCCTTTTGGACAATGGCCATTAACATTTTTGTACTAGAGATATTTTTTCTTCATTTATATAAACTCTAGCAAGTTGTTAGTTATTCAGCCTGTTTTATCATTCATAATTTTGAACTATCCTTTACTGGCCTAGAGAAGATTTAGTCTTCCCACATCTGCTTGCATGAACCTTTTGTCTACATGGAATGTTATGTTAGGCTCACCATTATATTCTCATTCTTAGCACAGTAACTCATTTCATCAGATGTTGAAAGGCTGCTGAGAAATTGAAGATATATATATGTCTATTTTCTACTTTCAACACCTAATGTGCTAATAATCCAATCCAGAAGAAAAAGAGCATACTTTCAGCTTACAGAGGTCTGAACCAAATTTCACCGAAGAGGTAAAATCCTAGGCACCTTGTAGGTTCTGTCAGTTAAGCATCTGCCTTTGGCTCAGATCATGATCCCAGGTTCCTGGGATTGGGCTCCACATAGGGCTCTCTGCTTAGCAGGGGGTAGTGGGAGGGTAGGGAGGTGTGAGCTTCTTTCCCACTCTCAGCAACCCCCCCACACTCTTCTTGTGCTCTGTCCCTTTCTCTCTCTCAAATAAATAAGTAAAAGCTTTTTTAAAAAAGAAAAAGAGGTAAAATCTTATCTGAGCAGAAGGATAAAGTATGCTAACCATTTTTGGTAAAGAATGAAGTAAAGACCCAGCCAAAGAGAGAAACCAGCATGATTAGAAGACAGAATATATGTCATTTTTCAGTTTGACCAGAGTATAAAATGAATTTATAAATGTAAATTCCAACCTGGTTAGGAGATGGCCTAAGCTTCAAAAGATAGGTCAAAACTTGACAGTATAAATCTGAAATTAAGAGATACTCACTTATATTTTTTAAGACAGGAGGTGGGTGGTGTTAACATGATTAGACAGACCCATGCTTTTGAAAGACAGATGAGGCAGCTACGTGTCTAGAGACAAAGTTGAAAGGCTATGAGCAATAATTGCTGTCAAACTTACTCTGGAAGTGCGAGTTAAACCAGGCATATATTCATGGGCAATGTCTATTCTGTTTCCATTAGGTTTCCTTTAAAATTGAACAATTTAAACAAATAAAAAACAGTTCCAAATAAAACAAGTTCAGAAATTTTATTGACTCCTTAAACAACCACTAAATGGGGAAAGCAGTGACTTTACTTTGTGTGGAGATGTCCCCAAAAGCTTGCCAAGTGGAAAGCTGCAAAATATTCTGATTATTTGTCAAAAGCCCCAAATTTGCTATTCTTAAAAGGATAAGTATTTTACAGCTAGGATGGGTCCTACTAACATTAGCCAAATATTTTGCAATGCCCAAAACATTGTTTTGAACACTTTCTAACTTATCGGACTTATTTTAGTGGAAAAGATGATCATTTTATTTCTTTCTTTATTAATGTATTAAGATATTTATCCACTTGAATGTTTATTGTGTTGCTTGTCTTTTCTTCTAAATGACCTTAATTTATCTCTATGTCTATATTTATACACCTAAAATGAACATGGCAATATAGGGCAGTGTAAAACCTACTTACAGGACATTATAAAGATGGTGGCAGACTTTTTCGAATGTTGAATGTGACACTGTACATAACTCTACCTAACTTTTCCTATTGAGGAGATTCTTCGTGCTCAGAGCAAGAGTCCAAATATAAAGATTTAAAAAAATATATAAGCTTTTTTCCTTACTTTTTAAGGAGAGGGTATTGTTTGATTTCACACACATAATTTAAGAATTGTAGATACATACAATTGTAATTAAAGGGAAACAAATGGGATTAATGCTGTGTCATAGATGGTTTATAAATAACTGAAAAACTAAAACATCTGCATTTTTTTTAAAAGATTTTATTTATTTATTTGACAGAGAGATCACAAGTAGGCAGAGAGGCAGGCAGAGAGAGAAGGGGAAGCAGGTTCCCTGCTGAGTGATAGCCCGATTCAGGGCTCCATCACAGGCCCCTGAGATCCTGACCGGAGCTGAAGGCAGAGGCTTTAACCCACTGAGCCACCCAGGCGCCCCAAACATCTGCATTTTTAATGCAGCATGATTACAAACAAATATTTCAAAATAAAAAAAGTATAATGTAAAGTAAGTTTACTATAAAATTTTTACTAAGTTGGGTTCACCTTTAACCACAAGAGATGATCCCACTATAATCCATGGTACTGATCATATATTGAAATAAAATTTTTTTAAGATTTTAATTATTAAAAAAAAGATTTTATTTATTTATTTGACACAGAGAGAGAGATCACAAGTAGGCAGAGTGGCAGGCAGAGAGAGGGGAAAGCAGACTCCCTGCTGAGCAGCAAGCCCAATGTGGGACTCGATCCCAGGACCCTGACATCATGATCTGAGCTGAAGGCAGAGGCTTTAACCCACTGAGATACCCAAGAAAGGTGCCCCAACGCCTGGGTGGCTCAGCGGGTTAAAGCCTCTGCCTTCAGCTCAGGTCCTGAACCCAGAGTCCTAGGATCGAGCCCCACATCGGGCTCTCCGCTCAGCGGGGAGCCTGCTTTCCCCTCTCTCTCTGCCTGCCTCTCTGCCTACTTGTGATCTCTCTCTGCCTACTTGTGATCTCTCTCTCTCTCTGTGTCAAATAAATAAATAAAATCTTTAAAAAAAAAAAAAAGAAAGGTGCCCCAAGAAATAAAATTTTTACATTCATAGTTACTAGCTCGGTTTTTTTAGGGAAACTGGGACAGAAAAGAAAGAAAATTTAACTAATGATTTCAGAAAAAAATAGTAAGGAAACACATTTTTAAGATCACTGCATAAATGACCAATGTTTAAATTCACCCAAAAGATAAAATAATTTTAATTGCACTCGTCTCTAATAAACTAGCCTCAAATTATATAAATTACAAAATGGATAGAACTTCTAAGACGTTTAGATAAATCTATTAATATAGTGGGAGAGTTCAACACTCTTCTTATTAATCACTGAAGAGAGAAATAGTAAACCTCCCAAATGAAGATATGATTTGAATAGTAAAAATAATACTTTATTCTAATGGAGATATACAGATTTCTGTGCCCTCAAATTACAGTTATACACACTTTTCTTGAGTTCAAAAGGCACATCCACAAAACTGATCACAAAGCCATGAATTAGGTAAAAATAAATATCAAAATATAGATATCATATATCCATGTTCTTTCAGGATGATGCAATTCAGTTAAAAATGTAAAAGAGCAACAATAACACAAGATGAATAAATAAACCACCAAATACTGGAAAATTAAAAACTAAACATTTTACAGTGAGATAAGTTGACAGAATATAAATTTAAAACAAATAACTTAGAACTAAAAATAATCACATTGTACATCAAATCCTGTGGGAAAATGCAGAAACAAATTTTTTGAAAGAAATGTATGCCTTAAATCTTAAACTAGAAAAGAAAAACTACTGGAAAAGAATAAACTTACTTATAAAAGGAACACCAAATAAATTTAAAATTAGAAGGAACAATGGGAGCAGATCAAAAACTGAAATACTTCCACATTTTTACCACATGTACCTAGGCAAGACTGTTCATAACACTGTCTATAATAAAAACAGCTGAGAAAAGCATGAATGCTAATCAATAAAAGAATATACACATGTTACAGTTACATTAGAATATTAAACAATAGTAAAAATGAATGAAGGAAATCTACATGTAAGAAACTGTATACCTCTTGGTATTTAACCTGTCACACAGAATGAGTTGGAGGGTATCTGAAAGAAAAAAAAAGTCCCCGGAGGAGCAAGATGGCAGAGGAGTAGGAGGTTGAGATAATGTCGCATACTAGAAGTTCAGCTAGATAGTTATCAAACCATTCTAAAAGCCTGCAAACTCAACAGGAGAGAGAAGAGATGAAGAACAGCAATTCTAGAGGCAGAAAATCGACCACTTTCCGAAAGGTACTATGTGTGGAAAAAGTGAATCCAAAGTGATGGGAAGAGAGACCCCAGGGGTAGGGGCCAGGTCCTGGCAGCCATGGCGCCTTGGAGCACAAAATCAGAACTTTTAGAGTCTGCTCCG